>CM042687.1:36679954-37879954 GCA_023614405.1 Avena insularis
TGCTCGCCTCGAGCTTCTGCTCTAGTCCTTCTTCTCTATTGCCGTCACGCTCCTTGTTGCCGCGATGGGACTGTGGACATCGAGACCTCTCCCCGCCGCAAGCACTTCCTCCTCCTTCGATTCTTCCGATGAGCCCATATCGAGCTCGCATAGCTTCACCGTTGTCGAGGAAGAAGACGCGGTCATAGCCCCTGAGCGTGGCTCCTGGAAAGGCTCAACCATCACTCGGTAGGAGATCGAGTGGCTTATCAAGACACGTCGCATCCCCACCGAGGTAAAATGTCGATTACTCGACCCGGACGACGCCCCTATCGTAGAGTCCGGCGAGTACTTAGTTTTCATGTCTCACTTTTCTAGAGAGTTTGGTCTCCCCCTTAGTGATTTTGCTAAGGAATTATTTAAGTTTTTTGGTCTCCAACCTAATCATCTGCCGCCTAACACCGTTGCCTCTTTGTCGGCATTCATCTCGACCACCGAAGGATACTTCAGCCTTTGGCCCTCAATAGCTATTTGGTCTAAGTTCTTTTAGATCCGTTCTAACGTTGTGTCAGATAAGAGTCTGCATCCCTCCGAAAAATCGCTGACCCAGTGTGGCGGCGCCTCCATCACGCCTAGGAAAAAATCCATCTTCCCCCGAGTCAAGGGCCTCGAGTCATGCAAGAAGTAGTATAGAACATTTTTCTATGTGAAGAATAGTGATAAGGAGGATAGGATTCGACTGTCGGCTTTCTCAGTCGGTGTGCCCACCAAGAAGAATTGGGACATCGACCCCAAGAGAAGTAATGCTCTCGTCGAGGCATTCGAGCTCCAGCTCAAGGAGTTGACCCGGGCCGGACTATGCGCCTACAATCTTTTAGCTGCCTTCATCATCACCTGGATTTGCCCTCTCCAAAAATGCTCTCACAAGTTGTGCTACATGATTAGCCTTCTAGATCCGAATAGAGTTTCCATCGACAAACTCAACGACGAGCAAATTCGGAAGCGTGACCGGGCCATTTTTCAGACAAACATGGCCGAGGATTGGAAGTGGGGCATGAAGCCCTTCATTCGTGACAATCCCCCTCCCAAGGTAAATTGGATTCTAATTACCTCATCTGAATCACATATTAGTCTGACTTTACTAAATTCACCATTTCACTTTGCAAATCCCTTTTCAAAAATTTGATGAGCAGGCCTTGGAGGACGGTGATGTCCTTGCTCTTCCTTGGAGCAAGGACCGCAATATCCCGGATAGTGTCGAGCCTGACTCAGAAGAGTTTATTCCAAAACCTGACTCGGCCCTTGTCCGAACATGGGGTAAGGCTTCCAAACAAACCGAGTACGACGATTCAGACAAAGTAAAAGTTCTCGAGGTAGTTGATGCAGTGCCTGTCTCTTATGCATATCCGACTTATTTTTCTCCAGCTAACCCGGCTGGTTAGGTGCATGAGGCGGACCCCCTTGCTACACAGGCCCCAATCCCGGCTAGGACATGGGCTGCCTCGAAAGATCCCTCGGCTGAGGCCCCCAAGAAACGAGTCAAGAGATCTACCCAAAAGGGTCCCAAGTGCAAGTTTATGCCAGGAGTTTCTGCGTAAGTCACCTCTCCCGAATCATATTTGTATTTCTTATTTCTCTCTTTCTTCTGAATTTGTTTTATTTTTATGTTTATCTCTATAGTGCTCCGCTTTCCGCCAACCCGAGTGGCTCAAGCATGACCTCTCAAGTCACTCGGCCGCTTTTACCTCTGCCTCAGGACGATGTCCGGGTTTCCATCCCGGCTCGTGGCGATCCTCGTCTCGCGCCGACTAACAACCCACCTCGGCAGGAGGAGGTTGAGGTTGGGGTTGATGGTGGTGCCAATGCTTATATGTCGGATCAACCAATTGATCTGGTAGTTTCCACCGAGGTTGCCAAGGATATTCCTGCTGAATCAACACCTGCCGAGGCTCCGGCTACCTTAGCTCCTATTCAAGATCTGGCTCCTTCTTATTCATCTACTGTACCAGCGCCCTCTGCACCTTCCAAGGCTCATCAACAAATCCAAGCTTGGTAGACATCGCGCTATGCCTCTCCTTCTGCAGCTCCAACTACTGCTCCTAGTTCGGCTCGGCTGACTACATCACAGCCATCTACGGAGCCTCCTGCAAGGCCAAGAAAGATGGAGCCACCAAGCCCAAGCCCGCTCAAAGGAAAATTTGGCCGAGCTCCTCTCAGCACAGTATTGCCGACATCCTTCATAAGGGTGCCCCGCCCTCTGGATCTGGGTCCGCCTCTGCCGCCATCACACAAATGGTGCTTCATAGGAGCCCAGTGGACGAGGTAGCTTCTCAACAAGCACGAGAGGACAAGGACAAGGTGCCGACGCACACTATGAGCGGTGGAAGCCTTGGTTCACTGGTGGAGTATGCTAACAATTCGAATGCTACTGATCAGATCGAGGGTAGCTCGGGGTCCAATCCAGGTAGTAAGCCTTTCATTCTCTCCGACATCAGCATCCGCTTGCATCTCGCCGCCAAGGTTATTCTCGAGAGTGATACTATGAATGAGGTAAACACTTCGGTCTACAATTTTACCTTTCCGCATAATGTAGTGTATGCCCATTAGTCCCCGAGCTTTTGACTGAATGATTTATCATTCGATTGGATTCTTTGCTTATATAGTATAGTTGTTGTGCATACAATAAATCATAGTACTTTAGAAGAAATTTGCCTTTACTTCGGATGTCCCTCTACCTAGATCTGTATCAGGTTTACTTGATTCGGATATTTGTAGTTTAACTTCGAATACCTAGCCACCTAGATCTGAGTCAAGTTCTACTTGGCTTGGATCTTTTAGGTATAACTTCGAATATCCAACCACCTAGATTTGAGTCAAGTTTGCTTGGCTTGGATCTTTAGATTTAGCTTCGAATATCCAGCAACCTAGAACCGAGTCTAGTTTACTTGATTTGGATCTTTATAGTTTAGCTTCGAATATCCAGCCACCTAGATCCGAGTCAAGTTTGCTAGGCTTAGATCTTTAGATTT
This sequence comes from Avena insularis, assembly GCA_023614405.1. Lineage (NCBI taxonomy): Eukaryota > Viridiplantae > Streptophyta > Magnoliopsida > Poales > Poaceae > Avena > Avena insularis. Next base: position 36,682,963 of record CM042687.1, read on the forward strand.
ACCTTCAAATATCCAGTCACCTAGGCCCGAGTCAAGTTTTGGCTTGGATCTTTAGATTTAGCATTGAATATCCAGCCACCTAGATCCAAGTCAAGTTTTCTTAGCTTGGATCTTTAGATTTAGCTTCGAATATCCATCCAACTAGATCCGAGTCAAGTTTGCTTGGCTTGGATCTTTAGATTTAGATTCGAATATCCAGTCACCTAGATCCAAGTGAAGTTTACTTAACTCGGATCTTTACAGTTTATCTTTAATATCCTTCCCATATAATGCTCTGTGTTATTAGGTTGCTCATAATTGGCGCATAGCCGAGTTCCAGAAACTGCTCTTCTCTCATAGGAAGTTGTAGACGAAGTATGAGAAGATGGTGTCCATCTTGGAAAAAAACTGGTGAGCTAATTGCTATATCCTTTGAAATTCTTGCCCTGATTTTCGCTTCCAAGCTAATTTTGGATTCGTCTTTATTCATCCAGTCTTGATACCCAGAACACGACACTCAAGGGGAAGGTTGCCAAACTTGAAGGTGAGTCAGCCATGTATTTTCTAGTCTTTTCCTCCCCTCATCCGTGCTATTGCAAAGTATCTTATAATCTTTTTGACTCGGCTCAGCTGAATTACAAAGCCTTGCAACATAGCATCAATAGTGCATTTCCATGCCTGATATGATGCTGCATTTTCTAGAACACGCAGGAACTAACTCGGCAAAGCTGAAGGAGAAGGATGACGAAATAGCTCGGCTTTGTGCTGAGATTGATTCTCTGAAGCACACCCAAAAATCTCGGAGTTGGAGAAGATTGATTAGGAGTTCTCTGAGTATGAGGATCGGTTCACTCTCCAGCTTCAGAAAAATAAGGAGCTCCTCGATGCAGCCGAGTCATCAAATAAGTCCCTCAAAGATGATATCACTTGGTTTGAAAAGAAAAGGGTCGTCTAGGCTAGTGAACTTAACAAGATGTTGCAGTACATCCACCATAAGTTCTCTCTTATTTATCTTGTGACCTATGGCCGAATTATTCTTAACAATCACTCGTATTGACTTGTGTTTTGTTTTGCTCTTAAATAACTTCCCGGAGTACAAGCCTATGAGTACCAAAGCCATGGTGGATACCCGGGCTCGCCGAGGTTTCCCCAATAACCCGGATCAAGAGTACTCCATGGAGCATTGTCTGATCAATGCTGATGCTGCCATCAAGCCCATGAAGACCTTTGGCAAAGACCTGGTGGACACGTCTATTCGAGTACTCTATGTGCTCTGGCCGAATGAGCCAAAGATTACTCGGGTCTCTATGCTTGCAGATAAACTGATGGATTGCCAGACTCAGCTGAGTCTTTGGAGGGAATCTGCAGCACGAGTCGGGGATGACATGGCGCTTACTGTTGTTCTGTCCTGGTATGAGAACATTTCTCTTGATATCTTGATGAATCTGCGCACTGGATCCCCTTGGATTAGCGACCCGAATTACATTGCTCATCGCCAAGCTCGAGCCTACCAACTCATCGAATATGACAATGTGCATGAATGGAATGAGGGGCCGAACTTCCTTCAAAACAAGGCCGATGAAAATGTCACGGCAGCAAACAATGATGAGTTCGGGGAAGACTTCGGGGATGAAGAAGATACCGAAGAAGAATCTGGAAGTTCGAATGAGCAGGAAGATGACTCGAATCAAGAGGCTGAGGCCCGGTATTCCTCCAAGGGGACTGAGGCTTCTCAAGATCAATCCAAGGTTTATCGCGAAGGGACTAATGCTCAAGATGTTGAGCCTGCTCAAGTCGAGGTCGAAGTATCTTCTGCGGATGCCGAGGCGATTACCTCGGAGGTCCCTGCCTCCGAGGTTGTCGCTCCTGTCGAAGCCGAGGTGTCTCCAGCAAAAGCTAAGTCGAATACCTCGGGGGCCCCTACACCCGAGGTTCCTGCTCCTCCATCAACCAATGATTCGGCACCAACCGCCGCCTGAACTTGAGAAACTCGAAATTAGTTAAGTCCCCGGGATGCCGGGTGTATGATGTAAGAGACAATTCAGTCCTTTTGCTACTATGTGATTTGTATAACTCGCATTCTTTTGGGGCGTTATCCTTAATTTCCTGTTTCTTTTTATTCCGAATCAATTATTCGGCCCACGTCTACCATCTGCGGCGTTCGACTTACGGGTCCGAGATAAGTAGACTGAATTAGCAATACATAGAAATTATGAACAATAGCTCAAGATAGTTTCACAGAATAATAAAGTACAGAAAGCATAGGGGTTAGAAAATAGTAAAACATAAGTTGGCTCGCGTACTATCCTTTCCTTAGTCGTTTTTCATGTGTTTGGCCTTCATCGGATTTTCTCTTGCTTACCATGAACCCTATTTTTGGATATCAGTAAGTCGAAGAGTTGGCCTTTGTTGCCAACACACTACTAACTCGTCTTAATAATTAGACATATATAAAAAATGCATATGAATAGAACAAGTAAAGTAAGGGAGTCCCCGAGTTACAGCTCGAGGTGCCGAAGTTCCATTGATTAGCTTATTGCCGACATATAATCCGACATACAAAAATTCGAGATACAATTCGCTGCCTCTAAGTGTAAAAAGGACGAAGTAAAGCTACATTCCATGGCCTCTTTGACTCGTTTCCTGAACTGTCTGCCTTATCGGTGGGAGCCATTTCGTGTCTCCCTTTTATCGGCGGCAATGACCCAGAGTCAATGACATGTGAGCGCCGGTCTCTAGGACTGTCACCTCTGTGATGCTCTTCTGCCCCTCTGTCCCTCTGGCTCTTGTCTGTAGCGCTTGGCACTGTACATATTCCTGAGGGAGAGACAGTGTGTAGTGTTGACTTCGGGGTTTGCCCTCTCCTTCTCGAGCGAGCTTCCCCATGGCTTGGACTTTCCTCGTATGACTCGGCCAAGCCCTAACCTACAGGTACAAAGCATAATAGTTGTATGACGACATAAACCATATGTCGGCCGAGTCAGGTCTTAGTTACCTGACTCGGGATAAGCCGGGCCTTATTAGGCCGGCCTCTATATAACTCGGTCGTGTCATTCTTTGACCCGGTCAAGATCCTTGAGGGCTTTGCCCTTTTACCTTATCTTTACCCTACCTGGGGTCATCCCCCCAACAACATACGATACCTATTCCTTTTGTCGCGTGATACTTTACTTATCCATGGTTCGATCGTAGGTATCTCCATACCTAGTTCAACCTCGTTACTGATAAGTACTATTTAGTCGTACTATGATGTGACATCCCTTGTGACCTAGTCACATGCTTGCAAGCCAATTGGATGACACTCCACCGAGAGGGCCTAGAGTATATCTATTTGTCATATGGATGGACAAATCTCACTCTTGATCCATGCGCTTCAATCCATACTTTCAGAATACCCAATGCCACCTTTATTACCACCCAGTTATGAAGTGGTGTTTAATGTCATCAAAGCATCCATCAAGTGTTGGTGATTAACATGATCTCATGGTCGAAAGATTAGGTTACTATGTATTTGAAAGCTAGTAGGAAACGAACTTAATGACTTGATCTTGTGTTATGCTTACTATGGGTGTGTGTCCATCACATCATTCTCCTAATGATATGATATTGTTATTAATAACATCCAATGTACATGATCAGGAAACTATGATCATCTATTAATCAACAAGCTAGTTCAACAAGAGGCTTACTAGGGAATCTTTTATGTTTACAAAACACACATGTATTAATGTTTCTTGTTAATACAATTATAGCATGGGATGGAAACATTTATCATAAACACAAATATATAATAATAACTACTTTATTATTGCCTCTTGGGCATATCTCCAACAAATTCATCTACCTAGGAACACTTTGCTATATCCAGAAGAGTCAATAGCCTTTTATTGAGGCCGCTGGTGACGAGACCATTGGCTTTATCGACTTGCCCATTTATCTGCGGGTGGGCTACCAAAGCATAGCTGACGTGTATGCCCATCTCCTTGTAGTAGTCCTTGAATTCTTTACATGTGAAGTTTGTGTCGTTGTCGGTGATAATTCTATGGGGTACCCCAAAGCGGAAAACTATCGACATGATGAAGTTTATAGCTGAGGTTGCATCTTGGCTGGTGACAGGTACTGCCTTGGTCGACTTTGTGAATTTGTCGACTGTGACTAGCATAAATATGTTGTCGGGGATACCGCCCCAAGGTAGGCTAACCGGACAAGATGCAAAGAACCAACACGTCAGCCGGCTGAGGGTAGCCGGACACGGAAACCTCAAGACAGACCGGAAGAGGGAACAGACCAAGACCCGACTAGCAAACCAGCCAGCCGGACAAGAACTATCGGCAAGACTACCAGCCGGCTAGATTAAGACGGCCGGCCGAAGCAAGACAGACCAAGAGCCAACCGGCGAAAGAACTAGCCGGATGAAGCAAGCAAGGGCAGAAGAGTAGCCGGATGGATCTGACCATCCGGCCCAGGAAGGCAAACCGGCTAGATCACCCTAGCCGGCCACTCAAGATAGGCAAGGTACCAGATGACGTAGGGCACAGTGCGTAGTACGCCTAGGACAGCGGACAAGACAGAAAGGAGACTCAGACAGTCGGCACATACCGATGACGGTTGCAATATTAGATAGTAGGTGGCACTATGCATAACTACCCGCACGGCAGCCACTATAGATGGCGTGGCGGCATGGGCTTGACTGCGAGTACACACTCCCCATGTCGGCCACTGTAGATGACCTAGTCGGCTGGGGCCCGCCTGTGGGACCCGCCAGTCGGCAAGGTCGTTGCCCACGCCGCCTCGTCTTATATAAGGGGTGGCAGGGGCAACTAAGCAAGGGTTGGACTCTCCTCACTCACTATCTAGACCAGATATAGCTCGAGGAGCATTGTAGTTCTTTGTGATCATCCCTATAGTCAGATCGACAGGAGTAGGGGCTTTACCTCAACCCGAGGGCCCCGGACCTAGGTACTTCTTGTGTCCCCGACGCTTGCTTGTACCCAATCCCGCCTGTGGACGCCGTTGCACGCTTTCCTGCTTTGCTCCCACACCTCTTTCTAGCCTGCTTAGGCTCTGTCGTTCCCATAACGACGAAAGTTGGTGCCCACCATGGGGCAGAGATGGCGTTGACCAGAGTGAAGTTCTGCACGGGACCCTGCAATTCATCCGGCGAGGGCGTGGATTCTGGCCTCGTGCTCACGCTCGGCCAGTTCGACTGCATCATCTACAACGCCAGCTGCTTCGCCAGATCCAGCTTTTCGGCAGGCGGCTCCATCCTGCTGCTCGGCGATCTGCCCGTCTACGTCACCACCATGCCGGAGCGTTTCCCTCTAGAAATCGTCTCCTTCGCCGAGCCGTTGCCCTCAGCCGACAGCACGCTCACCGTGCCCGACGCCATAGAGGTGATGATGGCTGGCTCAAGCAACAGCCGCCGTCCTCCCCTCGAGCGTGGCATCGACCAAGCCAGCCGTCTACCCCGGTGTGCGAAAAGGGCATGGTGGACGAGGTCATCGAAGAGCTCCGTGATCCGGTGCACCCCGGGGACGACCCGGATGCGGCCATGGCCAAGATCGAGGCGGCGCGTGAGCGTCTGCTCCAGCAGGCCCAAGGCCTAGCCTCCACCAAGTACCGGATGGAGAGCAACATCCGCGAGTATAATCACGCGCACGGCCTCACCCCGGCTAATGAGGATCCTAGCCGGCTGGGCTCCGTGCAGTGCCGCGGGGGAGAGCTGGGCGCCCGTTTCGAGCACGACCTTGATCCGGCTTCCCGCACCTACTTCCCCCCGCCCATCTACGACACCGCGGTCAAGAATGTCCGGGTGGAGCGAGCCGTCGCGGAGGACCTACCCCACCTGGAGGGGGACGAGATGCTCCGCCTGTTCCAGCGAGTGCAGCACCTACTGCATGTGGCCGACGAGCAGGATGAGGCTGCTCGGATCGCATTCGAGGCTGGAGCCGGCTCCAAGGGGAATCGCCTAGCTGGCAACAGTCGGGGCAGACCTCGTCAGACCGAGTACTCCGCGTCTCCGGGACAGCAGCCTTCGCGCTCCAAGCGTCGCCAGTCCGGTAGCAGCCAGCCTCGCGGCGAGCAGGGTGCCACGATCCACGCTCCCTCGGCTGGCCAGAACCCCCCTCCACCCCTCCACCATCCCGCCTCACCGGCCGGGTGGGAACTCCCAATCCGGTTGAGCCAGACGCGCGCGCTCGCATTGACCTTCTAATGTAAGCTTGCCTTACCGAGGAGGAGGATGCAACCGACCCCGTGTGTTTCGGACCACGCATCCGGAAGGAGCCCTTTCCCGACAAGTTCTCTCTGCCCTGGGACACCCCCAAGTACGACAACAGCATGAAGCCAGAGGACTGGCTGACTGACTACGTTACCGCAGTCGGCATCGCTCACGGCAACAAGCGTGTCGCGATCCGCTACATCCCCCTCATGCTGACCGGCTCGGCAAGAACCTGGCTCAACAGCCTCGCGCCCAACAGCATCAACGCTTGGACAGACTTCGAAAAAGATTTCATTCGAAACTTCAACGGCACGTACAAGCGCCCAGGAAGGCCCCGTGATCTTTCTCTATGTGTCCAGGGATACCGTGAGTCAGATCACGCATACCTCGCCCGCTGGACCGAGCTACACAACTCCTGCGAAGGGGTGGTGGAGAACCAGGCAATCGGCTTCTTCATCGGCGGTGCCGCGATCTTTGCGCCATCGGCTGTCAGCGACAAGCCCAAGACCATGGCGGAGCTGATGACCGTCACCGACCAGTACGCCATCGTGGATGCGGCAATGAAGGAGCCACTTCGGGTAAATGCGGAAGGATGCCCGGTTCCCACTGAGCCGGCTAGGGAGAAGCCTGCCGGCCAGAGCGGTGAAGTCGGCTCGTCTAGACGGCACGACAACGACAGCCGCTACCAGGGCAAGCTCCCGATTGAGCAGCAGAGCTTGCACTACCACCAGCGGCAAGTTAACACGATGCAGGGCACGCCGGCTCACAACGACAAGAGGCAGAGGAATGCCTTCACCTTCGAGCAAATGTTCAACGGGTCATGCTGGTACAATAGTGGCACCAAGATGGCTACACACACCACTCGGCAGTGCAGCTGGACCAGGAAGATCAAGGAGCAGGCCGGGTTACCCCTTCTTCCCCCCACCCCGCCCCTCCTGGCGGTCCCCCACCGCTGGCTAGGGCAGCCGGTAACAACCACGGCAATGGAGGCTACCCCCAGCAGCACGAAAACTATCACATCTTGGAGGCCGAGCCGATTGATAATCGCTGCCGGAAGCAGCACACCGTGGAGGTGAACGTCGTCGTCCCCCAGTACCCCTGCGACTTAACTGGTCTGAAGCTCCGATCACCTATAGCCAGGCAGACCAGCCGGATTCACTCCCAAATCCAGAGGCTACGCGATGGTGCTCTACCCCCTCGTCATCTCCAACGCGCGCACCTGCCGGTTCTCGCTCGTACTGGTAGATGGTGGGAGTAGCCTCAACCTGCTCTACCGGTCCTCCATGGACAAACTGGGTATCCGAGAGTGCAACCTGCAGCCCTCGACCACTGTGTTCCACGGTGTCACGCCCGGGCCACCATGCGCCCCCCTCGGCAAGATCCGGCTGGATGTCATATTCGGTTCGGAAGAGAACTTCCGGCGTGAGCCAATCTGGTTTGAGGTAGTCAACCTCGCCAGCACCTACCATGTCCTTCTTGGGCGCCCTGCCCTCGCAAAGTTCATGGCGGTCCCCCACTTCGCATACCTCAAGATGAAGCTGTCGGGGCCGAATGGTGTGATAACTGTGGCCGGCTGCTACATGCGGTCCATGGCTTGCGCGAAAGAAGGAGCCCAGATAGCCGAGGCCCTTCTCATTGCCGAGAAGAAGTGCGAGATGTTGCGCAATGTTGCCATGCTGCGGCAAGAAGTACTGGATGGTATGAAGTTGGATGGGGACATGGCGTTCCAGCCGTCCAAGGAGACCCGCCAGATCCCGCTCGACCCGGATGACCCCTCCAAGTGTGTCACCATCGGCGTCGGCTTGGACAGATAATATGAAAGCGCGCTCGTCGACTTCCTCTGTGAGAATCAAGATATCTTCGCATGGTCTCCCAAATACATGCCGGGTGTGCCAAGGGAGTTCGGCGAGCACTCGCTTCATGTGCGTCCAGATGCCAAGCCGGTCAAGCAGCCCCTCTGTTCCTTTGCGAAGGACAAGAGGAAGGTCATCGGCGACGAGATCGCCCAGCTACTTGCTGCCGGCTTCATCATGGAAGTGTACCACCCGGACTGGCTGGCCAACCCAGTCCTGGTGCTGAAGAAGAACAGGACTTGGCGCATGTGTATCGACTACACGAGCCTGAACAAGGCCTGCCCGAAAGACCCTTTTGCTCTGCCCCGTATTGATCAAGTGATTGACTCTACGGCCGGCTGCGACCTGCTTTCCTTCCTCGATTGTTATTCTGGCTATAATTAGATCTGGTTGAATCCGGCTGATCAACTGAAAACATCGTTCATCACACTGTACGGGCTTGCTGCTATGTAACCATGCCATTCGGCCTGAAGAATGCAGGTGCTACCTATCAGCATTGCATGCAGAAATGCTTGCACTCGCAGATCGGCCGGAACATGCACGCGTACATGGATGACGTCGTCATCAAGATGAAGGAGAAGTAGACCCTGCTGGAAGATCTCGGTGAGACTTCGCGAACCTCCGCCGGTACCAGATGAAGCTGAACCCGGAGAAGTGCGTGTTCGGCGTGCCAGCCAGATAGCTCCTTGGGTTCCTTGTGTCGAGCCGGGGAATCGAGGACAATCCGGAGAAGATCGCGGCCATCGAGAGGATGCAGCCACCCAAGAGTTTGCTCGGTATCCATAAGTTCACCGGCTTTTTGGCTTCCCTCAGCCGATTCGTCAGCCGGTTGGGAGAGAAAGCCCTGCCCCTATACCAGCTGATGAAGAAGACGGACAAGTTCACTTGGATGGCTCAGGCGGACACGGCCTTCCACGACCTCAAGCGCATGTTGTTGACGGCACCGGTTCTCGTCATGCCGGCTGCGAAGGAGCCAATGCTGCTCCACATAGCCGCAACCAACCGGGTCGTCAGCGCTATCCTGGCGGTCGAACGTCCCGAGCCGGGCAAGGCGCAGCCGGTTCAGCGACCCGTCTACTACCTCAGCGAGGTGTTGTCCCTTTCCAAGAAGAACTACCCCCACTACCAGAAGATGTGCTACGGGGTGTACCTGGCCTGCAAGAAGCTCAAGCACTACTTCCAGGAGCATCCGCTCACCGTCGTGTCCACCGCGTTGCTGGGCGAGATCTTCGGCAACAAGGATGCCATGGGCCGGGTAGCAAAGTGGTCCATCGAGCTGGCCGCCTACTGCATCCTATAGGAACCCTGGATCACCATCAAATCTCAGGCGATGGCAGACTTATTCGTCGACTGGGCAGAGAACCAATACCTACCGCCGGTCCCAGACTCCGACTACTGGAGGCTGCACTTCGACGGCTCAAAGATGCGTGGGGGCTTGGGAGCCGGCATCGTGCTCACCTCGCCCAAGGGAGACCGACTGGAGTACGTACTATAGATCCACTTCACCGCTTCAAACAACGTCGCCGAGTACGAGGCCCTCGCGCACGGGCTCCGGCTCACAAAAGACATCGGCATCCGCCGGATCCTCTGCTTCGGCGACTCGGACCTAGTGGTGCAGCAGGTATCCGGCGAGTGGGATGCCAAGGACGCCAACATGGCTCTATACCAGTTCCACGTGCAGCTACTGAGCGCTGGCTTCGAGGGATGCGAGTTTCACCACGTCCCCCGCGCCAACAACGAGGCGGCCCACGCGCTCGCGCGAGTCGAATCCACCAGAGCGGCCATCCCGCCCGGAGTATCCATGGAGCATCTCCGCAAGCCCAGCATCACTCCCTCTCTGGAGTCCGAGTCCATCATCTGGGTAGCAGACCCGGGGGCTACCGGCTCGAAAGAGTCAGGCCCCGCTATTGTGACCTCCGGCTCGAAAGACCCGAGGGCTTCCTCCTCTTTAGGCAAACCATCATCAAGCAAGGAAAAAGGCCCGGGGGCTGCTGACTCAGGAATCCCACCCGACCGCCCCACCGGATGAGCTCCAGATCATGCCAGCCAGTGTCTTCACCATCCGGGAAGTTCCATCCTCAACGATGAGCTTCAGGATGATGAGGTGGAGGCAAGGAAGATCCGGCACTGCGCGCACATGTACAACGTCATCAACAAAGAGTTGTACAAGTGCAGCGCCGCGGGCGTCTTCCAGCGGTGTGTCGATGCGGATACTGGCTCCCGGCTGCTAAAAGAGATCCACCAGGGGAGCGCGGTCACCACGCCTCCTCGCAGGCTTTGGTGTAGAAAGCGATGCACCACAGATTCTACTGGCCAACTTCTTCGGAGGACGCGGACCAGCTGGTTCACGCGTGCAATGGGTGCCAACGGTTCGACCGGCTAAGACACATGCTGGCTTCCACGCTCAAGACAATACCGATTACCTGGCCCTTCGCGGTCTGGGGGTTGGACATGGTCGGCCCATTTAAGCGAGCTTGAGCCGGCTTGACCCACCTACTGGTGGCGGTGGACAAATTCACCAAGTGGATCGAGGCGAAGCCGATCCGGAAGCTGGACGGGGCCACGGCCATCACCTTCTTCCGCGACATCATCATCCGGTTCGGCTACCCCCATAGCATCATCACCGATAACGGCACGAACTTCTCTAAGGGGGCCTTCGCCCGGTTCTGCCACAACAAAGGGATCCGACTGGACCTCGCATCCGTCGCACACCCGCAGTCCAACGGGCAGGTGGAAAGAGCCAACGGCTTGGTGCTAGCCGGAATCAAGCCCCAGCTGATTGGGCCATTAGAGCGATCACCCAGCTACTGGATCGAGGAGCTGCCGGCTGTGCTATGGAGCCTCCGCACCACCCCGAACAGATCAACCGGCTTCACCCCGTTCTTCCTCACCTACGGCTCGGAGGCAGTTCTCGCGGTGGACATCGAGTTCGACTCACCCCGCAAGCTCCTCTACACGGATAAGGACAACCAGGAAGCAATGGAGGATAGTGTGGACCTCCTCGAGGAGGCCCGCGAGCTGGTCTTATCCAGATCGGCCATCTACCAGCAAGGGCTGCGCCGGTACCACTCTGGTCGCATCCGGCCAGTCGCACTCCGGGAGGGCGACCTGGTGCTCCGGCTGATATAAGATACGAAGGGCATGAACAAGCTGTCCCCTCCATGGGAGGGCCTCTTCATCATCAGCAAGGCGTTACACAACAACTCCTACTACCTCATCGATGCACAGCAGCCGTGCAAGAACAATATGGACAAGTCGGACGAGGAGACCGAGCGGCCATGGAACGCGAACCTTCTCCGACCGTTTTACACCTAGATGCAAAAATCAGTGTATGTATCCAGATCCCTGAATGATGAAAGATGTGGAACCCCGGCTGATGCTCAGGGGCTCCTTGCCGGATAGTCAGATTGTCGTTCTTATCCGATTAAAATTCCTGCAATGATTTTTCGGGCTTCCGTCGACCCCTACCCGGGGGCTCGCCGGTTGGCCCGCCCTGCCAATTCTGTAAGCCGACCGAGTAGTGTGCGCCAATGCCAGAGGCCCACTCTTCGTCTCTGCTACATACCGCAACCCGGTTGTCCGACTAGCAAGAAAAAGCCCGAGGGCATCCCACACAAAAAACTGCGAAAGATGCGTCAGATCGGGCATCTCCGGCCATGTGCCTAGCTGGTATTTTTCCGGCTACTAAGCCTCTAGTACCGTGCAAAAATGTATTGTCAGCTCCCTTCGGTTCCGGCTCCAGACCGCAACCCGGCTGTCTGGCAAGGTGCAGCATAAACAGTATTGCGCACGAGAAAGTGACTAAGTGTCCAGAGGAGCACGAGCTAGTTTTCAAAAAAATAAAAACTCTAGTCAGGTAATAGAGAGACATTTAACAAGGCAACATATTGACAAGGAGTCATTTTTGTATGTTTCTTTCTTGCACAAATGGCACCGAGTCGAAAATCAAGAACAGTGAAGATTCGAAGTACCTATCTGCGGTAGCCACTCCGAATCTCGGGGGCTACACCCAGTGGGTGTGCTGGCGCACCCCCACAAGAAGCAGGCGGCGTCCGGCTGAAGGGTGTGTCAGCCGGACGAGGAGAAAGACAAAGATGGACAGAACACAAGGGCACCACCCGCCCAAGCCGGCTAGCCGCAACTAGTCGGACGCGTCAGAAAAACCTAGCTAGAAAGATAAAGATGAAGAAGAGAAAGAGGAAAGAAATAAAGAGAAAGAAAAGATGAGAAAGATGAGAAAGATAAAGATGAAGAAGAGAAATAGGAAAAAAAGAAAAAGAAAGACAAAGAAGGAAAGATGGAAAGAGAGGAGAAAGGAAAGTAATAGAGAAAATCAAGTCGGGCATACTTAGCCGGCCGCGGTGCACCTCCCCGGCCCGGCTAAGCAGGTCACATCCGGCAGGGAAAGGTGAAAAACAAGAATTTTTGAAGATTCAAAACACCTGGCTATTCTAGTTGTTCCGAATCTCGGGGGCTACACCCAGTGGGTGCGCTGCCGCGCCCCCACTGGAAGGATGTAGTATCAGGCTAGCCGATGTGCCAGCCGGACAGAAAGAGTCGGCAGACCGTCAGAAAGCCAAAAGAGAAAGAATGCGAGAGAAAAAGGATCACAAAGAGCACAAGGCAAAGGCAGGATAATTCCGGCTGGAGTGGACCAGCCGGAAAGACTAATCGACCAAGGCATAAGCGTAAGTGGGTGCACGAAGGCAAACCCAACCATACACGTCACTTAAATATCGGGGGGACGAAGCCCTCGCACATCCAGATTATTCAGACAACACAAGTACCAAAAGCAGAAAGATAACTACAACTTCACCCGGCATCCCAGGGTCTTCACCTTCAAGCGGCCGGTCCCTTGCCGTGAGGAGGAGCCACGCCGGCTCTGCCCGCCTGGGAGGATGCCTCCGCGCCATCCGCTCCCACGCCATCAGCCCCCGAGCTCCCCTCGCTGTCCGTGAGCACCTCGTCGATGTCGGCCTAGCCGGAAATCGTGATTGTGGCGAAGCGGAGTTCTGGGTAGGCCCGGCGCACGGCTTCAAGATCCACGCCGGCTCATAAGCCGTCCACCAGCTTGTCGAGATGGGCATCCTTGTACCACGAAAGCATCAAGGCCGGCGCCATCTCGGAGCCGACGCGGGCAGCCAGATCGTGCAGCTGGTCGATCGCGTTCGGCGCGCCGCCTAGATTGATCGCCAGGGCCCCCATGGTCTTTGGCAGGTGCTCCCCCGTGAAAAACAGGTCGTGGATGCCGGCCGCGGCCTTGCGCAGGTTGGCAGCATCCTCACCGAGCTGGCCCACCAGGTCCTTGACGGCTGCCTTCTCACCCGGCGCAACCTGTTGCACCCGGTGGTAGGCAAGAGCGTTTACTTGGGGGTAGCAGCCTTGTGATCAGAAGGGCAAGTCAAAAGGCGACCCGGAAAATTCAGTCGGATAAAAACATACGGCACCAGCGCAGGGACTCACCTTTCGCCAGAAGGCCGATGTCCATCAGCTTGTTGTCGAGCATCTCGGCGTGCTCCTTCAGCCGGGTGGCCTCCTTGTCCAGAAGGTCAAAGGCGTTGGCCCGGCTGGCGAGAGTCGCCTCCTACTCCTTAATGGTGGCCTCCAGCTGGTTGACCTTGTTGTGCCATTCTTTATTCTGGAGCCGGAGGGTGGCGTTGTCCCGGCTAAGGCACGCGTTGGAGCGCTTCAGCCGGTCAATCTCCCGCCGCCTGCAAACCATAATGGCTATGGGTGAAGGAAAGGAACGCAAATGAGAAAGCCAGAAGCCGGAAGAAAAACAAGAAGGAAAGGAGCGCAAGACAAAAAAAGCCTCGGGGAAACTTACTTCGCGCAGTCCCGCGCGCCGCTGCCAGCTGCTTGGTGGCCTCCTCGTTGGTGCCGGCTAGCGTAGCCCGAAGGTGATTCACCTCCACCAGTCCGACCTCGAGGTTGACCTCGAGGGTTTGCAGCAAAGCTCTCGCCTCTGCCCGCAAAAATCTCCTAGCGCTCAAGGAGGAACTTGATAAGCGCTCCTTCCTATGAGAGACCAAGGTTGGACGCCACAAAGGTCGTTTTCTTCAGGTCCATGGGGTGGACCTGGATTTCCCTTGTATCTTTCGTAGTGTCAAAGGCTTGGTCAGGCATAATCCTTGATTCAGGCAGAAGTTCCGTGTCCATTGATATCCTCAACTACTCAAACTCTGTTTCCATCCCAAATAATTTGGAGATTTTATTGAACTCCCGATCACAATTGTCAGATCAGGTGAAGGTTCCTCTCACTGTGATGATCCCGTTTGGCGCTGGCATTTTCATCACCAAGTAAGCGAGTGTGGTACTGCCATGAATCTTGCGAAAGTTGGTCACCCCTGGACCGAGTGGTATTGTGATGGCCAGTCCATGAAATCGAATTCGAGATTCTCGCGTTTGAAATTATCTCACGGTCCAAAGACAACATCAAGATAGATTTTGCCTAGAGGAATTTCGGGTTTACCTAGGACTATTCCATGGAAAGATGTCTCCGATGGCGCTAAATTTTTCAAGGAGTAGTTCATGGCTCGTAGAGTTTTGGCATAAGTTAGATTGATGCTACTACCAGCGTCCATGAATACCTTGCTCATATCAAATCCGCAAATTTTTGCATCGACAATGAGAGTTGAATGACCCAGTCAAGGTACTCGAAGTAGGTGATCAGCTCTACTAAAATTGATTTCCTGCTTTTTTCCATTGAAGAAATTCGGGAGTTGGGGTGGTGCCGTTACTGCCATATGATGTTGGGTAATCAATTTTTGAATCTTGTTTGATGGGTGCCCCTTATGGGTCATAGAAATTGCTCCTCTGGACCTCAGGTACTCCTCCTCTTTGATTTTGTTTCCTGCGGGTTCCGGCTACCCTGGTGGAGGTGGTGGTGACGCGATAGCAAGGGTTCCTAGTGTGGCGGTGTACCCGTGATTTGTTGCATCATTCCCTTTTGCGTTCCACACTTCCTGCATCCCGAGGAATGTGCGGCAATCTTTCATGAGGTGGTTTGATCATTGCCTACCCTCGGAGTCAACTTAAAAGTGCATACTGCACGGTCCTTCCAACATCTGCATTGGGGACATCGGGGGTTCCCTTGGTCGATATGGCTGAGTTGTCCTGCTTTTTCCTGCCTCCTCTCGGCTGCCATGATATCTGCCACTGCTATTGTCACTTCTCCAATTATCCTTCCCAATGAAGCCAGCCACTACGTAATTTGGTCTGCTTGAACCATCAAAATTGTGTCTTCTGTTGTCATTGTTGCGCCTGTCGTGGTCTTCCTCGGGTGAGCGGCCGCGTTTTTTGTGCAGAGCATCCTCGCCATTAGCCCAACAGTTTTCCATGTCCATCAATTGAGAAATAGTTTCCGGCTTCACCTGTCCTAGCTCTTCAATGAAATCCATTCGCTGCAAACCATCATTGAAAGCATCGATTGCCCTTTCGTTGGAAATATGCTTGGCGGAATTTTTGATGATGCTCCAGCATTGGATGTATGCTTTGATAGATTCTCCAGTTTTTTTTCTTGCAAGCCCGCAACTCCTCGATAGATGCAAGTCCCTTGAATGTGGATTTAAAGTTTCAGATGAAATTATCCTCCAGATCGCTCCAACTTCTAATTGATTCTTCAGGTAACTGCCTGAGCCAAGAGCGTGCTGCACCGCTTAAATGCAATTGGAGGCTCTGCATAGCTGCGGCTTTTCAGCCACCCTGAAGTTTGATGGTTTGCAAAAATAGTCGACAATCCATGCCTTGGGTTCCTGGAGTCCATCGTACTTTTGGCAGTCATGAGGGGGCTTGAAGTCCTTGGATACCAGAGTCTTGCGAACCTGACGGGTAAAGAAGCTGGCACCACAAGGTTCACACTCTTCATCACTTTCTACATCAGAATATCTTTGGCTGCTGCGCTCCTCCCTATATCTAGCGACTATTCTCTATGTCATGGCATTTTTGGCGTCGTCCCCATGCGAGAAATGTGTAAATAGCACATGGTGAGGATAGCTTGATCGTCAGGTATTCCCCGTGTGCTGAGGTATGCTGAGATGGCAGGGTGATTTGTCGGCTTGCTACACGACTCCTTGTTCTCCTTGCGCAAGAGTTTCACTACCATGCCCAGTCCCATGAGGGCGGAACAATGAATAGCTACCCGCGAATAGTTGGCTGTTGGTTGGGTTATCGGGAGATATGTTTGGGCGGCAAAAAGGGCGGCATGTGTTGTTTTCGCTTTGGTATTTCCTTTTGAATCCACTGACATAAATGACAGATCAAAATCTTTGGCCAGCTCGCTCCTTTCATCTTCAGGGATACATTGCAGTCGCGAGGTGCATCTCCTAGGTTGTGGTCCTCCCGTGACACTGCCAGAATTTTGGGTGGAGCTGAGTTGTGCCCGGTGGAGGCTAGATTCATCGGCTAGCCTTTTACTCTCATCTAGATACCAATGAAATTGAATCAAGTCTCTCCTCTTGTGGTGCAGCAAGTACTGATAAGCCATTAATTCTTTTCTTGTGGCCTCTGCTGTCATTGGTACTACACCTGACACGGCGTCTTGGGCCTTCTTCCAGGTTGCCAGAGGTAACTGAAGTATTATGCACTCGCCATTGCTTTCTCCACCTCTTGGTGTTACATGACGGTCTCCCTCTTGCTAGTCATGTCTCCCCTCGCGACGTCCCGTGGAATCATCCGACAAAATATCATCATGGTTAATAATTGGGTTACTGTTGGACTACACAGGTGCTGAGGTTTCTCCTTATTCTATGATCGCGCACAATTGGTGGTGCATGATGTATGATTGGCTGTCATCGCTGTCGTACCCATAGGATACACTGATTTGCGAACCAGTGAAGTCCCACGGATCTTGTTCTGGGTATGATTCTCCCTTCCTAATTCCAGAGTCGACGCTTTCTTCAGCTTCATCGGGAACTATACTTGATGAACTTGGGTTGTGTTGTAGTGTGACTATGAGTCTAAGCCAAAAGAGAGGCAACCATATAGATCAGCCAAATCTTCTAGATCTGTGAAGTTTCTGCGGCTTTCATTGACGTTTGTCGGATTAGTTGTGGCCTGTCCGATTGAGCTGATGGAGGATGCAGGTGTCTCCATTGGCGATGCAGGTGTGGCCGACGAGTCTGAGTAGGTCATAGGTGAAATACAGAGATTCTCTGATTCTCCCACGCGAAAGTGGAAACTTCCGATCATGAGATTGGTCTCCTGGCCGAAATCAATGAGAGCCGATAAAGGGGTTGGCGGGCGTGGATCAGCGAGATTGTAATGGACCTCACCAACCTTGATCGTCAGGTTGTTGCTTGGTGGAGGGGAATAGTACTTTTGATAAATAGGAGTGTCGATCCCAACGAGGAGCAGAAGGTGCTGAACAGTGGTATGGAGCAGGAAATCCTTGTGAATACTTACCAAACGGATTTTTAGTGGTTTTCTGACAAGGTAACAAAACAAGGAGCAAGTAACAAGAGTAACTAACAATCGGAGCAAGTGGCCCAATCCTTTCTTAGCAAAGGAAAAGCCTGTGGAAATACTTATAAGGACCAAACTTTCTCGAGGACACATGGGAATTTTGTCAAGTGCTTTTGCTTCAAATAGCTGAGTACTCTTCTTTGGTGTTCGTAAGTATTGTGTGGGTGAACCTGTGCTAACATACCGCCCTTCCTAGGACTCATACATACTTGTGATTAAACCCCCTACAAACATCCGTAACTACAGGAGAGTAATTAAGATATAAATCTAACCATAGCCTTAAACTCTGAGATCCTACACTCCCTTGTGCAAAGGTGTCCTAATAGGGGTTCAAGTTTCTGTCACTCCGGCAACCCCACGAGTAGTAGCCAAATACACAATGCATCCCCCTAGGACCATAAATGGTGAAGTGTCATGTAGTCGACGTTCACATGACACCACTAGAAGAATAGCACCACAACTTAAATACTAAACCATTGAATAATAACTCATCACAGATTCACTACTAAAAACATGACTTCTCCCATGTCCTCAAGAACTAAACGAACTACTCACAAGACATCATATGGATCAAGATCAAAGATGATATGATAATGGATAACAATCTGAACATAAACAATAATCCAATGGTTCCACTCACAAGCATCAAATATAATAGTAATTAACACCGGGAAAGTTCCCCCTAATGAACTAAGCAATTTTAAGAGGTCCCATCCTTTAATAAGGTAGTGATCCCTGTGTTTACAATATCTAGCATCCACAGTTAAGATGTAATATCAAGAAACAAAGGTCATAATACAACTTTATAACCAGGAATAAAATAATTGATTACATCTTACATAGCTCATTTGTCTAACTCAATACATTGCAGCAGAATATACTATAGCATGGAGTCCTTCATCTTCAAAGTGCCACAGGCAATCATGTTGGTTGTAGACTTGTAATCCTAATCAACACACTTCACTAACATCAAACAAACCTGCAACATAATATGTTACAGCCACAAGGGTCAATACATTTGAATTGTATTGGCAAGTGATACTATGGTAGTATATGGAGTCTATCATCTATATGCATTTGGCTAGGTTGAGCTTAGGCTTGCTTTGCTCAAAATAGATTTTTCCTTATCATTTGAAAACACAAAGTTTTGTTTGACAAAATCACCCAAGGCATCTCCCAATAGAAATTGGTGATCCTTCAACCCTTGTTCAACCACAAGTTTTTAACTTAGAAATTGGGATGAAGAGATTCTTGATACCTTCCATGTCTTGATGCTCAAATTGTCCTTTACCAGGGACATGGCTAAGTACTTAGATTTTACACTCTGCAGAGGTGGTGCACTTTCCCCACAAGACTTAGTTTCACCAAGACAAGATATTTCAGAAGCCTTCCCTTAGACCAGAATGGACGCGCTCCCACCTATCAATCCCATACCACCAACTGTCCATTTGGCTAAGTTATTGCAACCTATCTGATCCAGGCAGAGCCCATAATGCCATGTGGCTGCACTAGAAGCTTCTCAACATTTGACATCTCAAATCTCTTTGTTCCTAGCTGGCAATCCACAAGTGAGATACACAAGGTAAACCATAGAAATGGGCCTTGTGTAACCACTCAACCAAAAACCACCAAGCAATTACCATTCCACCCAAGTGTTTCATTCACTTAGTTGTTTTATTAAACAAAACACAAGTCCTTGACCTAGAAATATTCCATAGCATGAATATAAACCACCCTTGTTTTCTACTAGCTAAACTAAGCATGATAGTAGTAGGAATCTTAACTTAGGATAATTCTACTAAGGTTTCATCTACTAGGATTTCCCATGGCATGGTTTATACTTGGCAAAATTTCCATGCAAGTCCTACTTACAAATATAACAAATGCATAGTGAAAATAATGGGACAAAAGTATGAATCATCACTTTCCTTTTTGGTAGATAATATAAGTTCACTCCTTGATATTGCAATAATCACACTCTTCAAATATCACTACAATTCAATCAAGCAAGCAAATATTCAATCTACCATTCAAGCAATCATCACATAGAATAATAAAAACAAAGCAATGCATGCAAGAAAGCATGCCAAAGATTGTTTTATTTGGAAAAGTGGTTTCTACTAGGTTATAAACATTTGGAAACACCCATTGGTCATTTATAAAAGTGGTAAAACCATTTGATATCAAGTTAGTGAAAAATGGCCACTTTAAGTCATTTTTGTTTTGATAGAAATGGTTCAAACCCAAGTAATATTTTCTACTGTTTGACCAATACATTTTAAACACAAATGTTAGTGTTTTATGGTCAAGTGTTTAATATTAAAACCATTTGCAAAAGGTTTTACCTATAAACCATTTTCACACCAAATCAATATTTTATGTTGTTGAAAATGCTTTTTAGCAAAGTAATAATTTATAGGGTTCATCAAATATATTTTTAAATCCTAAAACTTGGTGTTTAGGGTCAGAGAGTTTAAGTCAAAACATTTCCCAAAGGTTTTTCTCCAAAAAGAATTTTTAACATATAAACAACATTTTTATTTGACTAGAAATGTTCCAATTCAAAGATTTATTCTTTAACTTCACAAAATATGTTTTTGAATCCACAAGTTGGTTTCTATGGTCAGTAGGTTCAAAACAATCCAATTGCCAAAGATTTTACCTTAAATATATTTCTAGAATAATTTTTATATCCAAATTATGCCTACACATGTTTCTGCAAAAAAAAACTATTGTACCAGAAGCAATTCATTAAAAAAAGTGCATGGTTGGAAAGTACTTGCTTTGTTGATTCCATTGATATAAAATTTGCAAAATTTGGAACGTGTAGATTTAAAGTTATGCAATTTACAAATTCAATCAACTTATAGAAATGTTTCTGTCTATTTAAACAAATCAGTGCCACGCGTCATGTTCTTACTGAACGATACCGTTTCACGTGGATCGCTCGATTCTAGCCGTCAGATCTAAAGCGCAGCCCATGGTGCAGAACCAGTCTTACCTCTTCGTCTAGTGGATCTATCATAGCCGATAGATCTAAATCCTACGGTTCCTAGCATCCTAACCAAAAATTGGCGGCGCTCGACAGTGGCTAGCGGCAGCGCGTTCTGGCTACGGCATAACGGCGAAAACAGGAAGTGAGAGGAGTAGGGGAGAAGCTCACTAGAACCACAGAAGCTTGCTGATGCTCTACGTGTGCTTGGTTGGCGAAGGGGCGCTCGATGCTAGCTTGAATCGCTCGCCGGAGTTGCTGTCGGCATTGGGCACGCTCTGGCGTCGTCGGGGGCGAGGCTGCAAGGCATGGGAAGACCAAATAGTGGTGGCGTTAGATACGCGAGAGAGCTACGAAGGTGTGAGTGTTAAGGAGAGAGTAAGGCGTGGTCAGAGACTACCAGAAGGGTTCGCCGGAGCTGCTGCAGACCGTGGCGGCGCTCGGTGTTGACGTTGCCGACGATGTGGAGAACGCGCGGGTGAGTTGGTGCTGCAGAAAGGTTCACCAGGAGATGGGTAATGTTCTCGTGGTGGTTAGGGAGCAAGGGAAGGTAAGGCTCGGCCGGAATTTTCGCCTAGGGGTGGGGATAAGCTGGGAACAGAGGGGAATGGTAGAGGAGAGAGGGGCGACTAAGTACGCGCGGCCATGGCGAGGTTTTAGCATGGCATTGATGGAAATTTAACGCCGGCATTCATCGTCTAAGAAACGGCCAGAGGGGGCGTGGTCTTCGCGCGGGTGAGTACGAAGGTGAGCTAGCGGTGGGGTCGCTTCGTCAGCGAGGTGCGGGGTTAGGAGTGGGGTCACCTCGTTAGTGGGGCTGCGGGTCGTTTCTCTGGTGCGAATCGTATTCTACGGGGAGAGGGAAAATGGGCTTGCTAGGCTTAGTGGGCCAGGCTGGGTTGGGCTGGTTGGTTTTCATTTTTTTATACTGATTCATTTTTATTTTTCTATTTCCATTATTCTGTTTTGATTTTTATTTAAATAATTCAAACCCTAATTGAATTCAAACTTTTGTCAAACTTTGTGTAGATTTTAATACTGTTATTTAACATAATCTAAAATCAAATTCAGAATAATTCTTTTATTCTTTTTAGGGTCTATTATTTATTTTAAAAAATAGAAATTTGTCCTTATTTCAAAATAGGATTTAAATATGTTTTAAAACACTATTTGAATTCTAAATTTTACCAAAACCTTTTCAGTAGGTTTAATTTGAAAAATAAAACACTTTTAATTATTATTTAAAGTACTTTATTATGTTTTAATGTTTATTTAAATTGGAAAATGCCTTTTCTTAAATAAAATTGGATATAATAAATCCTCATGATTTTATTTAAATAATCCTTTACTCTTGTTATCAAACAAAAATATTTTATTTTATTTGCTTGGTCAAGTTTTAATTTGGCTCTTTAAAATAGTCCTTGTTTAAAAACCATATTTTATTTAAAAAACCAAAAATGGTAAATCCAACTTGTATAATTTTATTTAATATTTGTTTGTCCTTTTTCATCTCTTTAGGATTATTTGCTCACCATTTGGTATGGATTTTAGATAGGAGGATTATTAGCTTTGGAAATTTAATTTCCTTTTCTTACTAAATTCATAAGATTTTACCTATGGTTCCAAATTGAATGAAATCAATTTCTATGGTTTTATAATATTTCCATTTGTCATTCTTGATCATCTATAAATGTTTGTTGACAAATTTTATATGGATCCAATCCATGGTCTTAGAGTAATCTTGGAAATGATTTTCTTCAATAGAGTCTTAGGGGTTTGGTTTATTTCCCAAGTGTTTAAATTTCAAGATGCATTTATGAAGAATGCATTCCACTTGATTTGAATTTAATTGGAATCAAATTTTATTCCAAGTTTGTTCAAGATGGGTTTTTAAGTTTCCATTTAGAAACATAAGTTTCTTTTCACCCTAAATTTCAACAATTATTTATTTTGTTTATTTATTTTCACATTTCAAAATTTCGAAAATTTTGGGATGCGACGGCAATATCCAACACAATTGTTACAGCGGGACGGAGTGGTGATGATGGTGCTGGTGGAGAGGATGGTGTGGATGATGATGGTGATCCCGGTGAACCCTAGCTTGATGATGGTGTTGATGGCGACGGTCTCCCTCTCCGGGAAGGAATTCCTCCGGCAGAATCTGTTTGCTAGAGAGATCTTTCTATATCGGTGTTTTCTACCCTAGAGGCGGCGGAAGTCTATCTGTGGTCGCTCCCCCGGTGTTAGGGTTCCGTAGGGAAGATATAGGCGAAGCGGCGAAGTCGGAGGCCGAGCAGGTGGGCCAAACCCACCCTAGGCGCGGGGTTAGGTGGGCCCGCGCCTAGGGGGTGTGGGCCCCCTAAGGCCCCCCCTTCGCTCCTCCTGGCTTCCTTCGTCTTCTCGTAAAATAATATGTTTCCATATTTTTCTGGTATTTTTCTGATCTTCGCGAAATTGCACCGAAACGCCTTCTTTTCCATCAGAATCCAGACTCCGGCAGTCCATCCTCCAGGAATCATCCAACATGCATAAATAGATGAAAAGACATAAGTAATACCTCATAATAAGACAAATATCAATGAATAGAGGTAAATTATGATATAGAATGGTGATGTGAATTGGGCGTATCAACTCCCCCAAGCTTAGACTTTGCTTGTCCCCAAGCGAATACTGAGCTCAGTAACATGTCCACAGGTTTATGGAGTGAAGTGTCGATAAAAGAATACGAACAAGAAGCATCACACTTACCATTGCACAATTCATAGAAGAAAGAAACTCACCATTATATAACTTAGCTTGCAACCAAGTACAGCAATCACAATAGAGATGCATAAAGATAAATCATAATTGGAATTCGCAAACTTGTTCTTGGTCAGAGAACACCTGGCAAACAGTTTCACAAAAGCTTTTTGTAGAAGTTTCAAAACAGGAACACTCTTTGCTCAAAAAGGTTTTTCACAAGTGAAGGCTTTCAAAGTAATACTCAATAGATAAGAGTTTTGTGCAAACAAGGAAGATAAAGAACATGATTGAATAAATCACCATATGAATGCTTGAAACACATCAACTCAAAAGCTTGCTGGAGATAGAGAGGAAGTAGGTTTACTGACTCAAACTGGTAACTGGGAGAAAGGTCCCTTCTTAGAGGGTAGTAGGGATTACAAGTCATAAAGATCTTCCAAAAGATTATGGTACTTACTAGCTTTGAGCCCTCATCGCCCCTATCATAATCATCTTGAGATGATTAAGGTTAAAGTGAACAAAGATGGAGTATATGCTTGACGAAATATAAGTTGGCAATCTCATGTCCCTTGAATATGAGGGCCACTCCTCATGCATACTCAACTTTGGGTCCAGGTAAGTTCTTGTCATTGTAATTATTTTCATATCATTGAGAACTTCCAACGGGGTACCCCTTGCACATGGTACAGGAGCTTTCCCATAACCAAAATGACAAGGCAAGCAAACGATGAGCATCTCAGCATTTTTTTTATTTACTATGCATATAGCTTTTTATTGAGGATGCTTCATAGGTGACTCACTATGGTGATGCTGCAAGTTTCCACCATGATTAAGCATGGCTTAGGCTAGCGGCCCAGGCGTTTCTCTAACACAGAATACAAACTCCATGGACTTACAAGTCCCCTCTTTATTTCACACCGTTGACATCCATAGACAAAAGAGCACGATATCAACTATGTACGACAAGGTACAAGTGCAATGTTGAAAATGTTCCTTGTGACAGCACGGTTCTGCTAATCCCAACGTATAGATGCAAGAATATACAACTTCGATGTCCATAATCGTTCATGTTTATTAGGGGCAAGTAAATAAAGTGTGCCATCAAGTTCGTGAGAGCTTTACTAACTAGTTTTCACATAACAAAATACTTTTTAATTCTAAAGGTAGATGAAGCTTGAGAATTTTCTAGGAATAGCAATAGCTATTAGGTAGATATGGTGGACACAAGTGGCAAAAGGTTTTAGGTTCAAAGGGTTTTGGAAACATGAGAAGTATGTCTTCTCAAAACAGGTTTTTGGCTAGCAAGGCTGGGTAGCAAGCAAGAGAGTTGAAAGAAACAAGCAAACATACAAAATAAAAAAGCCAAACATGCAATCTTCCTTGAAGACACAAAATAATCTTAAATAAAGAATACTAAGCTTATGAGCCAACAAGAAAGAAAACAAATGATACCAAATACCTGTAAGCTTTTTCTTTCTTTCTTTTTTTCTTTCAAACTAGTGCCACTGACCAGAACTTGGTTTTCCAAAACCAATTTAGATCCACTTCATGATCTCAAAGTGGTGCCAATACTGAACAACAAGATCCATCATAATTGCAAACAAAAATAAGAAGTGCAAAAAGTAAAAGATGAGACTTCTCATAAATATTCCAATAAAGGCACTCACACCAAGGGATACATAGATAATCAACTAAAGGAGAGATACTTCCACATGCAAACCAAACTATAAGATAACCTCTCTACCACAAATATGAATCCACTAAAAAGGTAAAATATGAAAGATAATGGTGGTGATTGAAGGGATACAGGTAGGCTACACTAGCGCAAATCAAAAAATTTCTACCGCGTATACTAGGATTACTGTTGTCATAAATCACGGGATTATCACTAGACGTGCAGTTGCGGAATCGATGAAGCGCGTCGAGGCAGTGCAGACGTTCCACGTCTCCTCCTTGTCCTCGTCCCACGAGAAGCTCCCCTTGCACGGCTCGTCCAAGCGCTACAGATGCAGCGCCTCCGAGGTATCCACACGTACAGGGTGGAAGCGTTAGACGCCGGACTGCTAGGTCCGCGTGTGCAACACAGGCGTGAGGAGTGGCGGCTGGGAATGATCTGAGGTCTAACACCGGTCATCTCGCCCCACCCACTCTTATATAGGCATCCCTAGTGGGCTTCTACATTAGCAGCCCATTAGTAGCCTAAGCCTGGTCGAATTCGGATCCAATCCTCATTAGGCTTCCAGCCCCTTAAGTGTGTGACCCTATAGGTTCATATGCGTATAGATATGACACGAATACACTTATTCTGTCAATAGTTGGTAGCGGCCTCTAGCAAGATGTGCCAACTCCTAAACGCATACAAAGATCATATCGGACGAACCATCACAAGGTTTAGTACATGTCTTTCCCTTTGCCTCACGATATTTGGTCTAGCTCCAAGCTGACCTCCCTTTCTCGATACCATGATTCAGAATCCCTTTCCTAGGTTAACTCTTAACCATATGTAGCACGGCCATGCATTTCTGGATCCGATCACTCGAGGGGCCCAGAGATATCTCTCTCAAGTAGAGAGGGGCAAATCTCATCTTGATTTACCATGCCTTGCAGCATGCTTCAGGACAAACCCGAAAGCTACCTTTATAACTACCCAGTTACGGTGCAGCATTTGATAGCCCCAAAGTAGGTCGATCCACATCTCAAGTACATGCGATAATCTTAGGTCTAAGGACAAAACGTACACGATGTGTAGAGAGAGAGAGCTGCAACTAATTTCCAGTCTCAAGTTGGGTCAGTCCAACCCCATGTCCATAACATGTGTCCACATCATTGGTTTGACATCTCCATGTCTATGACTTGTGAAACATAGTCATCAACCAATCAATGTGCTAGTCTAATATTCACGTGTGTCCTCACATGAACTCTTACTAGGGACAACTCTTAAATAACCATACAAGTAAAGAGTTTCACTAACAATTCACATAATTGCCAATCAATACAAGTTGCCTGATATGGATATTCAAGGAACATTACAATAATTCATGGATACATATGAAATATCATCATCTCTATGATTGCCTCTAGGGCATATTTCCTTCAGTCTCCCACTTGCACTAGAGTCAATCTAAAATGTATCTAATACCAATTGCTCTTGTGTGCGCTTCATGCGCGGGCTGCGGGAGAGGCTTAATCAAGGGATCAGCAACATTTGAGTCTGTATGTATTTTGCATATCATGACACTACCATCCTCAACGAATTCTCGAATCTGATGGTAACGCATGCGAATATGTTTGTTCTTCTGGTGCTGTCTAGGTTCCTTTGCCCGTGCAATAGCACCATTGTTGTCACAATAAACGTCCAAGGGATTGGACGCGCCCTGAACCACACCGAGAGCGATCAGGAAATTCCTAATCCAAACAGCTTCCTTTACGGCCTCCGAGGCAGCAATATATTCAGCTTCTGTTGAAGAGGAGGTCACCGTATCTTGCTTGGAACTTTTCCAGCTCACAGCACCACCATTCATGACAAACACATAACCTGATTGCGATTTCGAATCATCTGAGTCGTTAAGGTAACTCGCATCTGTGTAACCCTTTACACTGAGTTCATCCTCACCTCCATAAACTAGGAACACATCCTTAGTCCTTTTCAAGTACTTAAGGATGTTCTTTACCGCTGTCCAGTGACCTTCACCTGGATCAGCCTGGTATCTGCTCGTAACACTTAGAGCATAGGAAACATCTGGGCGAGTACATATCATTGCATACATGATGGATCCAATAGCCGAAGCATATGGAACCCTGCTCATGCGCTCACGCTCATCAGTAGTCGAAGGACACTGAGTCTTGCTGAGTTTAATGCCGTGAGACATGGGCAAGAACCCCTTCTTAGCCTCTTCCATGCTGAACCGTTTCAACACTTTGTCAATGTATGTACTCTGGCTTAATCCAATTAGCCTCCTTGATCTATCTCTATAGATCTTGATGCCCAGAATATATGCCGCTTCTCCCAAGTCCTTCATCGAAAAACTATTTTTCAATGAGGTCTTAACAGACTCGAGCATAGGAATGTCATTTCCAATCAGTAATATGTCATCTACATATAAGATTAGAAATACCAGCGCTCTCCCACTTTCCTTCTTGTAAACACAAGGTTCTTGTTCGTTTTTGATGAAGCCAAACTCCTTTACAACTTCATCAAATCGAATGTTCCAACTCCGAGATGCTTGCTTCAGCCCATAAATGGACTTTAGAAGTTTGCATACCTTTCCAGCATTGTTTGGATCAACAAAACCTTTGGGATGCATCATATACACGTCCTCAGTAAGGATTCCATTTAGGAAAGCCATCTTGACATCCATCTGCCATATTTCATAGTCGAAATGTGCAGCAATGGCTAGAATTATCCGTATAGATTTAAGCATAGCTACGGGCGAGAAAGTCTCATCGTAGTCAACTCCTTGAACTTGTCGAAAACCTTTTGCAACAAGTCGAGCTTTATGGATGTGAACATTTGTATCCATATCAATCTTCTTCTTATAGATCCATTTGCACTCGATGGATTTAAAACCATCAGGAAGGTCAACTAAGTTCCAAACTTGATTGTCTCTCATGGACTCTATCTCGGATCTCATGGAGATCAGCCATTTCTCAGAGTCTGGGTCCACCATCACTTCTGCATAGGTTGCAGGCTCATCATTGTCTAACAATAATAATTCCCGCGCTTCGTGGAGCCTCGCCGACCTTCGTGGTTGTGGTGCTTCTGTTGCCACGGGTTCCTCAACTTGTTCCGCTACAAAAGAATCACTCGTAGAAGCATCCCCAACTGGCTCATCTTGAACTTCTTCAAGTCGCACCGACCTTCCACTTGTTCCCTTTTGAGAAACTCTTTCTCTAGGAAAACACCGCTACGAGCGACAAACACTTTGCCCTCTTCTCGGTTGTAGAAGTAATACCCTAAGGTTTCCCTCGGATATCCCACGAAAGTGCACTTATCCGATTTGGGTGTTAGCTTGTCCGACTAAAGTCGCTTGACAATGTAACATCCCTAAAATCATGATTTCAAAGATTGCATATCATTCATGCATGCATATAGTTTTGAGATCAATTTCAAACTCATTTCAAGAAAACAGAAGCACATAGTGCTATCATTTTATGTGAGCAAACTTAAATCAAATGGCCATCCCCATTTGAGAGCTTAAATGTTTTAAACCAAGATTGTTTGTCTCCCTTGTTGATTGGTTTGAGTGTGGAGTTAGAACAAAATTTTACAAAATAAAAATGGGTTCAAAACCATTTTCAAAACATTTGCAAATCTAGTGCTATGGCACTGTTTATTTTGTTATTTCAAAAGAACCAAGCTTGAACAGAGAGACCACTTGATTTTATGTCCTGAAATGTGATTGTTGCACACTGCAAAAATCCCAAAAAGTTTTGAATTCAAATAGAGTTTGAATTCATTTGAAACTCAATCGAGAAAATCAATTTAGAAAAAGAAAAGAGAAAAGAATTGGAAAAGGGCCGGCGCCAGGATTTGAGCCCAACAGAATGCCCATTTAGCCACCTCTCCCTCTCTCCCTCTCTCACACGCCGACGCACCCAGCGAGCCGCTAACACCCGGACTCCACTCCCTCTCTGCTTATTTCGCTGACAAGCGGGCCCTCTCCACGTCACTCCTTCTTCCCCAAATCGCGCCCGCAGACCATGTCGTCGCTGCTGTTGATGCCGGTAATGGCGCGGCGTAATTAGCCTTGATACCACGAGCATTTCCTGTTGCGCTTCAGCCTATTTAAACCACACCCCGCCGCGGTCATTTTCCCCCACGCTACACTCTCTGCTCGCCACCAGGCTGCCCCTATTTCGCGTTGCGCTGCCGCAGCTCCGACGATCTCCGGCGAGATATTCCGGTAAGACCCCGTCGCCCCTTGCTGCCTGAACTTGCCAGTACGATCTCCGCGACCATGCGCATCTCCTGAGCCCTATGGTGCATGCTAGGGACATCCAAAGCCTCGGCAACGTCGGCGACCACACGAGACAGACGACCCCATCAACTCCGGTGACCAATTGCGGTAAGCTCCAAGCGCCCCTTGCCCCCTCTTGCATACGAGGATGTTCGCCACTGTCTTGCGCGTCTCCTAATCCATCTGGTTCGTGCTAGGGCGACGCGAAACCTTGGCAACAACTTCGACAGCAACCACCCAACGCCGTGCATGACTCCGACGAGCTCCAGCAGCCCCTGCCGAGTGCCCCTTGCCAAGCCACCTCGACGTTGAGCTTCGCCTCGACCCTATGATTCTGGTAAGCACCCTCTCCCCTCCCCAGACGACCTAGAACGCCAGCCACGATGACGCGCCGCGCCGCCGCCGCTAGCGCCGCTAGTCTATGGTCGAGGCAACAGCAGCCGTTAGATGTAGATCTGGCGGTTTAGTTTAGATACGAGCGAATCGTTTTCTTTGAATCTGGCGCGTTGGATCTGACTTGATCCAACGGCGCGGAAGGGTGATCCTGAGCGAAGCGGTATCGACCAATAGGATAGCGCCGCGTGGCTAGGGTTTAGTTTAAAAACAGAATTTGAATCCGATTTATATCCAAATTTGATTTGCTTGTAACTTTTGATTCCCACGTTAGATTTTAGCAAATTTTATACCGTTGTAATCAGGAAGACAAGCCCTTCCTGTTTATGCAATGTGTTTAGTGTTTAGTTTCTGTTAAAATGACTTTATTTGCAGAAACTTGTTTAGGACTATTTTGAGTATAGGAATTGTTTAGGAAATTGTTTTAGTGTCAAATAAACTTGGTTTAGCAAGTTTTTAACTTGGTTATGATTCAGTGCTATGCACTTGCTTGGTTGAGTTTTAAAAATCATCACTTAGCATTTTTGCATGCATATGTATTTTTGTTTGTTTGTATATGTTGTGTGTAATTTGTTGCTACCATTCTTTGTGTAGACTTTGGTGCTAGTGATTGTGATTGTGAAGAGGGCTACTCTCCCAACTACCAAGGCAAGTGGTACTTCATGAATATTACTATCCCTATATTTTCATACAAGCATTAGAAATATTTTGCTAAGTCTTGCATGTTACTACCTTTGCCAAATGCCATGTTGGGAAATCCTAAGTAGTTGTATAATTGCTAGGAAATTTATAAGTTAAATTACTATCTATGCCATGCTTAGCCTAGCTAGTAGCAAACAAGGGTTGGTGAATTATACATGCTATGATGAAAATATTTCTAAGTCTTTGGACTTATGTTTTTCTTAATAAAACAACTAAGTCAATGAATCACCTGGGTGGAAAGGGACTTGATTGGTGGTTTTTGGTTGAGTGGTTACACAAGGCCCATGGCTATGGTTTACCTTGTGTATCTCACTTGTGGAAAGCCACCCAGGAACAAAGGGATTTTAGAGGCCAAGTGTTGAGAAGCTTCTAGTGCAGCCACTTGGCAATATGGGCTCTGCCTGGATCACATAGGTTGCTAGAACTTAGTCATTTGGACAGATGGTGGTACTGGTATGATAGGTTGGAACGCGTCCATTTGGCTAAGGGAAGGCTTCTGAAAGGTCCTGTCTTGGTGAAACCAAGTCTGGTGGGGAAAGTGCACAACCTCTGCAGATGGGAAAATCTAAGTACTTAGCCAAGTCCATGGCAATGGACAACTTGAGCATCAAGACATGGAAGCTATCAAGAATCTCATCATTCCAACTTCTAAGTAAAAACTTGTGGGTGAACAAGGGTGAAGGACCTCAATGTCTATTGGTGGTTCCTTGGGAAAAGTTTTGACAAAGAAAAACTTAGTGATTTCAACTAATAGTAAAAACCTATTTTGAGCAAAGCAAGCCAAGCTACACTTAGCCAAAATGCATATAGTAATGTAGTCCACCTAAATTTTACTAAGGTATCACTTGCCAATACTATTCCAAAGTATTGACCCACTGTGGTTGTAACTTGTGATGTTGCAGGTTACTCTGATGAGGATTAGGTGTCATGAGTCTACACTCAACATGTTTGCCTGTGGCACATGAAGATGAAGACTTATATTTATTTACTTATTCAAACTCTTGTATTAGGCCTGTGGCCTTGAGTTGTAAAGACTATGTTATCTCTGGAATGGATGTTATAAATGACCTTTGTATCTGTGTACTTCATCTTAAACTGTGGATGCGAGCAATGATCCAGGGACTAGCATTGCAATCACAGGGATCCTTTTCCTTTACAAAGGAGGGATCTTACAGATGGTATCAGAGCACTGTGTTGCCTGTAGGATTATGACCCTAGGATTGGAAACCACTAAGGAAAAAATTTCAACTACTTCTACACTTGTCTATTCTTCTCGTAAACTTCTCTAATCTTCTCTATCTCGTCTCTATTTGTAGATGAACTCCATCAACGAAGCCGTAAGGAAAGGACCACTCATGACAATGACTTTGGAGTGTGAGACAGAATTCCCCAAGGCTCTCAAGGACCTCATGGTTGCATTAGAGATACATGGTGCAGCTGTGTACAAGGGTTTTCCAGTGATGGATGAAGGAGTGGAATACTGGTGGGTGCAACTTCACTTGTATAAAAACAAGGAAGACAACCATCAGGAAAAAGGATTCTGCATGTTCACCAACTCAGTGGTGCACCCTATATTCTTTGAATCAGCAAGGGATGTAGCTTGGAAGACCATCAAAGAACTTGGTGATAGAGTCAAGTGCAGAATGCTCAACCTCCAAAATGATCTAAGGAAAGAGAAAAAACATACCCAAGAGTTGGAAGCTACCAACCAAACTTTAAGAGGAGACATTATAGACTTAGTGATGGAATCATGTGAGCAAGATAGGCTGATTGCCTCTAGAAACATTGTGTTAGCCAACAGATCCAGTGAGATAGGATTGTAAACTTACTTCGTTAGTTGGACCACCACCTATCACCCTATTTTCCAAAATGTTGCTTTAAAGTAAGATTGAACCTTGGTTGTTGTAATGGTTTCATGTATGCATGACTTGTGTGTTTTGCTTTCCAAGGATATGTATGTGATGTTTTGTCTTTTGTTTTATCTTGAAATGTGTTGTTCTAACTTTTCTATCTTATAAATAGATGCCTATTACCATCAGCACCGTTGAGGAGTTCCAGGTTACCCGCTTTGGTCCTCGTGTCGTTGAGCTTACTACTTTGCTCAATCTCCCTCTTCCCACCATCATGGTGCATCCCCTCACCAAGTTTGAGAGGAAGGACCTCTGGGGCTTCAAGGTGAACCAGCCCGGACGCCAGACAGAGCCTACTATGGAAGCCATCGTCTTCAAGCTTATGCACGATGATAGGGAGAGAGGCCTTGAGGTAGTGATGCAGGATCTGATAGGATGTCTGCTAGGGCGACACTCCCGACAGGTTAGAGGCACCCACTTCCACGTCTTCGGAAGACGTGATGAGGATGGAGAGTCCATCGACTTCGAGGACGATTTGAGGGACGCAGCAGAGCCGATACGCCTGTACCTCTAGGACTTAGAGTCTCTCATTAGGCCCGTGGACACGGACATGACCAATGTCATGCTCAGCAATGACGAGCTCCAGGTGCAGCTTCACGAGAAGGATAAGCTCTTCGCGCAGCAGGATGAGATAGTCAAGGAAATGGAGGCGAAGTTCGAGACCCAGGACAGGAAGTTCAAGAGTCAGGAGAAGCGTGTCCAGGATAGGAACAAGAAGATCCGGGACATGACTGAAGAACTGGAGTCCAAGGACTTCGAGCTAGAGCAGCAGCAGTCGGTGATCGAGAGGCTTCGTTCCCAGAAGAGGGCTCTCAAGGCCAAGATAGAGTCCTTTACCACTAGCATCGAGGAGAACAAGACCGCGATGGAGAACGCAGGTCTTACCTTTGTCGAGGAGGAGATTGACGCTGATGAGTAGACTTGACTACTCGTTTATCTTTCATTATCATACTTGTTATTTGAGAACTTGTTATTGGACCATCCGACATGTGGATGGCTTGCTACTTGTTTGTTTTACTTTGTGAACTTGTTATTTTGTTGTTGAACCTTTATCTTGTGTTGCATGCTTTGTGTTTGCTTATGTGATGTAATGTGCATGAAAGCATCTACGGGTATCTCATTCTTATCTCTATTTGAACAAACCACAGATGCCTCCCCGTCGTGCAAACCCCAACCCCAACAACAACAACAACATCACTCCAGAAATGCAACAAATGATGACTGCTCAAACTCAGCTAATGCAGATGATGACGACGTTCATCCAGAACCAAAACAACAACAACAACAACAACAACAACAATAAAAACAACAATAAGAACAATAACAATAACAACAACAACCCATCGGGTTTTGATATGCTCACCAGGTTCTTGGGATTGTGGCCAGCTAAGTTCTCAGGGACGACTGATCCCATGGTGGCCAATGATTGGCTACATTCTGTAAACAAGGACTTAGTAACCGTGGGCTGTACGGATGCTGAAAATGTCAGATTTGCAGCACATCTGCTGGAAGGGCCAGCCGCCACTTGGTGGGACAACTTCCAGATCACCACTCCCATAGATGATGTGACATGGGCTATCTTTGAGGATGGCTTTCGCACTACTCATATCTCATCAGGAGTAATGAGCCTGAAAAAGAAAGAGTTCCACAATCTGAAGCAGCGCCACCGCAGCGTGGTTGAATACATTGAGGAGTTCAACAATCTGGCGCGTTATGCACCGGATGAAGTTGACACTGATGCCAAGAGAAAGGAAAAATTTCTTGAAGGCTTGAATGATGAGCTGAATCTGCAATTGGCTGTAGCATATGTTCCCACTTATCAGTCACTCTGTGACAAGGCTGCTATTTTGGAGAACAAAATAAAGCAAGTTGAGAGTAGAAAAAGAAAGCACTCCGACAAGCACAGCTCGGGATCGTCTCACAAACGATCTCATTATGATGACAGTGGAAGCTCAGGATCCCACAAGCATGGGAAATTCAACAAGCACCACAACCACAACCGTCATGACAACAAGCATCATCGCAGTCATGACAATGACAAGTACAAGAACCACAAGAGTGGACATAAGAGCCACCATAGTGGTAATGGAAGTGGAAGTGGAAGTCAGCCTGTTAAGAGAGACATCAGTCAGGTTGAATGCTTCAAATGCAAGAAGATGGGGCATTATGCAAATGAGTGCCCTGAAAAGAAAGTTGAAGGACCTATCAAGCCCAACCCTTTCTAGAAGGGACAGGTAAACCACATCAGTGTGGAGGAGGTCTATGAGGAGCCTGATGTTGTTGCTGGTAAGTTCAGACTTAATTCTATTCCAGCATTTGTACTCTTTGATACTGGTGCATCTCATTCATTCATATCAAGAGCATTTGTTGAAAGAAATGAACTACCGGTAGAAACTATTGGGTGTCCTATAAAAGTAAGTTCTCCTGGTGGAGAAATGATAGTGAATTCAGGGTGTCATGATCTAGTCATAGAATTTGGGAAGTATAAGTTTCCCGTTAACTTGATAATTCTAAACTCCCAAGGATTGGATGTCATATTGGGAATGGACTGGATGACCAAGTACAAAGGAGTGATAGATTGTGCCAGCCATACTGTCTCACTCACAACTCCAGAAAATAAAAGGATCAGATTCAAGACCAGCTTTGAAGCAAAAAGGAGTATGCTCAATTCTCTTAAGGGGGTTAGCATGGACAGTGTGCCAATTGTGAGTGAGTATCCGGATGTGTTTCCGGAAGAATTGCCGGGAATGCCACCAGATAGAGATGTGGAATTTCTTATAGATTTGGTACCAGGGTCGGGACCAATAGCAAAGAGACCATATAAAATGTCAGTTGATGAACTGAAAGAGCTCAAGAAGAAACTTGGAGAACAGTTGCAGAAAGGATTTATTCAACCAAGTTCTTCATCTTGGGGAGCCCTAGTTTTGTTCGTGGAGAAGAAAGATAGAAGTCAAAGGTTATGCATAGATTACCGTTCACTCAACGAGGTAACTATCAAGAACAAATATCCTTTGCCTAGAATCAATGACTTGTTTGATCAGCTAGAAGGAGCATGTGTGTTCTCAAAGATTGATCTCCGGTCAGGCTATTTTCAACTCAAGATAAGAGAACAAGACATACCAAAAACAGCATTCACCACAAGGTATGGATTATATGAGTATACCGTAATGCCTTTTGGCTTGACAAATGCTCCAGCATACTTCATGAATATGATGAACAAAGTGTTCATGGAATTCCTTGACAAGTTTGTTGTCGTTTTCATCGATGACATCTTAGTCTACTCCAAGAGCAAAGAAGAGCATGAAGGACATTTGCGTTTGATACTTGAGAAATTAAGAGAGCATAAACTTTATGCCAAATTCAGCAAGTGTGAGTTCTGGTTGGAAGAAGTTAGTTTTCTTGGTCATGTTATGACAAAGGATGGTGTTGCAGTTGACCCTGCTAAGGTTTCAGCTGTGACTGAATGGGAGTCTCCTAAGTCCGTGAAAGAAGTTCGTAGTTTCCTTGGCCTAGCAGGTTATTACAGAAGGTTCATTGAGAATTTCTCTAAGGTAGCTAAGCCCATGACTGAATTGTTAAAGAAAGATAAGAAGTTTGCTTGGTCTGAAGGTTGTGAACTCAGCTTTTAGGAATTGAAGAAGAGACTTGTGACAGCACCAGTCTTGTGTCTGCCAGATTTGGAAAAAGATTTCCAAGTATATTGTGATGCATCTTATCAAGGTTTGGGTGCAGTACTTATGCAAGACAGTAAAGTTGTGGCTTATGCCTCGAGACAACTCAAAACTCATGAAGTAAACTATCCTACTCATGATTTAGAGTTAGCCTCTGTCGTCCATGCACTAAAAACATGGAGACATTATCTTTTGGGAAAACGCGTAGAAGTGTTCATGATCACAAAAGTTTGAAGTATATCTTCACCCAGAAGGAAATTAATATGAGACAAAGAAGATGGCTAGAACTTATCAAAGACTATGACCTAAGTTTGCAATACCATCCTGGTAAAGCAAATGTTGTAGAAGATGCTCTAAGCCGTAAGGTTTTTGTGAATGGCCTTACCAAAGGAGAATTGCCAGATGATCTGGGTACCCAATTTAAAAAACTCAGATTGGAGATTGTGCCTGAAGGACATCTCATGTCTTTGGATGTTCAACCCACTTTGTTGGAAAAGATCAAAGAAGCCCAGAAGATTGATAAAGAAATTGAAGAGATTAAAGAAAAGATTGGCAAAGGAAAAGCCAAAGGGTTCCATGAAGACGAACAGGGTACTTTATGGCATGGGAAGCGATTCTGTTCCACAAGATCCGGACTCGGAAACTGATTTTGCAAGAAGCACAACTCCCGTATTCTATTCACGGGTAACACCAAAATGTACATGGACATGAAAGAAAGATTTTGGTGGAATAATGTCAAGAAGGACATCGCGAACATATTGCTACGTGATGTGTGTAGTAGAGTGAAAGCG
Organism: Avena insularis; assembly: GCA_023614405.1. Classification (NCBI taxonomy): domain Eukaryota; kingdom Viridiplantae; phylum Streptophyta; class Magnoliopsida; order Poales; family Poaceae; genus Avena; species Avena insularis. The sequence goes on from CM042687.1 coordinate 36,719,635, forward strand.
AGCATCGAAACCAGCAGGTTTGCTTCAACCACTACCTATTCCTGATTGGAAGTGGGACAAAATTGGTATGGATTTCATTACCGGATTACCAAGGACCAGGTCAGGATATGATTCCATATGGGTAGTAGTGGATCGCCTAACTAAAGTGGATCATTTCATACCCATGAAGACAACCTATACAAGTGCTAAGTTAGCCAAAATCTACATGAGTAGAATTGTATGTCTACATGGAGTGCCCAAGAGTATTGTGTCTGACAGGGGAACTCAATTCACTTCCCATTTTTGGAGACAGCTACATGAGTCATTGGGAACGAGGTTGGAATTCAGTACTGCTTTTCATCCTCAAACTGATGGACAAACAGAAAGAACTAATCAAATTCTTGAAGACATGTTGAGGGCATGTGCCCTAGACTGTGGAGCCAGTTGGGATGAAAGTCTGCCTTACGCAGAATTTTGTTATAACAACAGCTATCAAGCCAGCATTGAGATGGCACCGTTTGAGTTTCTCTACGGAAGAAAGTGTACCACCCCATTGTTATGGAATGGTGTGGGATAAAGAAGTTTATTCGGGCCAGATCTTATCAAAGAAGCCGAATAGAAGGTCAGGTTGGTTAAGGACAGGTTGAAGATAGCACAGTCCCGACAGAAAAGCTACGCGGATCCTAAGCGTAGAGATGTCACCTACGAAGTTGGTGATAGAGCTTATCTTAGAGTGTCACCACTTCATGGAGTGAAGAGATTCGGAGTCAAAGGAAAATGGGGACCAAGTTATGTTGGGCCATTCAAGATTTTGAGTCGCAAAGGAGAAGTTGCCTATGAAATTAAATTGCCAGAATCTCTGTCAGCTGTCCATAGTGTGTTTCATGTGAGTCAGCTTATGAAATGTCACCCAGAAATGGAAGAAACTTCTTTGAAGGATACTATACCTTTGGAGGAAGTTCAACTAGAAAGTGATCTCACTTATGAAGAGAAACCTATCAAGATTCTTGAAACTGCAGAAAGAGTCACAAGGACTAAGACTATCAAGTTTTGCAAAGTGCAGTGGAATCATCATTCCGAAGAGGAAGCAACACGGGAAAGAGAAGATGATCTTCGGAAAGACCACCCTCACCTATTTGCTAGCCAATCCGAATCTCGAGGGCGAGATTCACCTTAAGGGGGTTAGATTTGTAACATCCCTAAAATCATGATTTCAAAGATTGCATATCATTCATGCATGCATATAGTTTTGAGATCAATTTCAAACTCATTTCAAGAAAACAGAAGCACATAGTGCTATCATTTTATGTGAGCAAACTTAAATCAAATGGCCATCCCCATTTGAGAGCTTAAATGTTTTAAACCAAGATTGTTTGTCTCCCTTGTTGATTGGTTTGAGTGTGGAGTTAGCACAAAATTTTACAAAATAAAAATGGGTTCAAAACCATTTTCAAAACATTTGCAAATCTAGTGCTATGGCACTGTTTATTTTGTTATTTCAAAAGAACCAAGCTTGAACAGAGAGACCACTTGATTTTATGTCCTGAAATGTGATTGTTGCACACTGCAAAAATCCCAAATTTTTTGAATTCAAATAGAGTTTGGATTCATTTGAAACTCAATCCAGAAAATCAATTTAGAAAAAGAAAAGAGAAAAGAATTGGAAAAGGGCCGGCGCCAGGATTTGAGCCCAGCAACAGACGCAGCCCATTTAGCCCACCCGCCTCCCCTCTCTCCCTCTCTCACGCGCAGACGCACCCAGCGAGCCGCTGAGACCCGGACCCCACTCCCTCTCTGCTTATTTCGCTGACAAGCGGGCCCTCTCCACGTCACTCCTTCCCCAAATCGCGCCCACAGACCACGTCGCCGCTGCCGTTGATGCCGGTAATGGCGCGGCGTAATTAGCCTTAATACCGCGAGCGTTTCCTGTCGCGCTTCAGCCTATTTAAACCACACCCCGCCGCGGTCATTTTCCCCCACGCTACACTCTCTGCTCACCACCAGGCTGCCCCTATTTCGCGTTGCACTGCCGCAGCTCCGACGATCTCCGGCGAGATATTCCGGTAAGACCCCGTCGCCCCTTGCTGCCTGAACTTGCCAGTACAATCTCCGCGACCATGCGCATCTCCTGACCCCTCTGGTGCATGCTAGGGACATCCAAAGCCTCGGCAACGTCGGTAACCACACGAGACAGACGACCCCATCAACTCCGGTGACCAATTGCGGTAAGCTCCAAGCGCCCCTTGCCCCCTCTTGCATATGAGGATGTTCGCCACTGTCTTGCGCGTCTCCTAATCCATCTGGTTCGTGCTAGGGCGATGCGAAACCTCGGCAACAACTTCGACAGCAACCACCCGACGCCATGCACGACTCCGACGAGCTCCAGCAGCCCCTGCCGTGTGCCCCTTGCCAAGCCACCTCCACGTTGAGCTTCGCCTCGACCCTGCAGTTCTGGTAAGCACCCTCTCCCCTCCCCGGACGACCTAGAAAGCCAGCGCCGCCGCTGACAGACGCGTCGCCGCCAGTCGCCGCCGCTAGTCTATGGTCGAGGCAACAGCAGCCGTTAGATGTAGATCTGGCGGTTTAGATTAGATACGAGCGAATCGTTTTCTTTGAATCTGGCGCGTTGGATCTGACTTGATCCGACGGTGCAGAAGGGTGATCCTGAGCGAAGTGGTATCGACCAATAGGATAGCGCCGCATGGCTAGGGTTTAGTTTAAAAACAGAATTTGAATCAGATTTATATCCAAATTTGATTTGCTTGTAACTTTTGATTCCCACGTTAGATTTTAGCAAATTTTATACCGTTGGAATCAGGAAGACAAGCCCTTCCTGTTTATGCAATGTGTTTAGTGTTTAGTTTCTGTTAAAATGACTTTATTTGCAGAAACTTGTTTAGGACTATTTTGAGTATAGGAATTGTTTAGGAAATTGTTTTAGTGTCAAATAAACTTGGTTTAGCAAGTTTTTAACTTGGTTATGATTCAGTGCTATGCACTTGCTTGGTTGAGTTTTAAAAATCATCACTTAGCATTTTTGCATGCATATGTATTTTTGTTTGTTTGTATATGTTGTGTGTAATTTGTTGCTACCATTCTTTGTGTAGACTTTGGTGCTAGTGATTGTGATTGTGAAGAGTGCTACTCTCCCAACTACAAAGGCATGTGGTACTTCATGAATATTACTATCCCTATATTTTCATACAAGCATTAGAAATATTTTGCTAAGTCTTGCATGTTACTACCTTTGCCAAATGCCATGTTGGGAAATCCTAAGTAGTTGTAGAATTGCTAGGAAATTTCGAAGTTAAATTACTATCTATTCCATGCTTAGCCTAGCTAGTAGCAAACAAGGGTTAGTGAATTATACATGCTATGATGAAAATATTTCTGAGTCTTTGGACTTATGTTTTTCTTAATAAAACAACTAAGTCAATGAATCACCTGGGTGGAAAGGGACTTGATTGGTGGTTTTTGGTTGAGTGGTTACACAAGGCCCATGGCTATGGTTTACCTTGTGTATCTCACTTGTGGAAAGCCACCCAGGAACAAAGGGATTTTAGAGGCCAAGTGTTGAGAAGCTTCTAGTGCAGCCACTTGGCAATATGGGCTCTGCTTGGATCACATAGGTTGCTAGAACTTAGTCATTTGGACAGATGGTGGTAGTGGTATGATAGGTTGGAACGCGTCCATTTGGCTAAGGGAAGGCTTCTTAAAGGTCTTGTCTTGGTGAAACCAAGTCTGGTGGGGAAAGTGCACAACCTTTGCAGATGGGAAAATCTAAGTACTTAGCCAAGTCCATGGCAATGGACAACTTGAGCATCAAGACATGGAAGCTATCAAGAATCTCATCATTCCAACTTCTAAGTAAAAACTTGTGGGTGAACAAGGGTGAAGGACCTCAATGTCTATTGGTGGTTCCTTGGGAAAAGTTTTGACAAAGAAAAACTTAGTGATTTCAACTAATAGGAAAAACCTATTTTGAGCAAAGCAAGCCAAGCTACACTTAGCCAAAATGCATATAGTAATGTAGTCCACCTAAATTTTACTAAGGTATCACTTGCCAATACTATTCCAAAGTATTGACCCACTGTGGCTGTAACTTGTGATGTTGCAGGTTACTCTGATGAGGATTAGGTGTCATGAGTCTACACTCAACATGTTTGCCTGTGGCACATGAAGATGAAGACTTATATTTATTTACTTATTCAAACTCTTGTATTAGGCCTGTGGCCTTGAGTTGTAAAGACTATGTTATCTCTGGAATGGATGTAATAAATGACCTTTGTATCTGTGTACTTCATCTTAAACTGTGGATGCTAGCAATGATCCAGGGACTAGCATTGCAATCATAGGGATCCTTTTCCTTTACAAAGGAGGGATCTTACAGACAAATGCATCACAACCCCAAATCTTTAGAAAAGACAAATTGGGATTCTATCCAGTCCACATCTCATATGGTGTCTTAACTACGGATTTAGATGGTACCCTATTAAGTGTGAAAGCTGTCGTTTCTAGAGCGTAACCCCAAAATGACAATGGTAAATCCGACTGGCTCATCATAGATCGAACCATGTCCAACAAAGTTCGATTACGCCGTTCAGCGACCCCGTTCCTTTGAGGTGTTCCGGGCGGCGTAAGTTGTGGAACAATTCTGCAACTCTTAAGATGATCGCTAAACTCATGACTCAAATATTCACCTCCACGATCAGATCGCAAGGCCTTTATTTTCTTGCCACGTTGATTCTCTACTTCACTCTGAAACTCTTTGAACTTTTAAAAAGTTTCAGAATTATGCCTCATCAAGTAGACATAACCATATCTACTGAAATCATCAGTAAAAGTAATGAAGTAGTGATATCCTCCTCTGGCTGTCGTGCTCATTGGCCCACATACATCAGTATGTATAAGTTCCAACAAGTCTGTCATTCTCTCGGGTAAACCCGAAAAAGGTGACTTGGTCATCTTTCCAAGTAAACAAGCCTGACATGTCTCGTATGATTCAAAATCAAACGAAGTTAGAAGACCATTACCATGGAGCTTCTTCATGTGCTTTTCACTTATATGCCCCAAACGACAATCCCATAAATAGGTAGGACTCAAATCATTAGGCCGAAGCCTTTTATCACTAACATTGTAAACAGATGCATCATCAAGATTTAAAATAAATAACCCATTCACAATGGGAGCATTAGACATAAACATATCATTCTTAGAGATTACACAACCATTATTTGCACTTGCGAATGAATAACCATCCCTCATCAAACATGAAGGTGATAAAATGTTTCGACCCATACTAGGAATGTAATAACAATTATTCAACTCCATAATAAATCCCGACGGAAGGTGAAGTTGCATGACGCCGACAAACAATGCAGCAACCCTTGCTTTATTTCCAACGCGAAAATCCACTTCGCCTTTCTGCACTTCTCTAGTCCTTATTAGCCCCTGCATCAAATTGCAAATATGAGAAACCGATCCGGTATCAAATACCCAAGAGTTAACATAGGAATCCGCGAGAAGAATGTCCACAACATTTACAACAAGCGTACCTGAGTGGGAAGTACTCTTACGTCCACTCTTCTTCAAAGAAGCCTGGTACTTGCTGCAGTTTCTCTTCCAGTGGCCATGTTCATGACAAAAGAAGCACTCAGTGTCTTCTACAGGTCCAGCCTTTTGCTTGGGTGCAGGCTTAGGGATCGTATCCTTAGCCTTGCCCTTCTTCTTCCAAGAAGTACCCTTTTTCTTGAAGCTAGGCTTGTTCTGCATAGCCATCACATGGCTATGCCCTGCACACTTCTTCATGTCACTTTCTGCTGTTTTAAGCATCCCACAAAATTCATTAAGGCCCTTCTCCACCCCATGCATATGGTAGTTCTAAATGAACTGCCCATAGCTGGATGGAAGAGACGCCAAAATGAAGTCAGTGGCCAACTCTTGGCCTAGTGGAAAACCAAGCTTTTCCAAAGTCTGACTGTAACCAACCATTTTGATCACATGGCGGCCTACAACTGCTCCCTCTGCCAGCTTGCATTCGACAAAAGACTTGGCAACATTGTACCTCTCAGTCCTTCCCTGATCTTGGAACATGTCCTTAAGCGCTATGATCATATCGTACGCTTCCTGATCCTCAAACTTCTTTTGGAGTTCAGGTTCCATGCATGCAAGCATAAGACAGCTAACTACAAGAGAATCATCACATGCTCTCTTGTAGGCGTTCTTTAGGGCAGCAGATGCATTATCAGCAGGTTCATCGGGGATTGGGGTATCCAGAATCGTTTCCTTTTTATCAGACCTAAGAACAATTCTCAGGTTACGGACCCAGTCCGAATAGTTTGTTCCATTTAGTTTATCTTTGTCAAGAATCGAACGCAAAGAGAAAGGTGATGTAGTGTTCGGTGCCATTGATCTACAATAGAAAACATGCAAAATACTAAGCCATGTAACCATGAAAGAGTAAAACATATTAAAAAATTTAATAGCATATACTCCCACTTAAATCAATATCCCTCTATTGATACTAAGTGATTCAAGATCCACAATTATCAAGTCGACTAGTGAGCTTTAGCATCACTGCTAGAAGACAAGGTAAATCGGTAAGCAACACTTGCTAATCATATCACATATGACTCTTGTTGTTGGGTGACATCTCTATGTCAAAAAAACTAGGCGCCTAACCTTTATGCCCCAAGGTCCTTAACTGTTAAGATGACCTTGTCAAGTTCACCAACCCTTATGCGTGTAGGTATCCCATACAAACCCATCCAGCCAAGTAAAACCGCGACACCCTAATTTCATAGGCCCACCAACGATTGTACAGGGCATAGGATGGTGCAAGGTTTGGTTGGGAGGGCATAGTTTAACTTAAACTTTGTGAGGGATCGTTCTACTTATATCATCTAAGCATGCATAGTAGTAAAACGCATAAGAATAACATTCACATAGATGTGACACAGTATGGACCATTTTCTCATGGTGATCTCCATCGCCATAGAACCTGTCCACCATGATGATCTCCATCTTCATGTTCCATGTGAGCCATCCTCCAAGTGATGAGTCCTCCAAGAACTAATACAAGATATTACTCCTAACAGCTAGTAATCAAAATTACATAGTATTGGGATCATCACAAGTTGGCTCACAGGCCATTACAATAAATGACAACACATATGGCTCCAGCCATGTTGCCCTAATCATGACACGCAGGTCATGCAAATTTTCATACATGCATCACATACATATATGGGCCATACTGATCACATACATCCTGAAAAAACAAGTTATGCATAGAATCGCGTTCTACCAGATCATGTGACATCGTAGCACCTAGTTACCTTAACAGATACAAAAGCGGCTATGATTAAGGGGGGTCTCCCCCTGCGGGGTTCGAAGGGGCAGCGCCCCTCTCGGTATCTCTTCTCAAGGATTTTGAGAGATCGAATCTTCACAATTTTCTTTAAGGATTTTGATCGGCAAATCAAATTTACCATAAACCGACTCCTATCCCGATTCAATCAAACTCCTTTGATCACGGTACATCGATTTTAGATCTAGGTTCCGATTCGATCAATCATATTGATCTTCGCGTGATTCAACAGGATTTATGTGTCACTGTCTACCCCGATGGTGGAAACCGACCGGTAAGGGTAAGTCGTTCGACAACCTCAGAATTACGATCACGAAAAGCAAGATCATAGATCAATCCTGAACCACCGCCATATAAACGATCACATCATTCATATCAATCTGCATATCACCATATGCAAACATCCCGAACCTATAACTGAACAGCATCTGCTCTGATACCACTGAAGGGATACGGGTAGGCTACACTAGCGCAAATCAAAAAAATTCTACCGCATATACCAGGATTACTGTTGTCATAAATCACAGGATTACCACTATACGCGCAGTTACGGAATCGATGAAGCGCGTCGAGGCAGTGCAGACGTTCCACGTCTCCTCCTTGTCCTCGTCCCACGAGCAGCTCCCCTTGCGCGGCTCGTCCAAGCGCTACAGATGCAACACCTCCGAGGTATCCACACGTACATGGTGGAAGCGTCAGACGCCGGACTGCTAGGTCTGCGCGTGCAACACATGCGTGAGGAGTGGAGGCTGGGAATGATCTGAGGTCTAACACCGGTCAGCTTGCCCCACCCTCTCTTATATAGGCATCCCTAGTGGGCTTCTACATTAGCATCCCATTAGTAGCCTAAGCCTGGTCTAATTCGGATCCAATCCTCATTAGGCTTCCAGCCCCTTAAGTGTGTGACCCTATAGGTTCATATGCGTATAGACATGACACGAATACACTTATTCTATCAATAGTTGGTAGTAGCCTCTAGCAAGACGTGCCAACTCCTAAACGCATACAAAGATCATATCGGACGAACCATCACAAGGTTTAGTACATGTCTTTCCCTTTGCCTCATGATATTTGGTATAGCTCCAAGTTGACCTCCCTTTCTCGATACCGTGATTCAGAATCCCTTTGCTAGGTTAACTCTTAACCATATGTAGCACGGCCATGCATTTCTGGATCCGATCACTCGAGGGGCCCAGAGATATCTCTCTCAAGTAGAGAGGGACAAATCCCATCTTGATTTACCATGCCTTGCAGCATGCTTCAGGACAAACCCGAAAGCTACCTTTCTAACTACCCAGTTAGGGTGCAGCGTTTGATAGCCCCAAAGTAGGTCGATCCACATCTCAAGTACATGCAACAATCTCAGGTCTAAGGACAAAACGTACACGATGTGTAGAGAGAGAGCTGCAACTAATTGCCAGTCTCAAGTTGGGTCAGTCCAACCCCATGTTCATAACATGTGTCCACATCATTGGTTTGACATGTCCATGTCTATGACTTGCGAAACATAGTCATCAACCAATCAATGTGCTAGTCTAATATTCACGTGTGTCCTCACATGAACTTTGACTAGGGACAACTCTTAAATAACCATACAAGTAAAGAGTTTCACAAACAATTCACATAATTTCCAATCAATACAAGTTGCCTGATATGGATATTCAAGGAACATTACAATAACTCATGGATACATATGAAATATCATCATCTCTATGATTGCCTCTAGGGCATATTTCCTTCAGTGATACCGTGACACTCCCCCAAGCTTGGAACAAGCCAATGGGATGCCAAACCTGATGACAAATTACTCCTTTGGTGTTGGTGGTCTCTTGTCATCATCAAACTTCAAAGGCAATGGTTCCCCATCCAAAAAGGATGTCTTTGTTTCTACAATCCTGAAACTAGTAGCAGAGCTAATGCGATCAAATCTAGCTTCATACTCACAGCTTTGATTTTGTATGTTATAGAGTTGTGCTTGAAATTTATTAGTTGTTTGATGGAGTGAGAAGATCTCTTCTCGGAGCTCAGCAACTTCTCTCTCATGCTTGGTGATGAGTTCTGAACTTATCATGTGAATAACATCCACTTTGCATTCTGCCATCTTCTTGTACCTGAAAACTTCTTGTTCCAATGCTTCCATCTTGTCTTCCAGGTTGCCTTCTCCTTTAGGGCCTTGAACTTCTTTCATCTGTACCGTCCCCTTCTTTGAGGATCAACTCTTTGGGGTGAATCCTCAACTCATACATGTATGGGGTGAGGACATCCGCAGAGGAATCCTCCGTGGGTGATATAGAGGAAGACACTGAGGCTCTAAATCTGAGAATTTTCTTGACAGAAACAGATCGAAAATGAAAACATGACGAGAACACGATGCAAGAACCTCGGGGAACTCTAGGGGTTATACATTACGAAGATTCAATGCATAAGGAAAGTTTTGACACGGAAACGAAGTGGATACGGAGTTCGGGGGAGTCAAACCCCCTCCAGGCGTTGCCAGGCTGGGCCCGTGCCTGGGGTGGGTTTGTCCACCCCGGCTCCGTTTCCTCTTCAGTTTCGTCCCGTAACTTCCCTTATGTACTAAAAACATCAAAAATATAAAAAGATTGGAGTTTCACGAACCTTCTGTTTTCACCACTTTTACTTATTTAAAGACGAACTCTGCAGTTTCTGGTGCTTGGTTCTTGATAAATTATTCTGGAGTCACCATTTGAATGACATCCACTTCTTCATTGTAAGAATCTCCAGAAATATTATGGTTTAGTCTTTGACCATTAACCACCTGTGTTGTGTCATCCTTCAGAGAAGAGATTTTGATGGCACCTGAACGGTACACTTCCTTGATAACAAAAGGTCCTTCCCATTTGGAGAGTAGTTTCCCTGCAAAAAATCTGAGACGAGACCTATACAAAAGAACTTTCTCACCAAGATGGAAGTCCCTTTTGAGAATTCTCCTATCATGCCATCTTTTTACTTTTTCCTTAAAGAGCCTAGCATTTTCGTAAGCTTCCCCTCTCCACTCATCTAGATTACTTAAATCGAGCAGTCATTTCTCACCAGCAAGTCTAAAATCTCTATTCAACTCTTTCACTGCCCAATAAGCTTTATGTTCTAATTCTAAAGGCAAGTGACAAGCTTTCCCATAGACCATTTTGTAAGGAGACATCCCCATATGATTTTTATAAGCAGTTCTATAAGCCCACAAAGCGTCATTCAACTTTTTAGCCCATTTTTTTCTAGACCTATTGACAGTCTTCTGCAAGATAGATTTAATTTCCCTATTGGAAAGTTCTACTTGCCCACTAGTTTGGGGGTGATAAGCTGAAGATATCCTATGGTTTACATCATACTTAGCGAGAGTTTTTATAAAACTCCCATGAATAAAATGGGAGCCTCCATCAATCATGAGATATCTAGGTACACCAAACCTAGGAAAAATGACATCTTTGAGCATTTTCAAAGAGGTCTTACCATCAGCACTGCTCGTAGGTATGGCTTCTACCCACTTTGTAACATAGTCAACAACAACAAGAATATGAGTATACCCTTTTGAAGGAGGAAAAGGCCCCATAAATTCAAATCCACAACAATCAAAAGGTTCAATAACAAGAGAATAATTAATAGGCATTTTATTGTGTCTAGAGATGTTACCTACTCGTGGCATTCATCACAGGATCAGATAAACTTCCTTGCATCTTTAAAAAGAGTAGGACAATAAAATCTAGATTGTAAAACCTTCTATGCAGTCATATACCTAGCATGATGTTCTCCATAAGCATTGCCATGACATTTTCTCAATATCTCTTGTTGTTCAAATTCTGGAACACATCTTCTCATAATGCCATCTACTCCTTCATTATATAGGTGTGGGTCATCCCAAAAGTAATGTCTTAGATCATACAAGAATTTCCTTCTTTGCTGGGCTGTAAAGGTTGGAGGCAAATACTTGGAAACAATAAAGTTAGCATAATCAACATACCAAGGATTCTCATGTGGACTTACCCTTATTACAGCTAACTACTCATTTGGAAAATTATCATTAACAGGCAAAGGGTCAAAAGAAATGTTTTCCAAACAAGATAAATTATTAGCAACAGGATTATCAACACCTTTCCTATCCACAATATGCAGATCAAACTCTCGCAAAAGCAACACCCACCTTATAAGCCTAGGCTTAGCGTCATTCTTTGTCATAAGGTACTTAATAGCTGCATGGTCAGTATGAATAGTAACCTTAGAATCAACAATATAAGGTCTAAACTTATCATAAGCAAAGATTACAAATAAGAACACGTTTTCAGTAGTAGCATAATTCTTTTGAGCAGCATCTAGAGTCTTGCTAGCATAATGAATAACATTCCGCTTCTTGTCAACATGTTGTCCACCGACAACACCCACAACAAAGTCACTAGCATCACACATGATTTCAAAAGGTAAACTCCAATAAGGCGGTTGGACTATAGGGTTCCGAAGGGAAGATATAGGCGAAGGGGCGAAGTCGGAGGTGTGGCCAAACCCATCCCACGCTGGGGTCGTGGGCCACGCCTAGGGGTGTGGGCCCCTGAGGCCCCCTTCCTCCTCCTCATACGGCTTCCTTCGTCTTCGGTAAAATAATATGTTTCCATATTTTTCTGGTATTTTCTAATCTTGGCGAAATTGCACAAATGCCTTCTTTCCATCGTAATCCAGACTCGTGATCCATCCTCCAGGAATCATCCAACATGCATAAACAAATGAAAAGCCATAAGTAATACCTCATAATAAGACAAATATGAATGAATAGAGGTAAATTATGATATAGAATGGTGATGCGAATTGGGCGTATCAGGGATGCCGCTGAATCCATGACTCTAACACTTAGAGTTCCCACAGAAGGCAATAATTGACGAGAGGTAACCTCGGCAATGCCCATTGTTATGGACTCAGGGTTTTGTGGAAAAGAGAGCATTCGGGATTTCGTCGGCTGATCAGACAAACAATGAAGTCGATGTAGCCTAATTATAGAGAAAGCTCAGTTACAAAGTCACCGATTCGCTAGTTGCGATCTAGCTCATGGCGGATTTCTGTAAAACTAAGGTGCCATCTTCGCCAGGTCCTCCCAGCCTTTATATGAGAGGCTGGGTCCTAAAGCCGTATCTGGAGAGGTTACATGTTTACAACTACAATACAAACTCTATGTCAGTTTATAATCTTTCCTTTTTTGACAAGGTAGGTTTCTATCCGTCAGATTCTCCTAGGATTCCTTTGGGCTTCATGGGACGTAATCCTTTATGAGCCAATGGTAACTAATCATAGGGACCCGATAGGTCATACCCATGTCACTATAGAAAGAAGAAAAGTAAGCAGGTCCTCTTTAGTGTAGATGAGGTGCAAACAGAACCTATCATTGTTGTTGAGGTCTCTGATGAAATAGCATATTGTGAACCTAAAAATGATTTTTGTGAAAAATCATGGGTATTAGACCATGTATCTGTAGTTCAAATCTGACCCACTTCCAACCGATTCGGCATGAATTTGTCTTTTTCACGAGGGGTGGATGGAAATGTTTAATATATCCTAGTTGGGATATTATACATACAAGGTGGTCTAGTATTTTAAAAGCAGGGTGGTACCATTTTGAAATTTCAATTTGGTGGTTGCTTCACAAAATACTCTGTTTTGGGCACTTGAAAAATGGATTTTTGGTGTGACAAAAAGGAAAACTTCCTCCGCCAACATTATTCTCCATCCCATGATGCACATGCATGCACACTATGGGAACACTATCACAAACTACGCTACGATTCTGGCTATAATATTGGTCGTTTGCCCTGAAAGCCATGAAACCTCGATTGAGATAGGTCAATTTGTGAAGTTTTTTCGAGACACAATAAATATACCAAGTTTTATATTTTCCTTGCAACTATGTCACATAATATGACACCACACAAAGGTTTTGCATTGTTTGGATCAATTTTGAATTTCTTATGCCCTTTTCAAACTTAGGTCAAACTTTGTCAAGGATTTTCATGGAGATTCTTAGCTCGGGGGTGAGCCTCGCTAAACTTGCATTGGATCTCTAATGGAATAGCATATTTTGAACCTAAAAATGATTTTTGTGAAAAATCATGGGCATCATATCATGTACTTGTAGTTCAAATCTGACCCACTTCCTACCGATTCCGCAGGAAATTTTTTTTAACGAGGGGTTGACGGAGAGGTTTAAGATACCCTAGTTGGGACATTGTCCATGCAAGGTGTTCTAGTATTTTTTAAAAATGGGGTGTTACCATTTTAAATTTTCAATTTGGTGGTTGCTTCACAAAATACTCTGTTTTGGGCACTCGAAAAATGGAAAATGGATCTTTGGTGAGACAAAAAAGAAAACTCATCACATGATGCACATGAATGCACAATATGGGCACATTATCACAAACTATGCAGCGACTTTGGCCATAACATTAGTCGTTTACCCTAAAAGCCATGTAACCTTGATTGATATAGGTCGATTTGTGAAGGTTTTTTCGAGACACAATCAATATACCAAGTTTGATATTTTTCCTTGCAGCTATGTCACATAATATGACACCACGCGAAGGTTTTGTATATTTTTGAATTAGTTATGCACATTTGAAGGTTTGGTCAAACCTGTGAAAACCGCGTTGAATGACTCCAAAACACAGCTAACCCTAAGGTCGAACGAGGACCATCGATCTAACCCTAGTGCGATATTGTGGCTGTCCAATCACGTCTTCTAGAAGGGTTCTGCGGGAATCTCTGGGCGGTCCATGGGAGGGCTAGTTCTCCAACCTGATTGGCTCGCGTATTTTAGAAGGATTTCGTGGCTAGCTCAAGGCGATCTGTGGGAGGACTGGTTCTCCAACCTAATTGGCTCGCATCGTTTTTTCCATGAACAGATACGATACATTGAGGGCACACTCGATTGTCCATTGGGCCGAGCATACCAGGTTCTACACTATTGCGTTGATGTCGTCCTAGAATGGGCCCGCGAGAGCCTGGCTTGCATGCACGTGGCCACGTTAGTATCAGTTTGCATTCATACGAGGGTGCGGGGCAGGGCGGGCTGCATGCAACGGCATCATGCATGCCATGCAGCAGTGTCGCAATCTAGTTATTTTTGCGTGCATCGACACCAGCTAGTTTTGTATTGTATGCACGCATCGACGCAATAAAGCAGCAAAGTGTAGCAGCCAAGCACGCAGCGGCACGGCGTCATAGTTACGTCGCATCAAAGATATTTTTATCGCATGCAGGCATACACGATATAGACGCATCGATCGGTGCATTTCACACGCATCGGTCGCTTTGAAGTGTCACACGTGGAATAGAACCTCACACGACATCCTTACTGTGTGCCTCTTTGGATGCACTACCGCATTAGCGACACCATGAATGCGTGGAGAAGTAAAAGAATCATCTACTTCATCGACTTGGCTTCCCCGCTGCACCATGGCCATATAAGGGCACGGGCCATTTCCTCACCCTCCCAAAAACTCATATCTTAAGCCACCACTGCTTCTTCTTCCGCTCCCCTTCTTCTCGAGCCACCACACCTGCCACCATGCAGTTCAACGGTCCTACCTACCATCGCCTTGCCACCTTGCCCAAGAGGCAGTGGACGGCCGGCTGCATCGTTGACAACCAGCTTCGGGTCTAGGCCATTTCAAGGTGGAGGAGCTCCAGGGAATTAGCTCACTTCGTCCGTGCGTGTAACATCCCAAAAATATTAAACTTTGATCATCAAACTCTAATCATCCAAATTAGGGTTAACAAAGAACTTTTCTAATTAAAAATATGAAAACATTCACATGTGTATGTATTAAAATTTGGATTCTTTTGAATTGCCATGATTATGTGTTTCTTTGCTTGTAAAATGATTCTTAGGTGAAATAAACATCATCTAAACAAATCCCAAAATTTTCCCAAAGACAAACAAATCAAAACAAACAAATTAAGTGAATGGTCACTTTGGCCAATTTAACTCCCATGCCAACTTTGGCTATCTCTAACTTTCAGAACTTAACAGAAACATGTATGGATCTTTGCACCCCTTGATATTACTCATAACAAGGTACCAAGGACCACTTTGTGATCATGCAAAAACATTTGAATGCATAGTTTAAATGACAGTTTAAAATTGAATCTATTTCATATGGGAAGATCCCACTATTTCAAAAACCACTCAAACAAGCTCAATTTTCAAAACCCAAGCATCCACAGAATCCTCAACACATGCCTAGCACACCCACCAAAAATCTTTTCAAAATTCAAAACTTAAGTTCATGCGGCCATTTCATCAAACAGGTTGTAGATGCAAATCAAACAAAATCAAAACACTATTTGGAGCAGTGTTTTGAGCCAACCTTGTTCCCTCTTTAGTTACACTAGCCTCAGTAGATCATCTAGCAACCTTAACTAAGATCTAGCCCCACTATAAACTCGCCAATGTCATCAATAGTGAACAGGCCGAGAGCACCCATGTCACCCCAGTGTGGACAGCAAGCTACGAGCAACACTAGCCTCGCCAACCTTGTCTCGGAGCTAGCCAAAGATCTCACTCTCCCTCCCAGCCTTGAGCAATGCCAGCCCTGGACCACACGCCCAGGCCATGCCAAGCCGCAGCATGCCGAGCATGCCAGCGCCACCCAGGCGCCACCCGACATACCACGTCACACGCCGCCCGCATGCACATGTGATCACCACCGTCCCAGCAACCTTGCAGACACCCCCATTCGCCGCCCCATGCCTCACAGCCACCGCTCACCGTTGAAGACGCCGCCTCTGCCGCGCAGAGCACCACGCATTCCCGACCATTTTCCACCTCCCCTACACGCGCATTTAAACCTTAGAGCATCGCCAGGAGACCACCCGTCGATCGCCAACCGCAGCCATGCCTCTAGCCGCCCGTAGCCATGTCGCCACCGTCGCCTGCCCATCCCTCTCGGTCTCGCCATCGAGCCTATAAAAGGAGGCGACCCCAGCCGATTGAAGCACACCATTTCACTCCCCTCACCTCACTGATCGTTCCACCCCTTAGCCGAAGCAAGGCGAGCAGAGCATCGCCGGAATTGTGCCAGAGCAGGCCGCCTCTGGTGAAGAAGGGAGCCGTTGATTTCGTCCACCCCAGGAACTGCCGCGACCACCCCTGAGTTTGCCGTCGTCGACTTCGTTGTTTCCCCGCCTCGCCGTTGTCACTGGAGCCCCGGTATGCACCCTACGCACCCCACTGAGACAGTAGGGTTCGAGCTCGGCGGTGACCTGTTCATCATCGATGACGACCCTCAGCCGTCGATCTTCATTCTAATCCAACGCACCACATCGCCATGTACTGCTTCACGTTTAAAGAGTCACTGACCAGTAGACCCCCCTATCAGTTGCGCCCCACGCTGCGGAGTGACACTAGGCCGGCCCATTAACCCTTCCCGCGCAGCCCACTCGTTTGAATTTAGCTTTTTCTATTTATATTCAAACTCAGTTCTGTACCTAGTTTCAAAAATCAACCCAGCTCGATTCAGTGAACCAAATCGAATGAAACCAATTTTTTAAGAAAGATATTGAAATGCTTAATCCAAGCCTGTTGGATTCAAATCATTTGGATTTGTATATCAACCTTGGTAAAAATAACAAGGCAGAAGCTTTTCTGCATTCAAACATTTTTCAAATTTAAACCATAATAGCTTTTGAGTTGATTCCAACTCTCAAAAATCACATTTGATCATACCTTTCAGAATATATAAAAATATATGGGTTTACTTATAGAAATAATGTTCAAGTAATAAAATAATGCCACATAGGCATTTCTAGCCATTTATTTTTAGTTAAATTAAAAGGTTAACTCTTATTAAATTGTGACACCTTTTTAAATCACATTACCATGTACTGAAATATGTGGTGATGACATGTGTCAACATGATCCCATGTTTGAGTTGGAGAATATTAAATATTAAGTAGTTTTTCAATGAGTAGAAATTACTTTATTCTTGTGATATTAGTGATGATGCTAGATCATCTATAGAACCCTTTTGTGTGATGATTGAAAGTAGTTAAGTACTGTTTGGTGATTGTGTACCTCGTCTTTATCCATAGACGCTAGTACCGACCAAGGATACGAGGAGGAAGGAGGATACTACGAAGAAGAAGCCGAGGAGAACTTCAACCATTGCTCTGCACAAGGCAAGCTTATACTGATACTGATGCAAGCTAACACTTGCAATTATGAAAGTTAGATAAACTATGCAATGCACTAAGCATGCTTGGTTAGACACATTTGATGATACCCAATCCTAGTTTTAATTGCAAGCTTTCTACCTTATTTCTTTATCAAAGCTCTTACTTAGAGTTTACTTGAGTAAATTGTAGATACTAGAAACATAATTGAAGGTTGCATAAAGAGCATTAAATTTGGCCTAAGTTAGGTAATCTTGATGTCATCCTAAGGCTGTCGGGGTCCCAACCTTTAAATAAGGTAGAGTCCCCTGTGTTTACAATGCTAGTCCCTGGATCAATAGCTAGCATCCACAGTTAAGATGTAATATCAAGAAACAAAGGTCATAATATAACTTTATAACCAGGAATAACATAGTTTTATTACATCTTACATAGATCATTTTGCTATTACATTACATTGCAGTAGAATATTTATAACCATGGGGTCCTTCATCTTCAAAGTGCCACAGGCAGACATGTTGGTTGTAGACTTTGTAATCCTAATCAACACACTTCACTAAAACAATCAAACCTGCAACATAACAAGTTACAGCCACAAGGGTCAATACATTTGAATTGTATTGGCAAGTGATACTATGGTAGTATAGTGGAATCTATCATCTATATGCATTTGGCTAAGTGGAGTTGAGGCTTGCTTTGCTCAAAAAAGATTTTTCCTTAACATTTGAAAACACTAAGTTTTTGCTTTGACAAAATCATTTCTCCCAATCAAAGATTGAAAATTCTTTAACCCTTGTTTTAAACCACAAGTTTTTAACTTTGAAATTTGAATGATGAGATTCTTGATAGCTTCCATGTCTTGATGCTCAAATTGTCCTTTACCAGGGACATGGCTAAGTACTTAGATTTTACACTCTGCAGAGGTGGTGCACTTTCCCCACAAGACTTGGTTTCACCAAGACAAGATCTTTCAGAAGCCTTCCCTTAGACCAAAATGGACGCGTTCCAACCTATCAAACTCTACCACCAACTGTCCATATGGCTAAGTTCTTGCAACCTATATGATCCAGGCAGATCCCATAATGCCAAGTGGTTGCACTTGAAGCTTCTCAACATTTGACATCTCAAATCTCTTTGTTCCTGGGTGGCCATCCACAAGTGAGATACACAAGGTCAACCATAGACATGGGCCTTGTGAACCACTCAACCAAAAACCACCATTCAAGTCCCATTCCACCCAGGTGATTCATTAACTTAGTTGTTTTATTAAACAAAAACACAAGTCCTCAGACTTAGAAATTTTTCATAGTATGGATATATATTCCACCCTTGTTTTCTATTAGCTAAGCTAAGCTTGATAGTAGTAGGAATCTTATCTTAGGAAAATTTCTACTAAGGTTTCATCTACTAGGTTTTCCTATAGCAAGGTTTATACTTAGCAAAAATTCCATGCAAGTTTTACTTAGAAAAAATCACTAATGCATAGTGAAAGTAATGGGACAAAAAGTATGAAGCATCACTTGCCTTTTTGGTAGAGCATAGGTTCACTCCTTGTCCTTGCTACAATCACACTCTTCAAGTCACTACAATTCAATCAAGCAAGGCACAAGTTCAATCTACCATTCAAGCAATTTCATCACATAAAATCATAAAGTCAAAAGTAATGCATGCAAACATGCCAAGATTTGTTTTATTTGAAAAAGTGGTTCCTAATGGGTCATAAACATTTGAAAGCACCTAATGGTCATTTTATAAAGTGGCAAAGTCATTTGCAAAGGATTTCACTTCCTAAACCATTTTCAAAACAAAGTATCATTTTATGTGGTGTAGAAATGTTTTCAATAAGGCATTAATCTATAGGGTTCACAAAATATGTTTTCAAACCATAAAACTTGGTGTTTAGGGTCAGAGAGTTTAAAACAAAACATTTCCCAAAAGTTTTCTTCCAAAACCATTTTTAATAAGTAAACTATATTTTTATTTGTCTAGAAATGGTTTTAAATCAAAGAATCATTATTTTGCATCACCAAATATATTTTTGAAACCACAAAGTGTTTCCTATGGTCAGTAGGTTCAAAATACACCATTTGCAAAAGATTTTATCCCAAAAATCATTTTTGTACAATTTTTATAATCTAAACAAGCATACAAATGTTTCTGCAAAAACAAACATTTTACCAGAAAATTTTTACTAAACAAATGGCATGGTTGGCTAGGGCTTGTTCCACTGATTCCATTGATATAAAGCTTGCAAAATTTGGACGTGTAGAACTAAAGTTGTGCAATTTACAAAATTGAAAAACTAATAGATCAAATTCTGTTTAAATCAAACAGACTGGGACATGTGGAATGTTTCTATTGGTCCATACCGGTTCAGTGTGGATAGATGGTGTGGGTCGCACGATTTACATAAAATGAATGGTGCAGATTCATCAAGGCTCGAGCTAGGCTGGAGGCTTGGCTCACGGCGCGTGGCTTGGCTAGGCTTGGCTAGATCTAATCGTGTCCGTCGAAGTAAGATCGAAGGGTAAGGAACAGAGGGTGCTGGCTCACCTGGTGGCTCGGGTCACCGGCGATGGTGAGGATGGAGGCGACGCTCAGGATGTGTAAGAAGGCGACGTTCTGGTGGTTCCCGAAGACGGTGGAGACGGATACGATGCACAAAAGTTCTGGGCAAAGTCAATGGCGTTGGAGCGGTGGAGGTTTTCTTCCTGGAGCGGTTCCTAGGGGTGGCCGGAGTTGTGCTTGCGGCGACGCTTGCAGATGTTGTCAATGTCGAATGCCTGGGGATCAAGAAACCAAACCAAGGAGTCAGGAAGGTGCGCGTCAGAATACTAGGGAGATTCAACAGAAAAATGGAGGTGCGGGTGTGCTCTTTTCACCGGAATTTGGCACTAGAACTCGTTGGAGCCGGCGAGATGTTGAGCTCGAATTCGAGGTGCTCAGTGGCTCATTAGCGGTGGTTGTTGAGGGGAAATGAGGAGGAGTCAGAGGGGATTAAGAGGGACTTGATGGTTTTGGTGATTAAGATCGCGTTAGAGCGAATTTAAGCCGAGAATCAATCACTGCAACGGGCGCGCAAGTTTGATGACGACGTGGTGGCTGGGTGGGTCCTTTTGTCAGCGAGGTGTGTGTTTGCATGCGGGGTCCACCGGTCAGTGGTTGAGAGAGTATCTGTTGCGGTGAGAAAAATACGGGCAGGGGAAAGAGAGGAGCCAGGTGGGCTGGGGTTTTGGGCTTTCTTTGGGAGGGGTCAGGGTAGGTTTAGAAATGTTTCTTTTCTTATTTTTTTTCTTTCTGAAACTTTTTGTCTTTTCTGATTTCATTTTTCTGTTTTGAATTTCAAACAACAAATCAAACACTCAAATGATTTCAAATCTTTGCCAAACTTTGCATTGATTTTAGTTCTGTTTAACAACACAAAACTAAAGTCCCAAAATAAAATATTAATTTTATTCTTTTTTTTCGGATCTATTTAATAATTAAATAAAATAGACATTAATTATTAATTCAAATAGGTTTTGATTTATTTAATAAAATCTCCATTTGAAAACTAAATATTTTCAAAACCAAATCAGTAGGTTTTACTTGAAAATATAAGATACTTAGAAAACTTGTTTAAAATAAAATAACATTTATTTTAGGGTCCATTAATAATTAAATAAAATGGGCCTTAGTTATTAAATCAAATAGGATTTGTTTTATTAAAAACCTTATTTTGAAATCTAAAACCAAAAACACTTCAGTAGGTTTTAATGGAGAATACAAAATACTTGAAAAACTTATTTAAAATAAATAAATAAGTTTTAGCGTTTATTTAAAATGGGAAAAGCCTTTATTTTTAATAAAACTGGATATTAAATCCTTATTATTTTATTTAAATAAACCTTTGATATTTTTATCAAATAGAAATATTTTATTTCAAAAGCTTGGCCAAGTTTTAATTTGGCTTATAAAATATTCCTTATTTAAATTTCTTCCTTTTCATTTGAAAACCAAATAAAAGATCAAAAATAGTAATTCCAAATATTTTTAGCTTTATTGTTTATTTATCTTTTTAAATCCCTTTAGGATTTTATTTGATCCAAATGGGTTTTGAAAGTTTCCAAATGGATTCAAAAAGTTTCTTCTCACCCTGAAAATCAACAAAGTTTTATTTTATTCATTTATTTTTCACATAACAAGATTTGGAAAATCTTGGGATGTGACAAAGGCATGAGATGGTACTTAGTTAAAACTCCACTTGTTTACCACCCCTCATTAGTACTCACTCCCACTTGTAGATGCTACTGCTAAGCATAAAACTTGATCAACTTAGATGGGAATACTTGGTGGAAAATGGTTATGAAAACCTTGGAATGATGGATCATTCTATTGAGATGTTTTGACATGTGTTTCCGAACACCAGATGATTTGGATGATGAAAATGTTAAGGCATGAGCCTTAGCCCTTTATAAACTGATGGTTGTCTAGATGCGATATCATTCCAATTTTACCGTACAACCACAATACCCGAAGATTGGGTAGGGCTTGACTAGAAACTTATATACCTTAGTATGTGTTCCCTCACGGCCAAGGTCTAAGCTGAGGCTACCTTGTGAAGATTGTCCACCTGTGCAGTACCCAAGATGACAGTTGGTCATGGTTGGGAGGCCAAACTCACAGGAGAGGTGCTTATACTAGGGCGTGTAATTGAAAGGTTAGGATTGATTATCCGCATACTGAGTATGGTGAATTCAGGATTTGTTCCTAACGGATGTATCGAATGTTGTGGTGAAAGTGTACAATCTCTACAGAGTGTCAAACTATTCAAATAGGCGTCATGATTATGGACAGTTGGAGTGGCCATACTGTTCCCCCGTCAGATGTTTTCAAAATGACTTATGAAATGAATTGAGATTTTGACTTGACCACAACAGAGTTGTGATATGAAATACAAGTTCCCACTTAGGTGTTATAAAACTTCAACTAGCTTTTCTTGCGTCTGAACTTAGTAGAGGTAAATCTGGATTTTTGCAAAACAACCCTAGAGCTTAGTATCCTACTACAAAAAAAACCCATAACTTGTTAGTATTAGTTTGAGTACTTAAAGAGTACTCATGGCTTTGTCCCTGGTTATTCCCGTGGCCAGACTATGAAGAGGAGTATCAGGATGATGGACCCCAGGAAGGTTACGACAACTAGGATCATCTCCCATCACAAGATTACTGTGACCTCAAGATGGATCTTCGCCTACGCTACCGTTATTATTACGTATTTCGCTGCTTGAGTTGTATTAAGAACTGGATCATGAGATCCTTATTTGTGTAAGACCTTATGTATGGTTTGTAATGGATGATGTACTATGGTATCCAAATCTGTTATGTCTCACAAAAATGGTAATCCTGGGATTGTGATGTATGGCATAACAGGCATCTGGGATTAAAAATCCGGGTGTTGACAAGTTGGTATCAGAGCCAGGCTGACCATAGGAGACCCTAGTTAGACTGGACGTTTGAATCAAAAACTTAGTTTCAAAACCAAAGGAAGCAAATATTTACAAAAACTTATTCCCATTCTTATCCCCTTTTTTCTTTCATAAAAATTCATGTTCCTCAAAAACTCTTGCAAAATACATAAAAATTGACACACTTGATCACTCTACTAACTTACTCATCCTATATTCTTTTAGATGGATGTGAAGTACAGCAAGTTTTATCAGTTGGGGAATGGAGGAGACCTTATCTTTGAGCGGGATTTGGACCAGCTTTCAGAACTTCTGGAGCGTCCGCACCCCGAGTTCTTCGGAGCTCGGCACAATGATCAAGGAGGAGGAGATCTGTAGTGGCTAATTGTTGCAAGTCTCCGAGGAAAGATTGGACCTCCCACTGCGAGGGAATTAAGTT
Organism: Avena insularis; assembly: GCA_023614405.1. Classification (NCBI taxonomy): domain Eukaryota; kingdom Viridiplantae; phylum Streptophyta; class Magnoliopsida; order Poales; family Poaceae; genus Avena; species Avena insularis. Next base: position 36,743,032 of record CM042687.1, read on the forward strand.
TACCTTAAGAGAGAACAACTGGCTCGATGGACTTGCCAGGGCCATGTAGGAAGCTCTTGCCCGTCTATGTGGGCAGAGTATCAACCAGATCAAGGGTACCCGCTTTGAGTTTTGTCCAAGGCGTGATGCTATGGGACAGCCACTGGAAGCCCATACCACCACGAGATGAAGACTCAATTGGACCACCTCAGCTTCATGATGTACGATCGTCAGCAGGAATTGGACAATTTCTATGACTACTCCAACCACAAGTCAGCCATCATCAAGACAAAGGTCAGACCATCGCCATAATAGCGAAGGATCACAAGTCTCTCCGCCGTCAGCTCGACAAGAAGGAGCGCATCATTGCCCGTCTTCGCCACCATATCTCGGATTTGGAGGAGACCATCCACGAGAGAGACATGCAGTTGGAAGAAAGGGAAAATACCGGAGAGGATCTTCGTGGAGACCCCTACTCCTATCTCAGCGATGATGATGATTTTCTGGAGGATCAGGCTATGGATTTCTTCACCGATGAGGATGATTTCGCCTTCATCAATGACGACGATGATGATGAGGATGACGACTACACCAGCTCCAAGGAGTAGTAGCACTTGAGCACTAGTGTAGAGAGTGTATTCGGTCCCACTGTATCGTAGTTTCTAGAATGGTTCTTAAAACCATCTATTTACCTTTGTTGTGGTGTGTGTTTGTATCGTGTGCTATGAATGAATGAATGAAAAGCAAGTTGCTAGAAAATCTGAGTCAAACTTTAAAAACTTTTCAAAGTCCCAGAACCTTAGAAATTTCCCTCTTTTCTCATGATCTGTCTCAATCTTCAGATGCCACGCGGAGGAAGTGGTTCATTCCCGGACCCGATGTTGCAGATCCTGCAAATGTTGGTTTCTGACCGCGAAGCTGAAAGAGCCAAACGTCAAGCCAACCTAGCCACCCTTCAGCAGAGAGCTCAACTATCCCACAACAATCAAGGCCACGGAAACCAGGACAACCATGGATCTAAGCTCAAAAATTTCCAGAACACCAACCCACCCGTTTTCACTAAGTCGGAGTAGCCTTTAGACGCCGATGATTGGCTGCAAACCATGGAAAACAATCTAGAAGTCGCCGGAGTGGAAGCCAATGAGAAAGTTTTGTTCGCCACCCATTATCTAGCCGGAGATGCAAGAGCATGGTGGAACAGTGTTCGTGCAATGACCGAAGGACAAATGATGACCTGGGAGGAATTCAAGGTCAAGTTCAGCAGAACCCATGTGCCACCGGGTTTGATCAAGAGAATGAGAGACGAGTTCAGAGAACTGAAGCAAGGACGGATGACCGTAGTGGAATACCGTGACAAATTCTTGTCATTAGATAGGTATGCCCCGGATGAGATCGACACCGAAGCCAAGAATAAAGAAAGATTCTTGAATGGTCTGCATGATGAGATGCAGACTGTGTTGGTCAATATCCCCTTTGCCGATATTGAAGCCCTTGTCGACTCTGCCATCCAGATGGAAGGAAATATCAACCAAGCCAATGAGAACCACAAGCGTCGCATGATGCATCAGCCCGGAACCCATCAGACCCCAAAGTATCACCCTAACCCATCTCTAGGATTTTCCCCGAGAACCAACAGACCCCCGATGAACCGTTCGACCTATCCCAATCATGGAAACCCGAGGCCCAGAGGAAATCACAACAACCCCGACAACTCTAACAATTTCAACCGTGCTCCACCCAAGTTCAACAATAACAATGTGGCCGCCAACACCAACACTACCCCGAGGACTGGAAGCAATGATGTGCCTGTTGCAGCAAAGGACAAGTCGCAAGTGACTTGTTATGACTGTGGAAATAAGGGTCACTACTCCAATGAGTGCCCAAAGAAGAATGCCGCAGCCCCCAATGCAAATGCCCCAGCTCAGCAGCAGCGTCGTGTTCAGCCTGGAAGAAGGTTTGCCCCAGGGAATTCACTCAACCGCAACGACCGTCTTTTTCTCATGCATGCTGAAGAAGCCCAAGAAGCGCCAGACGTTGTGCAGGGTATGTTTTCTGTTAATTCAGTACTTGCTCGAGTGTTGTTTGATTCTGGTGCATCACACTCATTTCTCGCCGAAGAATTTGCATGCACTAGTAAGATTCAACCAACCAAACTGAAGCATGTTATGATTGTTCAAATCCCTGGTTCAACCACCAAAGCTATCCAAATTTGCAATGTCGTCCCTATCCGAATCCATGGCATAGATTTTTATGCTATCTGATAGTACTTGGAACTAAAGGTTTGGAAGTAGTACTAGGAATGGATTGGATGTCCAAACATAAAGGATTGATTGACTATGCCAAGAAATCCATAACCATGACCAGTACAGCCGGAATATCAGTTGAGCATATATCTGAAACCTTACCTCGTCAATTCAAGTGTAACAAGAGTATAGCCCAACCTACCATTGACCAAGTCTGGATAGTCTGTGAATACCCCGATGTATTTCCAGATGTTTTGCCCGGTATGCCCCCAGATCGGGATATCGATTTTATCATTGAACTAATCCCCGGAACCGGACCCATAGCCAAGAGACCATATAGTATAAACCCATCTGAACTAGCAGAACTAAAGAAGCAACTATAGATGCCATGCTGGAAATTGGATTGATTCAACCAAGTGAGTCACCATGGAGATCACATGTCTTGTTCATGGACAAGAATGATGGAGGTAACCGTTTGTGTACGGATTACTAGAAGTTGAATGATGTCACCATCAAGAACAAATACCCCTTGCCCAAGATTGAAGATTTGTTTGATCAGTTGATCGGTGCCAAAGTGTTTTCTAAGATTGATCTTAGAACAGGCTATTATCAACTCAAGATTCACGCAGAGGATATTCCCAAGACTGCCTTTACCACCAGATATGGATTATACGAGTATACCGTCATGTCTTTTGGATTAACCAATGCCCCCGCTTATTTCATGAATCTCATGAATAAGATTTTGATGGACTTCCTGGATAAGTTTGTCGTTGTTTTCATCGATGACATTCTGATTTATTACAAATCAGAAGAAGAACATGAGCTACACCTAAGGACTATTCTTGGAACCCTTAGAGAGCATCAGTTGCGTGCCAAGTTTAGCAAATGTGAATTCTTGTTACAGGAGGTAGGATTCCTCGGCCACATTGTATCAGCCGGAGGAATTGTCGTTGACCCTGCAAAGGTGAAAGATGTCGAAGATTGGCAAGCCCCAACCACTCAGACCCAAGTTCGTGCATTTCTCGGATTGGCAGGTTATTACCGCAAATTCGTAGAAGGATTCTCGAGTATCGCCAGACCCATGACCCAATTGCTGAAGAAGGACAAGAAGTTTGAATGGACCGACAAATGTGAAGCGAGTTTACAAGAACTCAAAAGGAGATTGATTTCAGCCCCAATCTTAATCATGCCAGATATCAAGAAGCCCTTTGATGTGTATTGTGGCGCATCCAAGATCGGTCTCGGATGTGTGCTAATGCAAGAAGGCAAAGTCATATCTTATCGATCTCGACAACTAAAACAACATGAGCAAAATTACCTAACCCATGACCTCAAACTCGCAACCGTAGTTCTAGCCCTGAAGACATGGAGGCATTACCTAATGGGAAATCGTTGTGGAATTTATTCGGATCACAAGAGCCTGAAGTATATATTCACTCAGAAGGAGCTGAATATGAGGCAGAGAAGATGGATTGAGCTAATCAAGGATTACGATCTGGACATTAACTATCACCCTGGTAAAGCCAACGTGGTAGCAGATGCCCTTAGCAGATTGCCGTGCCGCTTGAACTCCGTGATTTTGAAGGAGCAACAAGGCTTGCACAAAGAGATGGAAGATTTCCGAATGGAATTAGTGAGTGAAGGATTTTTGGCTAGCATAGAACTTCAACCCACATTGATCAGCCAGATCAAAGAGGCGCAAAAAGTAAATGCTAGTATCGACGGAATCAAGCGTCGTATCGGTACAGGCAAAGTACCCGGATTCACCGAAGACGAAGAAGGAGTTATGTGGTACAAAGGACGCCTTTGTGTACCAGCAGATTCTGAGTTGAAAGAAGTTATTCTGAAGGAAGCTCATGATACTCTTTATTCTATCCACCCCGGAGGAACTAAGATGTATCAAGATTAGAAAGAGCAATTTTGGTGGCATAAGATGAGAGAAATCGGAAGCTATATCGCCAAGTGTGATATATGTGAGAGAGTCAAGGCAGGACATCAAAGACCCGCTGGATTGTTTTAACCATTGCAGATTCCGGAATGGAAATGGGATTCTGTTGGAATGGACTTTATCACCAGATTGCCTACTTCTAGTAGGGGAAATGACTCTATCTAGGTCATAGTGGACCGATTGTCCAAAGTCGCCCATTTCTTACCCGTCAAGACCACATATCAGAGTTCGAAGCTAGCGGAGTTATACATCGCTAGAATCGTCATTTTGCATGGAGTCCCCAAGAACATCTATCGGATCGAGGAACTCAGTTTACCTCGAGATTCTAGAAGAAAGTCCAAGAAGGTTTAGGAACCCGCCTAGATTTCAGCACCGCTTATCACCCTAAGAACGATGGACAAACGGAGCGAGTAAATCAAATACTCGAAGATATTCTAAAAGCACGTGTGTTAGAATATGGATCTAAATGGGAAGACTGTCTGCCGTTTGCAGAATTTTCATACAACAACAGTTATCAAGCTAGTTTGCAAATGGCCCCATTTGAATTCATGTATGGAAGGAAGTGTCGCACCCCTTTGAACTGGTCGGAAGTAGAAGAGAGTCAGATTTTCGGACCCGATATCCTACGAGAAGCAGAAGATAAGGTTCACAAGATTCGTGAGCACCTCAAGACAGCCCAGTCTAGACAGAAGAGTTACACCGACAAGAGATGTCGAGACCTCGCCTTTAACATAGGAGATTTTGTGTATCTGAAGGTGTCGCCATTGAAGGGAATGCAGCGTTTCCAGCTGAAAGGAAAGTTAGCCCCCAGATATATCGGCCCCATCAAGATTCTAAACCGTCGAGGAGAAGTGTCGTATCAATTGGAACTACCCGAAGAGATGTCAGCCGTGCACAATGTGTTCCATATATCATTACTTTGCAAGTGTCTCGAAGTTCTAGAGAAGACCGAAGTGTTCAAGAATATTGATCACCGAACCATAGAAATCAACGATGACCTGACCTATCCCAAAGTACCCATCCATATTTTCGAAGAAGCTTTCAGAATACCAGAACCCGAAGCATCGAGTTTCTCAAGATTCAGTGGAGTAACCACATAGAAGAGGAAGCTACCTGGGAGCGCGAAGATCACATCAGGACAGAGTTTCCCGATCTCTTCAAATCCTAGGTAATCTTTTTCGTCCTTTTTCAAATCTCGGGATGAGATTTTGTTTAAGGGGGGAAGTTTTGTAACATCCAAAAAATATTAAACTTGGATCATCAAACTCTAATCATCCAAATTAGGGTTAACAAAAAACTTTTCTAATTAAAAATATGAAAGCATTCACATGTGTATGTATTAAAATTTGGATTCTTTTGAATTGCCAGGATTATGTGTTCTTCTTTGCTTGTAAAATGATTCGTAGGTGAAATAAACATCATCTAAACAAATCCCAAACTTTTCCCAAAGACAAACAAATCAAAACAAACAAATTAAGTGAATGGTCACTTTGGCCAATTTAACTCCCATGCCAACTTTGGCTATCTCTAACTTTCAGAACTTAACAGAAACATGTATGGATCTTTACACCCCTTGATAGTACTCATAACAAGGTACCAAGGACCACTTTGTGATCATGCAAAAACATTTGAATGCATAGTTTAAATGACAGTTTAAAATTGAATCTATTTCATATGGGAAGATCCCACTATTTCAAAAACCACTCAAACAAGCTCAATTTTCAAAACCCAAGCATCCACAGAATCCTCAACACATGCCTAGCACACCCACTAAAAATATTTTCAAAATTCAAAACTTAAGTTCATGCGGCCATTTCATCAAACAGGTTGTAGATGCAAATCAAACAAAATCAAAACACTATTTGGAGCAGTGTTTTGAGCCAACCTTGTTCCCTCTTTAGTTACACTAGCCTCAGTAGATCATCTAGCAACCTTAACTAAGCTCTAGCCCCACTGTAAACTCGCCAATGTCATCAATGGTGAACAGGCCGAGAGCACCCATGTCACCCCAGTGTGGACAGCAAGCTACGAGCAACACTATCCTCGCCAACCTTATCTGGGAGCTAGCCAGCACTCCATCGCCACTCCATGTCCTAGCCGCGAGCAATGCCAGCCCCTGGACCACACGCCCAGGCCATGCCAAGCCGCTCTGCAAGCATGCCGAGAGCGCTCCAGAGCTCCACCCTCGACACACGCCCACAGACACCCCGTCACGCCCCATGCCTCACATCCACCGCTCACCATCGAAGACGCCGCCTATGACGCGTAGAGCACCGTGCGTTCCCGACCGTTTGCCACCGCCCCTGGACGCGCATTTAAACCTTAGAGCATCGCCAGGAGACCACCCGTCGAGCGCCAACCTCAGCCATGCCTCTAGCCGCCCGTAGCCTTGTCGCCACCGTCGCCTGCCCATCCCTCTCGGTCTCGCCGTCAAGCCTATAAAAGGAGGCGACCCCTAGCAGATTGAAGCACACCATTTCACTCCCCTCACCTCACTGATCGTTCCACCCCTCAGCCGGAGCAAGGCGAGCAGAGAATCGCCAGAATTGCGCCGGAGCAGGCCGCCTCTAGAGAAGAAGGGAGTCGCTGATTTCGTCCACCCTAGGAACTACCGCGACCACCCCTGAGTTCGCCATCGTCGACTTTGTCGTTTGCCCACCTCGCTGTTGTCACTGGAGACCCGGTATGCCCCCTACGCACCCCAACTAAGCTGCTAGGGTTCGAGCTCGCCGGTGACCTGTTTATCATCGACAACGACCCTCAGCCGTCGATCTTCATTCTAATCCAACGCACCACATCGCCCCGTACCGCTTCGCGTTTAAAGAGTCACTGACTAGTAGAACCCCCCTATCAGTTGAGCCCCGCGCTGCAGAGTGACACTGGGCCGGCCCATTACCCCTTCCTGCGCAGCCCACTCATTTGAATTTAGCTTTTTCTATTTATATTCAAACTCAGTTCTGTACCTAGTTTCAAAAATCAACCCAGCTTGATTCAGTGAACCAAATCGTATGAAACCAATTTTGTTAGAAAGATATTGAAATGCTTAATCCAAGCCCGTTGGATTCAAATCATTTGGATATGTAGATCAACCTTGGTAAAAATAACAAGCAGAACCTTTTCTACATTCAAAAAAAATTTAAATTTTAACCATAATAGCTTTTGAGTTGATTCCAACTCGCAAAAATGACATTTGATCATACCTTTCAGAATATATAAAAATATATGGGTTTACTTACAGAAATAATGTTCAAGTAATAAAAGAATGCCACATAGGCATTTCTAGCCATTTATTTTTAGTTAAATTAAAAGGTTAACTCTTATTAAATTGTGACACCACTTTAAATCACATTCCCATGTACTGAAATATGTGGTGATGACATATGTCAACATGATCCCATGTTTGAGTTGGAGAATATTAAATATTAAGTAGTTTTTCAATGAGTAGAAATTACTTTTCTAAAAATAAATAAATAAGAAAAATGCTTTATTCTTGTGATATTAGTGATGATGCTAAATCATCTATAGAACCCTTTTGTGTGATGATTGAAAGTAGTTAAGTATTGTTTGGTGATTGTGTACCTCGTCTTTATCCATAGACGCTAGTATCGACCAAGGATACAAGGAGGAAGGAGGATACTATGAAGAAGAAGCCGAGGAGAACTTCAACCACTGCTCTGCACAAGGCAAGCTTATACTGATACTGATCAAGCTAACACTTGCAATTATGAAAGTTAGATAAACTATACAATGCACTAAGCATGCTTGGTTAGACACATTTGATGATACCCAATCCTAGTTTTAATTGCAAGCTTTCTACTTTATTTCTTTATCAAAGCTCTTACTTAGATTTTACTTGAGTAAATTGTAGATACTAGAAAGATAATTGAAGGTTGCATAAAGAGCATTAAATTTGGCCTAAGTTAGGTAATCTTGATGTCATCCTAAGGCATGAGATTGTACTTAGTTAAAACTCCACTTGTTTACCACCCCTCATTAGTACTCACTCCCACTTGTAGATATTAGTGCTAAGCATAAAACTTGATCAACTTAGATGGGAATACTTGGTGGAAATGGTTATGAAAACCTTGGAATGATGGATCATTCTATTGAGATGTTTTGACATGTGTTTCTGAACACCAGATGATTTGGATGATGAAAATGTTAAGGCATGAGCCTTAGCCCTTTATAAAACTGATGGTTGTCTGGATGCGATATCATTCCAATTTTACCGTATAACCACAATACCCGAAGATTGGGTAGGGATTGACTGGAAACTTATATACCTTAGTATGTGTTCCCTCACGGCCAAGTTCTGAGCTGAGGCTACCTTGTGAAGATTGTCCACCTGTGCAGTACCCAAGATGACAGTTGGTCATGGTTGGGAGGCCAAACTCACAAGAGAGGTGCATATACTAGGGCGTGTAATTGAAAGGTTAGGATTAATTATCCTCATACTAAGTATGGTGAATTCAGGATTTGTTCCTGACGGATGTATCAAATATTATGGTGAAAGTGTATAATCTCTGCAGAGTGTCAAACTATTCGAATAGCCACATCCGCGGTTATGGACAGTTGGAGTGGCCATACTGTTCCCTCGTCAGATGTTTTCAAAATGACTTATGAAATGAATTGAGATTTTGAATTGACCACAACAGAGTTGTGATATGACATACAAGTTCCCACTTAGGTGTTATAAAACTTCAAATAGCTTTTCTTGTGTCTGAACTTAGTAGAGGTAAATCTGGATTTTTGCAAAACAACCCTAGAGCTTAGTGTCCTACTACAAAAACCCCCATAACTTGTCAGCATTGCCTGTGACCCCGAAGATGGAGCTTCGCTTACGCTACCATTATTATTACGTATTCCGCTGCTTGAGTTGTATTAAGAACTGGATCATGAGATCCTTATTTGTGTAAGACCTTATGTATGGTTTGTAATGGATGATGTACTGTGGTATCCAAATCTGTTATGTCTCGCAAAAATGGTAATCCTGGGATTGCGATGTATGGCATAACAGGCATCTGGGATTAAAAATCTGGGTGTTGACAGTGCGGCTGGCTACCGCCACCTCCTCGCAGGCACTCCTCCCATATTCCACCTCCAGGACTTCTATCAAGGAGAAAACGGTAACAACAATTTCATCATCGGCCTCTACGTCACCTTCATCAACCATATTGTAGAGGTCCCAACCTTTAATAAGGTAGAGATCCCTGTGTTTACAATGCTAGTCCCTGGATCAATAGCTAGCATCCACAGTTTAAGATGTAATATCAAGAAACAAAGGTCATAATACAACTTTATAACCAGGAATAAAATAATTCATTACATCTTACATAGCTCATTTGGCTATCTCATTACAATGCAGCAGTAATAACTATATAGCATGGAGTCCTTCATCTTCAAAGTGCCACAGGAAATCATGTTGGTTGTAGACTTGTAATCCTAATCAACACACTTCACTAACATCAAACAAACCTGCAACATAATAAGTTACAGCCAAAAGGGTCAATACATTTGAATTGTATTGGCAAGTGATACCTTAGTAGAATAATAGTTTCTAGCTTCTACATGAATTTGGCTAAGTGTAGCTTAGGCTTGCTTTGCTCAAAATAGGTTTTACCTATCAGTTGAAAACACTAAATTTTTGTTTGGCAAAAACTCCCAAGGAACCACCAATAGACATTGGTGAACCTTTACCCTTGTTCAACCACAAGTTTTTAACTTAGAAATTGGGATGAGGAGATCCTTGATAGCTTCCATGTCTTGATGCTCAAATTGTCCATTGTCGGGGACACGGCTAACTACTTAGATTTTACTCTCGAGAGAGATGGTGCACTTTCCCCACAAGACTCGGCATGCATCGAGACAAGATCTTTCAGAATCCTTCCCTTAGACAAAAATGGACGCGTTCCCAAACCTATCACCCCTACCACCAACTGTCCATCTGGCTAAGTTATTGCAACCTATATGATCCAGGAAGAGCCCATATTGCCATGTGGCTGCACTTGAAGCTTCTCAACAGTTGACATCTCAAATCTCTTTGTTCCTAGGTGGAATTCCACAAGTGAGATACACTAGGGTAGGCCATAAATATGGGGCCCTGTGTAACCACTCAACATAATCCATACAAGTCCCATTCCACCCAGGTGATTCATTCACATAGTTGTTTTATTAAACAAAACACAAGTCATTGACTTAGAAATATTTCATAGCATGAATATAATCCACCCTTGTTTTCTACTAGCTAAGCTAAGCATGATGGTAGTAGGAATCTTAACTTAGGAAAATTCTACTAAGGTATCATCTACTAGGATTTCCCAAGGCATAGCATACTTAGTAAAAATTCCATGCAAGTCCTACTCAAAACATCACTAATGCATAGTGAAAATAAGAGGATAAAAGTATGAAGCACCACTTTCCTTTTTAGTAGAGAATATAGATTCACTCCTTGATATTGCAATGGTCACACTCTTCAAAGTTCACTACAATTCAATCAAGCAAAGCAAAATTTCAAAACTAACTTTCAAACAATTGACCCCATATAAAATAAGGAAAACAAAACAATGCATGCAAGCATGCAAAAGATTGTTTTATTTGGAAAGGTGGTTTTTAATAGGCTATAAACATTTTAAAACACCTATTGGTCATTTATAAAAGTGGCAAAACCATTTTAAATCAAGTTAGTGAAAATGGCCATTTAAATCATTTTTGTTTTGCTAGAAATGTTTTAAAACAAAGTTATAATTTCTAGTGTTTGAAAAATATATTTTTAAACACAAAATGTTAGTGTTTATGGTCAAAGTGTTTAAAAACAAAATCATTTACAAAATCTTTCACTCAAAATCATTTTTAAATCAAAGCAACATTTTATTTTGCTAGAAATGCCTTTAAACAAAGAAATAATTTTACTAGGGTTAATCAAATACATTTTTAAATCAAAAAATTATTGTTTAGGGTCAGAGAGTCTAATTCAATGCATTTGCAAAAGGTTTTACTCAAAAACTATTTTCAAAACATAATCAATTATTTTTTTCTACTACTAAATGCTTTTATTCAAGGAATAATTCCTTAGTGTCACAAAATATACTTTTAAATCCATACGTTGGTTTTTATGGTCATTAGGTTCAAAAAAATCCATTTACAAAAGATTTTACCCTAAAAACATTTTTAGAATAACTTTTATAATCAAAATAGGCCTACATATGTTTCTGCCAAAACAACCAATTTTACAGAAACAAATCACTAAACAAAGGGCATGGTTTCAAAGGTTTCCTTTTTCTGAATCTAGTGATATAAAATTTGCAAAATTTGGACGTGTAGATTAAAAGTTAGGATTTTTGCAAAATCTAACATCTAATAGTAATGTTTCTGTTTTTAAATCAAAACATTGGCCACGCATCATGTTTCTATTGGATGAAAATGGTTCGTGTGGATCGATCGATACAGACCGTAAAATTTAAGTGAGATCGCACAGTTAAATCTAACATACCCCTTTGCTTAAGTGGATCTAACGTGTCCATCAGATCTTCATCCAACGGCTCCTAGCACTATGACCAAGTTCTTGCGGCGCTAGACGGTGGCGCGCGGCGGCGACGCTCGGCCAGAAGTGTTCCGGCGAAGATACGAAGCGAGGGAGAGGAAGAGGGTGCTCACCGTGTTCGCAAGGTCGTAGTGAAGCTCAAGGTGGTCTCCGTTACTCGAGGGGCGCACGGTGACGACGGAAATTGCTCGTCGGAGCTGCACTTCTTCTCGGGCACGGTCAGTCATTGTCGGAGGCGGGTGTCTAGGATGCAAGAAATCAAGGAAACGCGTCAGGAGGGTGCGCAAGTTTTCATAGGTTGTGAAGGAACTCACCAGAGGGAAATGGGTGTGCTGATTCGTCGGCTACTGCTCGCCGGAGTTGACCTCATCGTCGGTGGCGCTCCAACGTTGACGTTGCCGACACTGTGGGGCTTGCGCGGGCAAACTGGGGCTACGGCCAGGTGCGCACTGTTCTAGCGAGAATGCTTGTGGAGTCTAGGGAGCGAGGGGAGGTGTGGGCTGGCCGGAATTTCTGTCGCAGCTCGTCGAAGACAGTGGCGAGGCGAGCTCAATTAGAGGCAACCTGGGGGCGTAGAGGTGCGGGAGGTTGAGGGGAAATGGAGAGGAGAGGGTGGCGGTTAAGAGGGCGTCGTCGCTGGCGAGATTTACTCCTGCAATCAAACAAATTGAAGCCGCGATTGAATGGCAGAAACGGCGGGAGGAAACGGGGCGTGGTCGTCGCGGTGGGAAAGACGGTGACGGGGTAGTGGGGCAGCGTCGTCAGCGAGAGAGAGGTTTATGCATGGGGTCGGGGAATCAGTGACTGCACGGGTGCATCTGTGAGTGAGAAACCATTTCGGGGAGGGGGAGAGAGTGGGCTGCGCTGCTGGGCTGGACTGGGCCTGGTTTCTGGGATGATTCGTTTCTTATTTTTTTCTTCTCTAAATCTTTTTCTTTTTCTATTTCTATTATTCTGTTTTGAATTCAAACTCTTATTTGAAATCAGATTTATTCATCAAATCTTTTCAAAAAATTTCAATAGGTTTTATACTGTTTATTAATGTATTTTAAAGACTATTTTGGAATAATTCTTTTATTCATTTATGGTTTATTAATTTTTTAAATAGGCACTTGCCTTTATTCAAATAAGATTTTAATTATATTTTCAAACTCTTATTTCAATTCTAATTTTCACCAAACCTTTTTCAGTAGGTTTTATTTATTCAATAGTATGTTAAATAATTCATTTTGAATTATTTAAAATATTTTAATATGATTTATTGACCATTTAAATCGGGCAATTGTCATTAATCAAATCAAATCAAATATGGTTTTAATCCCATATAAATTTTATTCAAATAATTTTGTTATTCCTTTTAATTAGATAACATTTATTCCCTTTTGGAAAATTCCAATTTATTATTTTCTCATGTTAATCATTTCTATTAGGGATCTTATCTTCATTCAAATAGAATTGAATTTGATTAATGCCATATAATTTTATTTGAATATTCTTTATCCCTTTATTTTATTTATATTATCTTTATTCCCTTATTTATTATACAATAATCTTTCATTTTATTTTTTTATGGATTTGGCCAAGATTTAATTTGGCTTTTAAATATTCCTTATTTATTTATTTATTTCCTTCTTTGTCTTACAAAATCCATATCTTTTTATTTATAGATCCAAAATTTGTAATTCCAATTTGTATAATTTTATTTAATATTTGTTTATCCTTTTAAATCTCCTTAGGATTAATTTGCTCACAATTTGGTATTGATTTTAGTTAGGAGCTTTATTAGCTTTGGAAATTACTTTCCTTTTAGCTTATTAAATTCATAAGTTTTTATCCATGGCTCAAATTGAATGAAACCAATTTCTAAGATCTTATAATATTTCTGTTTATCATTTTGATCATTTAAATGTTTGTTGTTAGATTTTTATATGGATCAAATCCATAGTCTTAGGGAGATCTTGGAAATGAATTATTCCATTAGGGTTTTAGGGTTTTGGTTTAACTTTGCCAAGTGTTTAAATTTCAAGATACATTCATTAATGAATGCATTTCACTTGATTGAAATTTTGTTGGATTCCCTTTTATTCAAATATTGTTCAAGTTGGGTTTTGATGTTTCTATTTAGAAACAAAAAGTTTCTTTTCACCCTAAATTTCAACAATTATTTCTTTGTTTATTTATTTTTCACATTTCAAAATTTGGAAAATTTTGGGATGTGACAGGCTACCACCCTTAAAAGAAATCTCGTCCCAAGATTTGGGAAGGCTAGAGGTTACAAGTTGGCTTCAAGGCAACTAGGGTACTACCACCCTTAAAAAGGTTTTCAACTAGATTACGTCTTGGCTTACTTGGGATCTTGATGTAACTTCTCCAAGCAGTTTTTGGCATAATGTCCTTCGTTTACACACTTGAAACATGTGACAAGGTTGATGTCTTGAGGTATCTTCTTCTTTTCTGGACTTTCATTGGCATAGTGTCCCATCTCTTTGCAATTGTAACATTGCTCTTGGGTAATGTCCTTATTTCTAGGGTTGGGGCATTTCTTCTTCTTCATCTTGGGTCTCTCCAAAGCTAGGAGTTCTTCTAGTTCATGCTCTTCATATCTCACCACAAATGTCGGAAATCTTTCTCTCTTCTTGGGGTAGTCACCAGAGATTGACCTTCTCCTCCACATGAATAGCAACACTTTGTGGTCACTTTGGATGTGGCTCTATTGTAACATCCCAAAAATACCAAACTTAGATCAACAAACACTAATCATCAAGTTTAGGGTTAACAAAAACTTTTCTAAATCAACTCATGAATGTATGCACATGAGAATGCATAGATTTTTGAAATCCTTTAAACCCACCTTGTTTGTGTGATCCATTGCTTGTAAATGTTTCTTAGGTGAAAATAACATCATCTAAAACATTTCCCACACTTTTCCTAAAGACAAGTAAATCAAAACAAATATATTAAGTGAATGGTCATTTTGACCAATTTAACTCCCATGCCTACTTTGGCTATCTCAAACTTTCAGAACCTAACAGAAACTTTTCTGGATCTTTGCACCCCTTGAATGTACTCACAACAGAGTATCAAGGCCCACTTTGTGATCATCCAGAAACTTTCAAATGCATAGTTTAAATGACATTTCAAAATTGAATCTTCTTCATGTGGGAAGATCCCACTTTTTCAAAACCCACTCAAACAAGCTCAATTTTCAAAACCCGAGCATCTGCAGACTCACCAGAACCAATCTAGCAAACCCACCAAAAATCATTTCAAAATTCAAAACTTGAGTTCATGCGGCCATTTCATCAAACAGGTTGCAGACACAAATCAAACAAAACCACAAACACTATAGTGTGCAGTGATTCTTGCCTAACTTGTTCCCTAGTTAGCTCACACACAACCCAGTAGATCATCTAGAAAGATTAGCCCAACACTAGCACACCTGTGAGCTTGCCATTGCCATTAATGGTGAACAGCCGAGCACACCCATGTCACCCCCTTGTGGACAGCAAGCTAGGAGCAGCAGCAAGCCTAGCCAGCCTGTCTGGGAGGCAGCCCACCGTCCACCGCCACTGCCTGTCCCAGCCGCGAGCGTTGCCAAGCCCTGGACCACGCGCACAAGACACGCCCAGACCTTG
Source organism: Avena insularis (assembly GCA_023614405.1). NCBI lineage: Eukaryota > Viridiplantae > Streptophyta > Magnoliopsida > Poales > Poaceae > Avena > Avena insularis. The sequence goes on from CM042687.1 coordinate 36,758,377, forward strand.
CCGAGCGTGCGCCAGAGCGCCACCCGCAACCCACAGACCAGCAGCGCCCGCCCTCACCGCGCGCACACACGATCACCACTGACCCAGGACACCTCCAGACACCCCCGTTTGCCGCCCCGTGCCATATAGCCACCGCCCGCCATCGAAGACGCCGCCTGCACCGCCGCTCAGACCAATCAAACCATACCGCCCCATGCCTTGCGACCATGCCGTTGAGCATCGCCAGGAGACACAGCACCGTCCCCTACCCGTGCCCATGCCATTAGCCGTCTGTAACGTTGCCCCCGACGAGCTCACCTTGCGCCCCGACGGTCCCCTCGCTCGACTATAAATAGAGGCCACCCCCGCACGAATTCATCACACCATCTCACTCCCCTCTCCCCACTGACCGTGCCACACCATCCTTAGAGCAAGGCAAGCACCACCTTGCCGGAATTTCACCGGAGCCCGCCGCCTCTGGAGAAGAAGGGAGCCAGCGATTGCCGCAGGAGGTTCGGCTGCCGTCGGCCGACTTCGTCGCCTCGCCACCGACCTCGCCAGCACTCTCGTGATCCCCAGCACCCCTCACTGCCCGCACTAGGTTTCGTTCTCGCTGGAGCTGTCTCGCGTGGACGATGACCCCCAGCCGTTGGATTAGAGCTAGATCGAATGACCCACATCACCCCATACCGCTTCGCCCAGCCCCGTGTCACTGACGAGTGGGGACACCCACTTATGCAGCCCGCGGGAGCACTGCGCTTAGCAGGCCGGCCCGTTAGAATTTCCCGCGCAGCCCAGCAATTCAAATTAAACCTTTTCTTTTAAATTCAAACACACTTCTGTACCCAACTTCAAAAATCAACCTAGATCGATTCAGTGCACCAAATTGGATGAAACCAATTTTGTTGGAAAGGTCTGTGAATGCTTAATCCAAGCCCTTTGGATTCAAGTCATTTGGATTAGTAGATCAACCATAGCAAAAATAACAAGGCAGAAGCTTTTCTGCATTCAAACATTTTTCAAATTTAAACCATAAAAGCTTTTGAGTTGATTCCAACTCTCAAAAATCACATTTAACCATACCTTTCAGAATATATAAAAAAATATAGGTTTACTTGCAGAAATAATGTTCAAGGAATAAAAGAATGCTTCATAAACATTTCTAGCCACTTTAATTAATTAAAATAAAAGGGTAAAACCTTATTAAATTGTGACACCACTTTAAATCACATTCTCTTGGACTACAATATGTGGTGATGACATGTGTCAACATGATTCCATGTTTAGTTTGGAGAATATTAAATCTTAAGTAGTTTCTCATGAGTAGAAATTACTTTTCTAAAATAAAAAGTTTTAAACCAAGCCTTAACCTTGTAATGTTAGAGATGATGTTAGATCATCTATAGGACCCTTGTGTGTAATGATTGCAAGTAGTTAAGTATTGTTTGGTGATTGTGTACCTCGTATTTATTCATAGACGCTAGTACCGACCAAGGATACGAGGAGGAAGGAGGATACTACGAAGAGGAAGCCGAGGAGAACTTCAACCACTGCTCTGCACAAGGAAAGCTAACACTTGCAAGATACTATACCTATGCAAGCTTATATTGACATTGATGCAAGCTAACCCTTGCAAAATCCCCTATTATTGCCACAAACCCATACTTGTGATATGAATACTGTATGCCTTAAACATAAGTGATCATACCCACTTGTTAAACCAATCCTAGTTTTATAGCAAGCTTCTTACTTTATTTCTTTATCAAAGCTTACTTAGAGTCTACCTAAGAGTTTGGTAGATATTAGGCAGTTGTGCTCAAGGTTGCCTAAAGAGCATAAAATTTGGCCTACGCTAGAGACCCTGATCTCAGCCTAAGATATAATGTTGGACTTAGTGAAACTCCACTAGTTACCACCCCTCATCATTATTACCCCCACCTATAGATGCTAGTGCTAAGCATAAAACTTGATCAACCTTAGATGGGAATACTTGGTGGAAAAATGGTTATGAAAACCTTGGAATGATGGATCATTCTACTGAAATGTTTTGGACATGTGTTTCCGAACACTTGATTGATGTTGGTGATAAAAATGTTGAGGCATGAGCCTTAGCCCTTTTATAAAACTGATGGTTGTCTGGATGCGATACCATTCCAATTTTATCGTATAACCACAATACCTGAATTTTGGGTAGGGCTTGACTGGAAACTTATATACCTTAGTATTAGTTCCCTCACGGCCAAGGTCTGAGCTGAGGATACCTTGTGAAGATTGTCCACCTGTGCAGTACCCAAGATGACAGTGGTCATGGTTGGGAGGCCAAACTCACAGGAGAGGTGCTGATACTAGGGAGTGTAATTGAAAGGTTAGGATTGATTATCCGTGATATCGAGTATGGTGAATTCAGGATTTGTTCACAGATGTATCGAATGTTGTGGTGAAAGTGTACAATCTCTGCAGAGTGTCAAACTATTGAATAGTCGGCGTCATGTTATGGACAGTTGGAGTGGCCATACTGTTCCCCCGTCAGACTCTTTGAAACTGACTTGTGAAACAAATTGAGACTTTGACTTGACCACAACAGAGTTGTGACTTGAATTACAAGATCCCGTTTAGGAGTTAATAAATTGTGACTAGTTTTGGAACTTAGTAAGGATAAACCTGGCTTTTTGCAAAACAACCCTAGAGCCTAGTGTCCTATTATCCAAAAACCCCTTACCTGTTAGTATTAGTTTGCGAGTACTTAAAGAGTACTCATGGCTTTGTCCCTGGCTATTCCCATGACCAGACTATGAAGAGGAGTACCTAGAAGATGGACCCCAGGAAGGTTACGACAACTAGGATCATCTCCCATCGTCAAGATTGCTCGTGACCTCAAGATGGAGCTTCGCCACGCCACCGCTTATTATTACGTATTCACCGCTTGAAGTTGTATTAAGAACTTGATCATCAGATCCCTATTTGTGTAAGAAATTATGTATCGTTTTTAATGGATGAATTACTATGGTATCCAATTCTGTTATGTCTCGCAAAAATGGTAATCCTGGATTGGCGTATGGCATAACAGGCATCTAGGATTGAAAAATCCGGGTGTTGACAAGTTGGTATCAGAGCCATCCTGACCATAGGAGACCCTAGTTAGGTTGGACGTTGAACCAAAAAAAACTTAGTTTCAAAAACCAAAGAAAACAAATATTTACAAAAACCTATTCTCATTCTTATCTCTTTAATTCTTTCCTAAAACTTCATGTTCCTCAAAAACTCTTGCAAAATAGATAAAATTTTGACACACATGATCACTCTGCTAATCTACTCATCCTCTATTTTTATAGATGGACGTGAAGTACAGCAAGTTTTATCAACTTGGGAATGGAGGAGACCTTATCTTTGAGAGGGATCTGGATCAGCTTTCGGAACTTCTGGAGCGTCCACACCCCGAGTTCTTCGGAGCTCAGCTCAATTATCAAGGAGGAGAAGATCTGTAGTGGCTAATTGTTGCAAGTCCCGAGGAAATATTGAACCTCCCACTGCGGAGGGAATTCAGTTTACCTTGAGGGAAAACAACTGGCTCGATGGACTTGCCAGAGCAACGCAGGAATCTCTTTCCGCTCAGGTGGGGCGTAACATCAATCAGATCAAGGGTACTCGCTTTGAGTTTTTCCCAAGGCGTGATGCAAATGGACAACCACTGGAAGCCCCTTACCACCCCGAGCTGAAGACTCAATTGGACCACCTTAGCTTCATGATGTATGACCGTCAGCAGGAGTTGGACAACTGCCGTGACTATTGCAACCACAAGTCTGCCATCATCAAGACGAAGGATCAGACCATCGCCATGCTAGCAAAGGATCACAAGTCTCGCCGCCGTCAGCTTGACAAGAAGGAGCGCATTATTGCTCGTCTTCGCCATCGCATCTCATCTCTGGAAGAGACCATCCACGAGAGAGACATGCAGTTGGAGGAAAGGGAGAATGCCGGAGAAGATCTTCGTGGAGACCCTTACTCTTATCTCAGCGATGACGATGATTTTCTGGAGGATCAGGCCATGGACTTCTTCACTGATGAGGATGATTTCGCCTTCATCGATGATGATGAAGCCACGGACTCCGAGGAGTAGTAGCACTGAGCACTAGCGTAGTAAGTAGTAGTCGGTCCCACTGTATCATAGATTTCAGGATGGTTCTTAAAACCATCTGTTTTCCTTTGTTGTGGTGTGTGTTGTACTGTGTGCTATGAGTGAATGAATGAAAAAGCAAGTTGCTAGAAAACTTGAGTCAAACTCAAAAAAAAATTCAAAGACCCAAAACCTTAGCAATTTCCCTCTTTTCTTATGATCTATATCAATCTTCAGATGCCACGTGGAGGAAGTGGTTCAGCCCCGGACCCGATGTTGCAGATCCTGCAAATGTTGACTTCTGACCGCGAAGATGAAAGAGCGGAACGTCAAGCCAACCTAGCCACTCTGCAACAGATAGCCCAGCTAGCCCATAACAACCAAGGCCATGGAAATCAGGACAACCACGGATCTAAGCTCAAGAATTTCCAGAATACCCACCCACCCGTTTTCACCAAGTCAGAAGAACCCCTAGACGCCGATGATTGGCTGCAAACCATGGAAAATAACTTAGAAGTAGCCGGAGTGGAAGCCAACGAGAAAGTCTTGCTCGCCACCCATTATCTAGCCGGATATGCCAGGGCATGGTGGAACAGTGTTCGTGCCATGACCGGAGGCCAGATGATGACCTGGGAAGAATTCAAGGTCAAGTTTAGCAGAACCCATGTGCCACCAGGTTTGATTAAGAGAATGAGAGACGAGTTCAGAGAGTTGAAACAAGGAAGGATGACTGTAGTGGAATACCGTGACAAATTTTTGTCATTAGATAGGTATGCCCTGGATGAGATAAACACCGAAGCCAAGAAGAAGGAAAGGTTCCTGAATGGTCTGCATGACGAGATGCAGACGGTGTTAGTCAATATCCCCTTTGCTGATATTGAAGCCCTTGTCGACTCTGCTATCCAAATGGAAGGGAAGATCAACCAGGCCAATGAGAACCGCAAGCGTCGCATGATGCATAAACCAGGAACCCATCAGACCCCAAAGTATCGCCCCAACCCATCTCCAGGATTTGCCCCAAGAACCAATAGACCCCCTATGACCCGTCCCACCTATCCCAACCGTGGAAACCCTAGACCCGGAGGAAATCACAACAACCCCGGCAACTCTAGCAATTTCACCCATGCCCCACCAAAGTTCAACCCCAATAATGCTACCACCAACCCCAACACTGCCCCAAGGACTGGAAGCAATGTTGTGCCTGTCGCAGCCAAGGACAAGTCACAAGTGACCTGTTATGACTGTGGAAACAAAGGCCACTATTCTAAAGAGTGTCCCAACAAGAAGAATGCTACAGCCCCTAATACCAATGTCCCAGCTCAGCAGCAGCGTCGTGTCCAGCCAGGGAGAAGATTTGCCCCAGGGAATTCACTCAACCGCAATGGTCGTCTTTTTATCATGCATGTTGAAGAAGCTCAGGAAGCGCCAGACGTCGTGCTGGGTATGTTTTCTGTTAATTCAGTACTTGCAGGAGTGTTGTTTGATTCTGGTGCATCACATTCATTTGTCACCGAAGAATTTGCCTGCACTAGTAAAATTCAACCAACCAAATTGAAGCATGTGATGATTGTACAAATTCCCGGATCAACCACAAAGGCTAGGCAAATTTGCAAAGTCGTCCCTATCCGAATCCATGGCATAGATTTTTATGCTAATCTAATAGTACTCGGAACTAAAGGTTCGGAAGTAGTACTAGGAATGGATTGGATGTCCAAACATAAAGTATTGATTGACTGTGCCAAGAAAGCCATCACCATGACCAGTACCACCGGAATATCAGTCGAGCATATATCTGAAACCTAACCTCGCCAATTCAAGTGTAACAAGAGTATAGCCCAACCTACCATTGACCAAGTCCGGATAGTCTGTGAATACCCCGATGTATTCCAAGATGTTTTGCCCGGTATGCCCCCAGATCGGGATATCGAGTTTATCATCGAACTAATCCCCGGAACAGGACCCATAGCCCAAAGACCCTATAGTATGAACCCGTCAGAACTAGAAGAACTGAAGAAGCAACTAGATTCCATGTTGGAAATCGGATTGATTCAACCAAGTGCGTCACCATGGAGATCACCTGTCTTGTTTGTGGACAAGAAAGATGGAGGTAACCGTCTGTGTACGTATTATAGGAAGTTGAAAGACGTCACCATCAAGAACAAGTACCCCTTGCCCAAGATAGAAGATTTGTTTGATCAGTTGACCGGTGCCCAAGTGTTTTCTAAGATTGATCTTAGAACTGGCTATCATCAACTCAAAATTCATGCAGAGGATATTCCAAAGACTGCCTTTACCACCCGATATGGATTGTATGAGTATACAGTCATGTCTTTTGGATTAACCAATGCCCCCGCTTATTTCATGAATCTCATGAATAAGATTTTTATGGACTTCCTGGATAAGTTTGTCATTGTTTTCATCGATGACATTCTGATTTATTCCAAATCAGAAGAAGAACATGAGCTACACCTAAGGACCATTCTTGGAACCCTTAGAGAGCATCAGTTGTATGCAAAATTTAGCAAATGTGAATTCTGGTTACAGGAAGTAGGATTCCTCGGTCACATTGTATCAGCCGGAGGAATTTCCGTTGACCCTGCCAAAGTGAAAGATGTAGAAGATTGGCAAGCCCCAACCACTCAAACCCAAGTTTGTGCTTTTCTCGGATTGGCGGGATATTACCGCAAATTCGTAGAAGGATTCTCGAGTATCGCCCAACGCATGACCCAATTGCTGAACAAGGACAAGAAGTTTGAATGGACAGACAAATGTGAAGCGAGTTTTCAAGAACTCAAGAGGAGATTAATTTCAGCCCCAATCTTGATTATGCCGGATATTACGAAGCCCTTCGATGTGTATTGTGACGCATCCAAGATTGGTCTCGGATGTGTGCTAATGCAAGAAGGCAAAGTTATATCTTATCTATCGCGACAATTGAAGCAACATGAGCAAAATTACCCAACCCATGACCTCGAACTCGCAGCCGTAGTTCTAGCCCTAAAGACATGGCGACATTACCTAATGGGAAATCGTTGTGAGATTTATTCAGATCACAAGAGCCTAAAGTATTTATTCACTCAAAAGGAGCTGAATATGAGGCAGAGAAGATGGATTGAACTAATCAAGGATTATGACCTGGACATTCACTATCACCCTGGAAAAGCCAATGTGGTAGCCGATGCCCTTAGCAGATTGCCGTGCCGCTTGAACTCCATGATTTTAACGGAGCAACCAAGTTTGCACAAAGAGATGGAAGATTTTCTAATAGAGTTAGTAAGTGAAGGATTTTTGGCTAGCATAGAACTTCAGCCCACTTTGATCAGTCAGATTAAAGAGGCGCAGAAAGGAAATGCTAGTATCGACGGAATCAAGCGTCGTATCGGTACAGGCAAAGTACCCGGATTCACTGAGGACGAAGAAGGAGTTTTGTGGTACAAAGGACGCCTTTGTGTACCAGCAGATTCGGAGTTGAAAGAAGTTATCTTGAAGGAGGCTCATGATACTCTTTATTCTATCCATCCCGGAGGAACTAAGATGTATCAAGATTTGAAGGAGCAATTTTGGTGGCATAAGATGAAGAGAGAAATCGGAAGCTATATCGCCAAGTGTGATATATGTCAACGAGTCAAGGCAGGACATCAAAGACCCGCTGGATTGTTGCAACCCTTGCAAATTCCGGAATGGAAATGGGATTCTGTAGGAATGGACTTTATCACTGGACTACCTACTTCTAGTAGGGGAAATGACTCTATTTGGGTCATAGTGGGCAGATTGTCCAAAGTCGCCTATTTCTTGCCCGTCAAAACCACCTATCAGAGTTCGAAGCTAGCGGAGTTGTACATCGCTAGGATCGTTAGTTTGCATGGACTCCCCAAGAATATAGTATCGGATCGAGGAACTCAGTTTACCTCGAGATTCTGGAATAAAGTCCAAGAAGGTTTAGGAACCCGCCTAGATTTCAGTACCGCGTATCACCCTCAGACCGATGGACAAACGAAGCGAGTAAATCAAATACTCGAGTATATGCTGAGAGCATGTCTGTTAGAATATGGATCCAAATGGGAGGACTGTCTGCCTTTTGCAGAATTTTCTTACAACAATAGTTACCAAGCCAGTTTGCAAATGGCCCCATTTGAATTTATGTACGGAAGAAAGTGCCGCACCCCTTTGAACTGGTCGGAAGTAGGAGAGAGTCAGATTTTTGGACCCGACATCCTACGAGAAGCAGAAGAGAAGGTTCACAAGATTCGTGAGCATCTCAAGACCGCCCAATCCCGACAGAAGAGTTATGCCGACAAGAGACGTCGAGACCTCGCCTTCAACATCGGAGATTTTGTTTATCTGAAAGTGTCGCCATTGAAGGGAATGCAACGTTTCCAACTCAAGGGAAAGTTAGCCCCCAGATATATCGGACCTTTCAAAATTTTGAACCATCGAGGAGAAGTATCTTATCAACTGGAGCTACCTGAAGAGATGTCATCTATGCACAATGTGTTCCATATCTCATTACTTCGCAAATGTCTCGAAGTCCCCGAGAAGACCGAAGTGTTCAAGAATATCGACCACCAGACCATAGAGATCAACGATGACCTGACCTATCCCGAAGTGCCCATCCGTATATTGGAGGAAGCCTTTCGAACTACCAGAACCTGGAGCATCAAGTTTCTCAAGATTCAATGGAGCAATCACATAGAAGAGGAAGCTACCTGGGAGCGCGAAGATCACATCAGGACGGAGTTTCCCAATCTCTTCAAATCCTAGGTAATCTTTTCGTCCTTTTTCAAATCTCGGGACGAGATTTTGTTTAAGGGGGGAAGGTTTGTAACATCCCAAAAATACCAAACTTAGATCAACAAGTTTAGGGTTAACAAAAACTTTTCTAAATCAACTCATGAATGTATGCATATGAGAATGCATAGATTTTTGAAATCCTTTAAACCCACCTTGTTTGTGTGATCCATTGCTTGTAAAATGTTTCTTAGGTGAAAATAACATCATCTAAAACATTTCCCACACTTTTCCTAAAGACAAGTAAATCAAAACAAATATATTAAGTGAATGGTCATTTTGACCAATTTAACTCCCATGACTACTTTGGCTATCTCAAACTTTCAGAACCTAACAGAAACTTTTCTGGATATTTGCACCCCTTGAATGTACTCACAACAGAGTATCAAGGCCCACTTTGTGATCATCCAGAAACTTTCAAATGCATAGTTTAAATGACATTTCAATATTGAATCTTCTTCATGTGGGAAGATCCCACTTTTTCAAAACCCACTCAAACAAGATCAATTTTCAAAACCCAAGCATCTGCAGACTCCACAGAACCAATCTAGCAAACCCACCAAAAATCATTTCAAAATTCAAAACTTGAGTTCATGCGGCCATTTCATCAAACAGGTTGCAGACACAAATCAAACAAAACCACAAACACTATAGTGTGCAGTGATTCTTGCCTAACTTGTTCCCTAGTTAGCTCACACAACCCAAAGAGATCATCTAGAAAGATTAGCCCAACACTAGCACACCTGAGCTTGCCATTGCCATTAATGGTGAACAGCCGAGCACACCCATGTCACCCCCTTGTGGACACAAGCTAGGAGCAGAAGAAGCCTAGCCACTCGCCTGGGAGGCATCCCACCGCCCATCGCCATCGTCCTCCCCAGCCATGGCGTTGCCAAGCCCTGACCACGCGACAAGACACGCCAGCATTTGCCGAGCGGCGCCAGAGCGCCACCACGACCAGCAACCACAGCACGCACACACGATCACCATCGACCCAGTGACACCGCCAGACACCCCGCTTGCCGCCTGCTCCATATAGCCACCGCCGCCGTCGAAGACGCCGCACTGCAGCAGAGCATCGGCCGCCTGCATCAAACCACACCGCCCCATGCCTTGCGACCATGTTGTTGAGCATCGCCAGAGACACAACACCGCCCCCTACCGTGCCCATGCCATTAGTCGCAGAACGTCGCCTCGACGAGCTCACCTTGCGCCCCGACGGTCCTCTCGCTCGACTATAAATAGAGGCCACCCCCGCACGAATTCATCACACCATCTCACTCCCCTCTCCCCACTGACCGTGCCACACCATCCTTAGAGCAAGGCGAGCACCACCTCGCCGGAATTTCACGGAGCCTGCCGCCTCTGGAGAAGAAGGGAGCCAGCGATTGGAGCCGCCCTAGGAGAAGCCACCGATACCAGGCGGTTCGCCGTCGACTTGCTGCTCGCCCGCCGCCGACCTCGCCAAGACTTCCGGTGAGCCCCAGCACCCTCACTGGCCGCGCTTAGGTTTCGTTCTCGGAGCTGTCTCGCCGACGATGACCCCACCGCTGGATTAGAGCTAGATCGAACAACCCACATCACCCCATACCGCTTCGCCCAGCCCCGTGTCACTGACGAGTGGGGACACCCACTTACGCAGCCCGCGGGAGCACTGCGCTTAGCAGGCCGGCCCGTTAGAATTTCCCGCGCAGCCCAGCATTTCAAATTAAACCTTTTCTTTTAAATTCAAACACACTTCTGTACCCAACTTCAAAAATCAACCTAGATCGATTCAGTGCACCAAATTGGATGAAACCAATTTTGTTGGAAAGGTCTGTGAATGCTTAATCCAAGCCCGTTGGTTCAAGTCATTTGGATCAGTAGATCAACCATAGCAAAAATAACAAGGCAGAAGCTTTTCTGTATTCAAACATTTTTCAAATTTAAACCATAAAAGCTTTTATGTTGATTCCAACTCTCAAAAATCACATTTAACCATACCTTTCATAATATATAAAAAAATATAGGTTTACTTGCAGAAATAATGTTCAAGGAATAAAAGAATGCTTCATAAGCATTTCTAGCCACTTTAATTAATTAAAATAAAAGGGTAAAACCTTATTAAATTGTGACACCACTTTAAATCACATTCTCTTGGACTACAATATGTGGTGATGACATGTGTCAACATGATCCCATGTTTAGTTTGGAGAATATTAAATCTTAAGTAGTTTCTCATGAGTAGAAATTACTTTTCTAAAATAAAAAGTTTTAAACCAAGCCTTAACCTTGTAATGTTAGAGATGATGTTAGATCATCTATAGGACCCTTGTGTGTAATGATTGCAAGTAGTTAAGTATTGTTTGGTGATTGTGTACCTCGTATTTATTCATAGACGCTAGTACCGACCAAGGATACGAGGAGGAAGGAGGATACTACGAAGAGGAAGCCGAGGAGAACTTCAACCACTGCTCTTCACAAGGCAAGCTAACACTTGCAAGATACTATACCTATGCAAGCTTATATTGACATTGATGCAAGCTAACCCTTGCAAAATCCCCTATTATTGCCACAAACCCATACTTGTGATATGAATACTGTATGCCTTAAGCATAAGTGATCATACCCACTTGTTAAACCAATCCTAGTTTTATAGCAAGCTTCTTACTTTATTTCTTTATCAAAGCTTACTTAGAGTCTACCTAAGAGTTTGGTAGATATTAGGCAGTTGTGCTCAAGGTTGCCTAAAGAGCATAAAATTTGGCCTACGCTAGAGACCCTGATCTCAGCCTAAGATATAATGTTGGACTTAGTGAAACTCCACTAGTTACCACCCCTCATCATTATTACCCCCACCTGTAGATGCTAGTGCTAAGCATAAAACTTGATCAACCTTAGATGGGAATACTTGGTGGAAAAATGGTTATGAAAACCTTGGAATGATGGATCATTCTACTGAATGTTTTGGACATGTGTTTCCGAACACTTGATTGATGTTGGTGATAAAAATGTTGAGGCATGAGCCTTAGCCCTTTTATAAAACTGATGGTTGTCTGGATGCGATACCATTCCAATTTTATCGTACAACCACAATACCCGAATTTTGGGTAGGGCTTGACTGGAAACTTATATACCTTAGTATTAGTTCCCTCACGGCCAAGGTCTGAGCTGAGGCTACCTTGTGAAGATTGTCCACCTGTGCAGTACCCAAGATGACAGTGGTCATGGTTGGGAGGCCAAACTCACAGGAGAGGTGCTGATACTAGGGAGTGTAATTGAAAGGTTAGGATTGATTATCCGCATACTGAGTATGGTGAATTCAGGATTTGTTCCTGACGGATGTATCGAATGTTGTGGTGAAAGTGTACAATATCTGCAGAGTGTCAAACTATTCGAATAGCCGCGTCCGCGGTTATGGACAGTTGGAGTGGCCATACTGTTCCCCCGTCAGACTCTTTGAAAATGACTTGTGAAACGAATTGAGACTTTGACTTGACCACAACAGAGTTGTGACTTGAATTACAAGATCCCACTTAGGAGTTAATAAATTGTGACTAGTTTTGGAACTTAGTAAGGATAAACCTGGCTTTTTGCAAAACAACCCTAGAGCCTAGTGTCCTATTATCCAAAAACCCCTTACCTGTTAGTATTAGTTTGCGAGTACTTAAAGAGTACTCATGGCTTTGTCCCTGGCTATTCCCATGGCCAGACTATGAAGAGGAGTACCTGGAAGATGGACCCCAGGAAGGTTACGACAACTAGGATCATCTCCCATCGTCAGCATTGCCTGTGACCCCGAAGATGGAGCTTCGCCTACGCTACCGTTATTATTCCGTATTCCGCTGCTTGAAGTTGTATTAAGAACTGGATCATGAGATCCCTATTTGTGTAAGAACTTATGTATCGTTTGTAATGGATGAAGTACTATGGTATCCAATTCTGTTATGTCTCGCAAAAATGGTAATCCTGGGATTGCGATGTATGGCATAACAGGCATCTAGGATTGAAAAATCCGGGTGTTGACATCTATGAGGCATGGTTCTGACTTTGTTTTTATCCTTCTTGGTAGAAGTTGTTCCCTTATGGAGGTTTCCAAACATTTGATGCATTCCATCTTGTTTCATTTGTTGAACTATAGGATATATGGGGCACTGGATAGGGACATGATCATTTCCTTCACATAGGAAACAAGTCACTTGAGATGTGGGGCATTGCTTAGTTGGGTGTTTCTCTTCACAATTAGCGCATTGATCCACATGCTCCTTGTAAGTGTGTTCTATGTCTCCACAAATATTGCAAGCTTGAGTTCCTTCCATAATATCATCCTTGATACCATTGTTGTCACAATCTCCTTGGGAAAGGTTGTTTCTCATGTTGATCATTTGATTGGTCATCCTTTGCAACAATTGGGATTGGATTTCCAAAAACTTTTGCATGGTTGGGTCTAACTCATTGTTGTTGGCTAAAAACTAAGTTGTCACTTGATTCAACTGGGCTTGGTTTGCTAGAAGTTGTTCTGTCATGTGCATCTCTTGGTTGTTGTTGTTGTCGTCACCATTCTTGATGTTGGAGTTTCTTGGAGAAGTCATCTGTTTGGGTTGGATTGGGATTAGAGTAGACAAAAGATTTCGAGAGGAAGAATTCTACTCACACACAACAATTCACATAAGCAATGTGCAAGCAATCACAATCAAACATTCCACTCAAAACAACAAGGTTCAGGCACATTTTTAGTCAACAAAATATTTTTGCTACACCACATAAGTTGGTGGGTTTTAACTATTCACTAGTATGGTGGTCCAACTATGGTTCACTTGAGATCATTTCATTCTTCTTGATTGTTTCTTCATGAACAAAATCATTGTATCCTTGGAAAAATTCTTGTATCTTGGTCACAAAATTCAATTCTGATGAGGGTTTCTCCTAAGTCTTCAAGTCTTGAGTATTCTTCTTGTCTCACTTGTAGTTCTTAGTGATATCCAAGTTGAAGTCCTTGGTTAAACTAAAGTTTAAGTCATTGGTGATGTTGAAGTCTTTGCGAAAGTTGAAGTATTTGTCCATCAAGTTTGAAAAGGTAGAGATGTAGAATGTAAACCAAAAAGGTTGAGGCAAGAGTTTACAAGATTGTTTGTAAATAAGTTTTGAACAAATACAACTCCTATTTTTCTAAGGGGTTTTGTCCAATCCTAGGGTTACAATCCTACAGGCAACGCAATGCTCTGATACTATCTATAGAGGTCCCAACCTTTAATAAGGTAGAGATCCCTGTGTTTACAATGCTAGTCCCTGGATCAATAGCTAGCATCCACAATTTAAGATGTAATATCTAGAAACAAAGGTCATAATACAACTTTATAACCAGGAATCAAATAATTCATTACATCTTACATAGCTCATTTGGCTATCTCATTACAATGCAGCAGTAATAACTATATAGCATGGAGTCCTTCATCTTCAAAGTGCCACATGCAATCATGTTGGTTGTAGACTTGTAATCCTAATCAACACACTTCACTAACATCAAACAAACCTGCAACATAATAAGTTACAGCCACAAGGGTCAATACATTTGAATTGTATTGGCAAGTGATACCTTAGTAGAATAATAGTTTCTAGCTTCTACATGAATTTGGCTAAGTGTAGCTTAGGCTTGCTTTGCTCAAAATAGGTTTTACCTATCAGTTGAAAACACTAAATTTTTGTTTGGCAAAAACTCCCAAGGAACCACCAATAGACATCGGTGAACCTTTACCCTTTTTCAACCACAAGTTTTTAACATAGAAATTGGGATGAGGAGATCCTTGATAGCTTCCATGTCTTGATGCTCAAATTGTCCATTGTCGGGGACATGGCTAAGTAGTAAGATTTTACTCTCGAGAGAGATGGTGCACTTTCCCCACAAGACTCGACATACATCGAGACAAGATCTTTCAGAAGCCTTCCCTTAGACCAAAATTGACGCGTTCCCAAACCTATCACCCCCTAACACCAACTATCCATCTAGCTAAGTTGTTGCAACCTATATGATCCAGGTAGATCCCATATTGCCATGTGGCTGCACTTGAAGCTTCTCAACATTTGACATCTCAAATCTCTTTGTCCTTCTTCTCCACATGAATAGCAACACTTTGTGGTCACTTTTAACATCCCAAAAATATTAAAATTGAATCATCAAACTCTTATCATCAAAATTAGGGTTAACAAAAACTTTTCCAATTAAAAATATGAAAGCATTCATATGTGTGTGTATTAAAATTTGGATTCTTTTGAATTGCCATGGTTCTGTGTTTCTTTGCTTGTAAAATGATTCTTAGGTGAAATAAACATCATCTAAACAATCCCCAAACTTTTCCCAAAGACAAACAAGTCAAAACAAACAAATTAAGTGAATGGTCACTTTGGCCAAATTAACTCCCATGCCTACTTTGGCTATCTCTAACTTTCAGAACTTAACAGAAATATGCATGGATCTTTGCACCCCTTTATAGTACTCATAATAAGGTACCAATGCCCACTTTGTGATCATCCAAAAACATTTAAATGCTTAGTTTAAATGACAGTTTAAAATTGAATCTATTTCATATAGGAAGATCCCACTATTTTAAAAACCACTCAAACAAGCTCAATTTTCAAAACCCAAGCACCCACATAATCCTCAACACATGCCCAGCACACCCACCATAAATCTTTTCAAAATTCAAAACTCAAGTTCATGCGGCCATTTCATCAAACAGGTTGCAGATTCAAATCAACAAAATCAAAAACACTATGTTGAGTGTTGTTTTGGGCCAACCTTGTTCCCTCTCCGTTACAACTAGCCTTAGTAGATCATCTAGCAACCTTAACTAACCTCTAGCACCACCGTGAGCTTGCCAATGCCATCAATGGTGAGCAGGCCGAGAGCACACTTGTCACCCAGGTGGATGACAAGCTAGGAGAAGAACTAGTCGTGCCAACCTTGTCTAGCATGCATCCCATGCCTCACCGCCCCCTCTCGACCAGGCCTAGCTCGAAGACAGCGACCAAAACCACCAGGAACGCCGCGCCCGCGCCGCTGTCGACCATGCCGATGCGCACCGCAGAGCACACGTCGTTCCCACGCAATCCGACCACCTCGAGCCCTCGCCGCCCGCCAGCATGCACCCCACCGTCCCAGGAGACCACCAGACATGTTTGTTTCACCACCAGACCAGTAGCCACCGCCTCCATGAGTTCGCCGCCTCGCCGCAGAGCACCGCTGTTCACCATTTGCCACCACCCCTACACGCGCATTTAAGCTCTAGTGCATCACCAGGAGACCACCCGTCGATCGCCAACCTTGGCCATGCCTCTAGTCACAGAGTCGTGTCGCCACCGCGCCGCCCACCCTTCCTGGTCTCATTGTCGAGCCTATAAAAGGAGACGACCCCCGCTAGATTTCTTCACACCATCTCACTCCCCTCACCTCACTGATCATTCCATTCCTTAGCTGGAGCGCGAGGAGCAGCAGTCATTGAATTGCGCCGAGTAGGCCGATCCGTGAAGAAGGGAGCCGTTGATTTCGACCACCCCCGGAGCTGCCGCGACCACCCCTGAGTTCACCGTCGTCGACTTTGTCGTTTGCACGCCTCGCCGTCGTCACTGGAGCCCCGGTATGCCCCCTATGCACCCCCACCAAGCCGCTAGGGTTCGAGCTCGCCGGTGACATGTTCATCATGACGACGACCCTCAGCCGTTGATCTCACTTCTAATCCAACGAACCAAATCGCCCTATACCGCTTCGCGTGTTATGAGCCACTGACCGGTAGACCCCCCCTGTCAGTTGAGCCCCGCGCTACGGAGTAACACTGCGCCGGCCCAATAACCCTTCCCACGCAGCCCACTCGTTTGAAGTTAGCTTTTTCTATTTATATTCAAACTCAGTTCTATACCTAGTTTCAGAAATCAACCCAGCTCGATTCAATGAAACAAACTGCATGAAACCAATTTTGTTAGAAAGGTATTGAAATGCTTAATCCAATCCCGTTGGATTCAAATCATTTGGATCTATAGATCAACCTTGGTAAAAATAACAAGGCAGAAGCTTTTCTGCATTCAAACATTTTTCAAATTTCAACCATAATAGCTTTTAAGTTGATTCCAACTCTCAAAAATCACATTTGACCATACCTTTAAGAATATATAAAAACATATGGGTTTACTTACAGAAATAATGTTCAAGTAATAAAAGAATGCCATATAGGCATTTCTAGTCACTTATTTTATTTAAAATAAAAAGTTAAACCTTATTAAATTGTGACACCACTTTAAATCACATTCCCATGTACTAAAATATGTGGTGATGACATGTGTCAACATGATCCCATATTTGAGTTGGAGAATATTAAATCAAGTAGTTTTTCAATGAGTAGAAATTACTATTCTAAAAATAAATAAATAATGCAAATGCTTAAATATTGTAATGTTACTGATGATGCTAGATCATCTATAGAACCCTTTTGTGTGATGATTGAAAGTAGTTAAGTATTTTTTGGTGATTGTGTACCTCGTATTTATTCATAGACGCTAGTACCGACCAAGGATACGAGGAGGAAGGAGGATACTACAAAGAAGAAGCCGAGGAGAACTTCAACCACTGCTCTGCACAAGGCAAGCTAACACTTGCAATTATGAAAGTTCGATAACCTATGCAATGCACTAAGCATGCTTGGTTAGACACATTTGATGATACCCAATCCTAGTTTTACTTGCAAGCTTTCTACTTTATTTCTTTATCAAAGCTATTACTTAGAGCTTACTTAAGTGATTTGTAGATTCTAGGAAGATAATTGAAGGTTGCATAAAGAGCATTAAATTTGGCCTAAGCTAGATAATCTTGATGTCATCCTAAGGCATGAGATTGTAATTAGTTAAACTCCACTTGTTTACTACCCCTCATTAGTACTTACCCCCACTTGTAGATGCTAGTGCTAAGCATAAAACTTGATCAACTTTAGATGGGAATACTTGGTGGAAAATGGTTATGAAAACCTTAGAATGATGAGTCATTCTACTGAGATGTTTTGACATGTGTTTCCGAACACCAGATGATTTTGATGATGAAAATGTTGAGGCATGAGACTTAGCCCTTTATAAAACTGATGGTTGTCTGGATGCGATATCATTCCAATTTTACCGTACAACCACAATACCCGAAATTTGGGTAGGGCTTGACTGGAAACTTATATACCTTAGTATGGGTTCCCTCATGGCCAAGGTCTGAGCTGAGGCTACCTTGTGAAGATTGTCCACCTATGCAGTACCCAAGATGACAGTTGGTCATGGTTGGGAGGCCAAACTCACAAGAGAGGTGCCTATACTAGGGCGTGTAATGGAAAGGTTAGGATTGATTATCCGCATACTAAGTATGGTGAATTCAGGATTTGTTCCTGACGGATGTATCAGATGTTATGGTGAAAGTGTACAATCTCTGCAGAGTGTCAAACTACTCGAATAGTCGTGTCCGTGGTTATGGACAGTTGGAGTGGCCATACTGTTCCCCCGTCAGATGTTTTCAAAATGACTTAT
This sequence comes from Avena insularis, assembly GCA_023614405.1. Taxonomy (NCBI): domain Eukaryota; kingdom Viridiplantae; phylum Streptophyta; class Magnoliopsida; order Poales; family Poaceae; genus Avena; species Avena insularis. Next base: position 36,776,786 of record CM042687.1, read on the forward strand.
GAAATGAATTGAGATTTTGACTTGACCACAATAGAGTTGTGTTACGAAATACAAGTTCCCACTTAGGGTTATAAAATTTCAACTAGCTTTTCTTGCTTCTGAACTTAGTAGAGGTAAATCTGGCTTTTTGTAAAACAACCCTAGAGCTTAGTGTCCTACTACAAAAAACCCCTTCACTTGTTAGTATTAGTTTGCGAGTACTTAAAGAGTACTCATGGCTTTGTCCCTGGCTATTCCCGTGGCCAGACTATGAAGAAGAGTACCAGGAGGATGGACCCCAGGAAGTTTAAGACAACTAGGATCATCTCCCATCGTCAGCATTGCCTGTGACCCAGAAGATGGAGCTTCGCCTATGCTACCTTTATTATTACATATTTCCGCTGCTCGAGTTGTATTAAGAACTGGATCATGAGATCCCTATTTGTGTAAGACCTTATGTATGGTTTGTAATGGATGATGTACTGTGATATCCAAATTTGTTATGTCTCGCAAAAATGGTAATCCTGGGATTGCGATGTATGGCATAACAGGCATCTGGGATTACAAATCTAGGTGTTGACATCACTTTGGATGTGGCTCTATGAGGCATGGTTCTGACTTTGTTTTTATCCTTCTTACTAGAAGTTGTTCCCTTATGGAGGTTTCCAAACATTTGATGCATTCCATCTTCTTTCATTTGTTGAACTATAGGATAGATGGGGAATTGGATAGGGACATAATCATTTCCTTCACATAGGAAACAAGTCACTTGAGATGTGGGGCATTGTTTAATTGGGTGTTTCTCTTCACAATTAGGGCATTGATCCACATGCTCCTTGTAAGTGTGGTCTATGTCTCAACAAGTATTGTAAGATTGAGTTCCTTCCATAATATCATACTTGATACCATTGTTGTCACAATCTCCTTGGGAAAGGTTGTTTCTCATGTTGATCCTTTGATTGGTCATCCTTTGCAACAATTGGGATTGGATTTACAAAAACTTTTGCATGGTTGGGTCTAACTCATTGTTGCTGGCTAAAAACTGAGTTGTCACTTGATTCAACTGGGCTTGTGTTGCTAGAAGTTGTTCTCTCATGTGCATCTCTTGGTTGTTGTTGTTGTCACCATTCTTGATGTTGGAGTTTCTTGGATAAGTCATATGTTTGGGTTGGATTGGGATTAGAGTAGACAAAAGATTTCTTGAGGAATAATTCTACTCACACACAACAATTCACACAAGCAATGTGCAAGCAATCACAATCAAACATTCCACTCAAACAACAAGGTTCAAGCACATTTTTAGGCAACAAAATATTTTCGCTACACCACATAAGTTGGTGGGTTTTAACTATTCACTAGTATGGTGGTCCAACTATGGTTCACTTGAGATCATTTCAATCTTCTTGGTTGTTTCTTCATGAACAAGATCATTGTATCCTTGGAAAAATTCTTGTATCTTGGTCACAAACTTCAAAGGTGATGAGGGTTTATCCTAAGTCTTCAAGTCTTGAGTATTCTTCTTGTCTCACTTGTAGTCCTTAGTGATATCCAAGTTGAAGTCCTTGGTGAAACTAAAGTTGAAGTCATTTGTGATGTTGAAGTCTTTGCTAAAGTTGAAGTCTTTGTCCATCAAGTTTCAAAAGGGAGAGATGTAGAATGAAAACCAAAAAGGTTGAGGCAAGAGTTTACAAGATTGTTTGTAAATAAGTTTTGAACAAATACAACTCCTATTTTTCTAAGGGGTTTTGTCCAATCCTAGGGTTACAATCCTACAGGCAACACGGTGCTCTGATACTATCTATAGAGGTCCCAACCTTTTATAAGGTAGAGATCCCTGTGTTTACAATGCTAGTCCCTGGATCAATAGCTAGCATCCACAATTTAAGATGTAATATCAAGAAACAAAGGTCATAATACAACTTTATAACCAGGAATAAAATAATTCATTACATCTTACATAGCTCATTTGGCTATCTCATTACAATGCAGCAGTAATAACTATATAGCATGGAGTCCTTCATCTTCAAAGTGCCACAGGCAATCATGTTGGTTGTAGACTTGTAATCCTAATCAACACACTTCACTAACATCAAACAAACCTGCAACATAATAAGTTACAGCCAAAAGGGTCAATACATTTGAATTGTATTGGCAAGTGATACCTTAGTAGAATAATAGTTTCTAGCTTCTACATGAATTTGGCTAAGTGTAGCTTAGGCTTGCTTTGCTCAAAATAGGTTTTACCTATCAGTTGAAAACACTAAATTTTTGTTTGGCAAAAACTCCCAAGGAACCACCAATAGACATTGGTGAACATTTACCCTTGTTCAACCACAAGTTTTTAACTTAGAAATTGGGATGAGTATATCCTTGATAGCTTCTATGTCTTGATGCTCAAATTGTCCATTTCGGGGACACGGCTAACTACTTAGATTTTACTCTCGAGAGAGAGATTGTGCACTTTCCCCACAAGACTCGACATACATCGAGACAAGATCTTTCAGAAGCCTTCCCTTAGACCAAAATGGACGTGTTCCCAAACCTATCACCCCCTACCACCAACTGTCCATCTAGCTAAGTTATTGCAACCTATATGATCCAGGCAGATCCCATATTGCCATGTGGCTGCACTTGAAGCTTCTCAACATTTGATATCTCAAATCTCTTTGTTTCTCGGTGGAATTCCACAAGTGAGATACACTAGGGTAGGCCATAAATATGGGGCCCTGTGTAACCACTCAACATAATCCATACAAGTCCCATTCCACCTAGGTGATTCATTCACATAGTTGTTTTATTAAACAAAACACAAGTCATTGACTTAGAAATATTTCATAGCATGAATATAATCCACCCTTGTTTTATACTAGCTAAGCTAAGCATGATGGTAGTATAAATCTTAACTTAGGAAAATTCTACTCAGGCATCATCTACTAGGATTTCCCAAGGCATAGCATACTTAGTAAAAATTCCATGCAAGTCCTACTCAAAACATCATTAATGCATAGTGAAAATAATAGGATAAAAGTATGAAGCACCACTTGCCTTTTTAGTAGAGAATATAGATTCACTCCTTGATCTTGCAATGGTCACACTCTTCAAAGTTCACTACAATTCAATCTAGCAAGGAACAATTTCAAAACTAACATTCAAACAATTCACCCCATATAAAATAAGGAAAATAAAACAATGCATGCAAGCATGCAAAAGATTGTTTTATTTGGAAAGGTGGTTTTTAATAGGCTATAAACATTTTAAAACACCTATTGGTCATTTATAAAAGTGGCAAAACCATTTTAAATCAAGTTAGTGAAAATGGCAATTTAAATCATTTTTGTTTTTCTAGAAATGATTTAAATCATACTAATAATTTTTAGTGTTTGACAAATATATTTTTAAACACAAAATGTTAGTGTTTATGGTCAAAGTGTTTAAAAACAAAATCATTTATAAAAGGTTTCACTCAAAATCATTTTTAAATCAAAGCAACATTTTATTTTGCTAGAAATGCCTTTAAACAAAGTAATAATTTTACTAGGGTTAATCAAATACATTTTTAAATCCAAAACTTATTGTTTAGGTTCAGAAAGTTTAATTCAACCCATTTGCAAAAGGTTTTACTCAAAAACTATTTTCAAAACATAATCAATAATTTTTTTCTACTACTAACTGCTTTTATTCAAGGAATAATTCCTTAGTGGCACAAAATATACTTTTAAATCTATAAGTTGGTTTTTATGGTCAGTAGGTTCAAAAAAATCCATTTACAAAAGATTTTACCATAAAAAAATATAGAATAACTTTTATAATCAAAAGATTTTATGGTCAGCGTGTTCGCAGGGTCGTAGTGAAGCTCAAGATGGTCTCCGTTACTCGATGGGCGCACGGTGACGACGGAAATTCTCGCCGGAGCTGCACTTCTTCTCGGGCACGGTCAGTCATTGTCGGAGGCGGGTGTCTGGGATGCAAGCAATCAAGGAAACGCGTCAGGAGGGTGCGCAAGCTTGCATAGGTTGTGAAGGAACTCACCAGACGGAAAGGGGAGCACTGATTCATCGGCTATTGCTCGCCGGAGTTGAGCTCATCGTCGGTGGAGCTCAGACGTTGATGTTGCCGACGTTGTGGGGCTTGCGCGGGCGAACTGGGGCTACGGGCAGGTGCGCACTGTTCTGGCGAGAACGCTCGTGGAGTCCAGGGAGTGAGGGGAGGTATGGGCTGGCCAGAATTGCTGTCGCATTTCGTCGGAGACAGTGGCGAGACGAGCTAAATTAGAGGCAGTCTGGGCGTAGAGGTGTAGGAGGTTGAGGGGAAATGGAGAGGAGAGGGTGGCGGTTAAGAGGGTGTCATCGCTGGCGAAATTTACTCCTGCAATCAAACAAATTGAAGTCGCGATTGAATGGCAGAAACGGCTGGGAGGAAACGGGGCGTGGTCGTCGCGGTGGGGAAGACGGTGACGAGGCAGTGGGGTAGCGTCGTCAGCGAGAGAGAGGTTTACGCGTGGGGTCGGGGAATCAGTGACTGCGCGGGTGCGTCTGCGAGTGAGAAAACGTTTCGGGGAGGGGGAGAGAGTGGGCTGCGCTGCTGGGCTGGACTGGGCCTGGTTTCTGGGCTGATTCGTTTCTTCTTTTTCTGAATCTTTTTCTATTTCTATTATTCTGTTTTGATTCAAACTCTTATTTAAAATCAGATTTATTCATCAAATCTTTTTAGAAGGTTTTATACTATTTATTAATGTATTTTAATGACCATTTTGGAATAATTCTTTTATTTATTTATGGTTTTTTTAAATAGGCACTTGCCTTTATTCAAATAATATTTTAATTATATTTTGAAACTCTTATTTGAAGTCTAATTTTCACCAAACCTTTTTCACTAGGTTTTATTTATTCAATACTGTGTTAAATAATTCATTTTGAATTATTTAAAATATTTTAATATGATTTATTAATCATTTAAATCGGGCAATTGTCTTGATTTAAATCAAATCAAATATGGTTTTAATCCCATATAAATTTTATTCAAATAATTCTTTTATTACTTTTAATTAGATAACTTTTATTCCCTTTTGGCAAATTCCAATTTATTATTTTCTCATGATTTAATTAATCATTTCTATTAGGGATCTCGTCTTCATTCAAATAGAATTGAATTTGATTAATGCCATATAATTTTATTTGAATATTCTTTATCCCTTTATTTTATTTAGATTATCTTTATTCCCTTATTTATTATACAATAATCTTTCATTTTATTTGTTTATGGATTTGGACAAGATTTAATTTGGCTTTTAAATATTCCTTATTTATTTATTTCCTTCTTTGTCTAACAAAATCCATATCTTTTTATTTATAGATCCAAAATTTGTGATTCCAATTTGTATAATTTTATTTTAATATTTGTTTATCCTTTTAAATCTCCTTAGGATTAATTTGCTCACAATTTGGTATGGATTTTAGTTAGGAGCTTTATTAGCTTTGGAAATTACTTTCCTTTTAACTTATTAAATTCATAAGTTTTTATCCATGGCTCCAAATTGAATGAAACCAATTTCTAAGATCTTATAATATTTTTGTTTATCATTTTGATCATTTAAATGTTTGTTGTTAGATTTTTATATGGATCAAATCCATAGTCTTAGGGTGATCTTGTAAATGGATTATTCCATTAGGGTTTTAGGGTTTTGGTTTAACTTCTCCAAGTGTTTAAATTTCAAGATACATTCATTGATGAATGCATTTCACTTGATTGAAATTTTTTTGGATTCCCTTTTATTCAAATTTTGGTCAAGTAGGGTTTTGATGTTTCTATTTAGAAACAAAAAGTTTCTTTTCACCCTAAATTTCAACAATTATTTCTTTTGTTTATTTATTTTCACATTTCAAAACTTGGAAAATTTTGGGATGTGACACATATGATGCTTAATGCCTCCTCGGCCAGGTCTTTTGGTGTGGATGCGAGTTGATCGTATTCACTACCTTCAACATCTTCACGAACTTCCATGACATCTTCCCCACCCAAACCGCGTGCACTCTCTCCCCTACATCATGCGGGAGGATGATGAGTGAGGGGCCAAGGAGGCCCGGTGTCAACTAGGCACCAAGGAGGAGCCAAGGAGGAGGAGGAGTGTCCATTTTGGTCTAGTCTTTCTAGCTTGTGTCATGTTGTTGGTCGAGTCTTCGATCTTGTGTGTTCTTTTAATTAGTTTCCTTTATGTTTTATGCACTATATGTTGTAAGGGGATGCCACTCTATATGCCACTCTATATGCCCCTCTATATGTTATAAGGGGGTCCTACATTACCCCTAGATCTATGGGCATCTATGTTTTTTATTCTAATCTAATATATTAATGTTTGTTCGTGCATAATGTTGTTTTATTGTATCTTATTCATATTATCAATCTATGGGCCATGTTTACTAAAGAAATGAACATTTGGCTCTACATGGCTAAACTATGCAACGCAAGTAAAATCCGCTAAAAAGGGCCAATGTTAAACTTTGGCACTCTCTACATGTCATTGCACCAAAATTAGGCCAAACTATGCAAAGCAAGTAAAATCCACTAAAAAAGGGGCCAATGTTAAACTTTGGCACACTCTAGATGTCATTGCACTAAAATTAGGCCAAACTATGCAAAGCAATTAAAATCCACTAAAAAGGGGCCAATGTTGAACTCATGGCACCAAAATTTGGCCAAACTATGCAAAGCAACTAAAATCCATTAGAAATGACCAACGGTTAAACTTTGGCACACTCTAGATGTCATTGCACCAAAATGAGTAAAATAACATAAGCCGAAATGAAAAATCTATGTCAATGACCCGTGGACACTTCTTTTTTGTCCAAGGTATACTTCTTTTATTAATGGGTCTGGCTAAGTTCTATTTGACCGTGACTATGCGTGCCCAACATTTTTTTCCTACCATACTCTACACACCTAACACTAACGAACTGAAGAATTGAAAAATCAAACAGAGTAGAGAAAACATGTCGAATTTGTGTTGCGCACAACTTTTATTCAATACTTAGTCGGAGCAGCCAAACATCCATGTCATTGTGCTTGTAAATCAACTGATTGCCTTAACTAATGACTAATTATCATCACATAAACAAATGCAAGAGCTATTAAACAAACATTAAAAAAGTCAAATGTGAGAGCTATTACATAAACATAAAAAAGTCTAGCCATCAGATAGCCCTACTTTTTTAATTTGATGATTTTCTTAATGTGTTTGTTCAGCTTCTTCAGCTTTTCTGTCACTTCCGTGGGGGCATCCCCCACTATAGCATCAATGGGGTTGACAGATTCAAACTTCTCCGCCGTTGGTAAATCTAGCTTCCCGGATGCGTCCTCCAGTTGAATTTGCTCTATGTACTCATCTAGCCACTCGAAATTCCCGCATTGCTTCAATTTCTGAAATTGGTAAGATGAACCCTAAATCACAAATCCGATGAAAATATGAATTTGGGAGAAAAATACCAAAATTGGCAGATGGAGAACTCAAATCTCATCTTCCCCTGCTCTGGTTTGCTCTCGCATTTCACGAATTCCGGCCATACGTTTCCATTGTTGTCGGTCGATGTGACCAGCCGCTTAAGGAGCGCGAAACGTGGGCATTAAGGGCACCTTGTCATCGACACCGCGCCGAGCGCGGCCATGAGCAGTGGGAGGCTGAAGCGGAGCTCAACATCTCGACCCGTCGTTGCTGGTGTTACCGCGCTTCTTCGCCGGAGAGGAAGAAGAACAAGAATGAGACGGGGAGGACGGGAAGATCGTGGGGGGCACTGGCTCGGGCGCTGGACGGCTCGTGGTGCTCTTGTACTGCTGCTGAGCTGGATAAGTGAATGGGTCCCACGCTGTGAGGTGGACATTCTCTAGGTCCCGCGATCGGGATACATTCTATGGGTCCCACACTGATGTGGATAAGTAGTGGGTCCTGCTCAGCCCATATTCGAGTTGTTAAGATGTGTCTTGTGATTAAGCAACCGTGTCGCACATGAGCAATTTTAGCCCACAACGATGTCGCATGCTAGCTATTATATCCAAAGATATCGTTTTTGCATGCGAGCTATTTTTCTCATATTCACATGGTACTAGAGTTGCTATAAACACGTCCCCACGAAACAACTCCATCGACATAGCAATGTACGGTGTAAGCAACCAGATTACATGACTAATTCCATGGCAGGACCTCTCCTTCTGCCGCGCCATTCTTGGATGAACAAGAACAGGAGACAGGCGAACCCAATCGCTTGGAACGACATGATCAAAGGGAAATCTTGGACCAAAACTCTTCTCCACCAGAATAACATGTCTGAAAAGGACATTATTAACGCTTATTTCGCAATAAATAATGCAGAGAAAAATCTTGATCTAATACCACAAATTGATGAATGACATGATCTAGTACTCACGCTCATCGACGATTATTGCGCCCGAATCCCGCTCCATTAGTTGCGCATCGTGGTACGTGACGCGGCATTCACCGCGCTCGACGATGGCGTCCCTGTGATACGGGCACAGCAGCCGCGCATCCCGGAAGGCCAGAGCGACGCAGGCGACGCACGCGGCGGAGGAGTTGATGCTGCTCGGAAGCCAGTGGCAGTTTGCGGACGCGACGACCTGGTGGGCGGCGGCGTAGGCCGAGGCGGTACAGGGCGAGGATGCGTTTACCAGCTGGACGGTGATCCTGGCGGCGACGAGCCGTAGGTTGGCCTCGTAGGTGCCGTTGGGAGCGTAGCGCCCTTGCGTCCCGCAGGAGTGGCCGCCGGGCAAGCTGTGGTTGGTGTCCGCGGGCGCGGCCAGCGGCGCTAGCACGGCGGCGAGGGCGAGGAGGACCGCAGCGTGAGGCATGATGGGCAACCGAAATATTTTCTACTGATTGCGCGTGTATAAGAAAGTCCAGGCCCTCCTTTAAGCCTGATCGTTGACAATCCGGGCTGGATCGGCGGATCGGCACATGCCCATGTGAATGTCGGGTGGCGCGACCTTGGACATCCGATTTTATTTTCCTCAACCCTAAAGTCAGTTTCAGAAGATTCGGAAAATGTTCTATACAATAATCTTAACTCAGAAAATGCCAAAGAATTTGTTCGTTCAGAGGAAAAAATAACGAAATTGGAACAAAAGTCCAGCCCACCATGACTGAATTGATTGGGTGAGTCTCCAGGATCGAAATTGTAAACGTTTTGAACACATCCATTGTGCCAAAATTATAATTGGATGCAAAAAGCTATTCACAGATTTGGCTATAAATTTGGATGTATCTATAGATGGACATACTTGCGACATCTATTTGGAACAGAGGGAGTAAAACACAGCAAAGACTTTTATTTCGATAAAGGGGTTTTGTTAACTCAAGTGTTGCATCAAGACAAAAGAGTTTGCGTTGCCTGATGCAATCCATCATGCTCAAAGATAAATAAAGTTCAAAGGAAAATTGGATTTCTAGAACGACCTCCTAATTTTTTTTCTTGAAACTTTGTCCTCCAACATATGAAACTGTGGCCCCTTTCAAAGCAATAGCAACAGTGTAGCGGTTGCCGCGGTAGCATCAGTAGAGCAGCAGCAGAATCATCTAGAGGGCACCAACAACATCGAGAGGTGTACCAGCACCAGCAGCATCTAGAGTTCAGTCATGTCTAGAGTTAGCACTACGGCTTCAGCTTCTCTCGAAGTTAGCACAGCAGTATGAGCTTCTCTCGAAGTTCAGTCAAAGGTACCATAGAGCGATGTGGCACATCAAGAATTCTAGGAGTTAGGGCATCAGAAAACTTCTGAATCCTAGTTGTGCAAACTGTGGCATGTAGGAATTTTGCGCCACCGGTTCAATCAATGTCAAGGACATAGAATCCTCCACAAAGGAAGGAATCCGTGACTCACTCAAGGGTACCATGTAACACCCTGGCCATCACCCGGAAACAATTTTTGGATCGGTCACCCATCTTCAAATCGTTTTAGCCAAGAACGCTTAACCTCGGAGTTTTTTTAGATGAGCTTCCGAAAAAAAAGTTGTAACTTGTTGGTATGGATATTCTATCAATCCTATTAAGCCATGTCTAGAATGTCACATACACTTATTCTTAGAAGATGGAAGTCCTTGTCGATCAACACACAAGGGCAGGAACATCCCCTGTTGGCACATGTTTGTGCGCCAGTGCCGAACATGTATCATGTTGTGTGCCACGACAGGCCACACACACCATGCGCCACATGTCCGCGCCCCTGACCCGTATAACCGCGAGAACCTGGATCCGATACCAATTGTAACACCCGGCCATCCCAGGCCCGGCGGTTTTCACCCTCGGCAGCTTTCTAGAATCTTTAGACTGGCCCCACAGACCAACACTAGTCTTTTCTACGCACTTTTTCCTCACTTGGGCGCACTTGGGAACAACTTTCCGGTCGGTCACCCATCCTCAAATCGTTCTAAGTCAATCACGCTTAATCTCAGAGTTCTTTGCAGATGAGCTTTCACAAAAGAAGTTATAACTTGTTGGCAGGGGCGGAGCCAGCTCCCGGCGACCCCGGGCGGCTGCCTGGGCTCGTCCGGCAACTGCCCTTTGCTACTCACTGTGATTAGCACTAATGCATGGGGGAAAACGAGTTTCCCATGGTCGCATCTTCCTGCTTTGCCCGGGCAACATGTGACGACTGGCTCCGCCACTGCTTGTTGGCATGGATATCCTATCAACAGCCATATGCCAGGATCTCACACACTAGAGACTCACTAAAGTCATAATTGGAGTCATACATTGGTAACACATGGCACAAATTTGTAAAATTCAATCACGGTTTGAAAGATCTATAGCTACAGAACAAGGATTCGAAGAGCTACATCAACGATGAACTAAAGATGGAGTAGAACATAGCACAAACTATCATACTACCGTAGCACAAGCATCCCTATCGATTTTCACAAGCTACAATTCCACAATAACACACAAGTAACATGAGCAAACACATATGCAAGAACTACAAAGCTATAAGAAGACTGATCTAGCATTGCAACTTCACGGGTCTATCCAACAAAGTTGAAAAGCTGGAGATACTTACGGCTATCTATAGAGCTAGAGCACTACGAGGATAGATCGGGGAAGAGGGAGTGGCAGCCTAGTCATCGCCATCAGTAGTCGTTGTTGTCTCGGACTGTGCTGCCGCCATCATTGCCGCTTACCTTCTTAAATTCTATCGACCTAGGACTCGAGCTCAATGGAGAGAAATGAGAGTTTTGGGTTTGGGAGGTGAGGGAGACGGTAGATATAGGATAAGCAGCAGGAGGTGATCGAATTCCTCCCGCGAGCTTTTCAATAGAAAGGATACGCTCCCACTATCTTCGTCATCGCACCTGCTCGAGCAAACTACGCTGATTTTTGCATCCAAGGAGTGCGGAATGAGGGTGGCTCACTGAAAACGGTCGAATTGGCAGCTTCTAGGAGGCCTAGCCTAATGATGCTTTCACACATGCCGGCCACAACGTGGAGGTAGCCCAGGCAACCAATTGGTCCCTTTTTTTCTCCCACGAACAAGCTAACATTCATGCAACCTACTAAACGTGCTCCAAGGGCGTGTTTGGTTGGCCCGATCTTCGTTTCTTGCACCGGACCAAAAGAAATAAGCTCGTTTGGTGTCTCGCGGCGTGCCGCGGATTTGGCCCGCACGGGTCTTAAAGCACCTCTCATCCTGGCTCTGGAGGAACGCCAAAATCGAGCGTTTCCACTAGGACAGGCCCTGGCGAGCGCAAGTGGAGGAACGGCGTGCGCGGGGAGGCAGCGGGGAGATGAAGGGAGCCGAAAGAATCGCAGCACCATATGGCGCGAAAAGTAGGCTCATCTCCCTCTTATGCTACCACCTCCCGCTGGAAGACAAATCCCTCCCCATTTTCCTCTTGTCCGATGGCTTTGGCGGCGACGGCGATTTAGATCTTCGGTAGCAGCTGCTAAGCACACTCCAGCACCGGCTGGCATCTTCTGCCCGACTCCGGCATCTGCTGGCTCACATATCTGTGGTGCCGACTTATCCCCCATCTTCTTATCCGTTTGCGGCAGCTCCTCGACGTCCACCAGCATGAAGGTAACAACCATGACTCCTCTCCATCTTTTTTACCAAGGTAGTTAGCTCGACATTACGGTAGTACATAAACCGTGCTTACACAATGCCACTCCGTTTAGGGCCAACAACTAAAGGTTATCATCCAGGCAGCTGCTCTAGTCGTTGTGATTCAGGCATGGATGTTTCTGATCTACAGAAGAGTGGCTAGTAGGCATAATAGGCCGGTCGTGAAGTATGGTCCCTTGATGCAGCGCAACAGAGATAGGATGGCAAATCTGAACTACATCTATAACAACAACGATGTGGAGGCTATCGCCATGCCCAGGATGAGAAGAGCCCCATTTAACCATCTTATTTAGACTTTCAGGTCTAGGGGGCTGCTCAAGGACATCATCAACTGCTGTATCGAAGAATAGATGGCTCCGTTTCTTCATGTTCTAGGCCATAACTAGAGATTCCGAGTGATCCACAGCACATGGAGGAGATCAACCAAGACAATTTCCCGGTATTTCCATCAGGTGTTGTATGCTGTTGGAGAACTCAGAGAGTAGATGATCAAGCCACCATCTGGTTAAATCCCCACGAAGATACATGGCAACGGTTGATGGTTCCCTTTTTTCAAGGTGAGCAACTCTAGCATGTTCTTCTTTGGATGATTGTATTGGATAGACGGCTAACATTCTTGTAATGCCAAGATTGTATTGGAGCAATTGATGATACTCATGTGATGGCTAGAGTACCAAAATCTGAGGAGGTTGCATAAAGGGGGAGGAAGCACTACCCCAGCCAGAATATGCTTGTCGTCGTTGATTTTGATATGAAGTTCACATATGTGCTTGCCGGGTGGGAAGGATCTGCCCACTATGCGACAATTCTGGCTGGCAGCCTTAGCAGACCTGATGGACTCAAGCTCCCTGACGGCAAATTCTACCTTATAGATGCCGGGTAAACCTACCGGCCTAGAATTCTGCCACCCTTTAGATCAACAAGGTACCATCTCAATAAATTCTCTGCTAGGAACTATGCAAGGACTCTGAAAGAACTTTTCAATCTTAGGCACTCTAGCCTTAGAGTCACAGTTGAGAGGGTCTTCGCTGCTCTGAAGAACAGGTTTAAGATCCTTGATCAAAAGCCTTTCCACTCTTTACCCACCCAAGTTAAGCTTATTTTTCATGTTGCATTTTGCACAAATGGATCTTGCAATTTGGCGCCGATGAGTACTTCCTGGCTGAAGAAGATGTAGTTCCTAATGACAACGACACTGACGGTGGCCATGGTGTTGCCCAAAACGATTGTGCTACTTGGAAAAACAGGAGACACAAGTGAGCGCTCGACATGTGGGCGACAAGAGGCAACTACAGGATCTGAAGAAGATGAAGAAGATCGTTTGTTGATGAAGTGTTGCCCTTGTGTTCCATGAACAACCCCTGATGTGGGTGTAAAACATTCATTTGTAGTAGCGAGGTAGTATTGTGGTGAACTATCATTTGCTAGTAGCTAGGTAATGATACGTCCAATTTGCATCACCATTCTATATCATAATTTGCCTCTATTCATTGATATATTCCTTATTAATAGGTGTTACTTATGTTATTTCATCTGTTTTTGCATGTTGGATGATTCTTGGAGGATGAACTGCCGGAGTCAGGATTCTGATGGAAAAAGCGGTGTCTAGATGCAATTTTCATGAAGATCAGAAAAATATCAGAAAAACTATGGAAACTTATATTTTTCCAGAAGAGGAAGGAAGCCATAAGGGGAGGCGGAGTTGGGCCACAGGGGGCCCACACCCCCCAAGGCGTGGGCCACCCTAGGCCGCGCCTACAGGGGGTGTGGCCGCCCTAGCCCACCTCTGGCTCCGTCCCTTCGCCTATATCTTCCTCCTGAAACCCTAAAGTTTGGGGAGCGAGCACAGAAAGATTCCGCTGCCTCTGCGGGCTAAAAACTACCGAGAGAGAAAGAGCTCTCCGGCAGACAGATTTCTGCCGGGGAAATTCCTTCCTGGAGAGGGGAGATCGTCGCCATCAACACCGTCATCAAGCTAGACTTCATCGGGATCATCATCATCCACACCACCATCTCCACCAGCACCATCATCACCACTCCATCCCGCTGTAACAATTGTGTTGAATCTTGCATAGTTCTTAGGGGAAACTTTCCTGGTGTTAATTACTTTTGTAGTTGATGCTTATGAGTGGAACCATTGAATTATTGTTTATGTTCAGATTTTTATTCATCATCATATCATCTATGATCTTGATCCATATGATGTCTCATGAGTAGTTCGTTTAGTTCTTGAGGACATGGGAGAAGTCATGTTGTTAGTAGTGGCATTGTGTTGAGGTATTATTCAATGGTTTAATATTTAAGTTGTGGTGCTATTGTTCTAGTGGTGTCAGGTGAACGTCGACTACATGATACTTCACCATTTATGGGCCTAGGGGAATGCATTGTGTATTTGGCTACTAATTGTGGGGTTGCCGGAATGACAGAAACCTGAACCCCCATTAGGAAACCTTTGCACAAGGGAGTGTAGGATCTCAGAGTTTAAGGTTGTGGTTAGGTTTTATCTTAATTACTTTCTTATAGTTGCAGATTCTTGCAAGGGGTTTAATCACAAATATGTATTAGTCCAAGTAAGGTCGGTACATTAGCACAGGTTCACCCACACAATAATTATCAAACCAAAGAAGATTAATCAACTATATGAAACGAAAGCACTTGACAGTATTCCCATGTGTCCTCGAGAACGTTTGGTCCTCATAAGTATTATCACCGGCTTGTCCTTTGCTAAGAAAGTATTGGGCTACTTGTTGCAATTATTATTTGTCTTTATTTACTTGCACTATATTTCCTTGATTTATCAAAAACCCCTAAAAATCCGTTTGTTAAGTATTTATAGAGATTTCCTGCTCCAAACCACTAGTCAACACCTTCTGATCCTCGTTGGGATCGACACTCCTATTTATCAAAAGTACTATGATACACCCCCTATACTTGTGGGTCATCAAGAGTATTTTCTGGCGCCGTTCCCAGGGAGTGAAGCGCTATTGAAGAGTGGAACTAGTAAAGGAAACTTCTACTATGAGTATTTCTTTTTATTTATGTTTGTTACTTTTTTTCCAATATGGATAACCCACTTGGTTTCCTATTTGGGAAAGCTACTACCACTACTAGGGAAGTAGATGAACCACCACCTGTTGAGATAGATCCTTTTAAGATACCTATAAGAATTGTTGATCGTGTTATGGATAATTATTATTCTAGGGATGGAACTGTCCATCCTGGTGATCACTTGCTTTTTATCCATAAATTATGCAGGTTATTTAAGTGTGCAGGTATCACAACTGAACAGGTTAAGAAGAAGTTACTCTTTATATCATTGAAAGGAAGAGCTAAAGAATGGTATAAGCTGCTGAAGAATGGACAATCTATGGAATGGGAGGAAATAGTACCTCTCTTTTATTCTAAATTCTATCCTCCCAGTGAGATTCATAAGGATAGGAATCTAATTTATAACTTTTGGCCTCATGATTGAGAGAGTATAGCCCAAGCTTGGGGGAGATTGAAGTTACTAATGCTTAAATGTCCTATTCATGAATTCCCCAATAATATTATTATCAATAACTTTTATACAAGGCTTTCTCTTCATGATAAAGATTTATTAGATGCTTCTTCTGCTGGATCATTCACACGTATGAAGTAAGAAGCTAAATGGGATCTTCTAGACCGTATTCAAGAAAATACTGAAGCATGGGAGAATGACAAAGGAAGAAAGTCAGGTATAAATTATTATTATGAATGCATTAAATATTTTATGGGAACTGATGACTTTCATGATATTAGTATTGAGTATGGTCTTGATTCTCAAAGTATTGACAATTGTTTTAAGGCCTTTGCCTCTTATATAAAAATTCCCAAAAGGGAGTGGAACAAGTACCATGCACCTTATAAAGATGTTGTTATTCATGTTCCTGTTAGAAACAGTGAAATTTGTACTGTTGATCCTATTTTGACTGAACCTTATATTGAGAAAATATCTTTCCCTGCCAAGGTAAATGAACATTCTATTATAGCTAATGTTGTTAGCAAAAGTACAAAGAATGCTATGGAATCTGATGAACAAATAAATATTGAACCTGTAGTAGCCATTGTTAAAGACCTTGTCACTAAAAATGTAGAAGATGGGCACATTATCTTCTGTGAATATGCGCCTATATTATCTCTCATCCTAGTAAAGCTAGGAAAGCTAGTGTCCCTGTGCTTTCTGTTAGAATTGGCGATCATTGCTATTATGGTTTATGTGATATTGGTGCTAGTTCTAGTGCTATTCCTTATGATCTTTATAAGGAAATTATGCATGAAATTGGTCCTTGTGAACTTGAGGACATTGATGTGGTTATTCACCTTTCTAATAGAGAGATAGTCTGCCCAATTGGCATTGTAAGAGATGTGGAAGTTCTTTGTGGTAAGATTAAATATTTGTAGGGGTTCGTAGCATGGAAAACAAAAAAATTCTACCGCATGCACACAAACAAGCCAAGATCTATCTACTAGATTGTAACAACGAGTCGATAGAAGCACTCACCCTCGAAGATTCCAAAGCGGTTAACGAGAGCAGATTCTCGTGGGTGATGTAGTCGTACACTTGCCGATCTCAAGATCGCGTAGACGAGTCTTCCGGCGCTGCGTTCCGGCAGCGCTTCCGCAGTCGGTCACACGTTCGGTACTCGATGAAGACCTTGCTCTCCCTTGTTCCAGCAGGCAGCGGAGGTTGTAGTTCTCCCCTCGCGATTTTGGCAGCACGACGGCGTGGTGTCAGAAGTAGAGGGAAGATCCCGCAGGGCTTCGCCTAAGCCGGTGCGAGTTATGGTGGATCTAGGGTTTCCCGGTGATCTAGGGTTTAGAAGATCGGGAGGAGGAGGTGTCGGCGGCGGCTTGGGTGTGGGAGGGCTAGGGCTTGTGTGTTTGGGGTAGCCCTCCCCCTCTATTTATGAGAGGGGGGCAGCCTTGAGAGAGGGGAGTTTGAATCCACTTCCAAACCCAAGTTAGAAGGACTCTTTCCAACTTCCACTAGGAAACCATTGTTCCAGTTTGACTTTTCAAACCTCCCGTTTGACTTTCAATTTAGATCTTTAATTCTCTCTCACAAATGTCCACACCAAGTGACCTAGGATATGATCCAATCATTCCACTTACCCATGACACATTCATGGACCATTCCCATTCCGGACTGGTGAACCTTCTAGAACCTTCTAGAACCTCTCCGATGATAACATCGGAATCTTTCCCAAACTCCGAAATCAGACTTTCCTTATATGAATCTTATTCTCCAGACCATTCTGGATCTCCTCATGGTAACCCGGATCCCATCCGAGACTCCAAACAACATTCGGTATCCCTACTAACATTCCATATCTACCTAACAACATCGAATACTTAAGTGTGTCTCCCTACGGTTCGTGAATTATGCGGATATGACCGAGACACTTCTCTGATCAATAACCAATAGAGGAATCTGGAAATTCATATGGCTCCCACATATTTCTACGATTACTTTGCGATCGAATGAACCACTTACATATGATACCAATTTCCCTTTGTCTCACGATAGTTTACTTATCCGAGGTTTTGATCGTCGGTATCTCTGCATACCTAGTTCAACCTCGTTACTGATAAGTACTCTTTTCTCGTTCACGTGATATGTGATCCCTTGTGAGCCAGTCACATGCTTGCAAGCTAATTGTATGACATTCCACCGAGAGGGCCTAGAGTATATCTATCCGTCATATGGATGGACAAATCCCACTCTTGATCCATGTGCCTCAACACATACTTTCCAAACACTCAATGCCACCTTTGTAGCTACCCAGTTACGGTGTGGTGTTTGATGTCATCAAAGCATCCTTCCGGTGATGGTGATTATCATGATCTCATGGTCGAAGGAATTAGGTTACTATGCATTAGAAAGCTTATAGCAAACGAACTATTGAAATGACTTGATCTTTATGCTATGCTTATCTATAGGAGTATGTCCATCATACCATTCTCCTAATGATATGATATTGTTATTAATAACATCTCAATGTTCATGATCGAGAAACCACGATCATCTATTAATCAACAAGCTAGTATTATAAAGAGGCTTTACCAGGGACTCTAATTTAGTTTGCAAATCACACAAGTATTAATGTTTCCGGTTAATACTGTTATAGCATGAATGTAAACATTTATCATAAACACAAAGATATAATAATAACCACTTTTATTATTGCCTCTAGGGCATATCTCCAACAATATCCTGCTGATTTTCTAGTGCTTGGTTCAGAAGTTAATAAAACTTGTCCTATCATTTTTGGTAGACCTTTTTTGAACACTTGTGGAGCTATTATAGATTGTAAGAAGGAGAAAGTTTTAACTAAGTTTGATGGAGAATCTTATGAGTTTAACTTTTCCAAATTTGCTAAAACTCCTTATGAAAATGAATTTCCTAATGAGGATTTCAGGGTTGAACAACTTGGTTCTGTTGATCTAGTTTATGACCTTAGACCTCTTTTGATGATTGTAAATATGCTCATTCTGATAAAGTTGTTTCTTGTGACAGTTATATTTTCAACTTTATTCAAAGTGCTACTGAAAGTTATTATGAGAGGGAAATATGGTTTTATGCATCTCAATAATATTATGTTGAAAGCTTTGAAGTTGCATTTGTTTTGTCATTCTGTGCTAGTAGCCTTTTGTTTCAATAATTTGTTTTATCATGAAACTCTTTTGCATAGGAAGTTGGTTAGTCTCAAATGTGTTGGATATTTGCTTCTTGATGCTCCCTTTCACTTCAAATCTATATCTCCTACGTGAGCATCTTTGAAATTATCAAGCCTAACTTAATGGCATTAAAGAAAAGTACTTCTTAGGAGATAACCCAATAGTTTTATTGAGTCTTAGAAGTTATTACTTCTATAATAACCGCTCCTTATCCTTTTGTTTGGTTTTTGTGTCAAGATCAACCTCTTTTGAGAATTAGGTGAGTTGTGAGAAGTTGCTGTCCTAGGATAGTTTTTTTTTGCTGCATTGTAAAAATTCGTGAAAAATCTCAGTATTTTGGATGGAGCTGTAATTTTCTATGCTTGTGCCCCAAGTTGTTATACAACTTTCGTTAGTTTTGCACTTTTTGATTTGAGCAACAGAAGATTTAAAAAATCAACCTTTACCCGCTGGTCTGTTTTGACAGATTTCTGGCATCATTTGCATTTGCCTCTTAAATAAATTTCCTTTCAGATTCTTTTGGGCTTTTGAAAAGAGTTGCCACAGTGGCTTTTGTTTTGATGGATTTCAGTTGAAATTTGAACCGAAGGGTTTATTGTTTTTGCATAAACTAATGTTGCTAATGAAGTTTGTGTGAAGCTCTCTATGTTAGGAACTTTCAAGTGTTGGAGAGAAGGAATCTGCAGAGTCCGTCCCCGAATAGCTAAAAGTGGTGAAAACGGAAGGTTCACGAAAAACCTTTTTCTTTATATTTTTGCTATTTTTATCCCATATGGAAGGTTACGAGACGAAAAAGAGGAGGAAATGGAGCCTGGGTGGGCCACACCCACCAATGGCGCGAGCCCTCCCTGGTCACGCCACCAGGGGGTGTGAGCCCCCTGGAGTCCATCTCCGCCCCGTTTTCGTACAGTAACTTTCTTATGTCGTAAAACTTCATAATATATAACCCCCCGGATCTCCCGAGGTTCGTATATCGTGTTCTCGTCGTGTTTTTGTTTCGATATGTTTCTATGATGAAATATTCTCAAGTTTAGAGGCACAATGGTCTCCTCCAACGACAAGGGAAAGAAGCCTATGGAAGATGATCTTCAAAACCCAAAGGAGGAGGAGATCTTGGTTGGGGATGAAGAGGACGTGAAGGAGGATGAGCATCTGGACACCCGCGCTACCGTTGAAAGCATTGGAGTGGTGGCAAACCCTATCAAGCTCAAAAGGACAGCACAGATGTCTACAGGAGGGTGATACGTCCAAAACGTATCTACTTTCTCGAACACTTTGCTATTGTTTTTCCTCTATACTTGTGTGATTTGGATACAACTAACACGCTGTGTTCAGCAGAATTACCTTGGTGTCTTGTTTTTTGTGCAGAAAATGGACTATCAGGAAAAATTCCGGAAAATATGCCAAAAATTATATTTCACCAGAAGATCCGCAGAACTAGAAGAAGAGATGGAGAGGAGACCTAGGGGCCCAGACCCACCCTAGGCGCGGGCGCATCTAACCCCGCGCCTGGAGGGGGTTTGGCCATCCCAGGCAGCTCCTTGACCTCCATATGCGCCTATAAGTTGCCTTTTGACCTAAAAACCGAGGGGGGTTCGATAGTTTTCCAAAAAGAGTTCCGCTCCGCCGCCGCCACCAGAAACCAAGATTCGGATCCAGAAACTCCGTTATGGCACCATGCCGGGACGGGGAATTTGGAGAGGATCATCGCCATCGTCATCACCAACGCATCTCCATCAACCACTGATGTTTCCCTCATCCATGAGTGAGTAATGCCCCGTTGTAGGCTTGGGGATGGTAGGGATTGGATGAGTTCTATCATGTAATCGAATAAGATCTGTTAGGGCATAGTGCCTAGTATCTCTATTAGTGCTATTTGACTTTGTTGCAACTTGTTGTGCTTAATGCTTGTCACTAGGGCCCGAGTGCCATGATCTCAGATCTGAACTTGTTATTGAATCATTATGATAGTATTGTTTGTGATCTTATCTGTAAGTCGTGTACACATATCATTGTCCGGATCCAAAGGCCCCAAAGTGACAATAATTGGGACAACCGGAGGGGATGACTGTGGTGTGAGGATCACATGTGTTCACGGAGTGTTAATGCTTTGCTCTGGTGCTCTATTAAAATGAGCACCTTAATTGCCAGTAGTTCCCTAGAGGCCCTGATGCCATGGGTTGGCTGGACAGAAGATGTTGTGCAAGTTCTCATTGCAAGCACGTATGACTATATTTGGAGCACATGCCTAGGATTGTTTAGTACTTGGATGATTGTTATTATCTATATGCAATGCCCTAGATCTTGAAGTTACATGTTTAGACTCGTCCATGCAACGCCCGTTCATCCATCCCTATGCCTACCACACTCGAATCCTACTGTTACCGTTACTATTACTATTGCTCCTGTTTCACTGTTGTTGTTGCTACTACCAAACTATTGCTACTGATAAACTTCTGTGAGCAAGAACTATTTCCAGGTGCAGCTGAACTGACAACTCAGTTGTTAAGGCTTGCAAGTATTCTTTGGCTCCCCTTGTGTCAAATCAATAAATTGGGTAATACTACCCGCGAAGACTGTTGCGATCCCCTATACTTGTGGGTCATCAAGACTATTTTCTGGCGCCGTTGCCGGTGAGCATAGCTTTATTTGTAAGTTCACTTGGATCTATTATTGTTCACTGCTACTCCTTTCATCATGGGTAAGTCTCGTGATGGAAAGTTCCCTATTTTACCATCCACTACTAGAAGAGGTACAGTCCTAAACACCTCTGCTGCTCTTGATTCACTGTCTGTTATAAGTAAGCTTGTCACACCACCACCACATACTCATGCTACACACACTGCTACTACTACTGAGTCTGAAACTGCTTTTGATGCTCATGATGTTACTTCTACTGTGCTTGATGCGAGTGGTTCATTAGGTCCTTTTCTAGATGCTACTATGGCAGGTCTAGGAAATACCGAAACTCCTAGCGAAGACACCGTTACACCTGTTAGCTCACATGAGGCTAGTGAGAGTTATGATATTAATGATGGTTACATTGAGTTCACTGATGATTTTGTTGAAGAGTGCCGAAACACACATGGTACTAGTGCTATGAAGAGTCTCCTTGCTAGACGTACTATTATGCCTAAGTTGTCCTCTGATCCTAAGTTTGTCACTTCTCCCATAGATATTAAAGATGAAGATTATGATTTCTCTCTTGATTTATCTTATTTAGATATTGTTGAGAAAAACCTTTCTGTGGTACTAAAAATGAGAGTGTTGTGGCTCATATGAATGAGCTTTCTACTATGAGTGCTTTGTCCTCTGATGATTTTAAGATGCGCAAGTAATTTGTTGCTAAGATCTTCCCTTTTTCACTAAAAGGAGAAGCTAGGGCTTGGTTTAATAGATTACCTCCTGGTTCCATTGATAGCCTTGATTGCTTGATTGCTTCTTTCTTCCAGAAATATTTTCCTCCCAATGCTAGACATGCTGCTTTGCAGAGACTTTTTGATTTTAAACAGGGAGAATAAGAGAAATTGCCTGAGTCATGGAAAATATTCTATGCCTTGATTCATGCACATCCTGGATGTCCATTACCTAAGAATGAGCTTCTTGATATTTATTATAATGGATTAACTGATGATTCTAGGACCTACCTAGATAGCTTTGCTGATTGTGTTTTCAGGAAAAGGACTCCTATAGATGCTGAAGAATTAATTGCCAAGATAAGCAAGAATTATGATGATTGGACTTCAACTGAGCTGAATGCACCTGAGCCTATTACTCCTGAACCAGTTGTTCCTGAACCAGTTCCAACACCAAAAACAAAGAAGAGGGGAGTTATTGCATTAAATGATGAAGTGATGAAGGAAGCTGAGAAGTGTCTAAAGGAGAAAGGTATTAGAGCTGAAGATGTGGAGAATCTACCTCCTATAGAAGAATTATGTAAGCCAATTCCCCACTCATCTACTATTGAGGTACACTCTCTCCAACACTTTGATGAAGGTGATATTCCTTATGGTAAGCCTCCTGATCAATGTTTAGAGGAACTTGACACATTTATTGTTAAACAAGGGTATTTTAATAAACAAGTTCAGAATCATTTATTGAAAAACTCTAGAGGTATCCATGAGTTGAAAGATATTGTGGAAAGAACTTATATTGATATTAAAATGCTTTATAAACACTTTCAAATGGTTCAAACTCAACTTGATCAACTTGCTAAGGTGCAAAAGGATATGCTAGTTAATGCTTCAGGAGATAAACATGCTTATGGAATTAGAACTAGGAGTGGTATAGCTACTCAAGAACCTTTATATCCTGAAGGACACCCTAAAAGAATTGAGCAGGATTCTCAACAAGGTGAAGATAGTGGTGGTCCCCGCAAGAGAAAGAAAAAGAAACATAAGATAGTTGAGGAACCACTTGAAACTGCTGTAGATCCTAATAGTATATCTGTCTCTGATGCTAAAACTGAGAGTGGTAATAATAATAATGAGACTCCTGATAAGGAGGAAGGTGATGAAGAACCTGAGAAGCACACTAAGAACACTAGGTACACAAAGGAAGATTTTATTGCTAATAAACATGGTAAAGAGAGAGAACCTTGGATGCAGAAACCTATGCCTTTTCCAGGTAAGAAACACAAGTCAAAGGAGGAGGAACACTACAACAATTTATGTGAGTGGATGAAACCTTTATTTTTACAAATTCCTTTGACTGCTGCTATTAAGTTGTATCCTTATTCAAAGTATATGAAGGATATTGTCTCTAATAAAAGGAAGATTCCTAATGAGGAGATTTATACTCTACTTGCTAATTATTCCTTCAATGGTAAGGTTCCAAAGAAACTTGGTGATCCAGGTATACCAACTATTCCTTGCTCTATTACGAATAATTATGTTAGAACTGCTTTATGTGATTTGGGAGCTGGAGTTAGTGTTATGCCTTTTGCCCTCTACAAGAGACTCCAGCTAGAAAAGTTGATACCAACTGATATTTCTTTGCAAATGGATGATAAGTCAACTACTATTCCTGTTGGTATATGTGAGGATGTTCCTATTGAAGTTGCTCATAATTGCATGGTTCTAACTGATTTTGTTGTGCTTGAAATGCCTGAAGATGATAATATGTCCATTATTCTTGGGAGACCTTTTCTTAATACTGCAGGTGCTGTCATCAATTGCAATCAAGGAAAAGTAACATTCAATATTAATGACAAAGAGCACACTGTCTATTTCCCCAAGAAGGTTGTTAAGAGCTATTGCCTGAATTCTATTGAAAACATTGAAGGCATTAAGGTTGGAGAAATATATTGTCCCATTCCACAAGAAAATTTTGAAACCATTATGTTTGGAACCATTGCTATCAAGTATGAGGTAACATAATCACCTCGTGGAATGCAAAGTTTTGCTTCATATAAGATTTTTTTGGTAACAAGACTTGATCAACCTTGTTAACAGAAGGATTTTAATGAACAAAATAATGTTTCTACTATGGTTATACTTCCTTTATTTTTCCTTTATCCTTCCTAGTCTTTGCTTTAGCTTTAGTTTTGCTAGTTGTTTGCTTGTTTGAGCTTCTTAGATCTCCTGTAGTTTGGCTTTTGGTTTGCTTTTGCTTCTTCTGAAAAAACTGTTTCTGCGAGAAAATCAATTTTCATACCCTGAAAATTGGCCAAAAATAAAGTTTCTCGGAAAATCCCAGAAAATTCAAAATAAATTTTTCCTCGAAAAAAGGGGCAGAGTGGCACCTGAGATGACCCAGGGGGCCACCCCAGGCCACCACACCCATGGTAGGCGCGACCTACCTAGGGGTGGAGCCTAGGGGAGTTTGGCCCACCTGGGGCCCCCCAGGCTGTCTCCTCAAAGCCACCTTCTTTCTCTCTCCCGAAAAACACCGGAAAACTTGCTCAAGCTCGAGTTCTTGCTGTTCTTGCTCGCAATTTTTGATCTCCTTGTTCAGCCCATCTCAAGTGCTGATTTTTGGAAGGTTTGCTCCTTCGTATGTGCATCCTCCACTTGTCCAATTAGATTTGTGATTGGTAGATTGTATCTTGAGTATTTTGCTGCCATAGGTGACAGGTTGTTTGATCTTGCATGCTTGTTATATGCTTATAAACTTTGTTTTGATGCATGTGTAGTCCTCTAGCAAGTTCCTATAGTAGTTGCTCATCATCTATCAACTTAGAAATCACTTAGTTTGATGGTTGTTTAAAAATTTCAGAATAGGGAAGTCATAGACCACCACACCTTTGGTGACATATTTGAGAGTGATGCACCTAGAAGGACAAGACTTCTAAGGTCATCTACCAGTACTAGACCCTCATACAATCAGGATCTCATCACTCCGCGATTTGGTGACGAGGGAGATGAAGGGGATGCGCACCCCTCCACCTTTCCTTGCCAATCTTTCTTCCAAGCTGCTGGGATTGTTAATAATTTTATGACTTTGGTGCAGAGAGCTGGACTAACAAGTTAAATGTAGGATGAGAGTGCACAATATGCTTTGCTTACTAAAACATTTGTTGAGAGTTTCTCCTTTACTAATAGTATGTACAAACCTTCTGTGTCTTTCAAAATTTATGGCAGGGCTCATTCTATGACATTGAAGAAATTTTGCAAGGCCCTGGGACTTGGTACAACTGGGTCATGAAAGAAGATTCAAGCTCTACCCGCTGATTTGCTAGAGCTTTACCGAGGAATAACCAATGATGATGACTGTAGAGCTCTGTGAGGGAAGATAAAGAACATCCAACTTCCAGCCATCAGGTATTTTGCCTACTATCTTGCCACCGGTGTTCTTGGTAGGAAGAACACTAGTAATATTTCCAACTATCAATTGGCCTTCTTAGCTGCTGCGCTCAACAATGAGGACACGTATAATCTTGGTTCTCTCATTGCTCATCGTTTAGCTGCTAAGAGACCCATTTATGGTTGAATTATTGCTACTCATGTTGCTGTTGCCTTGAACATTGATGTTGATCCACGTGATACAGTTTTGGCTCCTCAGAGGCTTGATCTTGCTGCCATGAAGGCGCGCCACTTTGTCACCACTAGCTCTACTCTTGAGAACTTGGTTTATAGAATGTTTTTTACTAACGGGGAAGAGAGAGATCCCTCTACCCCAAACCACTTTGTTCAGTATTTCTCAGGGACCTTGGTCACGCTCAAAGGCGGAGATGGACGATGGGGTGACCCAGCATACCACTGCATGATGTAGTACACTATAGTCATAGACATAACACCAATGAAACACCGTTCACTAGTATTACATCCCTCAGAGTGGTACAACAGAACCACAGCAGGTCCAAGACATGACTATAGGTTACAACTCAACTCTTTACACAAGATCCAGAAAACACTCTAGGTTAAAGAGAGAAAAAGAAACTTCTTACAAAGAAGAATCAGAAATAAATAATTCCAAGATTATAATACTATTAAGACTAATATCTTAACTAATGGTCTGGCATTGCTGCTATTGCAATACACTACAGAAACAGGTTCTATGGCTAGAGATTCTATTCTTAACTAATCGGCAACTTCATCTTCACTCGAGCTGATGAATATGTTGACTTTCTTGACTTCATTGAAGAGCTTTAGCTTTTGATGATGATTCCTGGAGCATGTCTTGATGTAGACATCGTCTGTACTGGCTTTAGAACCTAGCAAGGGTTAAGAAGATACTTTGAGTACGAGCGTACTCAGCAAGTCCACTAGAAAAGCGGTGTTTGATGCACTATAACTACAGCCACAGACCATAGGTCGTAGGCAATGCAAGTTTTCATAAACATTTCTTCAAAGGTTGATTTTATTCTGAAAATCTATGTCCGTCATCCTTCACGGGTTTACCAGAACCTTCATGGGGTTCCTTTCCCGCCGCGTTCGCAGCTCCTTCCCAGAATAGGGAGTAACAAGTTATAGTTCTTGCACTCTGCAGAGGTGCGTTACTTTACCCATGAGAGATCAAATCCTTGTTGCACAACCGGGCGATCTTTCCCGTCCACACTTCCTATGGTGTGGGGCCCAGAAGATGATCCAAGCCAATCACTGCCCCCTTCGCGACCTCGCATGTCTCCTTGGTGTACACCATGCCCACATATTGAATTGCGGCAATGGTTTGTACAAACCGTTAGATGCCAGAACTATCATGGGACGTTGAGGGTTCCCAACCATATGCTGCATATCCTCTACGAATTACCAATTAATATGCACGCTACGAGTGATAACAGCCATGACCTGCACATCCGGCTACATGCGAAAGGAAGAAGATACATCTGACTTCTCTCCCATTCCAAATCTTATGGTTAACGCGTGATATACGGCGCAAGAATCACTGGCGACATTGGTTGTTAAGTCCTAGATAATATGTTCCTTTACCAGCGGAACTTTCATAGTAGGTTATTACCTCATGGTAATTAACCTATAATCATATTATTATGAAAATAGTGTTTTCTGATTTTTTTTCAAATGCAGGTGATGACAACACTGGATTTGTAAAATACTTTACAGAAAATAATCAAAGGACATGAGCAAGTGTGAACTTGCCTTTTGTGATTGCAAGATTATGCACTCACGGTCTTCAAGACGACATAAGATCCAATAGTTGAAATCTGCATCATTGGTCCGGTAAGGACTAATGTTTAAAGAAGCAATATGTTGTTGTGCATAAGTAATGCTATGCATTTTGTAAAACTCCCAAATTGAATCCCCAATACTTTGAGTGAAGTGAATTCAAGTGATTATTTTCAGAGTTGGTTTATCTTCAAATTTTACTTTATAAGTAATGACCTTTATAAGGAACCTAAGTGTTAACAATCCAAAATATGTAAGTAAAGTATAAGATGATGTGATTATGGTGAATTGTCATGTGGTGACTATGATAAAAGTACTTGGGATTGAGTTGTAAAGAGTTGAAGGACTTATTATAAGATTGTTATTTGAAGTGGCAAAAAGAATAACATTTGAAGAAAATATTTCCTTTCTAATGTTTAAACAATCTTCATTTTTAATAGGACATGATCAATGTCTTTTGGTGTTTGATTTATTAGTTTGGACTTGAGATGATTTATGTCTTAATTTCAATAGACCAAAGTTAACTATAAAAACATAAGTAGTTTATTAGACATGATGTTTATAAGCTTTTGAGACTAAAGTTAACTTTAAAAGGTTAAGTAAACTTAAGATGTAATTTGTTTTAATTATTCTCAAGTTTTGGATTTATGATAAGTATGATTAAAGTGTGGGATTATTCATTTTACATTCAAGTGAATGATTAGATTAAATTAGTTTTGCTATTATGAAAGGAATATGTATTTATTTAATGGGATCATAATTAGATGATCTTAGTAATTTGTTAGAATTTAAAGTTATGTTAATAGTGCTTAAGATATAATGATTATTCTCCATATTATATAAATGGGTGATACCCAATGTTTATTTAAAAGGATTCTTAATAAGATTTTTAAAAGAATATTTAAAGTTAAAAGTTATACTTAAGTTTGATTATGAATTCAAGTTTTGGGTTTGGAATTAGTAACAAGACACTAAATACTCAAGGTTTTAAAGAATTCACGAAATAGGTATTAGGTAAGGCTTTATTATTTAAAATATTAAAGACTTTCCTAATAATATATTTAATATTTTTCTAGTTTAATATATTTATTCAAGTCCTTAAAAATGAATTTTATTTATTTTTAAGTATTATCTTTATTTTTATAAAATTCATCAAAGTATTAAGTGTCTTTAATTATTTGCATTATGTTTTATTTGTAAAACTCTAAGTTAGTATTTTTTATAAAATAGTAGAGTTATTTTGATACACAAAAATGATTTTTTATTTATTTTTAGAGTTTTTTATTTTATAAAATTTCATTTAAAATTTAATGGTGTTAATAATTGTTCTACTTTATTTTTATTTTAAACAAATAAAGTTATGTTTTTATTAGGTAGATATTATTTTTGTGAACATTTTGATATACTATATGTATTTTTAGGATTTTTATTTCTTTTTCTACAACTAATTTTATATTGAGGCTATCTTGGTAATTATTATTTCCTTTTTCTTTTTATTTATTTTCTTGATATCATTTTACCTTGGTCCCACCAGTTAATCTGGCCCATGGTTGGGCTAGACCAACCCGATCGGTGGACCAAGCCGGTCAAACCGACCCACTCGGTCTTGTGCGTCCTCCTCCTTGCTCGAATCCCTCTCTCTCTCTCTCTCTCTCTCTCTGGGCGACCCCCTGGTGCCGCCGCCGCTGTTCCTTGATCATGGCCGGCTCCGGCCACCACGGCCGCCAACGTGGTGTGAAATGACGCCGTGGATGACGCTGCATCAATGGCCCCAGATCGATTTGATGCTCGAGCCCTCTCCTAGCCACGCTTCTCTCTCTGATGGCTAGGGTTTGCGCTGTTGCCGAGGATGTGGTGCTCCGACGCTCCTCTGGCGCCGCCCTGGTGCCTTGGTGAGGAGATGGTGTCGTCTTCCTCACTGTGATCTCTATGAACGTGGCTTGGCGCGGGTTGCAGCGCCCTCTGGGTGCTCCCCGTGCCACCGTGTTCATCCTCGACGCCGACCACTGCTTCCTCTTCACACTCTAGCGAGGACCACGGGTAAGTGGGGATTCTCCCCCTTTCTTTTCTCCACTTGAATCCTCTCCAAATTTCTCTCTGTGATGATGGGATTATTCTAAGTAGCAAGAATGCGCTTTCCTAGTGTTTGTATGATGAGGATCTGATTCCCTTTGAATTGCTAAGTGGAGGAAATTGGGTTGATGAAATATTTTTGATAGCTTGTAAAATTTATTGTTAGAAGAGAGGTTTGTGATTACTGTTATTCTCAGGTTAAAAGTGTGACACAGGTATCTTAATTTCACACTACCAGTACTTGGTATTTGTCACTTGTACAGTTATCTTTGGCTGTTAGTTTGATCAGAGAACAAGTGGTTTTGCTAAAAAAATGTGGTTAAGTTGGTAGCTGGTTAAGATGATAATATACTAGGCTTTGAGTTATTGAACCTTTGGTTCAATGATGATCTGGAGTCTGTATTGAACTAAAATTAGCTATCCATGTTGATATCTAGTGTTAAAAATGATTCCTGGAAGTAAATATTCAGGGAAATGATATAAGTAAACTTCTTGGATTTATTACAGAACTATGTGATGCTCTTGGGATTGATTTAAAATATGTGTAAGCTATTCTTTGGCACTGCCAATCTAATCTTGTGGTGGTACTCATATATTTTTTATAAGTTATGGATTCATAATGTTCAACTGAATTCTATGCCTATCAATATGACAGAGTTATTACACCCAAATGATTCCTAGCCATATGGCTAGGAAAATGATCTAATTTTTTAATGTTGGTTGCTTGCAGATGGCTTTTAATGAGCTATTGATGAGAATATCTTACAAAGGCATGTTCTTGGACAAATATGAATTGAGATATACACTGTAGATTTTCTTTATCTACCAATATCTTGATAACTGGATAAATGGTTTCCTAGATGGTTAACTAGGGAAATAATAAGATTGTTTGATTAGTAAGTGTAACTGAGTGGCCAATATGAGTACACTGCCTATATGATAACAACCATTTTAAATGATTCCTGAATCTTTTTAGGAAAAATGATTTGTGGATTTAAGAAGATGGACTTGAGCTTATGCTCAAGACATTCTGAATCTACTAGGTGCAGAGGTGCTACCCTCTAGGAATGTGCCCTGTAGCCTAGCAGCTAGGGTATGATTTATCTAGTAAAAACTAGATATTAAGCTAGTGATGCTGGTGTGAAGCTGAATAGTGCAAGGATGTTATTTACATATGCAAGCTTTTGTTGGTGCTTGGATGAATTGCTTAGCATGAGATGGGAATGTTTTATGATGAATTCAGCTAGGGATGCTTTGATTGCTTGTGGCAGATAATTTGGACAACTTGATTAGCTGTATAGCCTCTAATGGGTAATTTGTTGCTGTGGTGCCTCACAGGAGTGTGCACAACGGTGAATTATCACTTTATGTCTGGTTGTGTAGTTCTCTCATTTTGTTCTAGTGATATTCATCTATTTGGATTATTTGCAATATAAAAATAAATATGATGCCAAGACCCCTCCTGCCAATGATGCAAAGGCCGAGGACAATTTCCTAGAATAAGAATGGATATTATGCTGGCATGTGCATAACCCTATGATGTAACTTGTATACCATTTGTATACAGTTCTGAGGGTTTTCCCTTCCACCAAACTATTGTGCAAGCCCATCTACTACCTAGAGTAGGTATGATGTGGATCTGATGTTTACCTGTTTGCAGAGCAGACAAGTATGCATGTGTGGTGATGTAGGTTTATGGTTGATCTTGTGCTGAACTTGCTTGCTCCTCTGATTCTAATTGCTCTTGTAAGCACCTGGCCTGCTCCTCCTATTTGTGGTGTTGTCCTGTTCCTCCTAGTTGTTGGCTTGGCCTTGATTTCCTCCTTGTACTAGCTCCTGGATGGCTCTAGAGAGCAACCAGAGCTAAGGTTGTGATGGAATCTGGCTAGTGATTTGGTTGGTGGTGTATTGATAGACAGATAAGAACAGGGATGTTCTTATTTGGTGGCAAGTTGGTTTCCTGAGGTTTATGTGTTCTTGGGCTAATGAGAATTTGCTGGTCTCGGTGTATGTGTTTGTGTGTGGAGAGAGGATATGGTAGCATCTCTGCAATGGCTAGTGCTATTTCTCTATTTGTTGTTTCCTTGTGGTGGTGACAGCACACTAATGCATGCTGGTGAATAAGTTGTCTGCTTGACTGTTGTGAGTTGAGGATCAGATCAAGTACACTAGATCTTTTGCTAGAATTACTGCCTTTCCTTTTACCTATTACTGGTCTGGTGAAACTTGCCCCATGCATGTGATGCATAGACTGAGGCTACACATCTGATAAGAACAGATGTTTTATTTGGTGAAACTTGCCCCTTATTCCTTTCTAGCTCAATGATGACTATCAATAGTGCATTTCACTGTTAAGACTGAGAGCAAAACTAACCAACATAACCCTTTTTTTATTTCTGTTTTGTTTTCTTTCTTGTTTGTTTTGTAGGAGTAAAGAATGTGACGAGTTGAAGAACATAAGATATAGGACTAATTAGGGAAATAGTTTAGGTTTTCTTTTTTATTCTTTTACAACTTTATTTGATTCTTAAATATTGTAAAGAATATTGTATTCTTTTATTAATGTAATAAAGTTCATTTTTCTCTTTGATAGTTGAAACTTGTAAGGATTTGTATCTTATTTAATAAAGTTTACTTATTTCCTTATTCTTTTACAATTCTTTTGTAAAGACAATGTCATATTTATTTTGTTGTAATAAAGAGCTCTTTTATTTATTTAAGTAATGTAATTCCTGATACTTTACTTTTATTCATTTATTGTAAAAGATCAATGTAATACTATATGAATATATATATATATATTAATAAAGAAATCTTTTTATATCATTTTCTTTTGCAATCACTTTAATTCAGGTTATTAAGTGTTTCTAATTTCCATTTGTGAATTTTATAAATTCACTTGAATTTCACATTTGAAATTCAGTTACATGCTTGAGCAACTATTCCCCCAAACAAGGAATTCTATAAAGGTCATGTCGAAATCTAGCGCACTTGCTCTAAAGTTTCCGTCAGTACAAGAGAGATCTCGATCCCTCTATAGCTCTTTTAGTTTCGCGCGAAAATTTCCCGGATTTTCTTTATGCATGAATGCAATGCACAAACCCGTGTCCTCTATAATTCTAGGTGCTAATTCTGGGATGTTACAGACGACAACCTGCGTTCTCCCAACTTCCAAGGGCACTATCAGGAGGAAGCACCATCATACGACCCCCCTGCGTATTACACAGGGGAGGCCTCGAGCTCATACCAGGACGAGGGAGCTTCCTCGACATACTACGGAGGTGCATCTACTTGGGCACCATGGGATTGAGCCCCACTTAGGCCAAAAGCCTAAGCTTGGGGGGAGGTATACCGACATCACACTCATCTATATATCATGTTCGGTCGATTCTTTGTATATCCATTGTTTTCGCTTTCTTTTTGGTTTTTGTTGCTTCTTTCTAAAAACCCAAAAATACCAAAAATATTTTCGTTGTTTCTCTTGGTTTGTTTCTTTGTTTCTTTCCTTTGGTTTGCCTTAAAAGAAAAAATATTTTTCTTTGTTTGGTTTGCTTTGTTTTTGTTTGGTTTTTCTTTGTTTGCTTGTTTCTAAGAAATCGAAAACACCAAAAATATTTGTTGGTCTTTTTTGGTTTTGTGAGTTATTTGCAGGGTTCAGCCGTCCTCAATGGATTTTTGTTTCATGTTAGTTATTCAAGTCACACAAGTGAAGGGCAATAATGAAGATTAAGACAACCCGAGGTGTGGTAAGAGGCTGGCAACGAACTCTATTTGTTTCATTTTTGTACATATACTCATCATTGTGAGCATGCTTAGCCTGTTTGTGTAAGGTGTATGTCATTATGGATGCTTAGTAGTTCTTGCTTGTCTATGATCAGCTCCAGCTTGCTAATAGTTTGTAGCATGTCATATGAATGTTTGCTTGCATTGTTTTATTCATACTTTGGTATGAAATTGTGGTATCCTCCTCTGACTGTTCATGTGAATCGACTTGGAACATGCTCACGCATGCATATGACTAATAAATAGTCAGTAAGCCTCGATGATTTATTTTGCCTCAGAGTTTTTGTATCACTTTCATGCCATAGTTAGTTTTGTTTTGTTGCAAGCATGATTATGACAGTTATTGCTCTCTCATTTGTCGCTCCCTCTCTATTGCTAGCCTTCACTTGCACTGAGTACGTGCTCTACCTGTGCTTCCAACTCCCCAAAAACCAATATTGCCAGTTGTGTCCACCATACCTACCTATTAGCATCATTTGCTATTTCAGTGCATATTCCATATGCAGTGTTTTCTTCCAAAATAAAATGTTTGTCTGTTTTGAGAAAGTTAGTTAGTAAAGCTCTCACGAACTTGATGACACACTTTATTCCTTGCGATTAATAATCCTGAACCATTATGACTAGTCCATGAAAGTTATATGCTTGCTAATTATATATTGGGAGTCAGCAGAACCGTGCTGTCACGGGGAACGCTTTCAACACTTTTTGGATATCTCATCCAGTTGATTCCTTGCTCTTTTGTTTACGGATGTCGACGATGTGAAACAAAAGGGGAGGTTGTGAGTTCATGAATTTTATACATTGTGTTAGAGAAACTCTTGGGCCGCTAGCCTAAGCCATGCTTAATCATGGTGGAAACTTGCAGCATCACCATAATGAGCATCTATGAAGCGTCCTCAATAAAAAGCTATGAATATGGTAAATAAAAAAATTGCTGAGATGCTCATTGTCTGCTTGCCTTGTCATTTTGGTTATGGGAAAGCTCATGTACCATGTGCAAGGGGTACCTTGTTGGCGGTTCTCGATGATATGCATGTATTTACAATGACAAGAACTTTCAGGTGACCAAAGTTGAGTAGCATGCGGAGAAACCCTCGTACTCAAGGGACTTGGCATTTCCAGTCTATGGTCTCTCAAGCATATGATTCAGAGTGGGCCTTACTTTCACCTTAACCACATGAAGATGCCTATGATAGGGGCAATGAGACATCAAAGCTAATGACTACCTTCCTTTTAGCATTGGGAAGCCTTTCAAACCTGCACAAAACCGTTTTCACAACCTTGTTGAGTCACCACTTATTCTATGAGCACCTTCTTGAGAGCATAGTTGCCATATTTGTGTTTGTTCCAAAACTTGGTTAATTATGTCATTACTTTGATGCTTGTATCCTTGATATCTTTATCTCTAGTCTTCATGTGAACTTCAGAGGTGCCTTGGCATTTATATTG
This sequence comes from Avena insularis, assembly GCA_023614405.1. Lineage (NCBI taxonomy): Eukaryota > Viridiplantae > Streptophyta > Magnoliopsida > Poales > Poaceae > Avena > Avena insularis. The sequence continues at coordinate 36,811,450 of CM042687.1, forward strand.
TGCTCTTCAAACAAAGGCAAGCGAGATACCACTCTATCATACCTTATTATGAGCATTGCAATGTTGCTTATGTTTATGTTTCATGCTGCTTATTATTATTGAGTTGGTTTCTCTTCATAGCTTGTAATGGCTGTTGAGTAGACTTAGTTGCATACTCCTTATTATGAATTGTCTAAGCATCTACTCCTGTGCTGAGAATACTTACATCATATGAAGCAAAGTGTTCGTGAAAGTTCTTTTATCGCACTCAGTTTTCTACTGAATTGCTTGAGGACAAGCAATAAGCTAAGCTTGGGGGAGTTGATACGTCCAAAACGTATCTACTTTCTCGAACACTTTGCTATAGTTTTTCCTCTATACTTGTGTGATTTGGATACAACTAACACAGACTGACGTTGTTTTCAGTAGAATTACCTTGGTGTCTTGTTTTTGTGCAGAAAATGGACTATCAGGAAAAATCCCGGAAAATATGCCAAAAATTATATTTCACCAGAAGATCCACGGAGCCAGAAGAAGAGACGGAGGGGAGGCCTGGGGGCCCAGACCCACCCTAGGAGCGGGCCCACCTGACCCCGCGCTTGGAGGGGGTTTGGCCACCCCAGGAAACTCCTTGACCTTCCTCTACGCCTATAAGTTGCCTTTTGACCTAAAAACCGAGGGGGTTTGATAGTTTTCCAGAAAGAGTTCCGCTCCGCCGCCGCCACCAGAAACCAAGATTCGGATCCAGAAACTCCATTTTGGCACCCTGCCGGGACGGGGAATTTGGAGAGGATCATCGCCATCATCATCACCAACGCATCTCCATCAACCACCGATGTTTCCCTCATCCATGAGTGAGTAATCCCCCGCTGTAGGCTTGGGGATGGTAGGGATTGGATGAGTTCTATCATGTAATCGAATAAGATCTGTTAGGGCATAGTGCCTAGTATCTCTATTAGTGCTATTTGACTTTCTTGCAACTTGTTGTGCTTAATGATTTTCACTAGGGCCCGAGTGCCATGATATCAGATCTGAACTTATTATTGAATCATTATGATAGTATTGTTTGTGATATTATCTGCATGTTGTGTACACATATCATTGTCTGGATCCAAAGGCCCCAAAGTGACAATAATTGGGACAACCGGAGGGGATGGCTGTGGTGTGAGGATCACATGTGTTCACGGAGTGTTAATGCTTTGCTCTTGTGCTCTATTAAAAGGAGCACCTTAATTACCAGTAGTTCCCTAGAGGCCCTGCTGCCACAGGCTGGCTGGACAGAAGATGTTGTGCAAGTTCTTATTGCGAGCACGTATGACTATATTTGGAGCACATGCCTAGGATTGTTTAGTACTTGAAAGCTTGTTATTATCTATCTGCAATGCCCTAGATCTTGAAGTTACATGTTTAGACTCGTCCATGCAATGCCCGTCCATCCATCCCTATGCCTACCACACTCGAATCCTACTGTTACCATTACTATTACTATTGCTCATGTTTCACTGTTGCTGTTGCTACAACCAAACTTGTAACACCCCGGTTCTGAAAAGACCGTGGCCTCTATGTGACATGCCAATCCCTGGATCGGTTCATTGGCCCACAATAGAGTAAGATGAATAACATAGCAAAATAACCGTGTATCATAGATAACGAAGATCCAGAGTACCATTATTACAATAAAAGCTTAGCTCAAAGCTAGCTCAAATTATTCAGGTAGCAACATAAATAAAGTAAATCCTCCATTCTTCAAATTGCCCACAAGTGAACAAGTGCCGAGTGGAGTACCGTGGCCTATATCGATTACTCAGAATCGGAATAACCTGCAACATGAAACGTAGTAGCCCCGAAGGGTCAATACATGGAATGTATGGCAAGTAGAGCTAGTAATGGAGACAATAGTACTGACATCTACATGCATATTTGGCAAGTGGAGCTGTGTCTGGCTTGCATTTGCAAATACATTTGTCCTACTTTCATAAACAGTTTTTGATTTTCTTTGAAAAGATCCCAATTAAGTTAACCCAACAAGATTAAAACAATTATGAAATTAGAATGAGCGAGAAACATGTCATGGAATCAATATCAAGCAACTCAGTTGTCCATAACCGGGGACACGGCTAATCGATTAGATTATACACCCTGTAGAGGTTAGTACACTTTACCCATGTGACTTGGCCAGCCCAGCTCGTACCATCACTCTCATTTTGGGTGATGATAGGGAGAAGTCCAAGTTGAGACCGTTCGGGAAGTAGCTCCCCAATCCCGACGCGCACCGGTCCAACCTACCAAAATTCTACATCTCTGGATACGCGGGTTCGGGTCACCACAACCTACTAAGTCCAACCAACCGCCCATTCCATTATTGGCACATGGTTGTACACGTAAGCTACACAATAAAGAAGCCAATCATTCTCTCTTGATACCTGGGTGCCTTTCCGCAATGAAACCACCAAAAATTATCAATACCATCACACCCAGGAGATTCATTGATTAAGTTTGTTTTAGTTTTCATAAACCAATACTTTTAGAAACAAGTCTCAATGATGTAACCCAGCCCTCGTTCAACATAGCATGGCTAAGCACATCTACGAACGGTGGTTCATCTACAAGGAAAGCCCTACCACATAATAGGTCATAGCATAGCGATAGTATCATCCTACACATGCATCTACAAAATAAACGACAATGCATTGAAAATAGTAGGACGATATCATGAACAAAGTAGCATCTACTTGCCTTGGTTGTAGCGATCGGAAGAACAATCCACACACGAGCAAGCGTTGCACTCGTCACAATCTACACGATACAATTGCATTCATAAACAAACAATTCACAAGCATATGCAACAAATATGATGCATGAAGGTATGCAAGGCAAGTGAATTGGTGCTACAGCTGCATCACATAATCCTAATCAATAATACTACTGATTGCATGCATGGAAAATAGTTTTAGCGCAAGGAAAACTATTTCGCAAAGAGTAATGCTCAAAACTAGAGCTAGAACTCAAATAATTCACTACCGGTAGTATACTGTTTGTAAAATCTTGGGAAAATTCTACCGCATAGGCATCGCTGAATAGAAACAGTACCAACTGGAATTACTCAAAAAGGAATTATAAAACTCCCCGAGTAATTAAAACACTGCAGAAAGCCACTAGACAGTTTCTGCAGAAGTTTTTACTGTAAGCCTACATTTTTAATTCACGATGAGATTCCCCTCGTTCCACTGAATCCAGGGACATATCATACGCGATTTTTCGAGCTACGGATCTTTTTCTACGAATTTATTACTCCGAAAAGGCCACTAACTAGTTTGATTAAACTGTACTAAACCTTGCTGCAAAAGTCTGAACCAAAGGTACAGAGAGATTCTACACGACTCACTGAATCTACACATATTTTATTTGCAATTTTTGGCCAAGCGGTTTAATTTGTACGCAATTTACAAGATTCTACCGAAATCTGTCAACTAAAAGGATTAACGAAATTAACCAGTCAACTGTGTCTGTTGACTGGTCAACGCGTCTGCTGACTGGGCACTGACTGGGCGTCTGACTAGTCAACGCCTGAGTCTGACCAGTCAACGAACGATCTGAACCGCTGATCTGAAATCTGACGGTGGCTGCAGTCTTATCGGAAATAAACGGCGAAACGGACTCCGGACGGTGCGGCGATCGATTCCGGCGACGACGGTGACCTGCGCGAGAGGAGGGACGATCAGCGCACGGTTCGAGATTAGACAACGCGGCTCGCAGACAAGGCGGCAGCGCACGGCGGCGACGAGCGCGCAGACGGCAAGACGGCAGCGCGGCAGAAGTTGCGTGGGCTGGCAGCGCAGCGTGTGCGTGCGTGCATGCGCTGCTGCAGGCGTGGCGTGGCGCGCGCAAAGCGCTAGGCAATGCGGCAGCTTGAAGCGGCAGCTAGCAACAGAAGAAGCGCAGCGCGCGGCCGGCGGCGGCGGCGCGTGATGTCTGGCTGGGCGCGTGGCGGCGGCGGCGGCAGGCGCGCGGCGAGATGGAGGCGGCGCGGCGGCGGTTACCTGCTGGCGGCGGGGATGGAGCCGGCGGCGAGGCGGGGAAAGGCGACGGCGGCGGCGGGGCGGATTCCCGGCGGCGGCGGCGCGTGGCCGGAGGGGAGGCGGGGTTGGCGCGGAGGCCGAGGCGGCGGGGCGAACAAGGGAAGGGGCGGCGAACGCGGGCAGGGGGCGGGCACGCGTCCCGAGGCTAGGGTGGGTCCCCTTTAGTGGCCCTCTCGTGGAAATCTAAACTGATTCGGCACGGAGTTGGTTTCGGACTCGGAAATCGGTCCAAAATTCGGACCGTTTTCCGTCGATTCACTAAAACGGCCGCAACTTCTCCGTACGAGCTCCGAATCGAGCGATGCTTGCTCCTATGGTTTCGTACAGTCGAGGGGAACAATCTAGGGTCAAGGTTCGAGCGAAACCACTAGGCTACAAGGGTGATCAACGCTAGTCCTACTAAAGCCTCCCGCAGGAGCCTCGTAGCAAAATAAAATGGGATTTTGCAAATAGCGTTTCGCCGAACCTTTTCACTCGACGGTTTTGCATGGAAAAGTATGATGGAATGATATGAATGATATGCAAGACCAAATCTAAAATTTGGGATGTGACAAGACTAACCCCCTTAAGATGAATCTCGTCCTCGAGATTCGGCGCGGCTAGCAAATAGGTGTGGGTAGTCCTCTCGGATGTCATCCTCATGCTCCCAAGTGGCTTCCTCTTCGGTGTGGTGGCTCCACTGCACCTTGCAAAACTTGATTGTCTTGGTACGGGTAGTCCTCTCCGCTGTCTCTAGAATCTTGACCGGTTTCTCCTCATAGGTCAAGTCGTTCTCAAGCTGAACCTCCTCTAGCGGTACAGTGTCTCTCAATGGTGTATCCACCATCTCCGGATGGCACTTCTTCAGCTGGGACACGTGGAACACATTGTGAACAGCGATGAGCCTCCGCAACTCCAACTGATAAGCAACTTCTCCTTTGCGTGCTAAGACCCGATACGGTCCAATAAATCGAGGTGCCAACTTACCCTTAATTCCAAATCTCTTGATTCCACGAAGTGGCGACACTCTGAGGTACGCTCTATCACCTATCTCATACACCACTTCCTTGCGCTTGGCGTCGGCGTAGCTCTTCTACCTTGATTGTGCTACCTTCAGCCTGTCCCTAATCAAGGCGACCTTCTCCTCAGCGTCCTTGATCAAATCAGGTCCAAACAACTGGCGTTCTCCTACTCCATCCCATAGCAATGGTGTTCGGCATCGTTTTCCATACAGCACATCGAACGGTGACGTCTTGATGCTGGTTTGATAGCTGTTGTTGTAGGAAAACTCAGCATACGGCAAATTCTCATCCCAACTAGAACCATGAGCCAAAGCGCAAGCTCTCAGCATGTCCTCCAAAATCTGATTCACCCTCTCGGTCTGTCCATCAGTCTGTGGGTGAAACGTTGTGCTAAACTCCAATCTAGTTCCAAGTGACTCATGTAGCTGGCACCAGAAGTGTGAGGTAAATTGGGTGCCTCTATCAGATACGATACTCTTGGGAACTCCATGTAGGCACACAATCCTGTCCATGTAAATCTTGGCCAACTTTGCACTCGTATAGGTCGTCTTCACCGGTATAAAGTGGGCTACCTTGGTCAAATGGTCGACCACTACCCAAATAGAGTCATATCCTGACCTGGTCCTGGGCAATCCTGTGATAAAGTCCATTCCCACTCTATCCCACTTTCAATCCGGTACAAGCAATGGCTGTAGCAGTCCTGCTAGCTTCTGGTGTTCTGCCTTCACTCGGCTGCACACGTCACATAGGGCAATATGCTTGGCTATATCTCCCTTCATGTTGTTCCACCAAAATCTGCTCTTCAAATCCATATACATCTTTGTGTTGCCCGGATGTATGGAGTATGGCGAGTTATGAGCCTCTTGCAGAATCAACTCCCTTATCTCTGGGTCGCTGGGCACACACAAACGATCTCCATACCACAAGGTACCATGCTCATCCTCCCGAATATCCTTTTCCCGATTCTCCTTCATCTTTTCCTTTATCTCCTCTATTTCCTTTTCTCCTATCTGAGCCTTTATGATCCTGTCTTGTAGCGTCGGTTGGACTTCCATTGTAGCCAGGTATCCTTCAGATACTACCTCCAGTCTAAGGTCCTTGAATTGCTTGCACAAATCCTCAGGCAATTCACCAATTGTCAATCCATTGGCATAAACCTTCCGGCTCAGAGCATCTGCTACTACATTGGCCTTCCCTGGGTGGTATTGCAGATTCATATCATAGTCCTTGATAAGCTCCAACCATCTCCTTTGCCTCATGTTCAGTTCCTTCTGTGTGAATATGTACTTCAGGCTCTTGTGGTCGGTGTACACATCACAGTGTTTTCCCATTAAGTAATGCCTCCATACCTTGAGCGCATGAACCACTGACGCTAACTCCAAGTCGTGTGTGGGGTAATTCCGTTCATGGTGTTTAAGTTGTCGCGAGGCATATGACACCACCCTTCCATTTTGCATCAGCACACTCCCAAGTCCCTTTAGAGAAGCATCGCAGTACACTTGGAAATCCTTCTGAAGATCTGGTAGACACAGAACAGGCGCGGTCACTAGTCGACGCTTCAGTTCCTGAAAGCTGGCTTCACATACGTCTGACCATTCAAACTTCCTCTCCTTCTTCAGAAGTTCAGTCATCGGCTTAGCAATCTTGGAAAAGTTTTCAATGAACCTCCTGTAATATCCAGCAAGTCCCAAAAAGCTTCGAATCTCTCCTGCATTCTTGGGTGCTTCCCACTCGCCATCGCAGTCACTTTTCTTGGGTCAACAATGACTCCTTCTCCGACACTACGTGTCCAAGAAACCCAACGGTGTTAAGCCAATTCACACTTGCTGAATTTGGCATACACCTGGTGTTCCCTCGCCTCCATAATCCGCAGATGTTTCTCATGCTCAGCATCATCCTTGGAATATATCAGTATGTCATCACTAAACACCACCACGAACTTGTCCAAGTACTCCATAAATACCTTGTTCATCATGGTCATGAAATATGCCGGGGCATTCGTTAGTCCAAAAGACATAACCGTATACTAATATAACCCATACCTAGTGGTGAAGGCGGTTTTTGGTACGTCCTCCTCCCGGATCTTCAATTGGAAGTAGCCTGATCGCAGATCAATCTTGCTGAACACCTTCGCTCCTTCCAGTTGATCAAACAAATCATTTATGTTCGGTAGAGGGTACTTGTTCTTGATGGTTACTTCATTCAGCGAGCGGTAATCCACCACTAATCTCTTGGTGCTGTCTTTCTTCTCCACAAACAGAACAGGTGCACCCCATGACGACGAACTGGCTGAATGAATCCCTTGTCCAACTGCTCTTTCAGCTGCTTCTTCAATTCCTTCAGCTTATCCACATCCATCTTATATGGTCTCTTTGCTATAGGTCCTGTTCCCGGCATCAGGTCAATGAGAAACTCTACTTCCCTGTCAGGTGGCATCCCTGGCAGCTCTTCCGGAAACACGTCGGGGTAATCCCTAATCACTGGCACAGTATCCATGCTAACCCCCTTAAGAGAATTCAACTTACACCTTCCTGGTCGTACAGCTGACTTGAATCTAATCCTCTTACCATCCGGGGTTTTGAGTGAAACAGCTCGCTGTGCACAATCTATGTGTCCCCCATGCGTAGACATCCAATCCATACCCAGAATAACGTTTAATCCCTGTGATTCCAACACTACCAAATGTGCACTGAAGTTGTGTGTTCCAATCCTCACGGTTAAATTGCGGCATCCCGCACTAGCTATCATATCTCCTCCAGGTGAACTCACTCTAATAGACATTTGCATAGACTCAGTAGGTAACTTATACTTATCCACAAATGCCCTTGATATGAATGAATGCGATGCACCAGTATCGAAAAGTATAAGTGCAGGGTAAGTGTTGATTGGGAACTTACCAATCACAAGGTCAGGCTCATCTGGAATCTCCTCCACATTCATGTGGTTCACTGTGGCCTTCTCACTGTTGGTTGGCTTCAGTCCTTTCCTCTCCGGACAGTTGTCAGCATAGTGTCCCTTCTGCTTACACTTGAAGCACGTCACCTCACTCAGATCCTTCTTCACAAAGCTGCGATCACGGTTACGGTCATGTCCACCGTGTCCTCCAGAGTGGTGAGAGTGTCCTCCCTTGTGGCTGTGGTGGCTGCTCCTATGGTTGTCATGACGATGCCCATCGCCTCCATGGTGGTGGCGGTCATGGCTCCCATGGTCATTCCCTCCATGCTTGGAGTATCCATCATATGAAGTGCGAGACTTGTGGTGTGAACCAGAGTGGTGATTGCTACTCTTTCTCTTGCGGCTTTCCACCTGATTGTGCTTCCCTTCCAAGATTCTGGCCTTGTCAATAAGCTCCTGGAAAGTGGGGCAGTAAACCACCAGTAGCTGTACTAAAAGCTCATCACTGAGGCCATCCAGGAATCTCTCCCTCCTTTTTGCATCGTGTCAACATCCTCAGGTGCATAACGGGACAGGTTGTTGAACTCCTCAATGTACTCGGCCACGGTGCGATTGGTTTGACGCAAGTTGCGGAACTCCTTCCTCTTCAGGCTCAGAACTCCTGAAGACACGTGGTTGGTCCTGAAACCTTCCTCAAACATTGCCCAAGTCACAGTATCCAGCGGGTGGGTGATCTGAAAAGTGTCCCACCAAGAAGCGGCTGGTCCCTCCAGTAGGTGAGTGGCAAATCTCACCTTCTCGGCATCAGTGCATCCAACAGTTACTAGATCCTTGTTAACTGAACGCAACCAATCGAGAGCAACCATTGGTTCCGTTGCAGTAGAGAACTTAGCTGGCCTTAACCTCAGAAATCTGGTGAGAGCATCTCCCTGAGGCTGATTGTTTCCATTGTTGTTGTTCTGATTTGCCATGAACTGAGTCATCACTTGGGTCAGCTGTGCCTGAGCTGCCATGAGTTGCTCCAACTCAGTGGGCTGACGGCGGAGAGGCATCTGCGGTTCAGCACAGGTAAGTTTAGAAAGAATCAACTACGGTAATAGGATTCTACCCATGCATATGATCAAACAACAACAAACAATAGTAGACAATCACAAGCAAGCAACACATCAACAAACAAGCGGTCCAGCAACATACCAGGGGTTATCCTAGCAGTATATACCTACTGAAATAGTTTTACAAGAGTTGGCAATGGTTAACTAAACAGTAGATCAACTAAACAACAAAACAGCAATTCTGCCAGAACAGTCCAGCAGTGTTCGCGAATTTTTACGCCTGACTTAAACTCGTCAGAAAATTTAGCTGATTTTTTAACATATAGTACAGAGAGTTTCGCATCAGCCCAATTTTTTTCAGATTTTTCCGAGTTACCAGAAAAATATGAAAAATCGTACAGTACTGCTGTATCAGCAGAAAACTGCAGCGAAAAAACACAGATAGTAACCAAACTTGCCATAACTCTTTCATAATGTTTTGCACAAATAATTCCTGGGATATTGGAGTACACAAATAAGCAACTAATCACTCTTAAACTAACACGAACTAAGTTTCACAACGATCGAGAGTAATCCTAACGAATTTACCTAACGAGGACTAATTGGTGGACTTCTATCTACTTCTTGAAGAGGTTGCAGTAGGTCCTTGCTGTCATGCATTGACGCTTCGGCTCGCGGTACAACCATGGCGGCGGAGTGTACACCTCTCCTGAATCATCACTTGAGATCTCAAACTCCACCTCTTCTGGATCCTCCTCTTCTTCTTCACTCTCAGCTGCAACTGCAACAGCTTCATCTCCTCCACCATCATCGTCTCCATCATCATCCTCGTCCTCATCATCATCATCATCGTCCCCACTGTCATCATCATCCCCATTGTTGCCATCATCTCCATTGTCATCATCAGAGGGTGGATTCAGCTGTGCTTGGAGAGCGGCAATCTGGGCTGTCATTGCTTCAATAGTTTGATCCCTTTCCTGGACGGTCCCTTGCAACTGTTGTATGTTCTGGGTGTTCTCCTACACAGTTCCATGAAGATGAGCTATGGTTGCATCTCTGGCTATCAGGGCATTCTCCAGAACTCCCACAGCTTCATGCAGGGTGTCAATCTCCTGTCCTTGGACCACCATACCATTGCTAGCGAAATCTGCAATCTCCTTTATCATCCTCACCTTCTCAGCTAGAGCTCCATTCTCCCTTTCCATGTCCTCTATGTGCCTCCGACGGGGTGGCATGTTGTTCCTGTCACCCGGGGTAACCACAATGTGCCCATCTTCATCACGCCTCCCATAGTCACGGTAGGGTGAATCTGCTGGTAGCAGGTGTCGGACATTATGGCAGTGGCGAGACAGGGCTTCATGTATGGCCAAGTTGATTCCAAGTCCCCAGTTGCAGTATGTCTTGGTGTAGATCAAGTGCACGGGGTTTGGCAAGGCGGCATCTCTGAATATGAAGGTAGTGATCTCCCATGCATCCTCTCCATATCCATAGGTGTACAGCCTTCTTCCCTTGAACATGGGCAGTGGTAATCCCAATGACTGCGAGAGCTGAGCTAACTGCCTGGCAAAGGGTCTTGGTGACTCCATGGTGGCATACTCAGTCCTGACTTCTCCCATCTATCAAGTAAAAGAGGAAAGTGTGAGAATAGCATATGGTAAGAATTTACGAGGGTGAAAGGCATAAGATGAAAGACAGAGTTAATATAGGCTTTAATAAATCTATGGCTTCCTAATCCAATACTAGGTCACGATCCTACAGTCGACACACGGGCTTTGATACCATCCTGTAACACCCCGGTTCTGAAAAGACCGTGGCCTCTATGTGACATGCCAATCCCTGGATCGGTTCATTGGCCCACAATAGAGTAAGATGAATAACATAGCAAAATAACCGTGTATCATAGATAACGAAGATCCAGAGTACCATTATTACAATAAAAGCTTAGCTCAAAGCTAGCTCAAATTATTCAGGTAGCAACATAAATAAAGTAAATCCTCCATTCTTCAAATTGCCCACAAGTGAACAAGTGCTGAGTGGAGTACCGTGGCCTATATCGATTACTCAGAATCGGAATAACCTGCAACATGAAACGTAGCAGCCCCGAAGGGTCAATACATGGAATGTATGGCAAGTAGAGCTAGTAATGGAGACAATAGTACTGACATCTACATGCATATTTGGCAAGTGGAGCTGTGTCTGACTTGCATTTGCAAATACATTTGTCCTACTTTCATAAACAGTTTTTGATTTTCTTTGAAAAGATCCCAATTAAGTTAACCCAACAAGATTAAAACAATTATGAAATTAGAATGAGCGAGAAACATGTCATGGAATCAATATCAAGCAACTCAGTTGTCCATAACCGGGGACATGGCTAATCGATTAGATTATACACCCTGCAGAGGTTAGTACACTTTACCCATGTGACTTGGCCAGCCCAGCTCGTACCATCACTCTCATTTTGGGTGATGATAGGGAGAAGTCCAAGTTGAGACCGTTCGGGAAGTAGCTCCCCAATCCCGACGCCGACCGTCCAACCTACCAAAATTCTACATCTCTGGATACGCTGGTTCGGTCACTATTAACCTACTTAGTCCAACCAACCGCCCATTCCATTATTGGCACATGGTTGTACACGTAAGCTACACAATAAAGAAGCCAATCATTCTCTCTTGATACCTGGGTGCCTTTCCGCAATGAAACCACCAAAAATTATTAATACCATCACACCCAGGAGATTCATTGATTAAGTTTGTTTTAGTTTTCACAAACCAATACTTTTAGAAACAAGTCTCAATGATGTAACCCAGCCCTCGTTCAACATAGCATGGCTAAGCACATCTACCAACGGTGGTTCATCTACAAGGAAAGCCCTACCACATAATAGGTCATAGCATAGCGATAGTATCATCCTACACATGCATCTACAAAATACACGACAATGCATTGAAAATAGTAGGACGATATCATGAACTAAGTAGCATCTACTTGCCTTGGTTGTAGCGGTCGGAAGAACAATCCACACACGAGCAAGCGTTGCACTCGTCACAATCTACACGATACAATTGCATTCATAAACAAACAATCCACAAGCATATGCAACAAATATGATACATGAAGGTATACAAGGCAAGTGAATTGGTGCTACAGCTTCACCACATAATCCTAATCAATAATACTACTGATTGCATGCATGGAAAATAGTTTTAGCGCAAGGAAAACTATTTCGCAAAGAGTAATGCTCAAAACTAGAGCTAGAACTCAAATAATTCACTACCGGTAGTATACTGTTTGTAAAATCTTGGGAAATTCTACCGCATAGGCATCGCTGATTAGAAACAGTACCAACTTGAATTACTCAAAAAGGAATTATAAAACTCCCCGAGTAATTAAAACACTGCAGAAAGCCACTAGACAGTTTCTGCAGAAGTTTTTACTGTAAGCCTACCTTTTTAATTCACGATGAGATTTCCCTCGTTCCACTGAATCCAGGGACATATCATACGCGATTTTTGGAGTTACGGATCTTTTTCTACGAATTTATTACTCCGAAAAGGCCACTAACTAGTTTGATTAAACTGTACTAAACCTTGCTGCAAAAGTCTGAACCAAAGGTACGGCGAGATTCTACACGACTCACTGAATCTGCACATATTTTATTTGCAATTTTTGGCCAAGCGGTTTAATTTCTACGCAATTTACAAGATTCTACCGAAATCTGTCAACTAAAAGGATTAACGAAATTAACCAGTCAGCGTTCCGTTGACTGGTCAACGATTCGCCGACTGGCCGCTGATCTGGCGCCGGACGAGTCTGACTCAACGAACGATCTGAACCGCTGATCTGAAATCTGACGGTGACTGCAGTCTTACCGGAAATAAACGGCGAAACGGACTCCGGACGGTGCGGCGATCGATTCCGGCGACGACGATGACCTGCGCGAGAGGGGGGACGATCAGCGCACGGTTTGAGGTTAGACAACGCGGTGCGCAAGACGGCGCGCGTGCGACACGGCACGGACGAGCGGCGCGACGCAAGACGGCGCGCGTGCGTGGGTAATTCTTGCAGCGGCAAGCGCGTGTCGCGTAATGTGCGTGTGCGTCGCAGCGCGTGGTGCGGCGTCTTGGCGGCAGCGGCGGCAGCGGCGTAGCAGCCATGGCGAAGCCAGCGCAAAGCGGCGGCGCAGCGGCGATAGCGGCGATAAAAGCGAAAGCGGCGGCGGCGGCGGCGGCGATGGCGTGGCGCGATGGCGAAGGGCGATCGAGAGGCGGCGAAGCGGCGATCGGCGAGGCAGGCGGGCACACGTCCCGAGGCTGGGGTGGGTCCCCTTTAGTGGCCCTCTCTGTAGGGGTTCGTAGCATGGAAAATAAAAAAATTCTACCGCATGCAAACAAACAAGCCAAGATCTATCTACTAGATTGTAACAACGAGTCGATAGGGGAACTCACCCTCGAAGATTCCAAAGCGGTTAACGAGAGCAGATTCTCGTGGGTGATGTAGTCGTACTCTTGCCGATCTCAAGATCGCGTAGACGATCCTTCCGGCTGCGTTCCGGCAAGCGCTCCAAGATCGGTCACACGTTCGGTACTCGACGAAGACCTTCCTCTCCCTTGTTCCAGCAGCAGCGGAGGTTGTAGCACTCTCCTCGCGATTCCCCTGACGGCGTGGTACCAGGAAGTAGAGGAGATCTCACAGGCTTCGCCTTAAGCGGGCGAGTATGGTGGACTATGAGAGAGCCTTGGTGATCTAGGTTTTAGACACACCAATTAGAAGGGGCTAAACCGGCGGCTAGGGCAATTAGAAGCTCTAACTCGGTGGCTTGGGAGAAATCCCTAGTCTGTGGCTAGGGTTTAGGTTTAGAGGTAGGGAACTTGTGTCTAGGAGGGGAGCCCTGCCCCTCCTCTTATAGGTGGAGGGAGGCGCGCCTGGGGAGGGGAGTCCCTCCCCAACTCGGACCCAAGGTGGGCCGGCGGTGGGAGGAACTCCTCCCCCAAGTCGGTTTCAAACCTCCTTCTCCTCTTTCCCAAAACTAGCCGTTTGACTTTCAAACTAGCCGTTTGACTTTTCAAACTAGGATTTGAATAAACCCTCTATTTGGTACAACGATGACACCAAGTACATAATGCAATCATACCAACTTGATATAACACATTCATGTACCCTTCCCCTCCGGAGTGCCGGACATTCCGGAACCTTCTAGAACATTCCCGATGAAAACACCAGAATCATTCTACAACACCGAAACAGGACTTTCCTTATATGAATCTTATTCTCCGGACCATCCCGGATCTCCTCGTGATATCCCGGATCCCATCCGAGACTCTGAACAACATTCGGTCTCTTACTCATCATTCCATAACTACTCAACAACATCGAATCCTTAAGTGTGTCTCCCTACGGTTCGTGAATTATGCGGACATGATCGAGACACTTCTCCGATCAATAACCAATAGAGGAATGTGGAAATTCATATGGCTCCCACATATTTCTACGATTACTTTGCGATCGAATGAACCACTTACATACGATACCAATTTCCCTTTGTCTCACGATATTTTACTTATCCGAGGTTATGATCGTCGGTATCTCTGCATACCTAGTTCAACCTCGTTACTGATAAGTACTCTTTTCTCGTTCCCGTGGTATGTGATCCCTTGTGAGCCAGTCACATGCTTGCAAGCTAATTGGATGACATTCCACCGAGAGGGCCTAGAGTATATCTATCCGTCATATGGATGGACAAATCCCACTCTTGATCCATGTGTCTCAACCAATACTTTCCGAACACTCAATGCCACCTTTATAGCCACCCTGTTACGGTGTGGTGTTTGATGTCATCAAAGCATCCTTCCGGTAAAGGTGATATGCATGATCTCATGGTCGAAGGAATTAGGTTACTATGTATCAGAAAGCTTATAGCAAATGAACTATATTAAATGACTTGATCTTTATGCTACGCTTAACTATAGGAGTATGTCCATCACATCATTCTCCTAATGATATGACCCTGTTGTTAATAACATCTCTATGTTCATGATCAGGAAACCATGATCATATATTAACCAACAAGCTAGTTTAACAAGAGGCTTTACTAGGGACTCTTTTATGTTTACAAATCACACAAGTATTAATGTTTCTTGTTAATACAATTATAGCGTGGTATGTAAACATTTATCATAAGTATGAAGATATGATAATAACCACTTTATTATTGCCTCTTGGGAATATCTCCAGCAGTCTCCCACTTGCACTAGAGTCAATAATCTAGTTTCAAACCTTTGTGTATTCAACACCTATGGATTTCTGGTGTTGTATGTACACGATTGCTAGTGGTCAACTGATCTCCGGATCTGACACTTCCAGGTCCGTGTGTAATTGCATGTCTTTGCGTCTCTACGCATCACTCATTCTCTAATGAGATGGCTTTGTATAATTTTGGTCCTTTGGTGAGACCTTTAGTTCTTTGGGGTTAAAACATGTTGATAATATTGTCGTACAATATATCTTCATAGTATTATCCCGCTGTGAACTACACCTAGTTTGATAACAAACTACTTGACACAAATGCCCTCTTTAGCTGCTATTATAGCAGTCATATACACAAATGCCCTCACAATGTCTTAACTTTGGAACTCATCCAAATCCATTATGGAACTTACTTTCCATTATATTGTGCCACCCTTAGTTTAGATTGAGATAAACTTAATTTGTACTTTGTGACAAAACTAGTATCAATGTAGTACTTTTACAATGAACTAACCATCTATTTGTCACTTCTACAAATAATATATTCTTAGTTCTTCCAAAATATCATAAGAATATCCTTAATATTGTCCAATGATCAACTTATGAATCATTCTGGTATATGCTCATAACATTTAGAGTATAGGACATATCTGGATTTGTACATATCACAGTATGATTGATATAAATATTCTTTGTGATTTCATACATCAAGTATCAATCTATACTTGAATCTTTGTTTCACTTACCCAGTGTCAATACACTTAATATATCATCAATATTGAACTCATTCAATCCTTTCTGTGTGACAAGAACCTTTCTTGTAGTTTCTATATTGAACTCATTCAATACATCATCTATGTACTTTCGGCACAACCATATTAGCGTCTATTGATGCCAAATATTTGGGTTTTGCCTAAGTCTTTCATCGGGATGAAATTCTTAATATGTGTTAATAAAAGATACATCATTTCCAATCAACAATATGTCCTCCACATAATGTATTAGAAATATGTCTTAGCGCTCCCACTTAATTTCTTGCAAATGCAAGCATCTTCATCGTCTCTGATGAAATTAAACTCTTTTAACAGTTTCATCATAGTGAAGATTCCAACTCATAATGCTTATTTCAACCATTGAAGTTTGCATATGCATTTAGCATCCTTTGAATTGACAAAACCCTTTGGACCGTGTCATGCACACGTCCTAGGTAACCCTTCTATTATAAGAACTTGTTTTGTTTATCCAACTACCACATAACAAAATTATATGTCGTGATTGCTACATTAATCCGTCTAGACTAAATATCGCTTAATGAAAGATCAGATCTTGTCATAATCAACTCTTTGAACATTGTTGTGAACTCTTTCCCAACATGTCGACTATTTCTTAGATGCAAAACATCCATGTCTATTTCTTTATAGATCCAAACACAACTGTAAGGTCTTACACCTTTCTCGAGGGTCCTTCAAGTTCAAAACTTGATTTCTCGTGTATGGAACTATCACGGATTTTATGGCTTCAAGCCATTTGACGGAGTCAGGGCCCATCATCACTTCTTTGCATGTAGTCCGTTCATTATTCTCAAATAATGATTCAACCCTCAAATCTTGGTATTTGATTGTTTACTCGACCTACTTGGTTCAATAGAAACTTAGACCTCCGTGACCGCAACCTTTGAGGCACGTGAGCCATGAGCATTGTTCTTGCCTCGAACACTTTTTGCGCAACTTTGCACATATAGCTAAGGTTCCTTTAACCTTATCAAAGTTCTATTGTCCTCCCACTTATCTTTTCACGAAAAATTCCTTCTCAAAGAAACTTGACGTTCTAAGCGACAAATACTTTTGTCTCCGGTGTTTATGGAGGAATACTTAACAGTAATACAAAGACAGTTTCATCCGACTTTGGTTGCAATCATCTTTCTTATGCATAGCATACCAATGTTTAAGAAAGGACTACTTGGGTTTTATCCCAAACCATAACTTTATATGGTGTCATTTCAGCGGATTATGATGGAGCTCTTTTCAGTGGAAAACGGTAGTCTCTAAAGCTTTTAATCTTTAAAATATAATGGCAGTTCTATGAATTACACCTTTGATCTTACCATGTCAAACAAGGTTTTAATTACATATCTCGAACGCTCCATACTCTTATGGTGTTTCGGGAAATGCAAATCCACGGAACGATTCCTTAAATCTTAGGTATTATGCTAAACTTGTAACTCAAATATCTTCCTTTATGATCTTATCATAAACTATTTATATTCTTGTTACAATGATTTTGCACTTCATCTTGAAAATCTTTGAACTTTTCAAATGTTTCATACTTCATAAATATTAAGTAAATATTCATATATTCACTCATATTTTCGGAGAAAGCATATGAAGTTGAAATCCATCGCTCTTGACTACACATAATAGACTTCGTACAACAATATGTACAACTTCCAATAAGCTAGTCATTCGTTCCATTTTGGCCTATGAACGAAGTTTTAATTATCTCTAGAAAGGTTTCACAAGCATCATTTGATCAAAATCAAAAGACTCTAAAATTCCATCCACATGGAGTTTCTTCATGTTTTCTTTCCAATATAATTTAAACAGCGATGTCACTTCCGAAGTGATCTTTCAATCAATTTGTCTTTCGACATTTTTAGCACTAGTTTTATGGATGTGATTTCTCCAACGAGATTTGTGAATCATCCATCTTTTATGGATTACGGAATTTATTTGAACAACCCTTTTGTTCTCATAATACCTGATAAAACAAATCCTGAAGGCAAGCTTTGATGTTTAACGAGCAACACAATAACCCTTTATTTGTTCTCGATGAACATCATCACATATTCTTTTGCTAGTCACTTAGGCCATTGTAGTTCATGAATTGTGTTGTTTTGTATGACGATTCATACCAACAAATTCAGTATCAAATACTTAGGAACCACATTGTTTAATAAGCAAAGAATATAGCCATAACATGTATATCATCTATATACTTAAACTGAACAATTCTAGTCTTTTCTTTTCTGCCATATATTTATGAGATTCTCTTTCAGTATTTCCTTTTCTGTTTGAAAGAATCTATCAACATCAACAGTGGAGTCATACATATGACACATAGTCCAAAGCGTGTATAATTAAATACTAATGTCTTTGGACTTGCACTTTGAAGTAGATCACCATCATCAAATGTTTGGTGTGCTTTCAAATTCCATTCTTTAGTAATCTCTTGGTGTGGTAAACACTTTACCTACATCAAATATTCACCCTTATTATGGAATTATCCATGATCAAGCTACTTTTAGCTTATAACGGTGAACTGCGAGTATAATGTTGCTCTCCAAAACCTTTTGGAGGATTAGGACAACTAGTGTCTCCAACCTTTTGCAAATTCTCATCAAATATGAGAACATGACTTTTTCCATATTATACTCTATCATGTTGCAACCAAAACTTCGTTTTAGATATCACAATATCTTCCACACATCATGGTTTCTGAAACAACTCTTTCAGATCCTAGATAACCTTGATATTAGGAAAATCCTTTGAATATCAAGAATCATGGAGACAAACATGATACTCATACACTAACACTTGGAATTGTCACTCTTGATTTAATACTAATTATTAAACTTCATGGAGTAACCAGAACTTACTGAAAGTTTGCAATAGGACTTTTAAACTTTAGATTAACACTTCAAAACAATACGATACCAGTTCGTAAAGTAATTAACCAGAATTCTATAGTTCTATCATCTCAATTAAAACTAAGCGCAAGGTGGTAAACGGATGCCAATGACTACAACAACTATGCAAATTCACTTTGATTTAATTTATGATAAATAGTGTTCAACTTTTAATAATATTGTCGTTGAACTCCCACTCAAAACAATATCCCTCACATTGTTTTAGTGATCACACGAACCAAATCCACCACATCAAAACCGATCATCACGAGAGTTGATGTAGCTTCAATGGCGAACAATCAACATGTTCATCATATCTACTATATGACTCATGCTTTACCTTTCGGTGATCCGTGTTCCGAGACCATGTCTGTACATGCTAGGCTCGTCAAGATCAACCTTAGCTTCTGCATGAGCAAATCTGGCTTGCTCATGTTGTATACACTCGCAGAATCTAACACACCCGATCATCACGTGGTGCTTCGAAACAACGAGTTTTAGCAACGATGCTTACTAAGGATGAACACTTTAAAACTTGAAATTGTGTGCTTGAGGGATCATCTTATAATGCTACCGTCGTAAACTAAGCAATACAAGATGCATAAAAGGATTAACATCACATGCAATTCATAATATGTGATATGATATGGCCTTTCTTCTTTGTGCTTCCGATCTCCATCTTCAAGCACGAACATGATCTCCATCATCACCGGCATTGCATCAAGGTCAATGACGCCGCTCCATGGTTGTCGTCCACCAGCTTCAACTATTACAACTACTTTGAATAGACACGCGGGTCTTAACATAATTTAAAGACAACCATATGGCTCCTGCTGGTTGCCAACTTACAATAAGGAACATTGCATACATCTAATATAATCATAATCATGGCCATATCACATCACAGCACACCCCTGCAAAACAAAGTTAGACGCCTCTAATTTTCTTTGCATGTTTTACGTGGTTTGGGGCTTTCAATAAGTGTCGTTCTAACTTACGAACAAGAACCACAACATTGATACTAGTATTGTCAATCACCCGTTGTAAATTGAATCTTAACTATGTTGGGAGAAACAGGCACCCGCAAAGCCACTTATGCAATACAAGTTGCATGTCAAGCGTGGAGCAAGTCTCATGAACGATGTCATGTAAGGTTAGCCCGGGCCGCTTCATCCCACCATCCCGCAAGATGCAAAGTACACAAGAAGCAATCAACAACAAAAGCATCAACGCCCACAATGACCATTGTGTTCTACTCGTGCAACAGATCTACATATAGACACGGCTCTGATACCACTGTAGGGGTTCGTAGCATGGAAAACAAAAAAATTCTACCGCATGCAAACAAACAAGCCAAGATCTATCAGTAGATTGTAACAACGAGTCGATAGGGGAACTCACCCTCGAAGATTCCAAAGCGGTTAACGAGAGCAGATTCTCGTGGGTGATGTAGTCGTACTCTTGCCGATCTCAAGATCGTGTAGACGATCCTTCCGGCGCTGCATTCTGGCAGCGCTCCCGTAGTCGGTCACACGTTCGGTACTCGACGAAGACCTTCCTCTCCCTTGTTCCAGCAGGCAGCGGAGGTTGTAGCACTCTCCTCACGATTCCGGACCTGACGGCGTCAATGCAGGAAGTAGAGGGAGATCTCGCAGGCTTCGCCTTAAGCCGGAGCGAGTATGGTGGACTATGAGAGAGCCTTGGTGATCTAGGTTTTAGACACACCAATTAGAAGGGGCTAAACCGGCGGCTAGGGCAATTAGAAGCTCTAACTCGGTGGCTTGGGAGAAATCCCTAGGCTGTGGCTAGGGTTTAGGTTTAGAGGTAGGGAACTTGTGTCTAGGAGGGGAGCCCTGCCCCTCCTCTTATAGGTGGAGGGAGGCGCTGGGAGGAGTCCTCCTAACTCGGACCCAAGGTGGGCCGGCGGTGGGAGGAGGAACTCCTCCCCCAAGTCGGTTTCAAACCTCCTTCTCCTCTTTCCCAAAACTAGCTGTTTGACTTTCAAACTAGCCGTTTGACTTTTCAAACTAGGATTTGAATAAACCCTCTATTTGGTACAGCGATGACACCAAGTACATAATGCAATCATACCAACTTGATATAACACATTCATGTACCCTTCCCCTGAGTCCGGACATTCCGAACCTTCTAGAACATTTCCGATGAAAACACGGAATCATTCTACAACCCTGAAACAAGACTTTCCTTATATGAATCTTATTCTCCGGACCATTCCGGATCTCCTCGTGATATCCCGGATCCCATCCGAGACTCCGAACAACATTCGGTCTCTTACTCATCATTCCATAACTACTCAACAACATCGAATCCTTAAGTGTGTCTCCCTACGGTTCGTGAATTATGCGGACATGATCGAGACACTTCTCCGATCAATAACCAATAGAGGACTCTGGAAATTCATATGGCTCCCACATATTTCTCGATTACTTTGCGATCGAATGAAACACTTACATACGATACCAATTTCCCTTTGTCTCACGATATTTTACTTATCCGAGGTTATGATCGTGGTATCTCCGCATACCTAGTTCAACCTCGTTCTTGATAAGTACTCTTTTTCGTTCCGTGGTATGTGATCCCTTGTGAGACAGTCACATGCTTGCAAGCTAATTGGATGACATTCCACCGAGAGGGCCAGAGTATATCTATCTGTCATATGGATGGACAAATTCTACTCTTGATCCATGTGCCTCAACCAATACTTTCCGAACACTCAATGCCACCTTTATAGCCACCCTGTTACGGTGTGGTGTTTGATGTCATCAAAGCATCCTTCCGGTAAAGGTGATATGCATGATCTCATGGTCGAAGGAATTAGGTTACTATGTATCAGAAAGCTTATAGCAAATGAACTATATTAAATGACTTGATCTTTATGCTACGCTTAACTATAGGAGTATGTCCATCACATCATTCTCCTAATGATATGACCCTGTTGTTAATAACATCTCTATGTTCATGATCAGGAAACCATGATCATATATTAACCAACAAGCTAGTTTAACAAGAGGCTTTACTAGGGACTCTTTTATGTTTACAAATCACACAAGTATTAATGTTTCCGGTTAATACAATTATAGCATGGTATGTAAACATTTATCATAAGTATGAAGATATGATAATAACCACTTTATTATTGCCTCTTGGGCATATCTCCAACACTCTCGCGGAAATCTAAACTGATTCGGCGCGGAGTTGGTTTCGGACTCGGAAATCGGTCCAAAATTCGGACCGTTTTCCGTCGATTCACTAAAACGGCCGCAACTTCTCCGTACGAGCTCCGAATCGAGCGATTCTTGCTCCTACGGTTTCGTACAGTCGAGGGGAACAATCTAGGGTCAAGGTTCGAGCGAAACCACTAGGCTACAAGGGTGGTCAACGCTAGTCCTACTAAAGCCTCCCGCAGGAGCCTCGTAGCAAAATAAAATGGGATTTTGCAAATAGCGTTTCGCCGAACCTTTTCACTCGACGGTTTTGCATGGAAAAGTATGATGCAATGATATGAATGATATGCAAGACCAAATCTAAAATTTGGGATGTGACAAAACTGTTGCTACTGATAAACTTCTGTGAGCAAGAACTATTTCCAGGTGTAGCTGAACTGGCAACTCAGTTGTTAAGGCTTGCAAGTATTCTTTGGCTCCCCTTGTGTCGAATCAATAAATTGGGTAATACTACCCGCGAAGACTGTTGCGATCCCCTATACTTGTGGGTCATCAGAGGGAAACCCCCGTGTCATTGCCTTGCTCCAAGGTCACTTCCTCCACACGCCAAGAACCCCTTCCATACTCTTATACATGAGCAGCAATTCCAAAACATGCCCAAAGGGAAGTTACCATCTAGTTGGGATATGCCTCGTTCTAACCATGCAGGGAAGGAACACTCTAAGGAGGAAGAGTGGAGAAAGAATAACAAGTACTTGGATTCTCGGTCCGACATGATCATGAACTGCATTGAGCATAATTCAAATTTGATTCGTACTCTAACCTTTGAGATTGAATATTTGAGGAAGCCGATTGAAAAGCTCATCAAGGGAACACCACCACCATCGAAGGAGTAATTTGTCATCAGGTTTGGCATCCCCCTGGTTTGTTCCAAGCTTGGGGGAGTGTCGAGGTATCACATCATTATCTTTTTACCTTTTTAGTAGATTCATATCTTGGATAGAGAAGTTATCTTATAGGATGGTTTGCATTGTGTAAGTATCTCTCCTTTAGTTGTTTATCTATGTATCCCTTGGTGTGAGTGCCTTTATGGAATATTAATGAGAAGCTTCATCTTTTACTTTTTGCACTCCTTATTTTTAGTTTGCAATCTCTATTATATGGTTGATATTGTTGATTAGTATTGGTATCACTTTGGGAGCATCAAGTAAATCTGAATTGGTTTTGGCAAACCAAGCTCTGGGCAGTAGCAACATTTTTTGAGGTTTGAAAGGAAAAGAGAAAAGCAATTACAGGTATTTTATATTATTTTCTTTCTTTCTTGATTGGCTCATAAGCTTAGTATTCTTTATTTAAGATCTTTTGTGTCTCCAAGGAAGATTGCATGTTTGGCTTTATCACTTGTATGTTTGCTTGTTTCCTACAACTCTTTTGCTTGCTACCCAGCCTTGCTAGCCAAAAACCTGTACTGAGAAGGAATACTTCTCGTGCATCCAATCCTTTAAACCAAAACCTATGCCATCTGTGTCCACCATATCTACCTATTAGCATTATTGCCGTTCCAAATAAATTCTCAAGCTTCATCTATCTTTCAAATTAAAAATTCTTTTGCTATGTGAAAATTAGTTAGGAAAGCTCTCACGAACTTGATGGCACACCTTATTTTCTTGCCCTTAATAAACTTGAACCATTGTGTCATCGATGTTGTATATGCTTGCACTTATAAGTTGGGACTAGCAGAACCGTGCTGTCACGGGGAACACTTTTAACACTTGTAAATATCTACCCCGTTGATATCATGTTCTTTTGTTTATGGATGTCGTCGGTGTGAAATAAAAGGGGAGCTTGTAAGTCCATGGAGTTATGTATATATGTTAGAGAAACGCCTAGGATGCTAGCCTAAGCCATGCCTAATCATGGTGGAAACTTGCAGCATAACCATAGTGAGCAATCTTTGAAGCATCCTCAATAAAAACCTATGCAAATAGCAAATAAAAAAATCGCTGAGATGCTCACTATCTGCTTGCCGTGTCATTTTGATATGGGATAGCTCCTGTATCATGTGCAAGGGGTACCCCGTTGGCGGTTCTCTACGATACACATGTACTTACTATGACAAGAACTTACCAGTAACTAAAGTTGAGTAGCATGAGGAGCGGCCCTCGTACTCAAGGGACATGAGATTGCCAACTTATATTTCGTCAAGCATATACTCCATCTTTGTTCACTTTAACCTTAATAACCTCAAGATGCTTATGATAGGGGCAATGAGAGCTCAAAGATAGTAAGTACCATAATCTTTTGAAAGCTCTTTATGAACTTGAAATCAGTAAACCCTTTTCCTCTCTACCTCCAGCAAGCATTTGCGTTGTTGTGTTTCAATCATTCATATGATGATTTATTCAATCATGTTCCTTATCTTCCTTGTTTTGCACAAGACTCTTATTTGAATGAGTATTACTTTGAAAGCCATCATTGTGAAAATCCTTTTATGTTTGAGCAAACAGTACTCCTGTTATAAACTTCTTTACAAAAGCTTTGCTTGAAAACTGATTTGTCAATTATTCTCTGACCAATAACAAAGTTTGCCATTCCCAATTATTATTTAGCTTTATGCATCTTTATTGTGACTCCCATACTATATCCAATTTGCATCACCATTATATATCATAATTTGCTTCTATTCATTGATATATTCCTTATTAAGAGGTGTTACTTATGTTATTTCATCTGTTTTTGCATGTTGGATGATTCTTGGAGGATGAACTACCGGAGTCAGGATTCTGATGGAAAAAGCGATGTCTAGATGCAATTTTCATGAAGAACAGAAAAATATCAGAAAAACTATGGAAATTATATTTTTCAGAAGGCAAAGGAAGCCATAAGGGGAGGCGGAGTTGGGCCACAGGGGGCCCACACCCCCTAGGCGTGGGCCACCCTAGGCCGCGCCTACAGGGGGTGTAGCCACCCTGGCCCACCTCTGGCTCCGTCCCTTCGCCTATATCTTCCTCTTGAAACCCTAAAGTTCGGGGAGCGACCACGGAAAGATTTCGCTGCCTCTGCGGGGCGGAAACTACCGAGAGAGAAAGAGCTCTCCGGCAGACAGATTTCTGCCGGGGAAATTCCTTCCCGGAGAGGGGAGATCGTCGCCATCAACACCGTCATCAGGCTAGACTTCATCGGGATCATCATCAGCATCCACACCACCATCTCCACCAGCACCATCATCACCACTCGATCCCGCTGTAACAATTGTGTTGAATCTTGCATAGTTCTTAGGGGAAACTTTCCCGGTGTTAATTACTTTTGTAGTTGATGCTTGTGAGTAGAACCATTGAATTATTGTTTATGTTCAGATTTTTATTCATCATAATATCATCTCTGATCTTGATCCATATGATGTCTCGTGAGTAGTTCGTTTAGTTCTTAAGCACATGGGAGAAGTCATATTGTTAGTAGTGGAATTGTGTTGAGATATTATTCAATGGTTTAATATTTAAGTTGTGGTGCTATTCTTCTAGTGATGTCATGTGAACATCGCCTATATGATACTTCACCATTTATGGGCCTAGGGGAATGCATTGTGTATTTGACTACTAATTGTGGGGTCGCCGGAGTGACAGAAACCTGAACCCCCGTTAGGAAACCTTTGCATAAGAGAGTGTAGGATCTCAGAGTTTAAGGCTGTGGTTAGGTTTTATCTTGATTACTTTCTTGTAGGTGTGGATGCTTGCAAGGGGTTTAATCAGAAGTATGTATTAGTCCAAGTAAGGTCGGTACATTAGCACATGTTCACCCACACAACACTTATCAAACCAAAGAAGATTAATCAACTATATGAAACGAAAGCACTTGACAATATTTCCATATGTCCTCGAGAACGTTTGGTCCTCATAAGTATTATCACTGGCTTGTCCTTTGCTAATAAATGATAGAGCCACTTGCTGCAATTATTAGCTGTCTTTATTTACTTGCACCATATTTCCTTGCTTTATCAAAAAAAAAACCTAAAAATATGTTTGTTAAGTATTACAGAGATTTTCTGCTCCAAACCACTAGTCAACACCTTCTGCTCCTCGTTGGGATCGACACTCCTATTTATCGAAAGTACTACGATACACCCCTATCCTTGTGGGTCATCAGGTAACATTATCGTGAACTCATATTTGCTAGTAGCTAGGGTGGCAATTTGGTATTGCAAGTTTAATATGCCGCTTGCTTGAAACTGCTAGTTCAGTTTGTTGTCTATGTGCTGTTACGTGGTAATATCGGTAGCTCTGAGAAGTGGTGAACATATCACTATGGTATGAAATTTTGGACTTGCCAAACATGCAGAAATTTTGCATCAAACGACACAAAATCAGTTATCTTGGCAACCAAACAACTTGCCAAAATTACAGAAAAACTAGATATGGTCAACCAAATGAACTGCCAGCCCAAACACAATCTTCTCCCAATGCAACATCCACCGGACCAAGTATTAAAAACGAGAAATCTTGGACTGGCCAACCAAACACACCCCAAATAAAATGGACAACGCGATTTTTGATCTGTTTCTAGGTAGCATGCTCCCGAAAGTGCCCTGGAGCTCAAAAATTGGCCTAGGCAACCGATGACACCCCAATTGTTTATAATATGTACAACATTAATTGATCGAAACCGTGCAGGAGCAATGCATGTCAGACATATAGTACAACCAGAAACATCTCAAAACCAAACAATCCGCCTGCACATACACCTCTTTCGATCACCGGAAGGAGAGAATCACTAGTTCAAGGATCGATGCTGTTGCTACCTTCCTTCGTCGATGGTGCTGATGGTCACGTCGTTTGTGCTGGACGACCCAGCGGTGAAGTGCGTCGATGAGCGTGTCCGCACCCCTGACCCTGACCTGCCCTCGCCGTCGTCTTCGTCGTCGCTAGTGACCCTCAGGTGGAAATGCGGCGGCCGTCTGGGGTCCGGCAGCGGCACCCCGTCGTTGCCCAGCATCGCCGTCGCGTCCGTCATGGTCGGCCGGTCATTGGCGTTGTCCTGCACGCAAAGCAGCGCCACCTTGACGCACCTGATGATGCTCGTCACCCCGTCACAGTCGCCCAGCGTCGGGTCGACCAGCTCGGACGCTCTCCCTTCCCTCCACAGCTGCCATGCCTGTCACAACCGCGCAGTCCAAAACGTACGTCACATTGCTTAACTAATTACTACTAACTCTGTTTTAAAATATGAAATGTTTTGGTAGGCTAAAATAGTCGTAAGGTGTTACATCTGACCAGAGGTAGTATTGCGTAAGGTCCCTGTCAGTGCTGTACCTTGCTAATGTAATGTAAACGCTAGAAGCGAGAAAACTGAGTACGGATAAGCCGCTCGTTTTGTATTTTATTAGGAGTCAGAAGAGCTAGAGCTTAAGCAACGCGTAAAGACTCTAGCAAGCGTGCGGCATGTTGTTGTTAACTTATGTCAGTGGTACTCTCAGCAGAAAGTGCTTACATGGCCGAGAAGATTGACGAAGTCCCCGTACTGCTGGCCCTGGCCGCTGTTCCTTTTGCCGCTCACAATCTCGAGGAGCAAGACGCCGAAGCTGAACACGTCAGACTTGACCGAGAAGAGGCCCTCGGAAGCGTACTCGGGCGCCATATAACCACTGCAGCACATCACACCAACCGTGCAGCATTAGCAATAGTCAATCAGCAAGCTACTTCCATAATTTAATCGCGGAAGTAGGAAGAAGTTTTCTTTTAAGATTAAAGTAGGAAGAAGCTGTGGCTGTATAATTGACAGGTGCTTGTCTGATAACAGAAAGGTAAAATGTTTGACCCGTGTGTGTTTCTCTTACTAGGTTCCGACGACCCTGTTGGTGTTGGCCTCCGTCATGTTCGAGCCGAAGATCCTGGCCATGCCGAAGTCTGAGATCTTGGGGTTGAGGTCTCTGTCCAGCAGTATGTTGCTTGCCTTCATGTCCCGGTGAATGATGCGCACCCGGGAGTGCTTGTGCAGGTACAGGAGCCCCTGCGCGATCCCTTCCGCGATGTGCAGCCGTTTCCTCCAGTCCAGCAAAGGCCTTCGCTCTTGGTCTACATTGCAACACGGTATCAGGTCTGGTACAACATTCCTCACGGGAAGGCAGGACCTCCTGTAGAAAGTTACCAAAGATGAAGAAGTCTAGGCTTCTGTTGGGCATGTACTCGTACACCAGCATCTTCTCTTCCTCCTGCACGCAGCAACCCAGGAGCTTGACGAGGTTCGTGTGCTGCAGCTTGGCAATGAGCTGGATCTCGTTCTTGAACTCGACCAGACCTTGCCCTGAATGCGCCGCCAGCCGCTTCACCGCAACCTCGGTTCCATCTGGTAACACGCCCTGAAAACAACAGAACAAAAAAAAAAGCGCAGAGATTAGCGTTTGATCGACCACATTATTTTCAGTCAAAAGGTCTGTTGGTAAATGGCGTGTCGCTTGCCTTGTAAACCGGTCCGAAGCCGCCTTTTCCGAGCCTGTTGTCTTCGGAGAAGTTGTCCGTGGCAGCAGCCATTTCGGGGAAGTCGTACAGGGTGAACTCTGAGCTGCTCTCTTCGATCTTCCACAGCTTCAGCGCCTCCTCTGTTTTCGAGCTGCTCCTCGAGTGTCCGTGTTCTAATTTCATCTTAACTGAATTTTGGACATCAATTTGCAGGTAATTAGACAAGTTTTTATGATTCAAACAGCCAACTCGACAAGAACACAAAAGTTTCTTACCTGCTCCTTTTCTTAGTCTTCTGAACAGTACAAGGCCGCCAACCAACATAGAACAGAACACCGTAATTGACACGCATAGGACGATTATTAAGGTCTTCTTATGCCTGCTTCCTGCAACACGATACAGAAGAAAATACAGTATTACTAGCACACCTGAAATTGCACTAGTAGTGCTGTGTTTATTTTGCTGTAGAAAAAAAAAAGTAAACTGTACACGCGCTCCCTTACCACTGCTTCCTGTTGGTGAAGCTGAGGCACCGAATCCGATCCTGACGTCGGCGGCGCCTTCGTAGAACTGGTAGCCCTCGTACCGGAAGTTGCACCGGACGCCGAGGATGCGTCCGCCCTCGCGTCCGTCGTACCACTGTTGGGTCTGCTCCTGGAGGCCCTGGAAGCAGTGCCAGCACTGCGCCTGGGAGAGGTCCGGCGTGCACTGCGCGAGGCCGTACACCGTGGGCAGGTCCGCGTTGATGAACATGGCGGCGCTGGCGAACCGGCGCAGCGAAGAGTTGTAGGCGCCGTACATGGCCATCTCGCCGAACAGGGTGCCCACCAGCGACAGGAAGAAGCTCCGGGACGTGGCGTTGCGGCTGTCCCACGCGGGGTACGTCGAGGCGTTCGCGTCCATGGCGTTGATCACGGGGCTGTTGTCGTCGGCCCGGGACAGGAAGTCGTCGCCCGAGTAGCGGACGGTGCAGAGGTCGTGGTAGAACGTGGCGTCTCTGTCTCCGGCGCAGAGCGCGCCGAGCTGCCGGAACGCGTCGTCGAGGCAACCGGAGCACGTCCCGGCCTCCGTGATGTCGCCGCGGCAGAGCGCGAGGCCGAAGACCCTGTCCGGGGCGGCGCCGATGGCTGCCGAGGCGTAGAGCGAGGGAGAGGTGGAGGCGTCGACGGGCAGCGCCGCGGTGAGTTGCGCCAGGTTAGCCCCGAAGGCGTCGCCCTCCGTGTAGTTTCCGGTGGTGCCATTGCACGAGTACTCCGAGTAGGCGGCCGCGGTGGCGAGCGGCCTGGTTAGGAACAGAAGGAGGATCAGGAGCAGGCAGGGCAGAACAACAGCCATGCCTGCTTCTTTCGGGATGAAAACAAGAGAAGATTGGCGCTTCTCCATGGTTCTAAAACGTAAAAATCGTAGGGAAAGTCAAAAGCTAGGAGATGTTGCCTGGTTGCTGTCATTTTGTTCGCTCACCTTCTTTTGTGCCAAGGAGGTGTTCGCTTAGTCAAATTGCCATGTTGACAGGGGACAGGTGCATTTCCAGCAGAGGAAGCTTCTCTTCTCTACGTTAGTGCTAGTACAACAAAAGCAATATTTGGTCAGGACGACAAGAATTTTCTTCTCATAGACAATAATTACTCCAAAAGGCAGAGCAGAGTTGAAGGAGAAGAAGTCGTTTAACCATGCACGTGTGAATACCAAAAATAACCACGGCGACCCGGAACAACCATTGCTCAACTGAAAGGCAGATCTTTCTCTCGCGGTCTTATCATCCGTAATGCCGGCTATTGTTCCAAAAAATACAATCGATATGTAACTGTCGGCCCCGCGTCAATCATCCGTGACAATCGATATGTAGCTGCCCAGTGACGGCTTGGATGGAGTACTCAAAAACCAATTAACTCCAACCAAAAAGAGATGCGACACTCCTGGCCTTCCAAGAAGGGAGGTGCTACGCGTCTCCCGGCAATCAAAATTTCTGATCCCGGGTTCTCAGGCTGACACGTGTTTACACATCCTGCTTTTGCTACATAATGCTCAGTTTTGCTAAATGGTAACAAAAAAACAGTTCGCGTAAAAAATAGAACAGAAAAGACAATCGTCACCGGGACCTCACCAGAGAAACTCGTCAGAGAATTTGTAAGAAAAAAATACCAATGTAGCCTTTGCCGGAAAAATACCATCGAAGCCTCGACGGAGACCTCATAGTAAAAAAATATGTTATTGTAGCAAAATCACAAACGGCTGTAGCAAAATATTTTTTCTAACATAGCAAAACCAACCTCGAGGGAGACTCGCCGAAGACTTTCATCGGAAGACTTCGTAGGAAAACTTGTAGCAAAATCTTTACAATATTGTAGAAGAAACATAAAACAGATGTAGTAAAAAAAATATTATAGCAAATCCGACTTTGCCGGAGACCTCGACGGAGACTCGCCAAAGACTTTTACCGGGAGACTTCATAGGAAAACTTGTAGCAAAAACTTTACAATATTATAGCAGAAACATAAAACAGATATAGCAAAAAAGATTGTAGCAAATCCGACTTTGCCGGAGACCTCGACGGAGACTCGCCGAAGACTTTTACCGAGAGACTTCGTAGGAAAACTTGTAGCAAAAACTTTACAATATTGTAGCAGAAACATAAAACAGATATAGCAAAATAAATATTGTAGCAAATCCGACTTCGCCGGAGACCTCGACGGAGATCTCGCGCGGAGATCTTGTAGCAAAACCTATATAATATTCTAGCAAAATAGTAAAACTACTGTAGCAAAAAATTGTAGCAAAATCTGACCCTGCATGTAGCACCGCTGGAGGTCTCGTACAACCGCCGCCGGCCGCACGTAGTAAACTCAAACGCCCCTTGTAGCACCATCGTTCGCCGTATGTAGCAAAACGTTGACATCACTTGTAGCACCGTCAGTGACGAAGGGGAGCATGGCCAGGGTGCACGTCGGCGGAGGAGCCCGGCCGACAGAAGGAGACCAGGGCGGGGGTGTAACATCCCAAAAATATTAAACTTGTATCATCAAACTCTAATCATCAAAATTAGGGTTAATAAAAACTTTCCCAACTAAAAATATGAAAGCATTCATATGTGTGTGCATTCAAAATTTGGATTCTTTTGAATTGCCATGGTTCTGTGTTTCTTTCCTTGTAAAATGATTCTTAGGTAAAATAAACATCATCTAAACAATCTCCAAACTTTTTCCAAAGACAAACAACTCAAAATAAATAAATTAAGTGAATGGTCACTTTGGCCAAATTAACTCCCATGCCTACTTTGGCTATCTCTAGTTTTCAAAACTTAACAGAAACATGTATGGATATTTGCATCCCTTGATAGTACTCATAATAAGCTACCAAGGCCCACTTTGTGATCATCCAAAAACATTTAAATGCTTAGTTCAAATGATAGTTTAAAATTGAATCTATCTCATATGGGAAGATCCCACTATTTCAAAAACCATTCAAACAAGCTCAATTTTCAAAACCCAAGCACCCACAGAATCCTCAACACATGCTTAGCACACCCACCAAAAATCTTTTCAAAATTCTAAACTCAAGTTCTTGCGGCCATTTCATCAAACAGGTTGCAGATTCAAATCAAACAAATCGCAAACACTATTTTGAGCAGTGTTTTGGCCAACCTTGTCTCCTCTCTAGCTCACAGCAAACATCTAGTAGATCATCTAGCTTAGTTATTAACCTCTAGCATCACTGTGAGCTTGTCATTGCCATCAGCGGTGAGCAGGACGAGCCTCACCATGTCACCCCAGTGTGGACAGCAAGCTAGAGGAAGAACTAGCAGTGCCAACCTTGTCTGAAAGGTAGCCCATGCCTCATTGCCCCCTCTCAACCAGCCCTAGCTCGAAGACAGAGACCAGAACCGCCAGGAACGCCACGCACACGCCATTGTCGACCATGCTGACGCGCACCCCAGTGCACGCGCCGTTCCCACTCAACCCGACCACCTCGAGCCCTCGCAGCCCGCCAGCGTGCACCCCACCGTCCCAGGAGACCACCAGACATGTTCGTTTCATCGCCCGTACCCTGTAGCCACCGCTCGCCGTGGAGTTCGCCGCCTCTGCCTCGCAGAGCACCGCACGTTCCCGACCAATTGCCACCGCCCCTAAGCTCGCCTTCAAGTTCTAGAGCATCGCCAGGAGACTGCCCGTCGATCGCCAACCGCAGCCATGCCTCTAGCCGCCCGTAGCCGTGTCGCCACCGTCGCCTGCCCATCCCTCTCGGTCTCGCCGTCGAGCCTATAAAAGGAGGCAACCCCCGCTCGATTTCTTCACACCATCTCACTCCCCACCTCTCACTGATACTTCCCACTTCTTTCCGGAGCAAGGCGAGTAGCGCATCGCCGGAATTTCACCGGAGCCCGCCGCTGCTGGAAAAGAAGGGAGCCATCGATTGGAGCCGCCCCAGGAGGAGCTGCCGGTGCCAGGAGAATCGCCGTCGTCGATTTCGTCGTTTGCCCCCATCGCCGACCCTCGCCTGAGCCTCGGTGAGCCTCCCACGACCCCCACTGAGCCGCTAGGGGTCGAGCTCGCCGGTGACATGTTCATCGTCGACGACGACCCTCAACCGTTGATCTCCCTTCTAATCCAACGCACCACATCGCCCTGTACCGCTTCGCGTGTTATGAGCCACTGACGGGTGGAACCCCCTGTCAGCTGAGCCCCGCGCTGCGGAGTGACACTGGACCGGCCCATTAGCATCTCCCGCGCAGCCTAACCGTTTGAATATAGCTTTTTCTATTTTAATTCAAACTCAGTTCTGTACCTAGTTTTAAAAATCAACCCAGCTCGATTCATTGAACCAAATTGCATGAAACCAATTTTGTTAGAAAGGTACTGAAATTCTTAATCCAATCCCATTGGATTCAAATAATTTGGATCTGTAGATTAACCTTGGTAAAAATAACAAGTCAGAAGCTTTTCTGCATTCAAACATTTTTCAAATTTCAACCATAATAGCTTTTGAGTTGATTCCAACTCTCAAAAATCACATTTGATCATACCTTTCAGAATAAATAAAAACATATGGGTTTACTTAAAGATAATGTTCAAGTAATAAAAGAATGCCACATAGGCATTTATAGTCACTTTAATTATTTAAATAAAAAGGTTAAACCTTATTAAATTGTGACAGCACTTTAAATCACATTCCCATGTACTGAAATATGTGGTGATGACATGTGTGAATATGATCCCATATTTGAGTTGGAGAATATTAAATCTTAAGTAGTTTTTCAATGAGTAGAAATTACTTTTCTCAAATTAAAATAAATAAGGCAAATGCTTTAATCTTGTAATATAGGTGATGATGCTAGATCATCTATAGTGCACCTTGGTGTGATGATTGCAAAAGTTGGTATCAGATCCATCCTTACCATAGGAGAACCTAGTTAGACTGGATGTTTGAATCAAAAACTTAGTTTCAAAACCAAAGGAAGCAAATATTTTACAAAAACTTATTCCCATTCTTATCACTTTGTTTCTTTCATAAAAATTCATGTCCCTCAAAAACTCTTGCAAAATACCTAAAAATTGACACACTTGATCACTCTACTAACTTACTCATCCTATATTCTTATAGATGGACGTGAAGTACAGCAAGTTTTATTAGTTGAGGAATGGAGGAGACCTCATCTTTGAGGGAGATTTGGACCAGATTTCGGAACTTCTGGAGCGTCCACACCCCGAGTTCTTCGAAGCTCAGCTCAATGATCAAGGAGGAGAAGATCTGTAGTGGCTAATTGTTGCAAGTCTCCGAGGAAAGATTGAACCTCCCACTGCCGAGGGAATTCAGTTCACCTTAAGAGAGAACAACTGGCTCGATGGACTTGCCAGGGCCATGAAGGAAGTTCTTGCCCGTCTGTGTGGGCAGAGTATCAACCAGATCAAGGGTACCCGCTTTGAGTTCTTTCCAAGGTGTGATGCTATGTGACAGCCACTGGAAGCCCCATACCACCACGAGCTGAAGACTCAGTTGGACCACCTTAGCTTCATGATGTATGATCGTCAGCAGGAACTAGACAATGCCCGTGACTACTCCAACCACAAGTCCGCCATCATCAAAACGAAGGATCAGACCATCGCCGTGCTAGCAAAGGATCGCAAGTCTCGCCGCCGTCAGCTTGACAAGAAGGAGCGCATCATTGCCCGTCTTCGCCACCGTATCTCGTATTTGGAGGAGACCATCCATGAGAGAGACATGCAGTTGGAGGAAAGGGAGAATGCCGGAGAAGACCTTCGTGGAGACCCCTACTCCTATCTTAGCGATGATGATGATTTTCTGGAGGATCAGGCCATGGACTTCTTCACCGATGAGGACGATTTCGCCTTCATCGATGACGATGAGGATGATGAGGATGACGATTACACCGACTCCAAGGAGTAGTAGCACTTGAGCACTAGCGTAGTGAGTTGTATTCGGTCCCACTATATCGTAGTTTCCAGAATGGTTCCTAAAACCATCTGTTTTTCCTTTGTTGTGGTGTGTGTTGCGATCATGTGCTATGGATGAATGAATGAAAAGCAAGTTCCTAGAAAATCTGAGTCAAACCTTAAAAACTTTTCAAAGTCCCTGAACCTTAGAAAATTCCCTCTTTTCTCATGATCTATCTCAATCTTCAGATGCCTCGTGGAGGAAGTGGTTCATCCTCGGACCCGATGTTGCAGATCCTGCAAATGTTGGTTTCTGACCGCGAAGCTGAAAGAGCAGAACGTCAAGCCAACCTAGCCACCCTTCAGCAGATAGCTCAGCTGGCCCACAACAATCAAGGCCAAGGAAATCAGGACAACCATGGATCTAAGCTCAAGAATTTCTAGAACACCAACCCACCTATTTTTACTAAGTCGGAAGAGCCCTTAGACGCAGATGATTGGTTGCAAACCATGGAGAACAACCTAGAAGTCGCAGAGTGGAAGCTAACAAGAAAGTTATGTTCGCCACCCACTATCTAGCCGGAGATGCAAGAGCATGGTGGAACGGCGTCCGTGCAATGACCGGAGGACAGATGATGACCTGGGAGGAATTCAAGGTCAAGTTAAACAGAACCCATGTACCACCAGGTTTGATCAAGAGAATGAGAGATGAATTCAGAGAACTGAAGCAAGGAAGGATGACCGTAGTGGAATACCATGACAAATTCTTGTCATTAGCTAGGTATGCCCCGGATGAGATCGACACTGAATCCAAGAAGAAAGAAAGATTCCTGAATGGTCAGCACGATGAGATGCAGACAGTGTTGGTCAATATCCCCTTTGCTGATATTGAAGCCCTTGTCGACTCTGCCATCCAGATGGAAGGAAAAATCAACCAAGCCAATGAGAACCGCAAGCGTCGCATGATGCATCAGCCAGGAACCCATCATACCCCAAAGTATCGCCCCAACCCATCTCTAGGAATTGCCCCGAGAACCAACAGACCCCCGATGAACCGTCCGACCTATTCCAATCGTGGAAACCCGAGGCCCGGAGGAAATCACAACAACCCCGGCAACTCTAGCAATTTCAACCGTGCACCACCCAAGTTCAACAACAACAATGCTGCCGCCAACACCAACACTGCCCCGAGGACTAGAAGCAATGACATGCCTGTTGCAGCAAAGGACAAGTCGCAAGTGACTTGTTATGATTGTGGAAATAAGGGCCACTACTCCAATGAGTGCCCCAAGAAGAATGCCGCAGCTCCCAATGCAAACGCCCCAGCTCAGCAGCAGCGTCGTGTTCAGCCCAGAAGAAGGTTTGCCCCAGGGAACTCTCTCAACCGCAACGGCCGTCTTTTTCTCATGCATGCTGAAGAAGCCCAGGAAGCGCCAAACGTCGTGTTGGGTATGTTTTCTGTTAATTTAGTACTTGCTAGAGTGTTGTTTGATTCTGGTGCATCGCATTCATTTGTCACCGAAGAATTTGCATGCACTAGTAAGATTCAACCAACCAAACTGAAGCATGTTATGATTGTTCAAATCCCCGGTTCAACACCAAAGCTAGGCAAATCTGCAAAGCCGTCCCTATCCGAATCCATGGCATAGATTTTTATGCTAATCTGATAGTACTCGGAACTAAAGGTTTGGAAGTAGTACTAGGAATGGATTGGATGTCCAAACATAAAGGATTAATTGACTATGCCAAGAAAGCCATAACCATGACCAGTACAGCCGGAATATCAGTCGAGCATGTATCTGAAACCTTACCTCGTCAATTCAAGTGCAACAAGAGTATAGCCCAACCTACCATTGACCAAGTCCGGATAGTATGTGAATACCCCGATGTATTTCCAGATGTTTTGCCCGGTATGCCCCTAGATCGGGATATCGAGTTTATCATTGAACTAATCCCCGGAATAGGACCCATAGCCCAGAGACCATATAGTATGAACCCGTCTGAACTAGCAGAATTGAAGAAGCAACTGGATGCCATGCTGGAAATTGGATTGATTCAACCAAGTGCATCACCATGGAGATCACCTGTCTTGTTTGTGGACAAGAAAGATGGAGGTAACCGTTTGTGTACGGATTATCGGAAGTTGAATGATGTCACTATCAAGAACAAATACCCATTACCCAAGATAGAAGATTTGTTTGATCAGTTGACCGTTGCCAAAGTGTTTTCTAAGATTGATCTTAGAACTGGCTATCATCAACTCAAGATTGGCGCAGAGGATATTCCCAAGACTGCCTTTACCACTAGATATGGATTATACGAGTATATTGTCATGTCTTTTGGATTAACCAATGCCCCTGCTTATTTCATA
Source organism: Avena insularis (assembly GCA_023614405.1). Lineage (NCBI taxonomy): Eukaryota > Viridiplantae > Streptophyta > Magnoliopsida > Poales > Poaceae > Avena > Avena insularis. The sequence goes on from CM042687.1 coordinate 36,848,784, forward strand.
AATCTCATGAATAAGATTTTTATGGACTACCTGGATAAGTTTGTCGTTGTTTTCATCGATGACATTCTGATTTATTCCAAATCAGAAGAAGAACATGAGCTACACCTAAGGACCATTCTTGGAACCCTTAGAGAGCATCAGTTGTATGCCAAGTTTAGCAAATGTGAATGCTGGTTACAGGAGGTAGGATTCCTCGGCCACATTGTATCAGCCAGAGGAATTGTCATTGACCCTGCAAAGGTGAAAGATGTCGAAGATTGGCAAGCCCCAACCACTCAAACCCAAGTTCGTGCATTTCTCGGATTGGCGGGATACTACCGCAAGTTCGTAGAAGGATTCTCGAGTATCGCCAGACCCATGACCCAATTGCTGAAGAAGGACAAGAAGTTTGAATGGACAGACAAATGTGAAGCGAGTTTTCAAGAACACAAGAGAAGATTGATTTCAGCCCCAATCTTAATCATGCTGGATATCACGAAGCCCTTTGACGTGTATTGTGATGCATCCAAGATCGGTCTCGGATGTGTGCTAATGCAAGAAGGCAAAGTTATATCTTATCTATCTCGACAACTGAAACAACATGAGCAGAACTATCCAACCCATGACCTCGAGCTCGCAGCTGTAGTTCTAGCCCTAAAGACATGGAGGCATTACCTGATGGGAAACCGTTGTGAGATCTATTCGGATCACAAGAGCCTGAAGTATATATTCACTCAGAAGGAGCTGAATATGACACAGAGAAAATGGATTGAGTTAATCAAGGATTATGATCTGGACATTCACTATCACCCCGGTAAAGCCAACGTGGTAGCAGATGCCCTTAGCAGATTGTCGTGTCGCTTTAACTCCATGATTTTGAAGGAGCAACCAAGTCTGCACAAAGAGATGGAAGATTTCCGCATAGAATTAGTGAGTGAAGGATTTTTGGCTAGCATAGAACTTCAACCCACTTTGATCAGTCGGATCAAGGAGGCGCAGAAAGGAAATGCTAGTATCGATGGAATCAAGCGTCGTATCGGTACAGGCAAAGTACCCGGATTCATCGAAGACGAAGAAGGAGTTTTGTGGTACAAAGGACGCCTTTGTGTATCAGCAGATTCTGAGTTGAAAGAAGTTATTATGAAGTAAGCTCATGATACTCTTTATTCTATCCACCCCGGAGGAACGAAGATGTATCAGGATTTGAAAGAGCAATTTTGGTGGCATAAGATGAAGAGAGAAATCGGAAGCTATATCGCCAAGTGTGATATATGTCAGCGAGTCAAGGCGGGACATCAAAGACCCGCTGGATTGTTGCAACCATTGCAGATTCCGGAATGGAAATGGGATTCCGTTGGAATGGACTTTATCACCAGATTACCTACTTCTAGTAGGGGAAATGAATCTATCTGGGTCATAGTGGACAGATTGTCCAAAGTCGCCCATTTCTTACCAGTCAAGACCACATATCAGAGTTTGAAGCTAGCGGAGTTATACATCGCTAGAATCGTCAGTTTGCATGGAGTCCCCAAGAACATCGTATCGGATCGAGGAACTCAGTTTACCTCGAGATTCTAGAAGAAAGTCCAAGAAGGTTTAGGAACTCGAGTAGATTTCAGCACAGCTTATCACCCTCAGACCGACGGACAAATGGATCGAGTAAATCAATTACTCGAAGACATGTTGAGAGCATGTGTGTTAGAATATGGATCTAAGTGGGAAGACTGTCTGCCGTTCGTAGAATTTTCATACAACAATAGTTATCAAGCTAGTTTGCAAATGGCCCCATTTGAATTCATGTACGGAAGAAAGTGTCGCACCCCTTTGAATTGGTCGGAAGTAGGAGAGAGTCAGATTTTTGGACCCGATATCCTACGAGAAGTAGAAGAGAAGGTTCACAAGTTTCGTGAGCACTTCAAGACAGCCCAGTCCCGGCAAAAGAGTTATGCCGACAAGAGACGTCGAGACCTCGCCTTCAACATCGGAGATTTTGTGTATCTGAAAGTGTCACCATTGAAGGGAATGCAGCGTTTCCAACTGAAAGGAAAGTTAGCCCCCAGATATATCGGCCCCTTCAAGATTCTGAACCGTCGAGGAGAAGTGTCGTATCAATTGGAACTACCCGAAGAGATGTTAGCCGTGCACAATGTGTTCCATATCTCATTACTTCGCAAGTGCCTCGAAGTTCCGGAGAAGACGGAAGTGTTCAAGAACATTGATCACCGGACCATAGAGATCAACGATGACCTGACCTATCCTGAAGTACCCATCCGTATTTTGGAAGAAGCTTTCAGAACTACCAGAACCCGAAGCATCAAGTTTCTCAAGATTCAATGGAGCAACCACACAGAAGAAGAAGCTACCTGGGAGCGCGAAGATCACATCAGGACGGAGTTTCTCGATCTCTTCAAATCCTAGGTAATCTTTTTCGTCATTTTTCAAATATCGGGACGATATTTTTTTAAGGGAGGAAGGTTTGTAACATCCCAAAAATATTAAACTTGGATCATCAAATTCTAATCATCAAAATTAGGGTTAACAAAAACTTTCCCAACTAAAAATATGAAAGCATTCATATGTGTGTGCATTCAAAATTTGGATTCTTTTGAATTGCCATGGTTCTGTGTTTCTTTGCTTGTAAAATGATTCTTAGGTGAAATAAACATCATCTAAACAATCTCCAAACTTTTCCGAAAGACAAACAACTCAAAATGAATAAATTAAGTGAATGGTCACTTTGGCCAAATTAACTCTCATGCCTAATTTGGCTATCTCTAATTTTCAAAACTCCATAGAAACATGTATGGATATTTGCACCCCTTGATAGTACTCATAATAAGGTACCAAGGCCCACTTTGTGATCATCCAAAAACATTCAAATGCTTAGTTTAAATGACAGTTTAAAATTTGAATCTATCTCATATGGGAAGATCCCACTATTTCAAAAACCACTCAAACAAGCTCAATTTTCAAAACCCAAGCACCGACAGAATCCTCAACACATGCTTAGCACACCCACCAAAAATCTTTTCAAAATTCAAAACTTAAGTTCTTGTGGCCAACCTTGTCTGGAAGGTAGACCATGCCTCACCGCCCCCTCTCGACCAGCCCTAGATCGAAGACAGAGACCAGAACCGCCAGGAACGCCGCGCCCGCGCTGCTGTCGACCATGCTAACGCGCACCCCAGTGCACGTGCCGTTTCCACTCAACCCGACCACCTCGAGCCCTCGCCGCCCGCCAGTGTGCACCCCACCGTCCCAGGAGACCACCAGACATGTTCGTTTCATCGCCCATACCCCGTAGCCACCGCTCGCCGCGGAGTTCGCCGCCTCTGCCTCGCAGAGCACCGCATGTTCCCGACCAATTGTCACCGCGCCTAAGCTCGCCTTCAAGTTCTAGAGCATCTCCAGGAGACCGCCCGTCGATCGCCAACCGCAGCCATGCCTCTAGCCGCCCGTAGCCGTGTCGCCACCGTCGCCTGCCCATCCCTCTCGGTCTCGTCGTCGAGCCTATAAAAGGAGGCAACCCCCGCTCGATTTCTTCACACCATCTCACTCCCCACCTCTCACTGATACTTCCCACTTCTTTCCAGAACAAGGCGAGCAGCGCATCGCCGGAATTTCACCAAAGCCCGCTGCTGCTGGAGAAGAAGGGCGCCATCGATTGGAGCCGCCCCAGGAGGAGCTGCCGGTGTCAGGAGAATCGCCGTCGTCGACTTCATCGTTCGCCCCCATCGCCGACCCTCGCCTGAGCCCCGGTGAGCCTCCCACGACTCCTACTGAGCCGCTAGGGTTCGAGCTCGCTGGTGACATGTTCATCGTTGACGACGACCCTCAGCCGTTGATCGCCCTTCTAATCCAACACACCACATCGCCCCGTACCGCTTCGCGTGTTATGAGCCACTAACGGGTGGAACCCCCCTGTCAACTGAGCCCCACGCTGCGGAGTGACACTGGGCCGGCCCATTAGCATCTCCCGCGCAGCCCAACCGTTTGAATTTAGCTTTTTCTATTTTAATTCAAACTCAGTTCTGTACCTAGTTTCAAAAATCAACCCAGCTCGATTCAGTGAACCAAATTTCATGAGACCAATTTTGTTATAAAGGTACTGAAATTCTTAATCCAATCCCATTGGATTCAAATCATTTGGATCCGTAGATCAATCTTGGTAAAAATAACAAGTCAAAAGCTATTCTGCATTCAAACATTTTTCAAACTTCAACCATAATAGCTTTTGAGTTGATTCCAACTCTCAAAAATCACATTTGATCATACCTTCCAGAATATATAAAAACATATGGGTTTACTTATAGAAATAATATTCAAGTAATAAAAGAATGCCACATAGGCATTTCTAGTCACTTTATTTATTTAAAATAAAAAGGTTAAACCTTATTAAATTGTGACACCACTTTAAATCACATTCCCATGTACTGAAATATGTGGCGATGACATGTGTCAACATGATCCCATGTTTGAGTTGGAGAATATTAAATCTTAAATAGTTTTTCAATGAGTAGAAATTACTTTTCTCAAATTAAAATAAATAAGGCAAATGCTTTAATATTGTAATATAGGTGATGATGCTAGATCATCTATAGTGCACCTTTGTGTGATGATTGAAAATAGTTAAGTATTGTTTGGTGATTGTGTACCTCGTATTTATTTATAGACGCTAGTACCGACCACAGATACGAGGAGGAAGGAGGATACTACGAGGAAGAAGCCGAGGAGAACTTCAACCACTGCTCCGCTCAGGGCAAGCTTACACTGATACTTATGCAAGCCTAATACTACTAGTTGATTGAGCAAGCTAACACTTGCAAGATACCTTACTTATGCAAGCTAATACCTGCTTGTTACCATGCCAACTATATGCCTTAAGCATATGTGATCATACCCACTTGATAACCCAATCCTAGTTTTACTTGCAAGCTTTCTACTTTATTTATTTATAAAAGCTATTTCTTAGATTTTACTTAAGTGACTTGTAGATTCTAGGAGGATAATTGAAGGTTGCATAAAGAGCATTAAATTTGGCTTAAACTAGATAATCTTGATGTCATCCTAAGGCATGAGATTGAACTTACTTAATCACCACTTATTTACCACCCCCCATTAGTACTTACCACACTTGTAGATGCTAGTGCTAAGCATAAAACTTGATCAACTTTAGATGGGAATACTTGGTGAAAATGGTTATGAAAACCTTGGAATGATGAGTCATTCTACTGAGATGTTTTGACATGTGTTTCCGAACACCAGATGATTTTGATGATGAAAATGTTGAGGCATGAGCCTTGGCCCTTTATAAAACTGATGGTTGTCTGGATGCGATACCATTCCAATTTTACCGTACAACCACAATACCCTAAAATTGGGTAGGGCTTGACTGGAAACTTACCTTAGTATGGGTTCTCTCACGGCCAAGGTCTGAGATAAGGCTACCTTGTGAAGATTGTCCACCTGTGCAGTACCCAAGATGACAGTTGGTTATGGTTGGGAGGCCAAACTCACAGGAGAGGTGCCTATACTAGGGCGTGTAATCGAAAGGTTAGGATTGATTATCCGCATACTGAGTATGGTGAAATCAGGATTTGTTCCTGACGGATGTATCGAATATTATGGTGAAAGTGTACAATCTCTGCAGAGTGTCAAACTATTCGAATAGTCATGTCATGATTATGGACAGTTGGAGTGGCCATACTGTTCCCCCGTCAGATGTTTTCAAAATGACTTGTGAAATGAATTGAGATTTTGACTTGACCACAACAGAGTTATGATATGAAATTCAAGTTCCCACTTAGGTGTTATAAAATTTCAACTAGCTTTCTTGCTTCTGAACTTAGTAGATGTAAATCTGGCTTTTTGCAAAATAACCCTAGAGCTTAGCGTCCTACTACAAACACCCCCTTAACTTGTTAGTATTAGTTTGCGAGTACTTAAAGAGTACTCATGGCTTTGTCCCTGGCTATTCCCGTGGCCAGACTATGAAGAGGAGTACCAGGATGATGAACCCCAGGAAGGTTACGACAACTAGGATCATCTTACATCTTCAGCATTGCCTGTGATCCCGAAGATGGAGCTTCGCCTACGCTACCTTTATTATTACGTTATTCCGCTGCTTGAGTTGTATTAAGAACTGGATCATGAGATCCTTATTTGTGTAAAACCTTATGTATGGTTTGTAATGGATGATGTCCTGTGATATCCAAATCTGTTATGTCTCGCAAAAATGGTAATCCTGAGATTGTGATGTATGGCATAACAGGCATCTGGGATTAAAAATCCGGGTGTTGACAGGGGGCGGCGTCGGCGAAAGGAGGACGGAAGATGACCAGTGGGTAGCGGGAAAAGGAGCATCGGCGAGCAGGCCATGGCGGCGCGACCATGGCTGCGGGCAGCGGCACGGCGGTGGGTGCGCTGGGGTGCTGAGGGAGGCTGGTAATGCACCACACGAGTCAGCAGAGAGGTGCAAGGAGGCACGGCGCTCCAGCAAGGTGCAAGGAGGCACAGCGCTCCGACGAGGTACATGTGGCGGCGCGGCGGAGAGGGGACGACGACGCGGGGCTGCAGTGGCGAGGCGAGCTTGGGCGGCGGTGCAAGGAGCTTGGGCAGCGGGCATGGCGCGTTCCTAGATAGAGGGAAGAGAGATGCCAAAACGAGCGAGCAGTTTGCATGCATTTTGCGTGGGCCTACCACGATGTGCAGGAACGAGCGACCCGAGGGGATCGTTTCGTTCGATCCCGGGGGAATAGTATCCGTTTCCTTCCAAGAACCCTTCCACTTCTATGTAAAAAAATCACTTACACATGTGGATGTTGCCATCAAAACAACAATATTCAATACTCAACTATGCTCAAGATTTTTCCAGTCCTACAATCCAAAGCGAACAGTACTTGGGCATGGGGTACCCACACATCTCATGGCTTTCACGATAGTTTGTTTGCAGGAGATGATCAAAGCTTGCCATATAATCTCATGAAGATTGATAGCATAAGACGGGCCTTTCTTTGGACGGCATGTGACAATGTTACCGGTGGAAGTGCAAAGCCAATTGGGACAAGGTGTGTAAACCTAATTTTCAAAAAAAAAGGTGTGTAAACCTAAAAAGCATGGTGGGCTTGGAATCATCAATTCCTACAAAATTGCTTCGGCCCTTTCAATGAGATGGCTATGGTTTGAATGAAATATGAGAACAAACCTTGGGTTGGCCTCAGTAATTCTTGCACACCACATAACAAAAACCTCTTTGCGGCTACAAATGCGACTATTGGGAATGAAAAAAAGGCCTCCTTTTGGGAATGCTTGTGGTTAATTGGAACGCGGCCAAAAGATGTGGCCTCTCTAATTTTCGAGCTCTAACACTAAGGTGGACAAGGCTTTGGAGAATGATTTTTGGATTACGCAAATCAACATGCAAAATGGTCTAACTACGCAACACATTGTGCAATTCTATAACCTTTGGAAGATGCTACAAAATATCATATTGGACCTAATACCCCGGATTCTATAGCTTGAAAGCTTTCCAACAATGAAGCTTACTCGGCGAAGTCGGCTTACATGATGCCATTCTTTGGGCAAACAAATTCATTCATGCCTAAGTTGGTTTGGAAGCCATGGGCTACGCCTAAATGCAAGATCTTCACATGGTTAATCCTACAAAATAGAGTTTAGACGACGGATGGATTAAAAAAGAGAGGATGACAAAATTATGGCATTTGCAAGCTATGCAACCAAGTCCAAGAATTGGACGTTTACCTCTTATTTAAATGTCGTTTCACCATTAGAATTTAGACAAGCCTAAAGGTTTGGCTTGGGCTTATTGGTTTTGAGCCTAGCAATTGGAGCGACATCCAAAGCGTACAAGATTGGTGGACCATTGCTATAAACAAGAAGGGAGATGCAAAAAGAGCCCTCGTGTCTCTTGCTATGTTGGTGTCTTGAAAGATTTAAAAGAAGCGTAATGGATGCGTTTTAGGAACCAATACTCTAGACGCCAACATGCTTCTTTCAAAAAACAAGAAGGAGATGGCCATGTGGAGCCTCGTGGGTGCAACGCTTTGTAATATTATGTCACAAGAGTAATTTTTGCAAGCTTTTTGTTTGGTGCTCTTGGCATTTCGGCCAAGAGCCGGTTTGTAAGACCTCTAAAACTTCTTTCGCTATCAATGGAAATGGCAAGTCTTCTGCCTTGTTTCGGAAAAAAAAGTTTTCTTCTTTGTGTGATGCCATTGAGTTGTGAGATTGCTGGGCCGAGTCTTTATTGCCACACAGTCCTACCAGATGCCAGCGGCACTGTTACAATTGCGACAAGAAGATAACGAAGAACGAAAACGAAAAACACGGCAAGGGGACACAGATTTAACGTGGAAAAAACCCTCCAACAAAGAGAGGAAAAAACCACGGGTGTCAGCCAGCAAAACTTTACTATATCGAGGAGTGTTTACAAACGCCGGGGATTTCACAGATGCAACTCTCCCAACCGGCGGCTTACAAGGGGTTTATATATAGGTGGAAACCTAGGTCTTCGACGATCTGTACCGTACCAAGCCTCCCGGCGACGGGCCTCGCTCCACTCATCAGAAGTTGGCCTATACTTTGTAGAATTTGGATCAACACATAACAGGCACGAGAGGTGATTGTTTTGCTCTTATGACGAAGCGATGTGTCTAGTGCTAGCAACATCGATGTGCCATCTTTCTCGATTACGGCCTACCTCACGCCGGTCCTTGGCTAGTCATTGGAGATTTCAATCTCATAAAGGAAGCAATAATAGGTGCATCATAGGTGCATCAAGCATGAACAAACGTCTCAATCATCTCACAAATTTTTCAAAAGCTAGCAATCTTTACTCCCTTTTTCTCCTAGAATGTTTTCCAGATATTACTAGAGTTTAAATCTGCATTCCCTCAAAGAAAAAAAAAAACCTGCCTCACAGGTGTGACTGCAAGTGATCCACTTTGTCCAGAATTGCTCGGAACTGCAAATGATTCATGCACTCTAATTAAGCAAGTTTACGTACTGATGGCTGATACAGTGGGAAAGAATAGAGCACGGAGGAACGGCTTTTCATTGCTATTTAAGTTTGTTTGCTGTATATTTTACCTTTTCACATAAATGTTTTATCCTACTTTTGCTTGCTGATGGGGAAGCTAAACGGATGGAGGAATGGCTTTTTCATTATTATTTTATCAAAAATGGGAAAAACATCCCGGCCTATGTAGTTGATGCACGTAGCCTTTAGTCGACAGTATGTTGTTCACCATATAAATAACCTGCAAAAAGATTAAAGTTCTTATTTTGTTAAAAATAATGCCGTTGCTACATCTCTATATTAACCAACATAAGACCCAAACACCAATACAAATTTCGGTCTTATTATATTTATCTATGCCATGTGAATATCTGTCCATTGCTTTTTCCCCCAACATGCTTTTTTTTTGTCTTCCCTCTAGAAAAGAAAGAAAGAAAGAAAGAAAGAAAGAAAAATAACTTCATCGACATCACCATTAGATTCATCCGGATTATACTCGCCAACTTCCTCAGCCTAGCATCAAAAGATGGAAAATCTTCTTCATATAACTGCAATACTTATGTATACCTTCTTCGATTCACGCAGCAACACGCGGGACCTCCTTCTAGTTTGTTAAGAATTTCAGAATAGGTACACAAGCTTAGCACTACTCAATACTTATACATCATGAATTACTTGATGGAGCAAATATGCTCACTGCCATCTTACAGATGTCACCAACAATGTAGAAAGTACTACCCCACAAGATGGTTACTTGCGGTGCCAAAAAACTCTAAATTGTGTATTTATCAACACAACAGTGAGCAACTAAAAAAAATATAGAGAATCAAGTGCAGGTTTAAATGCAGAGAACAAAGGCACTAAACAAGCTATGAGTTCATTGTTCTACACAGCGCAAAGACGAGCTATCAACTAAATTTCCGCACAAGCAACACCACACGGTGGCTTTGCTATAAAATTGACACGACGGACTAGTGAACAAAACGGGATAGTAAGCAGGCAATAAAGAAGCACTTCTGTAGATAGATCTCTGTTGCTAGTACCGATTTGACAAGGCAAGAAAATAATAACTAACCAAAGAGGTGTACAAACCCCGTAGAAACTCTATCATCTCATAAAACAGTAGCATCTGTGTACACAGGCATCAACACTGTATCTTCAGCTTCGCTTGGCATCTTAATGCTTTACAAGGAAAAAGGCGTTGTAATGTTGAGAGTGGCCATCTCAACATGTAGCTTTCCTTGACAGTAGATCCACTTTCTCCTATTATCCCTCTGCATCTTGTTCGCATCAGTGCCTGAAGATACAACCAGGTGGTTCTTTGCACCAAAAGGTTGGAACGGACAATACCGTTCTCCTTGTTTCAACTGTCTTTCTTAGTTTCTTATTCTGTAGAACATTGTTGTCTGTGCAGATGACACGCATGCATAATATGTTTGGCATCACAATTCACAACTATGTACTCCTACTTGGTGTAGCCTGGAGGTCACCGGACTACTCATAGGGTACACATGGACGAGCAACGGCCAATCTGGTATGCTTGAAGTTTTCAAAGCACTGAGCAGGTGAAGCGATCCTACTCCAGACTCTGTATTTTATAAACATACATAGCCATGGACACATGCATATTATGGCAGCAGTGAAATTTTCACTCGAGATGTCACAGTTTGCTCGTCGAGGCTGTAAAGAGCATCGATGAGGTGCATCCTGAGAGAGGCAGGTCCTTTAGCTGACTCCATCCCTATCTCTCCAGCGAGCCCAAAGATGGCAAGGGCACATGCTGCCGCCACCAGAGCATCGGACGGATCTGCCCCGACAAAAGCCGCTATGAGGGCAGTCACAGCACACCCTGTCGCCGTGATCTTCTGCATCATGGGCACACCGTTGCTCGCACTAACGACCTGCACGCCATCGGTTATAAAATCAACAGCTCCGGATACTGCAACTACAGCCCCGTTGGACTGTGCCAATGCTTTCGCGGCTTGCAGGGCATCCGACGAGTCATGTGAACTGTCAACGCCCTGCAATTACAAAATGTATTAGTGCTATTGGCAGCACAATAGAATACTGTCAGCAGTATATGCTTGGTGCGTGTGTGGCTCATCTTCACAAAATTGGGAGATAATGCAGTCTATCATGGAATCCAGGCAAGAGCTTTACTACTATATGTGATTTTTGACCTGACAACCACAGAGAAAAATGACCCGAGTACATCAACGTACATAATTTTTAAACCATAACGAATTGAACAGTAATGTACACTACAACTATTGCTATATATAATTCAAGATAACAAACAGAAATGTATATAACGAAAAAAATGCTTACCAAAGTGAAGAAATCAAAGCACAAACCACTTGCAAAAGACAGTTGTCGACACTGGAAAAATAACTATCCTACTTAAGTCTTCAATAACTAATAAAATTAACAGATTGAGTTCAAGTTATGAAGTGAAAAATGGTAAAATGACCAACTGAGATTAACGTCATCAAAATAACCAAAGAGTATCAATGATTGAACATTTGATCTTTGATCACTTTCTCTGCTTGTTCTTTATCCAATAGCAGATAACATTATCACTCAAACTATATTCGTTGAGGCAATTGCACAGATAGGTTTTACCAGCACGTCTCAATTGTATCAATGGCAAGAGACAGTACAAGGTTCAAGATTCTAGTTTCAGAAGCCAATGAACCAAGGGATAACACAAATTCTTTGTGGTCTCCACCATTGCTTGACAAAACCTGTATGTTGGAGAATCTATCATCTTCTCACAGATTGTACAGGCAAAGATGATGATTAAGATTTCTCGATTCTGGGGAATCAAAATCAAATGGGAAGACAAAGCTCATCATAATATCCAAATTAAAATCATGAAACGACTCTATTGGATCTATGGCCAACCAAGCATGCAAGTATGAGGTTATCTCATTAAATCGACTACAAGTTGTTCGAGTGGCCAATCGGGAATATCAAATCCCACTTGATACCGATATTTGTTAATAAGTCTAGTTAAGTCTTTTCTTTGGACAGACGCATATTTTTCCATCTCAATTTGAGAATATCATACTTGTGATATCCTTCACTTAACAGAGATTCTTACCCATGTTCTTTAAGTTCAATAAACTGAGTGCTAGTTGATTTCACAGTTAATAGCATTCAATATGTTTTTATCCGTCTGCCACAATGCTAATGACAAGGGGTTGGTAGTTATTAAGACTGTCATTACGGGATGTACAAAGAAGACAAAATTCTGAAAAATACATAACAAGACCATTTTCTTGATGTCTATTTGTTCTGTTCTTGTCTTCGTGTTCCATAAACTCTACCACTTTGACAACTATCGAGAATATGTAAACCAAACTTTCCAGTGCATTATAATGAGAATTCCAAGAACTCTTTCCAAGTCTTTGAAGGCATTGATTTTGGTTTAATGATTTTCAAATTCTATGCACCCCACAGCGTAAGGTTTTATGCACTCAAAATTATACCCACCATATTTAACAGGATAAAGATCATTAGATGTGGTGGGTGGATCTTCAAAATGAAGAGAACTGATTTGAGATATTAATCATGAACAAGTGCACAAGTTCCTAGGATGTGAGCAACTAACAACTTGGAAAGTATCCATCAAGAGCAATACATTAAAAGGCTTGAAATGCTTGTTTGAGTTCTCATTAAAAAACACTAAAAAGTCTGGTTGAACATGTTCCAGTGATTGTCGAAATGCTAGGGGGGGTTGTGGAGAAGTAAGACAAAAAGGCCAGAACAATAGAAATCAGGCAAATGGTTTTCTGCTGTACTTTTAGTCAATTGATTGTCTTATTTTTGCATCTCATGTTGACAACTTTAGTAAGCACCAACACTTTGTCATTAACACTGTAGCAGAAGGATCAATACGTGGTGAATGTCATTAAGTGTATGCGATCAATAAGAACTCATTTTGTTGGGATTAGAGGGACACTGGTAGGAATCTCTGTGAAGCGAAGCATGTGCATTTTGTGAGAAGCGTGATATTCTCGGGATGGCAAAGGAAGAAGCAGACATCAATCGACGAAGAGACAGCATATAACTAGAATTATCAACAAACATCATTATCAAGTGGATTTATGATGTTCTTGATTGGCTAATTCAAGTTGCTTGTTTGGTTCGATGTTTTGATTCCAAAAGATTTGTTCCATGATCGTAATTCGGTAATTTGGTGAGATTGGATTAACTCTATCCAAATGATTTTGGTTCAGAGGAATTGAGAGATCTTAACTATCTTTGGCTCTATGCTCTACGTTGTTGACGTGCGAGAATATGACAGATTTTCAACATACAAGCTATGTGTGAGCTTTATCTTTAAAAAAGGTGGGGGCGAGGAAGCATATTTGTTATTCTTTGGTTTATCGTCTTGTCAAGTTAGTTTTAATGTTGCTTGTCGCACTACTACGTTGACAGGTTTTTTTTCAGCCATAAATTTGTGAGCAATCAGCTCATGATGATAGTTTGGACGGTGATATTATTTGCTATGTGGAGAAACAATAAATGAAGTAAGGAAGTCGCCATGTTTCATAAGCTGGGAGAGTGTAAATATTAAAAGATAATACTCTTACATTTTTTAGTTTTTGTTGGTCATTTTATAATAGCACACTTGATAATTTGAGGTTAATTTGCATTTCTTATCGTTTATTGAGGACTTGAAGTCCTGCCATTTATTCTGCTGATACTGCTTGTCTTTTGCAATAAGTCCGGGTGCGGTTTCTTACCTTTTGCAAGCATTATTGGTGTTCATTATTTCAACTTCTATATATACTAAAAGTTGTGGAACATATTACTATTGAAGTATGTTGCTAGTCGATAGTTACATATATTGCTATACACTTGCATTTATGTAAAAGTTGTGCATCCAGGACATTTCCTCATGACCACAAAGGCATGTCCCTCTTCAAAGCCACCATGGCATGACAAATGGCTTGACCTATCCACCCCAAAGGAAGGCAGTTTTCCTTTACTTCATGTTTCATTTGTAGTTCTGCCATCCTAGTGCTCTGTACTAATGGTACAAAGTAACTTCAGTACGTTTGGACCTTACAGGTCGTATCAAATTGCTTATTTTAGCTTCCAATTAAAGCAAGGTTATGCCTGTTACAGTTTTTCATTTAACCTGGATTAGTCCCAAAATTCCGTGGTAAGCATATTTGGATGACAAGCACAATGACATGTAATGGTCACCATATGGTCTAAAGAGTCGACCCAAACAATGGTACTAGTGGCATGTGGATCAAACCAGCAAACAGAAGGATGGTAGCAGGGTACTAATGAAGAAGGGTTAACATGGCTTTAAGGTAGTGAGGAGAATGCTACTCCCTCCGTCCAAGAATAGATGTCTTAGTTTTTTTAAATTTTGGATGAATCTATATACTAAATAGTGTCTAGATTCATCCAAATTTTGACAAATTTAAGACATCTATTTTGGGACGGAGTACTATGTTAGATGGCTTATTTCCTTCACTTCATTTCATCCAGTTAACTGAAGGCTCTTTTGTCCCAGACTATGCAATTTCACCATCAATCATCTGACTAATTAAGTTTTTTTTACGGGGATTTAGTAAAGATGACAGCCACCGCTAGGATTGGAAATTAAGAAGAGAGTGCCGTGCTAGCAATTCAGGTAGATAAGGTACCTTGAAGGAGGAGTTGTCTGAGCGAGAGGCGAGGGCGAGAATCTCGGACGCGTTCCCCCTGACAACGGCAGGGCGGAGTGCGAGGAGCGAGAGACAGACCTCCATCCGGAAGCCGGAGGCGGCAACGGCGACGGGGTCGAACACCCAGGGTCGGCCAGCGGAGGCGGCGGCGCGCATGGAGGGGAGCCAGTCCTCGGAGAGCGTGCCGACGTTGATGTAGACGGCGTCGCAGCGCGGGCTGAAGTCTGGGACCTCGCGGAGGCAGTGGAGCATGGCAGGGGACGCGCCGGCGGCGAGCAACGCGTTGGCAACGATGTCCATAGAGACCAGGTTAGTGATGCACTGCACCAGCGGCGCCCGCGCGCGGACGGCTGAGAGGAGTACCCACGCGCGCCGGCCCCACCACGCCTCCGTCCTTACCTCGTCCTCGTCCATGCCTACGGCTACGGCGGGCAGCCCCGCGAGCCTGCGCGGTGGCGCGGGCGCTGACTCGGTGATGCGGCGGCCGGGTGGGAGGGGTGACAAATCGAGGGGATTTTTCTCTGGAAAAGTTAAATACAATTTTTTTTTTTCAACCGGCAGGAGCACTGTCTAATTCTATTAGAAGAGGGGAAAAAACCATAGTTCATTTTACAGAGAAGACAATTTTGTGTTAAGGTGGGAAAAAGCCAAAAACCACCAACGAGCAAAAAGAAAAACCTAGAGCCTAATCGGGCTCAGCCGGTATGTTGGGCACATAGGATGCAGCAGCTCACCCCCTTTGGCGAATGTCATCTCTAGCAATGGAGGCCACCTCAATGTAGGTGAGTCTTTTCCCGGTGAAAATTCTCCGATTCCGCTCCTTCCAAGCATTCCAGAGGACATAAAGCAGGCGGTCGCTAAGACGTCGTTGTTCGGCATTTGTCTTCCCCTTTATTAAATCGCCCCACCATTCCGAGATGGAGTTGAAGGATTGTCCCTGTTTGCCTGTGCCCTCATTGTCCCAAGATTGTGTGGTGTTCCAGATCATTTGTAGAATGGGCGTCTTTGCGAGGTGGTCGGCTGTTTCGGGCAGAGACACAAAGAGGACAAAGGGAGGCATGAGGCCATCCTCGGATCGCAAGCATATCACGTCAAGAGCTTGCCATGCGATGAGCGATAAAAGCTTGCATTTAGGCTTTGCATGTGCCACCAAATCTTACGTGCTTTGAACTTTGGGAAACTTCCATTGAATTGCGCGTGGTAAGACGAAGCGACCGTAGTTTCCGTCCGTAGTCGATGTCCATTTGATCGAGTCGAGGGTAGGGGTCACTGGGTCTCTGAATGAGGTCCCAAACCCAGTATTGGGTTAGTGTATAGGCGTGTTGAGGCAAGCTTAAGCGGTCCAACTATTATTGCTGGTCTCTTCGCAACAGTCCTATTCTTTCTAGTGGCGATCTTGTATAGATCAGTGCCCACATGGATTGGGCCCCGATTGCTCCAGTTGTCATGCGGAAGAGGCCCTCTCACCGCTTCCTAGAGTTATTTTTGTCGAGGCTCAAAAGTGCCATATCGGCCGAGCTGAGGAAGCTTTGACCCACCCAAGTGCGCTTTGGTCGGTCCATTGTAGCGTGGCCATCGCAGCCTCGAGCTCTCCCATGCGTTCAGTGCGGCATTCCCAGTCCACCCAGCTCCTTTGGTCCACAAACCGTCTTCCAATTGACGAGCGCCTTGCCCTTTGCTGCGTGCTCCCCTTCGTCGCCTGCCTAGACGAAAGTACGGAGAATCTTAGAAATTTGGTTGTGAGCCCATTTCGAGAGCGGAATGGAGGTGGCGTGGTATGTTGCAGTGGCCATTAGGACATTCTTTGCCAGAATTAATCTTCCGGGTCTCGCGATGTTTTTCCCAACCCAGCCAGGCAGCTTCTTTGCGATTTTGTCGAGTAAAGGCTGAAAGTCCACTTTGCATAGGCGGCGGATGTGTAGTGGGAGTGAAAGGATCGTATGGGCACCTAGAGGGGGGGTGAATAGGTGCTACTTCAAATTTTTCTTATTTTTCAAATTAAGGTTTGACAATAAGGTAAATTCTCTAGATAATGCAACTAAGGTGAATTTACCTATATGACAAATATGCAAGAACTACCACAACACAAAGTAGGAACAAGTAAGTAAAGTGCGGTAAAGGATAGACGTAACCAAAGTAGTGGACACGGAGACACAAGGATTTGTTTCCCGTAGTTCCTTCCTTTTGAGGGAAAGTACGTCTACGTTTGGAGAGGGGGTGGTTTCAAACCACCAACGCCACGAAAGGCCTCCCTTGTTCTCCGATGAATCTCACCCCAACGGGATCCATTCACCTTCCACTATATCGGCAACCTTCAAGGTGGAAGCCGGCACCTTTACAAGTTTGGGGCACACATCCACAACTTAATCGGAGGATCCCAAATACAAGCAAGCTGTCAAAGCAATCAAAGACAAGCTTGTAAGAACCAAAATAAGAACTAGGGTTTCCAAGAAAACACTAGAACAAGGGGGCCCTCAATGAAATGAGAGGAAAATGAAGATCTCTTTTGGTGAAGTAGTAGATCGGGGCCTCCTCCTTCGATTCCCCAAAGATCAAGGACTTTGGGTGGTGGAATGAGGAGATCTTAAAGATTTGGTGGCTCCAATAGTGGTCTTGACTTTAACGTGGCTGAGAAACTTGTCCCAAGGTAGGTGGAGGGGTATTTATACCCCTCCATGAAATATGGCCGTTGGATCCTTTAATGCACCGGTAGTACCGGTACTCAAGCGGTAGTACCGCTAGCAAGCGGTACTACCGGTCCAGTACCGGACCAAGTACCGGAGATGTCTTGAATGGTCGAGTAAGAACCAGTAAGGCCCGGTATTCCCTTGCGGTACTACCCCCAAGCGGTAGTACCGGTTGTATGACGCGATACTACCGGTACGGGCGGTAGTACCGGTCCCAAGTACCGCTTGGTACTGATCAAAACTGAGAGGGGTGGTTCTTCTTCAAAACGGCCCGGTACTGCTGAGCGGTACGACCGTGTCTAAGCGGTAGACAAGCGGTACTACCGGTTGGACCGGTAGTGCCGCTCCGTGGTACGGGGTGGTACTGACTAAAATCCATCCTTATCAGTCTTGCACGGTTCCAACCGGTACTTGAACCGGTAGTACCGGTGCCAAGCGGTAGTACCGGTGGTATTTCCGGTACTACCGGTTGGCACATTGGTTTTTCGCAAAGGGAATTGTTATGCCAATATTTGTGCCACACCCTTATCAAACCTGTGATACACTTGACACATGATTAAACTAATAAGTGTGTTGTTATCAAACATCAAAATCAGAGGGATAGAAAAATGCTCTTTCAATCTCCCCCTTTTTGGTGTTTGATGACAATACACTTTTGCAAGATGATTTTAATAGGAAACACATGGGATTTGTAAAATAGAGACAGGGCTCCCCCTAGATGTGTAGAAACAAACCTCCCCCTCTATTTTACAAACCCAACATGGGTGCACAAATATAGATACTAGCATTTGAAATCATACCTTTGCACAATAACATGTGATGAGAAATATATAGACAATAGATAACGCATATCATCACAAGATGTATCCAATGAAATAAACCACCTAGTCTCATAAGATGGATCCATGACATAACCACGAAATAACCACATAGTCTCATACGACATAATCACATAGTCTCACACATAAATAGAGGGAAATCGAAGTTCACAAGCAATAAAAGGATCAAAATAAGAACGAGCTTGTGACTTCCCATGCAACACCCGTGCCTAAAGTGCAACTTCTCCCCCTTTGGAATCAAGACGCCAAAAAGGGACAAGTGCAAGACTACCGTCCCGATAGTCAATCCTCCTCCTCCTCCTCATCCTCAAAGTCCTCCTCGTAGGGGGGGGTGCGTGGTGCGAGGAAGAGACATCATCGTCCCAACGGCTGTGCTGAGAGATCCACTGATCTTCTGGAGTGATGTTGGTCTCGGACCCCTCGGAGACGGTCAAACCCTGGGCAGCCATCATGTCCTTCTGCCGAGCACTGGCTTTCTTAGCATACACATGTGCCTCATACATGCGCTTCCGGTTGTCAATCTGGAAGCAGAAGATCTTTTTGAGCTTGGCCTCCATCCTTTTGGCCCAAGTGGGCTTAGCATTCTTGCCACGGGAGACAACATAGTCAGTGTCACGACCACTGTCAGCATCCTCAGAGTCATCCTCTTCCTCCCCACCCGCCACAACACGGGGTTTAGCATGTGTCTTGATCTTGAGTGCCTTGGGCCTGTGCACAATGAGAGGGCGAGTGGAGAGTGTTCTAGCAATGGGAGGGCACTTTGATACAATGAGGGCCATAATATACGGAGCAAATGGTGGAACCCTCCGAGTGTATGCAGCAGCAACCATCTCATTCCCTATGAAGTCAGATACATCAAGAGGAGTGCCTGAGTCGCGGTTGAGGAAGGTGTTGAACAGCAAGTCAACAGAGAACCCATGAATCTCATCCTTGTTGCCCGCACGAGGAGCAACAGTGTCACAGAAAATGCGATGGAGAATGTCATACGTGGGGAGAAGATCCTTGATCTTGCCAGCAACTCCGCGTCCTTGGATATACAGAGGTGTAAGGACATCCTTCTTGGAGGGGTGCTCCCGTGTGTGACAGCGAAAACCACAAGGAATGTCCCGGCCGCGATCTTCATACCCCAATATTGCAGCAAACTCCGCAAGTGTGGCCTCCTTGATTGCACCTTGAGTCATCCAGGTAATCTTCCGAGTACGTCCAGTGTGGAAATGTGCAGTGGCATAAAACTGTGCAATGAGGAGTGGCTCATAGTCATACTGGAACTCCATAATGGGGAACATGCCGAGGTGAGAGCAGATTTCCTTCGCTTCAGCAAAGTAGTCAAGGTTCTTGTTAATGTGCTCCATGTCAATACACTGTTGAGGCACCACCATCTGGATATTGGTCAAAACAACCTCATGATAAACACGCTCCTGGAAATCATTGAAGAAAAGACTGTCTGCTTTGTCCTCGTCCCGGTTGCGGGAGTATGCATTATCAATCCTGAGAGCCCTAAACTCCAATTCTGAGATGTCAGACAATTTCTTTGGCCCTGATGGCCCTGAGCTAAGACTCTTGGTACGCACTAAGGAAAGGGGCGAGAGGGAGGAGCGCTGCCACGCCCAGCAGAGCTCTTGGTAACCCCCTCACGACCCCCACGGCCACCTCGAGTGGCAGGCAACTTGGAACGGTGTCTTGGCTGTGGCATAACCTCTTCCTCAGACTTCGTCTCTTCCTCAACAATCTCACGACTAGTCTTGGAACGCTTGGGCGCACCCCGAGAACCACCTGCATCTGTGAGAGCACGAGGGATGATAGCAAGGGGGTAAGGGCACAAGAATCACAAACAGCAAACGAGAGAACAGAATATTGACAGAAAAATGCGGTCAGTTGGGGCCAGTACTACCGGACCTGACGACCGGTAGTACCGCTTGCAAGCGGTAGTACCGGAAAAAGTTCCGGTAGAACCAAAATGACCGCAATAAACTGTAAATAGACGATTATACTCGGTAACAAGGGAAGCATATGGCAGTACAACCTTACAACATGTCAATTTCTCCACAAATCCAAGCCAAAACCTAGATCCAATGAGGAAATTAAATGGGGAGAGAAAGGGCGGTTGTACCGGGATCCATGGCGGTGGAAAGAAGTGGGAGCCCGCCAAGAGGCCGAATCCAAGGGGGATCCGGGGAGAGGAGGGTGCGGCAGGGCTCCGGCGGCTTCAAGGTCTCCGGCGGCGACGCGGGTATGAGTGGAGGGCGTGGGGAAGAATGAGGCACTGAGGGGTGCCTCCCCATGCGCGTCCAATATATACCAGAAAAACTCCGACCGGTAGTACCGGTTGCTGAAGAGGTAGTACCGCTTGTAAGCGGTAGTACGGTTCCCCAACCGGTAGTACCGGTGACCGGTAGTACCGGACATGTGGGAGGTAGTACCATTCCTAGAGGAGTTTCCAGGAAACGACCTGGGAACTACCCAGGTCCGGTAGTACCGGTCCCATCTGATTCCAAAGCCAGGAAACAAAGGTGATTCTTGTGCGGATAGAGAGAGGGTTTTTGTAGGGAGTAAGGAGGCTTGGGTTGAGACAAGTGTGCTGGGAAGCACATGCACTCTAAAAATCGAGAAAAGGACGTTAGAAATCAAACTAGAGTGCATGAGACTAAGAACAGTGAAGACAATTCAAAAGATGACAACCATGAGTAAAAAACAAATCAAACATGACAAACCCGAGTACGCACATCAACCTCTCGATTGAGAGGGGGCGGTGGCCTAGGCCACCATATTTGAGTATACTCGGCTTGGCACCACGAAGATATATCTTGGGTCCATTATCGAAACTCGTCATTAAGCTCACATATCACAAAATGATATTAAGAGGAATGATTTTGTTTACTTTGCGCATAATGGGGGGAGGGATGGTCCAATCAATTAGGACCGCACTCCCCCTGTGTCCATGCCTACACCTAAACCAAATATGGGTCGAGTATTAGGTGAGAGTGCAAGATAATCAAGTCAAGCTCCTTGAATCTACGATATTTAGTTCATTCCTCAAGTAGCAAAACCTTGCTTCATCAAGTGGCTTCGTGAAGATATCGGCAAGTTGATCTTTGGTTGATACATAGGATAGATCAATATCACCTTGAGCAACATGATCTCTAATGAAGTGATGACGAATCTCAATATGCTTTGTCCTTGTGTGATCCACCGGGTTGTATGCAATTTTGATGGCACTTTCATTGTCACATAGAAGAGGCACTTTGTCACAATGGACACCATATTCCTTTAAAGTTTGCCTCATCCATAGCAATTAAGTGCAAGCACTAGCGGCAACAACATACTCGGCTTCGGCGGTGGAGAGAGATATACAATTTTGCTTCTTAGAAGACCAACATACCAAGGACCTACCAAGGAATTGGCAAGCCCCGGATGTTGATTTTCTATCATCCTTGTCCCCCGCCCAATCCGAATCCGTGTATCCACAAAGAGCAAATGTTGAGCCTCGAGGATACCAAAGACCATAAAATAGGGTATGAACTAAATATCGAAAGATTCTCTTAACTGCCATTAAATGACTTTCCTTAGGAGTCGCTTGATATCTTGCACACACACCTACACTCAACACAATATCGGGTCTAGATGCACAAAGGTAAAGCAAAGAACCAATCATGGACCGGTATACCTTTTGATCCACATATTTACCATTTGGATTTTGTTCTAGATGAGTCTTTGTAGCCATGGGAGTAGGAGCTCCATTTAAATCTTGCATTTTTAATCTCTTGAGCATATCTTGAGTATACTTGGCTTGATTGAAGAATGTCCCTCCTCTAACTTGCTTGATCTCAAAGCCAAGAAATACTCTCAACTCTCCCATCAAAGACATCCGGAACCTACTAGTCATAAGCTTTGAGAATTCATCATTAAAAGCTTTGTTAGATGAGCCAAAGATAATATCATCAACATATATTTGTCATACAAAAAGCTCCCCATTGACCCTCTTAGTAAAAAGAGTGGGATTGATTTTCCCAACCTCAAAGCCACGGTCAAACAATAACTCTCTAAGGTGTTCATACCACGTGCGTGGGGCTTGCTTGAGCCCATAGAGCGCCTTATCAAGTTTATAGACATGGTTTGGAAAGTTGGGGTCCTCAAATCCCGGGGGTTGCTTAACATATACCAATTCATTTAAAGGACCATAAAGAAATGCGCTTTCTACATCCATTTGTTGCAACTTAAAGTTATGATGTGCCGCATAAGCAAGAAGGATACGGATGGACTCAAGGCGAGCCACGGGTGCATAAGTCTCTCCATAAACAATGCCTTCAATTTGAGAATACCCTTGTGCAACCAATCTAGCCTTGTTCCTTACTATAGTTCCATGCTCATCTTGCTTGTTCTTGAATATCCACATTGTTCCAATAACATTGCGGCAATCCTTTGGCTTCTCAACTAACTTCCATACTTTGTTTCTCTCAAAGTTGTTGAGCTCTTTGTGCATAGCTTCTAACCAATCCGAATATTCAAGAGCTTCCCACACTTTCTTTGGTTCAATCATGGAGATGTGTGCTTGGTGTTCACTGAACCTCTTCAATTGTGCTCTTGTGGAGATACCTTTCCTTAGATCACCAACTACATTTTGGAGGGAGTGGTCTCTTAACTCCAACATTCTTTCCTTTCTAGCTTCGTGACGAGCGTGGATCTCCGTATTGTTTCTTGGAGGACCCTCTTCATCATTTTGATTCTCGTCTTGACCATCATCTTGACCTTGATCATCATTAGAATCATCCTCTACATTGGGAGGCAAGGATTGACCTTGGTCTAGATCAAGTGCTCTTCTAGCATCAATTTGAGCTTGTCTCAAAACAGTTTGTACGGATCTTCCTTGACAAATTGACTTGGCACCAGTTGACAACCCGTCGAACGGACCAAGCACCCCTTGACTAGAGTTGTCACTTTGATCATCATGTTGAGGGTCCACATCTTGTCTTTGGCTTGAGTCAATGTCCTCTTCGGTGGATGGAGCATGTTGAGGTTGTGAAGATGAGGGCTCCACCTGAGTGGAGCATAGTTCTTCTCGATCCGCCATAAGGGGTTCCTCAACGGGGCGGATATATCCCACACCCATTCTTCCTATGGCATCCTGAGGCATTTCATCATCTGCATCACAAGCATCAACACGCCCCCCTTGGGGACCATCATATTCTTCGAAGGTCACACTACAAGATTCTATGACGGCTCCGGAGAGCTTATCATAGATTCTATAAGTGTGAGATTCGAGACCATAGCCAACAAAAATACCCTCTAATGCTTTAGACTCAAATTTAGACAAACGAACACCTTTTATGAGATAGAAACACTTACAACCGAACACCCGGAAGTAAGATATGTTGGGCTTGTTACCGGTAAGTATTTCATATGGAGTCTTGTTGATTTCTTTGCGGAGGTAGAGACGGTTTGAAGCATGTCAAGCGGTGGAGATGGCTTCGGCCCAAAAGTTGTATGGAGATTTAAACTCCGCCAACATGGTCCTAGCCATCTCAATAAGAGTCCGGTTCTTCCTTTCGGCCACACCATTTTGTTGAGGGGTGTATGCAGCGGAATATTGATGTTTAATCCCCTCATCACTAAGGAAATCATTCAAGGTGTAGTTCTTGAACTCGGTGCCGTTGTCACTTCTTTGATGAGTTTGTTAACAATAATGTCATTGGCCTCATCAAGCCCTTCAAGTTTTAATTCAAGTGACAACCTAGTTTCTTGTTCTTCTTCTAGAGCATTGTTTAAAGCCTCTAGCTCAATCATATGTTCATGCCCAAGTTTACATCTTACATCTAGAAGCTCTTGAGTATGTGAGAGTTGATATAAGATGTTCCCAAAATGTAGCTTAGCATCACCTTCTAGGTTAGTCATAAACTCATCAAAGGCAATTAATTCCTTTTTAACATCAAGAGACATCTCATCATCAATTTCATCATTATCTATGTGAGTGGAGCGGGATGATGAGGATACCTCCGTTCCTCTTTCCATAAGGCAAGTGCCGTTCTTGGTGGAAGAGTTCTCATTTGGAGAATCGAAGAGTGAGAATGTTGGAGTAGAAGTGGTGGCTAACGCAGCCACACCATTAGAAGTTTCCTCTTCCTCATCTTCATTGTCGGAGGAGCATTCTTCATGAGTGATTAAGACAATTTCTCCTGACTTCTTGTTGATGGGATTCTTCTTAATGAAAGGTTTCTTGTAAGGTGCCTTGAGAGTCTTCTTCAACACAAGTTTACCACCATGATCTTCTCTCTTTTCATAGGAGCAACTTGCCACAAAGTGATAGCGGTCACCACAGTTGAAGCAAGTTCTCAACCTAGTGGTATTCTCTCTTTTACCATTTGGGTTGCTTCTCCGTTGCATTTCCATCTTGGCCTTGGCGGGGTTCTTCCAAAAGTTCTTTGCATAGAAAGCCATATATTGACCATGAGCAATCTTGACTTCATCGGGATGATCCATGGAGAGTCCTTCATCACTATCATCTTCATCCCCATGATCCACAACTATGGCCTTCAAAGCAACATTGACAGCATTGCTCATACCAAGGGCATGAGCACGTGCGTCTTTGGCATTCTTGGCGGCAAGCTTGAAAGCGGCCATTTCTTGCATAACTTCTTTGGAGGTCATGAGATGGTAGTTGTGTCTACCTTGCAAGCTCTTCAAGTCCGTGGGCTCAAAGGGAATGAGTGCGCTCACATATTTCCTTTTTATCCATGCATCATCCACATGTGAGGCACCCACATTTCTAAAAGCGGTGGCGGTGGTTTTGAGCCTTCGGTACATGTCTTCGTGATCTTCACCTTCTTTCATGTAGAAGCCTTCGGCTTCATTGCTTAGATCATCATATCGGTTCCTCCTCATACTCTCATTTCCAACAAACAATGCGGTGAGGGCATCCCAAGCTTCCTTGGCAATGCTCAAGTGCTCAATGTGTGGATAATCCTTTGTCCCCAATCCTTGTTGAATCATATGCAAAGCAGTGGCATTGAGTTGACTATTGACAACCTCTCTTCTTGTCATGTTGTTTGGATCCCCAATAAAGAGTCCATGCTCGATGATGTTCCATAGTTCAATGCAAGAGCTGCGTGTTGGGAATATGCCCTAGAGGCAATCATGTATGATGAGATTTCCCATTGTATTCATAAAGATATTAAGTAGTCCTTGTATAAACATCTGATGTGTATCATTGAATATGTGAGTCGGTTGTGGAACTATGCATTCATGTTGTTTGTACTAAATATCCTTGGTCATTGAAGTTGTGCTGGACACACAACTTAGACCAATGTGAAAGTTGGCTTGATGACTCGGTTCCACTTGTCATGGGCATGGAGATGCTATTCCAACTTACATAGATTCGGCTAAAGAGTTTAGCGAGTCAGATTGACCCATATTGAGGTACAACGAACAAGTTGTCATTTGTATATCTCAATCAATGTAATCCTTAGACATGAGGTTATTGCATAGTCTGAGTTGAGGATCACCGACTTAGGTTCTGTCAAACGCTGATCCGTAACTGGGCAGTTATAAAGGCAGAGTTCGGGTCGACTAAGAATCAAGCTGTGTGATGTGAATAACCAAGATGGGACTTTGCCCCTACACTCGGAGAGATATTCTCTGGGCCCTCTCGTGAGATATGATTCGGAAAGCATGGCCATGCACGACTCGGTTAAGTGTTAACCGAGGCGATCGACTAAGAGTTAGTCGGGTGAATCACTTATCTCGGATCGAGAAGAGAGTCAGACTATTTAAGGGATGACATATATTCGCCTATAGTCTGACAAGGTATATCGTGAGGCAAAAGGGACTCGGACGTAAGTCGCATTGGAAAGTCAAGTCATCATGACTCTTTGGTACTTGGGAGTCGGCACATTCCGCTAGGAGCCGCTACCGACTGATCGATTGAGAGTCGGACTCTAATCATGTCCAAGTAGCCATGAGCCTGCGGGGTCACACACTTAAGAGCGGGAGCAAGTTTGGATTGGATCTGAACATGTAATCTGGTTGGGTTGGACCTAAACCGGATTAGGACTGAGTTAGTGAGTTGGACTCGCGGTGACTAGTGTTATATGGGCTTTAGTGAATGGGTCGCGCGAGCAGAGCCCATGTTCACTCCCTATATATAGTGGAGCACCATAACCCAGAATGGTTAATCGTGGTTCGGTTAGGTCATTCTATGTGTTGGAAACCCTAGCTCCACAGCAGTCCTACCGTCGATACGAACCTAGCAGTTCGTCGTCGGTGCTCCTCCTTGTACGTGTGGATACCAGCGGAGGTGATGTGCGATCAGCACCAGGACGATCGGATCGTGAGGATCGCATCATCGATCAATGACGCGCTTCATCGCAACCGCCGCTGCCTAGTGGTAAACCTCGTGGCCTTCTACCTTAGCTAGATCTTGGGATCACCATGTTAGAGGAAAAAGTTCTGTTTTATATCTGCGTGGCCCAACAGTGGTGTCAGAGCGATAGCTTCTGGTTTTAGGCTCAAGATCTCGCATATGTGATATGCGGTTGGTTGTAGATGAGATCTATGTGCTGTTTGGTGGTCGATCTATGAGATAGATCGGTTTTTGTACGAAGTTGATTGGATCAACTGTACTCGGGGAATGGTAGATCTGATTTCCGTGATCATACTGCTGAGGTCGTGGAACGACATACCCCTACCGGTCGGCTTTCGCCATCGGGGTAGACTGTGACACGTAAATCCAGAAGCGATGATCTAAGATCAAAGAGTTTGATCGAATCGGAACGATGGTCGGAATCCATGTTCGGATCGTAGATGAGATCTACGTTTTCGGAACGATGGTCGGAATCAAAGAGGTGCTGTGCGATCAGCACTAGGACGATCGGATCGTGAGGACTTCACTGCATCAACTGACGCGCTTTATCAGTAATCCGCAACCGCGCGTCTAGTGGTAAACCTCGTGGCCTTCTACCTTAGCTAGATCTTGGGATCACTATGTTAGAGGAAAAAGTTTTGTTTTATCTCTGCGTGGCCCAACACTGCGCACATGAGTTCTCATTAGTGATTGCTATTGAGCAAAAGTAGCCGACTCTTCAAGCTTAGGTGGGTCATCCCTATTGTACATGAGGGTGAGGGATGGGAGGATCTGGAGAGTAACAAGAATCACGGTGCTCACCCTTCCCCCCATCAAGTTGTGTGGAGGAATTAGCGTGGTCTTGTTTACCCCCCACCATCATACCCTCGGGGGATACCGATGCATTCCCTTTAGGTAGAATGGATGGTTGATCCTCTTGAGGAGATGGGGGTGATGAGCCATCTTTGTCTTTAAGAAGTTGCTCAAGCATCTTCTTGACTTCGTTGACCAAGGAAGAGCTCAATCTTGTTTCCAAGTTTTTGAGATCTTCCATGGTCACCTTTGTTGGCTCACTACCACCACCCCCTTCGTCGCTACCCATATTCTCTTAGGCGGTAAAGCCCAAATAAAGAGTCGAGGCTCTGACTCCAATTGAAAGGATCGTATGGGCACCTAGAGGGGGGGTGAATAGGTGCTACTTCAAATTTTCTTCTTTTTCAAATTAAGGTTTGACAATAAGGTAAATTCTCTAGATAATGCAACTAAGGTGAATTTACCTATATGACAAATATGCAAGAACTACCACAACACAAAGTAGGAACAAGTAAGTAAAGTGCAGTAAAGGATAGAAGTAACCAAAGTGGTGGACGCGGAGACACAAGGATTTGTTTCCCGTAGTTCCTTCCTTTTAAGGGGAAGTACGTCTACGTTTGGAGAGGGGGTGGTTTCAAACCACCAACGCCACGAAAGTCCTCCCTTGTTCTCCGATGAATCTCACCCCAATGGGATCGATTCACCTTCCACTATATCGGCAACCTTCAAGGTGGAAGCCGACACCTTTACAAGTTTGGGGCACACATCCACAACTTAATCGGAGGCTCCCAAATACAAGCAAGCTGTCAAAGCAATCAAAGACAAGCTTGTAAGAACCAAAACAAGAACTAGGGTTTCCAAGAAAACACTAGAACAAGGGGGCCCTCAATGAAATGAGGGGGAAATGAAGATCTCTTTTGGTGAAGTAGTAGATCGGGACCTCCTCCTTCGATTCCCCAAAGATCAAGGACTTTGGGTGGTGGAATGAGGAGATCTTGAAGATTTGGTGGCTCCAATGGTGGTCTTGACTTTAATGTGGCTGAGCAACTTGTCCCAAGGTAGGTGGAGGGGTATTTATACCCCTCCATGAAATATGGCCGTTGGAGCCTTTAATGCACCGGTAGTATCGGTACTCAAGCGGTACCGTACCAAGACTGCACTGGCACCAATCGGAGATGTCTTGAATGGTCGAGTAAGCACCAGTAAGTCCCGGTATTCCCTTGCGGTACTACCCCCAAGCGGTAGTACCGGTCGTATGACGCGGTACTTCCGGTACGGGCGGTAGTACCAGTCCCAAGTACCGCTTGGTACTGATCAAAACTGAGAGGGGTGGTTCTTCTTCAGAACGGCCCGGTACTGCCGAGCGGTACGACCGTGTCTAAGCGGTAGTACCGCTTGTCCCAAGCGGTACTACCGGTTGGACCGGTAGTGCCGCTCCGTGGTACCGGGTGGTACTGACTAAAATCCATCCTTATCAGTCTTGCACGATTCCAACCGATACTTGAACCGGTAGTACCGGTGCCAAGCGGTAGTACCGGTCATATTTCCGGTACTACCGGTTGGCACATTGGTTTTTCGCAAAGGGAATTGTTATGCCAATATTTGTGCCACACCCTTATCAAACCTGTGATACACTTGGCACACGATTAAACTGATAAGTGTGTTATTATCAAACATCAAAATCAGAGGGATAGAAAAATTCTCTTTCGGGGAGGCCCAAGTATCTTCCTGGGAAGGAAGCTTTCTTGGCGGGGAAGGAGGACAACACCTCATCCAAGTTGATTTGCCCGCACTGAATCGAAAAAACCTCCGTCTTGGTCATGTTGGTGACGAGGCCACTGGCATTTCCGAAGCAAGTTAGGATGGCGGAGATAGCATCCTACCCCTATTTGACGGGGTTTACAAAAATTCTGGCGTCATCGGCGTAGAGGGAGATTCTGCAGGTCGTCGATTTAGAACGGATGGGACTTAGAATTCCGCTAAGAGTAGCCCTGGACAAAATGTGTTGAAGAGGATCGATGGCTAGGATGAAGAGCATCAGGGATAGCGGGTCGCCTTGTCTTAGGCCACGGGCATGCCTGAAGGCCTTGCCAGGATTTCCGTTTAAGAGCACACGCGAGGATGAAGTAGCCAGAGAGAGGCAGATCCAGTTGCGCCAAGTTGGACCGAAACCTAGGGCGGCCAACACCTCGAGCAGGTAGGCCCAACCGACCGAGTCGAAGGCCTTTGAGATGTCAAGCTTCAGGAATAGGCTTGGGGTCCTTGATGACTATAGCTCTTTGATCAGGTTTTGCACATGCATAAAATTGTCATGAATGCTTCTCTTTTTGACAAACGCACTTTGGCAATTGGAGACAATGTCCGGAAGAATCGGGGCCATCCACTTTAGAGAAAATCTTTGATAGGCTATGGATCAGGCTAATGGGTGCAGAGTCTCCATGCCGTGGCGTCGATTTTTCGGGATGAGAATGATGTTTGCGGAGTTTATGAGGTTAACGCAATTTCCTCGCAGCTCGGACATGCGGATGATGGCTTTGGTGACATCGCTCTTGATGATATCCCAACATGATTTGTAGAAAGCTCCAATGTAACCATCAGGACCTAGGGCCTTGACCGAGGGCAAGGAGAAAACAGCCTCTTTTATCTTGTTATCATTGAAAGGGGCGTCGAGGTCGGCTAGGTTGTGGGGGGCGTAGTTCAGTCCTTCCCAGTTGAGGCTCCTCTGCCTCTGGGCTTTTGTCCCAAGCTGATCCTTGAAATGTTGAAGCAGGATATCCTCTTTGTCTTGCCTCGTAATAGCCGTTCTGGTACCGGTCATCACAGATTGAATGTAGACTTTCCTTCTTCGCCCGTTAGCTCTGGCATGAAAGAGCTTCGTGTTCGCCGCCTGACTGATCCAAAGTTAGCCTCGATCTCTGTCGAAGCTTAACTTTTTGAATGGTGAGCAATCTGATGTAATTTGCTTTTAGACGTCGCCTCAGATCTCTTTCCTCGTCTGTCAAAGGTCTGGATTCTTCCGCCCTCTGTTACATTTGTTAATCTCTTACCTGATAAAATATGCGAGTCTTTAATTTTATCTCGGTTTCCTTTCATCAAATCAACTTTTAGCTAAATTTATTTTCTTTGTTAATCTAGGCTGGTGGATGTAATTTCTGAAAGCTGTCTAAAACAAGGCAACGGTTTCCCTTGGTGGCGGCAGATGGAGACAATCGCCGTCGTGGTCAACACGACCGCGTTCAAGTCAAGCGATCGCCGTCTCTCCTCCACCTCCATTTCTCTCTCTCTCAAATAGAACGGAATTGTCTAGAACTAAAACGGCCACTGGTTAATGGGGTAGATGTGGAGGGGCGATCTGCAAACTTCTGAGAGCATATCCGTGAATAAGTTGTAGGTGTGGGAGGGGCTAAGTAAAAAAAATTCATGGCATCACAGTACTTATACTTAAGATGTGTGGCTCAATTTTAGCTCTCATACTTGGAATTTATATAATTTTAAAAGTGTATTTATTAATTGGATTCGATTTAATTCTAACCTACATTTGCCTCAAAATTGAGCTAACGTGAACGATACTTGAACATTGGTCTCACTTACAAGAGAGCAACTGCAGTTGAAATTTGCACTTAGCTCCTATCACGGACTCTGTTACATTTGTTAATCTCTTGCCTGATAAAATATGCGAGTCTTTAATTTTATCTTGGTTTCCTTTCATCAAATCAACTTTTAGCTAAATTTATTTTCTTTGTTAATCTAGGCTGGTGGATGTAATTTCTGAAAGCTGTCTAAAACAAGGCAACGGTTTCCCTTGGTGGCTGCAGATGGAGACAATCGCCGTCATGGTCAACACGACCGCGTTTAAGTCAAGCGATCGTCGTCTCTCCTCCGCCTCCATTTTTCTCTCTCTCGGATAGAACACAATTGTCTAGAACTAAAACGGCCACTGGTTAATGCGGTAGATGTGGAGGGGCGATCTGCAAACTTCTGAGAGCATATCCGTGAATAAGTTGTAGGTGTGGGAGGGGCTAAGTAAAAAAATTTCATGGCATCTGCTTTCCTGCAAGTGGGACCAATGTCCACGTCAGCTCATTTTCGATGACAAATCTAATTTAAGAATAAATAAAGTCCAATTAACAAATATAAGACTAAAGTTCTGCAAATTCCGAGTGCGAGGATTAAATTGAGTTCTTGGCCCCGCATGCCAGAAGGAAGACAGATCTATTTGGTTTCTTCTCTCTTGAAGGGGTTGTGAGTTTAGGCCCCACATGCAGAAGCATACTTGAAGGTCGTATATGTAAAAAGTGAGTGACTAGATCTCAGGCGCCTGAGAATTAGTTATGTCTAAGTCGCGGCGTCTGGGAATTAGTTATGTCTAAGTCGCTGATGTCATCCTAATATTTGTGCTAATTCTCAGTTGCAACCTAGTTGCAACTCATAAGATTTGTACTAGTTCTCAGTTACAACCTAGTTGCAACTCATTAAATTCTTAGTTACACCCGAGTTGCAACTCATGTGCAGCACGAATCACGAGGTAAATCAAACGGTGAAAGAAGCGACTGAGACTTAAGAAGTTTTCAGGCGCCTGAAAACTAGCAAATCCGATATAAAAAAGAGTTAAACACACCGTAAATTAGCCAAAACATAACAGCAGGCTGCGTCAGGTCGGGTATAAACGTAATTAGTCCGCGAAAGCTAGTAGCATTTCTCCAAATAAACGATTCTTAGTGGCACAGTCCTGATTTTTTATGTGAATACTTAGAAAACCTTTCAAGGAAAAAGCTAAAACATTGAACCGGGAGAGTACAACATAGCAGAAAACCCCTTGCATTTACACTTTGGAAAAAGAAACGGAAGCCTATAAAATTACGAGAAAATGTCAACAAGTATAGTATATTTAATACATGGTGATAGGTATGGTAATGTATGTGCATCATCTATGTTAATTAACCTCTGTTATGTCCCCTCCTTTTGGTAAATGAATCCGATCAAGCGATCATAATATTTAAGTAATCCTTGTACTGTTACCAAGCTACTAGTACAAATGGACTTTGGCCACCTATATAACTTGACTTGCATGTGTTGTTACTGTTATTATCTACCGTCACCATCCGTCAAGACGACGTTGCTGATGTGGGAGGAGTCGCCAAACGAACCGGTCGACTCCGGGAAGCTCGACATCCTGACGTTGAAGTAGGCCGGCTGCCTGGGCTCCGGCAGCGTGAGCCCCTCGCTGCCGAGCATGGCGACGACGTCAGACATGTTTGGCCGGTCGTCGGCGCTGTCCTGGACGCAGAGCAGTGCCACCTGAAGGCACCTCGTCACCTCGGTCACCGGGTAGCCGGTACCGATTGCCAGGTCGACCATCTCGTGCCATTTCCCCTCTTTCCACAGCCGGTACGCCTGGAAGAATGAACAGGGGCTTGCAGTGTGATTCAGCGGCCGCTTTTCTATCTTTTACTAGGTTTCAGCGTATCGAAGTGCAGTATTCTTGTTGCATTGCTGTATGTACAACTTACGTATCCTGTGAGATTGAAGAATTTGCCGTGCTGGTAGAAGCCTGCGGTCCTCTTCCCGCTTATGATCTCGAGGAGCAAGACCCCGAAGCTGAAGACGTCGGACTTGGTCGAGAAGAGACCCTCTGAAGCATACTCGGGAGCGATGTAACCACTGATGGGAAATGCAAATACAGATTCAGTCGCAAGCTAGACAGACTACGTGTCTATGTGTTGGTGAAATTTGATCAGCAGGAAGAACTTACTGCGTGCCGACGACCCTGGTGGTGTTTGCCTCGGTGGTGTTGGAGCAGAATATCCTGGCCAAACCGAAGTCGGAGATCTTGGGGTTCATGTCGCGGTCCAAGAGGATGTTGCTGGCCTTGAGGTCCCTGTGTACAACCCGCAGGCGAGAGTGCTTGTGCATGTAGAGAAGCCCCTGCGCGATCCCGTCCATGATACGGAAGCGCCGCTCCCAGTTCAGTATCGCACCCTTCGTGCTGTCTGCAGGGTCAGCAGCAGCAGTCAGAAACAATAATACAGCCAGACTTCTAGTAGTACTCGTATGATTTTTACAGAGGAAATGTGAAGGCTCGTTGGTGATCGGAAGTCGGAACGCGTGCGTACCGAAGATGAAGCAGTCGAGGCTCTTGTTGTGCATGTACTCGTATATGAGCATCTTCTCCTCGGCCTGGAGGCAGCACCCCAGGAGCCTGACCAGGTTGGTGTGCTGCAGCTTGGCGATGAGCTGGATCTCGGTCTTGAACTCCAGCAGCCCCTGCAGCGAGCACGCAGAGAGCCTCTTGATTGCGACCTCAAGCCCGCCGCTCAGCTCCCCCTGTAATGTAGTAATAACAAGAACACATCAGCCATGTGTCTTCTGTAAACTGTACTGCCATCAGTAACTGAGAAAAAAATAAACTGCAGTATATATACCCTGTAAACCGCGCCGAAGCCGCCCTGGCCGAGCTTGTGGTGGTCAGAGAAGTTCCCCGTGGCGTCGGCGATCTGGTCGAAATCGTAGAGCGAGAACTCGGAGTCGGTCTCCTCGATCTTCCATAGCTTGAGCACCTGCTCCATCTCCATGGACATGGTTGGTATTCCCACCCTCCCTGACAGATTGGTCACTGCTGGTTAATCGTAGTACGTACATCCTGTTAGTTTTACTGACGTGACGAGGTCGTGGTCGCGGTCGAAGAGAACATGTTGGAGCTAGCTACTGTACGTACCTCTTCTTCTCCGTGTTCTGATCCACAGGAAGCACGCCAAGACGCCGCAGAGGAGCAGGGTCACGGGGACTAGTACCGCGACGATAATCCAAAGCGTGTTCTTGCTACTACCTGCACGTACTGTCAGACATAAAATTATGCTTCGACGACGTTGAAATCCCGGTTTTTCTGTACTGTACTGTTAAGTGATATATAGTCCCAGATCCTAACTAGTCTACTTGACACCGATCGAAGGCTATACGAGACACCGCGCAATTCGCAGTAGAGACGACGACGAAATGAAACACAAAGACGAAGGGCGCTGGATCGGGCCATCGGGGACCACACACCGGTCGCGGTCGGGTCGGGACGATGAGCGACGACCCGGCCGGCATGCAGAGTCAAACACCGTGGTCTCCCTCCCTCCCCGCCGGCTGCCTCACCAAATCGCCTTTGGATTGGACACGAACACGAGATGTGGACAGCCGCGGGAAGAAGCAAAGCAGCGACCGTACCGTACCAACTACCAACTGGGTTGAGCATAGTATAATCAAATGGGCTTAATTTTGTCGCGTAGACGCGTAGAGTACGTACGTACGTACGTGCATGACATGCACATGTCCACCCGGCCGGATTCCCAAAGGCATGTGAGTGGATGACGCCGCGCGCGAGAACGAAGGCGCCGATCGAGTTGGCCTGTGGCTGTGGCTGTGGGCGGTGGCCGAACGAGTCCGCCGGGGAACAAATAAAGGGTATGAAGAAAAACTAAAAGGGAGGCTGGCTCTGGCTGAATCGCGCGCCGGACGTGATTAATCAAAGGCCATTGGAGTAGCAGAGCCTGTCGTCTCGGCAAAAGCATGCAGCTCGCACCCCGCCGTGCCTCACGTGGATCCGCCTCTCGCTGTCGCTCCATCGATCAACGGTAAGAATAACAAGGGCGTGGGGTTGCGTGAGAAGACTATACACTGAGGAAAACCAGTGCGCTACGTACGCGGCAGAATCATCTGTGTCGGCTACCACCATCGAGATCTAGCAGGCCAGCTCGCCGGCTACACGTACGGAACACTGGATCAGGATTATTCCCTGCAGGTTCTAAGATCCAACGAACGCGCGCGACCTGATGTATTCGCATAAATGAAAACAAAGATCGAAAGCAGGTCGTGTGCCTCTGCCTCTGCTGGGAATACAAAAGGAGTCGTGCTAGCTAGTAGTACTCCCTCCGTTTCAAAATATAAGATGTTTTAGCTTTGTGAAGTAAATGAATCTAGACTATTTTTAGTGTCTAGGTTCAATCTAAATAGGAGTGAACCTATACACTAAAAGTAGTCTATAATATACATTTGATTCACAAAGCTAAAACATTTTATATTTTGAAACGGAGGGAGTAGCCGGTCCAGTCATCCACGGCCAAAACAAAGACACGCACGGTCTTACGACAGAGATGGCCCGATTAGATTTTGCACAAGATTGGCTGGTGGCATCTCTATCAATGCCATCGACTCCTTGGATTCGCGCATGGAATAATAATGCTTCCAAAGACGTTTTTATGTTTTGTTTAGAAAAGTTCTAACTTTGTCCCCGCTAAGAAAATGGTAAGGGCCCTACGAAAATGCCACTAACTTTGGCGCATGGAATAATATTTCCCAAGTGGAAAAGAAGGTCTGCGTCGACGAAATATATATGCAGGTCGTCGATAGCATCATCGACTGGACCTGGACGTCCTCTCCATCAGAATACTAAGGCAAGACTTCAACAGCTTCCGTCGTAAAATATATTGGCACATGTAACTACTGCCGGGATCCGTACACACAGGTCTCGCACAGATAATTCCTTCTTTCTTCCTACAGGCTGATCGATGATGTGCACCGCCCGGCCGGCGTTTCTTCTATATATGGACACCAAAGTCAAGAGGGGTCCTACTCTGATGAGATATTCTACGAAATTCTTTACTTGAATTGTGTCTTCTGTCTTGGATCATGAAAATGTATCCACGTTTTGAGAGAAAGGGTTCTAGCTAGAGGAAACTTGGAAACCAATAAGAAATAGTCATTTTGGTTTGAGCCCCAAATTAAATTTATTTTAAATAAAGAAGTTATAGTATATTAGACTTTTCTGCCTCGTGGCAGGTTTACTTGTCTCTACTCGATATTTTTTAAAACAAATTAAACTTATTTTTTTGCAAGGAATAAAGTTTAAGTTTAAATTTAAATTTAATAATATGATGATTGGTATATATGCAACTTAGAAGAGATATTATGTAAAACACAATCCTATGTGATGATTGAACTCAATATTTGTGCTGTTAGATAATAGGATAGCGTTCGTTCAAATAGTATGTTTAAATGAATATATGCCTTCAGAAAAAACTTTGATCGCAACCGTTGCATGTGCATTTGTTCTTAACATTTTCATGTATTCCAAGAAATGCTGTTTTCAAATCAATGATATAGAAGCAGCTCCACTTACGCAATCTCCAAGCTAGTACTCCTAGATGGTCACAATAATAACCATAGAAAACGGAGGATGGCATAAACTAAATAATTGTCATCTCATGATGAACTGAAAGGAAATGCAGATGCTAATAATAAGCTAGCACCAGGTCGAGCGAGCATGCAGAGGTTCGAGACTCACCTGTGGAGGAAGAAGAACCGACCAGCGGCGTGAGCTTGAGGATGTCGTC
Source organism: Avena insularis (assembly GCA_023614405.1). NCBI lineage: Eukaryota > Viridiplantae > Streptophyta > Magnoliopsida > Poales > Poaceae > Avena > Avena insularis. Next base: position 36,885,535 of record CM042687.1, read on the forward strand.
GGTGGTGGTGAAGAAGATATCCTTCTCGTACCTGTAATTGCAGCGCACCCCAAGAATCCTCCCGCCCAACCTCCCGCTCAAGGACATGGGCAGCTGTTCGATGATGCCGGCGAGGCAGTCCCGGCACTGGGCCGTTGTGAGGTCGGGCGTGCACTGCGCGAGGCCGTAGAGGTTGATCTTGTCCTGCGGGAAGCCGGCCTGGCCCGTGGCGTACCTGCCGCTCCCGTTGCTGGCCTTGCCGGCCACCGCGTTGGCCAGGCGCGTGACGAGTCCGTCGAACTGGGCGACGTTCCCTCCGGACACGTTGTTCATGTTGGGCGCGACACTCTCGGGCCAGTTGGCGGCTCCGGCGAGGAAGTCCCGGTCGTAGAAGCGGAGGTGGCACTGGTCGTGGAAGATGGTGACGTCCTTGCTGTAGCGGCAGAGGCTCGCCGCGTCGTTGAACGCCACCGTGATGCACGCGGCGCAGGCGTCGCCGGTGTAGTCCCCGCGGCAGAGCGCCAGCCCGTAGGCCGTGTCGGGCGCCCGGCCGAACGCGCCCGCGGAGAAGCCGGAAATCGAGGCGTTCCTGGGGAGCGCCGTGGACATGGCCGCGAGGTTGGCCGCGAAGGTGCTGTTGGGCAGGTAGAGACGCTCCTCGTTGGTCGAGTTGCAGGCGCGGGAGAAAACGTTGGTCACCGGCGCGGCTAACTGGTCGCCGGCCGCCGACGCCGGCGAGGAGGTGGTGGTGGCCACGAGGAGGAGGAGAGGACAAGCATGGTATTGGTAGGTGTTAACTACTGATGACACTGCTTTGGGGGACTAGCTAGATCGATGCACAAAAGCTATGCTCTCATTGGCAGTGCTCAGTAGTTATCGAGTGGTATTAGTAGTAGCAGTAGGCACCCATCCATGCTCAACTAATTAGGAGTAGAGCAGATTTTTTAATGCACGAGATATATAGAATAAGGGCTCCGGGTCCGGGTTGCTTGAGCCGTGACAGCGATACCGTACGCTGGTTTCAGGCTTTCAGCTCGGGAAGGTTGACTTGAGAGGTACGTACGGGCTCCGATCGCTGATCGGGATTGGACGATGTAACGTATTGCGCGGGTAATTCTTTAGACTGTACCAGCTGCTGATGGTGTCGTTCTGGATTTGTTTACAAGAGAAAAGATGCATGGCCGGAGTAACCCAGTAGGTGGGGCCGATTCGGTTAAGTCCTTAATTTGGATGTGGATTCATTGCTAGAGCTGCCGAGTACGAATGCTCGATGGAATCCCGGATATTTTCGGAACACGAAAGTTCAGGGAAAATCATTCTCAGTTCAAAGAGTTGTGCACAACCACAGGTAGGAGCTAGCTGCGTATAAGTGTGACCAGGAATACCAAAATTGAACCGGACCGAAAACTGCAAGGCCAGAATCCACAGAACGGTTTCCGCTATGTTTCCAAGAAAAAGAACACGGCTACTTTCTACACACCTTGTTTTGAATCTGAAAAATTCTTTGACAATCTAATTGAATGGACGCGATGAATCAGGAGTTAGTCTCTAACCTGCATCTCTATGTAACCTGCATTTCTTTTTTGCTCAGTTGCAGTTCAGGAAAATGCTAGTAATTTTGTCATAGGGAGAATATGTTCAGAATCTGGACAACTCAGGGCATATCCAGGTTAAGCCAACAGAGGTCAGAGGACACCCGGTCCAATCTTATTTTCTTCAGATATTTGAAAATTTTATATCGTGTGATACCCCTAAATCTTGGTGAAAATTTTATACAGTCTCGATACAGGGACACCGGGTTACTTTTGCTCTAGGTCCGCCCCAAGGACTACTTAAATCACTTTTGTTGATCCGTGCCAAAACATAAAAAGAAATAAAAGTTCTGGTGCACAGATGTTGTAGATCTTAGCAAAATATATACCTATTTGTAAGTTTTTATAAAATCTTGAAAAAAAAAGTCATGCGCATAGACATTAAGCTAAAATGTACCCATGTACATTTGCCAGGTGTACCTGAAAGATGGACCCAAGCTATAGTAATTGGTTTGAAACTTTATGGGGTATAATGTAGATTTGTTTTCTCCTATAAATGAGGTACTTACGCGGAATTCTTGCTAAATGGGGTATTTGTGTCACAAATGCACACCTAGGAACAAAAATGGAGTTCACTTTGAGTTTAGACTCTGCGGTAATTATTTGGTTCCATACGTCTTATGAGTTATGCAACAGAGATACAAGGAGGAATGCATGTTGGCTCGGACAGTCTTACATAAATGGTCCTTCTTCACAAGTGACCAGCATTGGTTGAGACACGACCTTGATGATCTTGTTGGGCAAGGCGACTCTTTTTTGTTCTGGTTGTATCTAGATCTTTGGTTTACCTTTGTAAGTGTGGTGCTCTTTATAAAGTCTGTGTATTATGCATTGTTGCAATTGCAGCCAGTATGTCCTTCTATGCGATGATACGTCTTCCAGAAATAATTATAACAAAACGCACGCATGAGTTATGTACTGTTAAGTCAAAAAAATTAAAATCGTAATAACTATGCATAAATTAAATCTTATTTTTTTATTCCGAGAAAGCCTATGCCAAAATCAAGTAGTCTTTCCTCTAACAGACTTTGGGAATGAAAGGTTTTTCTGCTGAGTGGTGTGCTTTAATTTATAACTTGTGGGCGGTATGTAGTGTTGTCATTAAAGCCAATAATGATGTTGGTAAATATTTTTAGACAAAGAAAGAGCTAAGACAAGACGGCCTCTTTTATCACCAAAGCTATCAAATATCGTGGATGGCATGCTTGCCATTATGATTGAGCGTCCAAAGTCTGGTGGCCAAATTAAAGTTGTGATTCCTCATCTAGTTGATGGTGGATTATCTATCCTATAATATGTTGATAATACAATTCTTTTTATGGAACATGATATCGAAACAACTAATAATCTAAAGTTAATTATGCCAGATTTCGAGCAACTTTAGGGTTGAAAATTAATTTTCATAAGAGTGGATTGTTTTGATTCGTTGAGGCTCATGACGAGTCTAATTTGTATGCCGAGTTATTTGGATGTGGACAAGACCAGTTTTCAATTAGATATTTAGGCATTCCAATTTATTATTGGAGACTTACAAACGCCGAATAGAAACTTGTTGAGAAGAGATTACAATTAAGACTAAGTAGTTGGAAAGTCAAACTGTTATCCTTCTTGGGAAGGGAGATTGGTTGTCATTAACTCGGTACATAACATGGTACTATATATGATATCCTTTTTCCAACTATCAAAAGGAGTTTTAAAATATTTGATTACTTTCGAATAAGATTCTTCTAGCAAGGTGATAGTGAGAAAAAGAAATACCGACTCCCTAAGTGGAGAGTGGTTTGCCTCCCCAAGACTAGGGTGGCAAGGTATTCATGATCCTGAGATCAAAGATGCATCCCTCCTTGGAAAATGGCTCTTCAAGTTATTTTCTAAATCCGGGATTTGCTAACTCTGCTTAAAAATGCGTTGGTTCGAAGGCTTTGTCCCAGGTGCATTGGATGCCTATGGACTCACATTTCTAGGCTGGTCTAACGGCTCCGAACAAACATGTCTTCCTCTTTAGATTGTTTCCAATTATGGATGGATTGAAAATACCGTTCTAGGAGGACAGGTGGTTAGTTAATGCCACAATCCAAGAACAATATCCTGCTTTGTATGATATTATTCTTCATAAGAATGATATAGTCGCCATGGTTATGAAGGCTCCACCTCCAAATGTGACATTTAGAAGAGATTTATCCGGTCCTAGGCTTGCCTCTTGGAATTCCTTGCTTCCACACTTGGCTTTAGTGTATTTGGTACCAGAGACCAGTGAATTTCGTTGGAATCTTCACAAAAGTGAAAAATTCTCGGTTGATTATATGCACAAGGCATAAGTCTAGCCAGTAGTTCCAGTCGATAACAATAGAAAAATCTAAAAAATAAAGATACCACTTGAGATTAAAATATTTCCCGATATCTTCGTCTCGGGGTATCCTTAACGGCTACCAGAGACAATCTTGTCAGATAAAATTGGCATGAAAATACAAAATATTTTTTGTTCATTCATGAAGAAAGAAAAAGGGGCCAGGATCCTTCTTTTTGGGGTGGGGAAGAACCTGAGAAAGGCAGTCAGGCCTAGGATCAGCCGATGTTTATCTTGTGCGATGCTCTTCTTTAAAGCTCGACGCTGAATTTTAAATGACCGTGTTTTGTTCAATTTAGTATCGGTCTTCTTTGACATTTCGAGCTCCTAGTTTGAATTACCTCGTTAGAAGAAATGAGCTCCCAGGCATCGGATCTTGTAGTTTCTTATGAACCCTTTTGTTTGTGTGGACAATATAGAAATTTTACGTAACGTGTTACTTAACCTTGAAGAAACGTTGCCCGCCGAATTATACATGATCGTTTCACATTGAGTCAGGGGCGCAATGATTGCAGTGCCCTCGGGGCCACCGGAAACAGTTTAAAACGACTCGTCAGTTTGGATTTGTAATTCATATATTTACGAGAAAAGGCTGATTGGGTTTCACGGCTGGTATCGTGAGCTCGACTGTTTTCATGGAGAGACAAAGTGGTCAATACAACGACATTTTCTTACACGATAGTATACTGACATTTTCTTTTGGCGGGTAGACATACATAATGTCAGGTACACTTAGGAAGTAGAGCTACTAGAATAATGAAACAAACGTATATTGGTACGCTTTGTGAAATATTCGAGATAAGCTTTCGATTAAATCTACCCCCTCCGTCTTAAAATAGATGTCTTAGATTTTTTAAAATTTTAATAAATCTATACTAAATAATGTCTAAATTTATTTAAATTTTAACAAATTTGAGACATTTATTTTGAGACGGAGGGAGTAAGACATTGAAACATTATGCTGAGTGCATTTTCGAAAGGCACTAATTGCCAAGAACAATGGCCTGGGGGTGTGTTGATCATTAATTTGATAAACAAAAATATAAAAGACGGATGCAACTGTATACGCCAGTATATATGAATCTCAATGCAGGCCCACTTTTATATAGAAGCAAGCAAGTAGATTCACTATATTACTATGTATAGACATCCAGAAAATATCAGAGTCACATAGCTACAAAGTATACGCTAGCTAGCACATGACAATACATTTTGGAAAATGAAGTTACCAATGAAAAACAATATCTTTATGCGGTACCTTATTGAAAATGTTACTCTAAACAAAGACAACCCCGTAAAGCGTAATTAGTAAGGTAATCAAAGTGTTGTCTCTGTCATCCAGGTGGCTTCAAACTTGTATGTTCGCCCTCCACTCCTGCGCTTGTATCCACCTTGCAGTGTTGCAAATATTTTTGGCAGCAAACTCCTTGTATCCACCTTGCAATGTTGCAAATATGTTATGCTAATATAGCAAAATCGGAGAACAATTGTATAGCGAAAAATTTGTATCAATATTGCAAAAAACAACAGAGAAATCTTCAGAACTCGCCGGAATTCACAGCCCAAAATTTGTACAAAACATATTGTAGCATTTGGATAACGTTAATGTGGAAAAAACGAAAAGAGTACAAAGCAAAAAAAATATACGAGTATGTAGCAAAATCAGTCCCCTGTTTCGTTGTGTTAGCAAAGCCTCCCACCATGGATAGCAACATGGTACACCCATAATAGCAAAGCTGTCCGCTATCGGTAGCATCTTCGGCAATGCTCTTGCAGCAGCAGCCCAGATTTGCGGGGGAGAAGGTCAGGGGCGGAGCATGGCGACGAATCCGGTGAGGTCATCCTCGACGGCCTACGCTGCGCCGGTCAACCGCCAACGAACGTATGTGTGTGCGCGCCAGTCTACCCGAAACGATGGATGTCATGGGATCCTCCGGAGGTTGTCTATCATTTCCCTTAAAAGTTAGGACTTTTGTGTGACAAGTGCCCACACGATTGAGATGCAACGTGTGCACCTTCCGATGGTGAAATCAAGAAATATGTTCCTTCTCATTACCCAAAAAGTTGAAGGTATCCGACTGCACGTTGTGAACGTATTTGACTGCACGTATTTGTGCCCAGAGTAGGTTTTTATGGTGTCTATCGATTTCCAAGTCCTGGCACGACTTCCTCCTGTAGGAGTACTATACTCGATTAACGTCTAACGCAATGCAGCTTGGCGGTTTCCGGATCATACTGAAATCACGCACGCAAGGTGCATGCAGCTGTTATTTTCCCTCTCGTACACACAGCAGCAAAGCAAACCACTCTTGCCGCTAGGATAAGCTTGCTGTATAATACTATGCACGATCGCTCACCGACCTCTTTTAGTAAGGCACTGTACGTACATGTGCTCGCGACTCGCGAGACTCCTCGATCGGCGACCGGATACACGAGGCAGGTTACCAACGATCCAGTAAACAAAAACAATCGGCGACCGGATGTTTATGGATAAAGGTCCAGCAACTTTGCCTAGTAGAATATTTTTCTGAGTAACACCTACTCCCTCCGTTTCAAAATATAAGATGTTTTAGATTTGTGAAACAAATATATCTAGACTACTTTTAGTACGTAGGTCCATTCAGATTTGGAGTAAATCTAGATACTAAAAGAAGTCTAGATATATTTTCTTCACAAACCTAAAACATCTTATATTTTAAAACGGAGAAAATAGCTGCATAGGTCGAACCGTGGGTGGTTGGACAGATTATCCCGGAATTCTGAACACAGGATCCACTTTATCAACAGAGGTTTGATGATTTGGGGGTTTGACTCGTGTGTGTAGCAAATATTTATTCTCGCAAATTAACTTACAGAAAAATTAATGTGTGTGTAGTAACGGAGTGTCATCATGTCGAAAGAGACTGCCCAGCTAACCGTATGGATCTGTTTTTATCCCGAACAAAGGCCATATTCCTTACGCGGCACGTGAAACTTCAACACAAATTCACGCGACTTTGTGTGCTTGTGTTTAGTTTGTGGTTGCATAATTGCGTTTTGTTGGAGAGCGGAGTTTTGGCACCCATGAGCATATGCTAATGCATTTGAAATGTTATAAAATATTGATAAATTAATAAAAAATGATGAGGCATCCCAATGAAAGTTGGTCCGCCAGGACAACCAAGGATATGTAATGTTAACTGTTAAGTCTAAAGTTGTGCCAATAAATAAAGGGAATCCGAGCCATTTTGTTTCCAAACCATGTTGTGAGCTAAGTTACTTCGGCTAGGGTAAGTCGGACTTCCTATCTCTTTGTCCTATATATATAAGCAAAGAGTGTGCCACAGTATTAGGGTTATGTTAAATTTTAGATTGAACTATGTGTTCGTGTGTGTATCTTCCATCCGGGGAAGACATCGTCACAATTACCAGTTGAGGTTTGAGGCATGCTTTTTTTTAAAGCAACCAGCAGGAGCTCTACCTTTTCTATTAAAGGAAGAGAATTAGCCAGTTTGAAGAAAAACTGGCCAAAAACCGATACAAACACACGCGTCCGGTTTATAAGGAAACCAGACGAGAAAAACCAACACGACCTGAAAAACAGGTAAAACCACACACATGGCCACACTACCTAGCTAAGCTAGGTCTGGAGCGCCGTCGAATGACACCAGCACGACGACAATGGCGAGCACTATGAAAGCCTGGTCCATGTCCCCGGAGAGGAAGGCAGAGCCGAAGGAGAGCGGTTAGGCCTCTCAAGCTTCATGGCGATAGGCAGGCCACGGAGAACACGCCAGCAGCACTCGCACGCCGACATGACTCGAAGACGTCGACTCAACCCAAAGCACTAGCATCCCCGAAAGTGGCATCCATCCCTCCAAAAATTGACGCCTCCAAGAAGGCCACGACGCCCAAAGACGTCACCGTCAACCAATCCGACAAGCCAGATTTGGGCTTTCGCCCCGGAGTGATAGACGAAGGGGTGTTGGGACTCCACAATAACGCCCCCAAAAGGGAAAACGGCACCCTCGAGCACCGCCGCTGGCGGCACCGACCGAGTCGAGATAGACTTTCGTCTGGAGACCCTACACCACCTCCAAGGGCCGTCAAGAAGATGGCCCCTGCACCAATAGAGGCAATCCCCGCTGCCCTCATGGCCAAAGGAGGAACCTCACCACCACCAAACCTCCCGGAGCCGCCGCTCCAGCATCCACACATAGAAGGGCGACGCCGCGTCAACCTGGCACGTTCCGAGATGCCGAAAAAACAGCACCCCACCCTCCAGAAGTGGCATCGCCGCGCTGCCGTCCAAACTCTGCCACACCGCCGACACCACACCGTGGAGCACCGCTCAGTCGCAGATATTTCGGAGCCCGGAATGATCAGACTCCAGCCGCCACGAGACACGGCCCAGGCCGAAGCCCACGGGCTCCCTCGCTGTGGCGCCGGCGCGCCACCGTCCTCTCCATGGCCACCACCACCACGGAGCTACATATACCGGATGTAACTGTCGTGCCTCGGCTGGCCTGCCATGCGCAATGGCCTGCAGGAGCCGCCGCATCCAGCAGATGAGGGCGCGGCCTCGATCTGCGTCCTCCACGTGACCTCCACTCCGAGGAGCCAGCGGCGCACCACACCACCTCCAATGTGAACCCGGGGCCACCACCCCGGTCTGCCTGCACCAATGATATGTTGCAAACGTATCTATAATGTTTGATGCTCCATGTTTGTTTTACACCATTGCTTTATGTTTTGTATACACTTTGTGGTATTTTTATGTATTTTCTGGAACTAACCTATTAACAAGATGCCCCAGTGCCAATTCCTGTTTTCTGCTGTTTTTTGTTTTAGAAAAGCTAGTAAAGAAATATTCTCGGAATTGGATAAAACAAAAGCCGAACTTCCTATTTTTTAGAGGCGAACACGGGGTCCGAAGGAGAGGGGGAGGCGCACCCCAGGGTGGCCACACCTGGGCCAGGTGTGGCCAGGGGGCACGCCGCCCTAGGGTGTGGCCCCTAGCTCTCCACTGACCTTGCCCCTTCGCCTATGTATTCCTCCCGAGGCAAAAACCCTAAGTACCATATCAGAAATCCACGAAAAGTTCCACAGCACCGCCGCCACCAAAGAGGAGATTTGAGGGACATAAGTCTCTGTTCCGGCACCCTGCCGGGACGAGGAATTGCCCTCGGAGCTATCTCCATCGACTCCACCGCCATCTCCATCGCTGTTGCTGACTCCCATGATGAGGATGGAGTAGTTCTCCCCCGAGGCTAAGGGCTCTACCGGTAGCTATGTGTTCATCTCTCTCCATGGTGTGATCTTATTGTGATCATGAGCTTTGTAATCTAGTTAAATAAGTAGATGCTACTCAAGTGCTTTTATTACTGTAATCTCCGGAGACACCTTGTCCCACGTGTGTGAAGGTGACAGTGTGCGCACTGTGTGTGACTCTTAGGCTAAAGGTTACAGAAATACTTATCTTGAGTTATAATTTGAGTTGGATTTCTCTATAAAATTGTGGTGTTTGTCTGGAACCATCTAATGCTTAAGGTGACAGTGAGGGGTTACCTAGATGGGGAATGCAAACTTTAAGGAGCGCTTTCATAGCCCTACACAATGAATTGGTGTTCGTTATCCAACCGGAGAGTAGTTCAGAGTAGCATAGTGAAGAATATATATATATATATATAGTGGGCTATCTAGGATGATACCTATGCATACTAATCTAACTATTGGATATTCTATAGACAGCATGAAGTTGAGCAGCAGGAGCACAAAATATCTAACGAAAAACATCACACCCCGTTACATCAAGAGCATTTTTTTCATGCATTTCTAGTACATGCAGGTACACATGCAAACTAGCACATGCATGCAAACTAGCAACAGCTCACGCATGCATGGAGCTAACAATACTAGTAGACCATTGAACTGGCTAAAATTTCAGCATGCATTCTAGCAATACATTCAGACTATTGAATCGGCCAAAATTTCAGCACGCATTCTAGCACTATATGTAGACCATTGAACATACCATTTTTTGAGTATGTAAATTAACACTATACATAGACCATTGAGTAGACCAATATTTGATCAACCCATTGAGTAGACCAATATTTGAGCAACACATATGTTGGTCTTGAAGGGAATATGCCCTGAGAGGCAATAATAAAGTGTTTATTATGTGTATTCCAAGTATATGATAGATGTTTATTTTGCATGCTATAATTGTATTAATACGGAAACGTTAATACATGTGTGTTTAATAAACAAACAGAAAGTTCCTAGTTATGCCTCTCTCATAAACTAGCTCGTTGATTAACAAGATGATCAAGGTTTCCTGATCATGGACATTGGATGTTGTTAATAACGGGATCACAATATTAGTGTAATGGTGTGATGAACATTCATCCGAAGTATAGCATTACGATCAAATTCATTGATTTTATATTGCTATAACAACTTATGAAGTGATCCTAATCCTTAGACCATGAGATCATGTCAATCACTAACACCGGAAGAGTTTCTTGATAACATCAAACGTCACACCGTAACAGGGTGATTATAAAGATGAATTCAGAACTAATAAAATGTTATGTTGAGGCTCATGGATCGAGAGTGGAATTTGTTCATCCCGATGACGGATAGATATACTCTGGGCCCTCTCGGTGATATCACATTGATTAGCTTGCAAGCAAGTGATTTGATCACTAGAATGTTATATCACAGGAACAAGAAAAGAGTGCATGTCGGTAACGAGATCAAACTAGGTATGGAGATACCGATGATCGAATCTCGGACATGTAATATATCGTGAAACAAAGGGATTAAGATACTAGCGTAAAAGGTTCCGACGATCACAAGAAAGTCATCGTTGAATGTGTGGGAGTCAGTATGGGTCTCCAGATCCCGCTTATGATTATTGATCCGAGAGGGGTCTCGATCATGTCCGCATTATTCACGAACCGTAGGGTGACACACTTAAGAGACACCGACATCCAATTGGAGCAAATGTTTCATGCCGAAAGAATGAACAAGCGCAGGAATTTATTTCACTAGATACCGAAACAGGTTTTCGGGTGAAATTGCATAAAGTGGTTATGCATGTGAAATGGAATTCTAGCAAGGGGTTATTTGTGAATGTTTGTCATTAAAGTAATTGACAAAATTCTGAATAAAATAAAAGAGTTTTATTTAATGAGAGTTTGCATTAAATTTGGTGGAAATTTAATGGGAATTTGAGTGGACTTTTGAGTGGAGGGAATTTAAAGGAGATTTGTGAGTGGAGTGTCCACCCACATGAAGAGGGGAGGGCAAGGGGGCAGCCCCCATGCGCCGGCCACCCCCTTGGGGTTCCCCCTCCTCCTATAAAAGGAGCCCCCCTCCTCACTTGTCTCACACACCTCCTCGTGAAGGATCTCTCTCCCCCTCTAGAATTTATCCCCCATGGTCTCGGACTAGCGAGATACATGTTCCCGGTGTCTATTCGGCAAGAAAGAGTTGTGCTTCCGCTGCATCGCTGGAGCGAGGAGGCGGAGGTTGCTCGGTGCCTCGAACGTGTGTGCGAGCACGGATGCGCTGCTGATTTGCGGCGCTAGGACTTCCTCTCGATCTTGAGATCGGCAAGAGAACGTCTACATCAACCACGAGTTGAACTCGTTAAGCTTTGTCGGTCTTCAAGGGTATGTTCTCTACGGATATACATCCGCCCGTTGTTTGTATCTAGTAGATAGATCTTGGTACATAGTTCACATTGTAGGAAATTTTTTTGTTTTCTATGCTGTGAACCCTATAGTGGTATCAGAGCCGGATCTATGCGTAGATACTTTACACGGGTAGTACACATATGAGTATGTGGGCGATGATGATCATGTTGTTGCTCCTTTGTTGTAATTTTGGATATTGGTGGCATAGTGGGATGAAGTGGCCCGGACAAACTTTACATGTCCTCGCACATGAGACCTGTTCCACGCTTGACATGCAACTAGTTTGCATAAGTGGCTAGCGGGTGTCTGTCTCTCCTACTATAGTCAATATCTATTTTGCAAGCGAGTTGTCAACAATTTGGTTATCCTCGTTGTGGTTCATGTTCGTAGGTAAGAACGGTTCTATCTCGAAAGCCCTAAGCCACGTAAAACTTGCAATGGATAAATTAGAGGCGTCTAGTTTAGATTGTTGCTGGGCTAGTGTTATGATATGGTAGTGTTGTAAGTAGAAGTATGAGATGATACTCTTACAACACACATAGCGTGTAAAATCCATAGACCTTGGATTTACACATATAGGTATGATAGTGATCATACCACGATGCACATGATAGAGATCATCTGCGGGAACCATATCATTTCACTAATAAACATATGATGTTTGATATCATATTATATTGCTTAATTAGCGCTTTGTTAGCATAATAAGATGATCCCTCATTTAAATATCAAGATAAGAATGTGTTCTTCCTTTAGTATGCACCGATTATGTTTTCGTCGCTCCAAGACATCACGTGATGATCGGGTGTTCTTGGATCCACGACCATATTTCGGGTGTAAAACAGTTACACACGCGAATACTAAGGTTCTAACTTGGCGAGCCTAGCATGTACAGACATGGCCTCGGAACACGGACCGAAAGGTTAAGCATGAGTCATATAGTTGATATGATGCCCATTTGATGCTCGCCTTTGAAGCTATACCGACTCACGTGATGATCGGACTTGGTGTAGTGGATTTAGTTCATGTAATCACCAAAAAGGCACGAGGGGTGTCGTTTTTGAGTGGGAGTTCATTCGTAATATAGATTAGTTGAACTCAATCTATCATACACTTAGTCTAAACTTTACAAATTCTGTTGTAGATGGCACCACCTACTTTTAATTTCAATGTGTTCATGGAGAAAGAGAAACTAGCAACGAACGGTAGCAACTTTACCGAATGGGCCATGAATTTGAGGATTCTCCTCTCTGCTGCACAAAAGCAATATGTGCTAGAAGCGCCGTTAGGCTCCCCACCTTTAGATGATGCCCCTGACGAGGAGAAGAATGTCTATCAGACTCGTCAGGAGGACCACAACTTAGTTCATTGCGGCATATTGTATGGGCTAGAGCCGGAACTTCGAAAGCATTTCGAAAACGGCAATGCATTTGATACAATGGGTGAGTTGAAAATGATTTTCGACACACATGCTGCTGTAGAGATCTACAACGCTTCAGAAAAGTTCTTTAGCTGCATGATGGAAGAGCACAGCTCCGTTAGTGAGCATGTACTCAAGATGTCGGGTTACGCCGATAAGCTTGTGTCCTTGGGAATATCGATTCCCATTGACTTAGGCATCCATCGTGTTCTGGGTCTACGCCACCTAGCTATAAGAGCTTCGTGATGAACTATAATATGCAAGGCATGAAGAAGTCTCTCCCGAGCTTACACAATGCTTAAAACTACTGAAGTGGAGATCAAAAGGAACATCAAGTGTTGATGATCAATAGGAACACTGGTTTCAAGAAAGACAAGAAGGAAAAGCGGAAGGAAGTAAAGGCGGCAAGCACGTTGCAGCGCTGAAAAAACCCCGAGTTGGACCTAAGTCTGATTCCGAGTGCTACTATTGTAAGGGGACTGGCCACTGGAAGCGCAACTGCCCCAAGTATCTGGCAGACAAGAAGGCCGGCAAGGCAAACAAAGGTATATATGATATACATGTTATTGATGTGTACTTGACTAGTGCTCGCAGAGCACCGGGTATTTGATACAGTTCGTTGCTAATATTTGTAACTCGAATCGGGGCTGCGGAACAAGCGACCGCTAGCAAGGGTGAGGTCAAGATGCGTGTCGGCAATGGATCAAGCGTTGATGTGATCGCCGTTTAACGCTGCCTCTCCACTTGCCGCCGGGATTAGTTATAAACTTGAATAAATGTTATCGGTGCTCGCGAGCATGAACATTGTATCCTGATCGTTTTTGATGCGCAGGGGTTATTCATTTAAATCCGAGAACAATGGTTGTTCCATTTATATGAATGAAATCTTTTATGGTCATGCACCGATGATGAATGGTTTATTTCTATTAGATCTCGATGATAATGTTACACATATTCATAATGTTGATGCTAAAAGGATTAAACTTAATGATGATATATCTGCATATATGTGCTTGCCGTCTAGGTCATATTGGCGTTAAGCATGAAGAAGCTCCATTCGGATGGACTTTTGGAATCACTTGATTATGAATCATTTGATACATGTGAGCCATGCCTTATGGGCAAGATGACTAGAACGCCGTTTTCGGTTCAATGGAACAGGCGGATTTATTGGAAATCATACATTCGATGTATGTGGTCCAATGAGTGTGTCGGCGAGGTGGATATCGTTATTTTGTTACTTTCACGGATGATTTGAGTAGATACGGTTATATCTACTTGATGAAACACAAGTCTGAAACCTTTGAAAAGTTCAAGGAATTTCAGAATGAAGTGGAAAATCATCGTAATAGAAAGATCAAATTTCTACTGTCCGACCATGGAGGTGAGTATCTAAGTTACGAGTTTAGCACTCACATGAAAGAGTGTGGAATTGTTTCACAACTCACACCTGCCGGAACACCACAGCGAAATGGTGTGTCGGAACGTCGTAATCGTACTTTATTAGATATGGTTCGATCTATGATGTCTCTGACGGACTTGCCGTTGTCATTTTGGGGTTATGCACTAGAAACTGTTGCATTCACTTTAAATCGGGCACCATCTAAATCCGTTGAAAAGACACCGTATGAATTGTGGTTTGGAAACAAACCTAAGCTGTCATTTCTTAAAGTTTGGGGATGCGATATTTATGTGAAGAAACTTCAACCGGATAAACTTGAACCCAAAGTGGAAAAATGCGTCTTCATAGGATACCCTAAAGAAACTATTGGGTATTCCTTCTATCACAGATCCAAGGGCAAGGTTTTTGTTGCCAAGAATGGATCCTTTCTAGAGAAAGAGTTTCTCGCGAAAGGTGTGAGTAGTCGGAAGGTAGAACTCGAAGAGGTTGGAACCTTCTCTTCAAAGTATGGCGAGTAGCGCAGCGCCGGAAGTTGTTCCGGAGTTGGCTCCACCTGTTGAAGAGGGAACTAATGATAATGATCATGAAACTCCGAAAGAGAGTACTACCGAACCTCGCGGTCAAGCAGACGCTGCGGCTCCGAAATGCACGGAAATCCTGTCATGAATTTCATGGTTGATGAAAATGATGACCCTGCGACGTATGAAGAAGCGATGATGAGCCTGGATTCCAACAAATGGTTAGAAGCCATGAAATCTGAGATGGAATCCATGTATGAAAATCAAGTTTGGAACTTGGTGGAATTACCTCATGACCGAAAGGCCGTGGAGAACAAATGGATTTTCAAAAGGAAGATGCTGATGGTAATGTGACCATCTATAAAGCTTGACTTGTCGCAAAGGGGTTTCGACAAATTCAAGGAGTTGACTACGATGAGACTTTCTCTCCCGTAGCGATGCTAAAGTCAGTTAGGATTATGTTAGCAATTGCTGCATATTTCAATTATGAGATATGGCAGATGGATGTCAAAACCGCGTTTCTCAATGGTAATATTGAAGAAGAGTTGTATATGATACAACCAAAGGGTTTTGTCGATCCTAAGGATGCTAACAAGGTGTGCAAGCTTCAGCGATCCATCTATGGATTGAAGCAAGCATCACGAAGTTGGAATCTCCGCTTTGATGAGGTGATCAAAGAGTTTGGATTTGTCCAAACTTATGGAGAAGCTTGTATTTACAAGAAAGTGAGTGGGAGCAATGTGGCATTTCTGATATTATATGTGGATGACATATTATTGATGAAATGATATAGATCTTTAAAGCGTGTTAAAAGTTATCTAAACAGCAAATTTTCAATGAAGGACCTAGGTGAAGTGTCATACATATTAGGCATAAAGATCTATAGAGATAGATCTAGGCGCCTAATAGGGCTATCGCAAAGTACATACCTTGATAAGATTTTAAAGAAGTTTAAAATGGACGGAAGTAAGAAGGGGTTCTTACCTATGTTGCAAGGCAAGACATTGAGTAAGACTCAAAGTCCGGCTTCGGCGGAAGAAAGAGAGATAATGGACAAAGTCCCCTATGCTTCAGCCATAGGTTCTATAATGTACGCCATGCTATGTACAAGACCGGTTGTGGCACATGCTATTAGTTTGACTAGTAGGTACCAATCGGATCCGTGTTGAACATCTGGATAGCGGTCAAGAATATCCTTAAGTACTTACGAAGAACTAATGATATGTTTCTTGTATACGGAGGTGAAGAAGAGCTCGTCGCTAAGTGTTATGTCGACGCTAGCTTTGACACCGATCCGGATGACTCTAAGTCTCAATCCAGATACGTATTTCTCATGAATGGCGGAGCGGTTAGTTGGAGGAGCTCCAAACAACCTGTGGTAGCGGGATCAACAACGGAGGCCGAATATGTTCTTTGCTGAAGCGGCTCGAAGCGATTTGGATGAAGGAGTTCATATCCAAACTAGAAGTGGTGGCAAACGTTGGACCCAATGGTGATCTATTGTGACAACAATGGTGCCATTGCCAATGCCAAAGAGCCAAGGTCTCACAAGCATTCCAAGCATATTAAGCGCGGTTTCACTCCATCCATGAGCATGTCAAGGATGGAGATATAAAGATTTAAAATACATACGGATCTCAATGTAGCAGATCCGTTGACTAAAACTCTCCCTAGAGCAAAACATGATCAACACGTAACTCAATGGGTGTTAGATTTATCACTATGTAACTAGATTATTGTCTCTAGTGCAAGTGGGAGAAGGAATATGCCCGAGAGGCAATAATAAAGTGTTTATTATGTGTATTCCATTTATATGATAGAGGTTTATTTTGATTGCTTTATTTGTATTAATACGGAATAGTTAATACATTTGTGATTTATAAACTAACAGTAAGTTCCTAGTTATGCCTCTCTCATAAACTAGCTCGTTGATTAACAAGATGATCAAGGTTTCGATCATGGACATTGGATGTTGTTAATAACGGGATCACAACATTAGTGTAATGGTGTGATGAACATTCATCCAAGTATAGCATTACGATCAAAGTCATTGAGTTTATATTGCTATAACAACTTACGTGATCCTAATCCTTAGACCATGAGATCATGTCAATCACTAACAGGAAGAGTTTCTTGATAACATCAAACGTCACACCGTAACAGGTGATTATAAAGATGAATTCAGAACTAATAAAATGTTATGTTGAGGCTCATGGATCGAGTGGAATTTGTTCATCCGATGACGGATAGATATACTCTGGGCCCTCTCGGTGATATCACATTGATTAGCTTGCAAGCAAGTGATTTGATCACTAGAATGTTATATCACAGGAACGAGAAAAGAGTGCATGTCGGTAACGAGATCAAACTAGGTATGGAGATACCGATGATCGAATCTCGGACATGTAATATATCGTGAAACAAAGGGATTAAGATACTAGCGTAAAAGGTTCTGACGATCACAAGAAATTCATCGTTGAATGTGTGGGAGTCAGTATGGGTCTCCATATCCCGCTTCTGATTATTGATCCGAGAGGGGTCTCGATCATGTCCGCATTATTCACGAACCGTAGGGTGACACACTTAAGAGACACCGACATCCAATTGGAGCAAATGTTTCATGCCGAAAGAATGAACAAGCGCAGGAATTTATTTCACTAGATCGAAAGCAGGTTTTGGGTGAAATTGCATAAAGTGGTTATGCATGTGAAATGGAATTCTAGCAAGGGGTTATTTGTGAATGTTTGTCATTAAAGTAATTGACAAAATTCTGAATAAAATAAAAGAGTTTTATTTAATGAGAGTTTGCATTAAATTTGGTGGAAATTTAATGAGAATTTGAGTGGACTTTTGAGTGGAGGGAATTTAAAGGAGATTTGTGAGTGGAGTGTCCACCCACATGAAGAGGGGAGGGCAAGGGGGCAGCCCCCATGCGCCGGCCACCCCCTTGGGGTTCCCCCTCCTCCTATAAAAGGAGCCCCCCTCCTCACTTGTCTCACACACCTCCTCGTGAAGGATCTCTCTCCCCCTCTAGAATTTATCCCCCATGGTCTCGGACTAGCGAGATACATGTTTCCGGTGGCTATTCGGTAAGAAAGAGTTGTGCTTCCGCTGCATCGCTGGGGCGAGGAGGCGGAGGTTGCTCGGTGCCTCGAACGTGTGTGCGAGCACGGATGCGCTGCTGATTTGCGGCGCTAGGACTTCCTCTCGATTTTGAGGTCGGCAAGAGAACGTCTACATCAACCACGAGTTGAACTCGTTAAGCTTTGTCGGTCTTCAAGGGTATGTTCTCTACGGATATACATCCGCCCGTTGTTTGTATCTAGTAGATAGATCTTGGTACATAGTTCACATCGTAGGAATTTTTTTTGTTTTCTATGTTGCGAACCCTACAGGTCTATTCCCACGTTGGTTTTATTGCAGAAATTCTTGTATGTTTTCATGCTAGGATTCATGCTAACAGGCACACATCCCATTAACTAGTACAACTAGCAGGTCTAGTGCATACAAGTACAACTAGCATATCACGTGCAGTTTGTAGAAATTTTTGCAAGAACAGAGGCTGGTTGGTATGCTACAATACAGTCTGGTCTTGCCATTCTACAAACGACAAATAACAGCGTTAACTTGAGCAGCAGGAGCACAAAATATCTAACGGAAAACATCACCCCCGTTACATTAAGAGCATTTTTTGCATGCATTGCTAGTACATGCAAGTACACATGCAAGCTAGCACAAAAATGCAAACTAGCAACAACTCACGCAGCATGAGAGCTAGTAATACTAGTAGACCACCGAACTGGCTAAAATTTCAGCACGCATTCTAGCAATACATTTAGACCATTGAACCGGTCAAAATTTCAGCATACATTCTTGCACTACATGTAGACCATTGAACTGACCATTTTTAGAGCATGTAAATTAGCACTACACATAGACCATTGAGTAGACCAATATAAAGGAGGCTGATAGGGAGAATGATCTGAAATCCCATCTACATATAAAGGAATGGATTTTGCTTTTGTACCGAAAAAATCTAGCGGTAACAAACGCGGGGAGCACTCCCGCGCTAAAATGAAAGCCACGCGCGGAAATATTGGCCAAAATTCATGCAACCTAAAACACATGATAACTTGTTTGATATGTTGGTCTACTCCCACGGTTGTTTTTATTGCAGAAATTATTGTATGTTTTCATGCTAGGATTCATGCTAACATGCACACATCTTGATCAACTAGTACAACTAGTCAGGTCTAGTGCATGCAAGTATAACTAGCAACCGCGTGCAGTTTGTAGAAATTTTTGCAACAATATAGGCTGGTTGGTATGCTACAATAAAGTGTGGTCTTGCCATTCTACAAACGGAAAATAACACCGTTAACTGTATGCACGATTTTGGCTCTCTTTTATCTTGGCAGCTAGTTCACGTACTTCCTATATCCAGCGTCAACGCTTGCGTGCATTGGCAGAATCCTAGATAGCAAATCCACGTTGATATATATATATATATATATGCGTTTAATTATGATATCATTGTTGAGAGTATCCACTAGTGAAAGTATGATCCCTAGGCCTTGAGGCATGTTTTTATCATCATGTTTTGTACTGGATTCATTCCTCATCTTTAGGTTGTGTGAATTAAATATGTGCTTGGGAGAACTCCGTCTTTTCGATGGATGAAGAAGGAGCACCATGAAAGATCAAACAAAACAATGTCCATCAATAATTCATGCGTTCATCTCCGCTTTCTATGTGCCCACAAAGTAGTTTAAGGGGAGAAACCGACTCTCTGTTTTGCACGAGTAAAAAGACCAAATTCGTTCATTGCTAAAAAAGCTTTTAACGAGACTTTTTAATCTTATTTTACACAAGCCATAAAATATGATAGTTTTTTCGTTAAACTTTATATGTGCACATAGAATGTGGACATGTACGTGCAATTTTTTGGAGTGTTTTTGACAATTTAAAATGTGTTTTTGCGTAAAGGGAGCATATGGTCCTAGCTTGGAGACAAAGTGATTTTTTTAGTTATGATGCGCGTTTATAATTTGGTACCAAAGCTTTATTAGAAGTAGCGAAAATCAGATCAAACAAACAACAAAATAAAAAAAAAGGATTTGACAACGAGATTATCATAATCCCCCATAGTACCAAATAAATGCAACCTAATCCTTTATATATAGCGCTTTAGAACTTGAAAATTTCTATTTGAACTTGGAAACATTACTGCACATATGCAAACAAAGATGCATTGATTAACGTAGAGGCTGGGGCTTTCACCCTTTTTTTGAGAAAAAAACATAAGCAAACAAAGTGATGTGATATTCGGTCAATTTAGAAACCGTGACATCTGCTTCTGCAATCTCGAGGTAAAAAATTTACTAATTTGTTTGGTTGAATCAATCATCCTCATAGACTCTCACACAAGTATTACAATAGATTATCATAGATAAACATTATTTCAAAATATATTTTCTGCATTGATTCTTCCAATAAAATATAGTAACATATCAAACTTAAACTACTGCATGTGGAGAGGACGAGTCGACTGAAATCTGCTGGTATTACTCCTATGTCTGCAACCATACCTATGGAAATATCTAATACCTAATCCATATAATGTAATGGAAGCTCATCCAATTTGTCAAAAACAAGAGATCGAAGACAACACTAGGGTTCTGTTTGGATGTAGACATTTACATGCTTGACATTGTATGGGCTCCAATGGGGATATCACAAGATATTATTAACGTTGAATGCCAGTATTCTGTTTGTCAGGAAGAACTTAAGTTGTGACAATCTGGAGATCCAAATATGTTGAACCTAAATCATTGGATCTAACTATGTGACAACACAAGAAGAAATAGATCATGGACAAGATAGATGAGGGAGACCTATATTGTATGTATTGCATCACCACCTTCACTGCCACAATAGCAACATGCAAAACTCAAAATCCTAGCAGCAAAATTAGATCCATAAAACAAATATCAATATGCATCCTGCCCTACTGGAAATTGAAAGTGAAAACAACGGCCATATACTAGCGTCGACTCTTGTTTCGAAGCACTATAATAACTACAAACTAGCTCCCGCGAGCTAAGGGCATATTCAATAGTGCTTACATCATCATCTGTAGAAACAATCATATAGGAAAAATGATGTGTGCTAAAGAATTGATAAGAAGATGGACAAGCTATAAACAAACAACACATACACAAGCTCCAAGGTGAAAAGAGAGAGTAACCTTTTATGTTTTTCTCACCTCCTGCTAACCTATTTAAGAGAAGTTAGTGTCGGCCTATCATATTTCTGTTGTCTACATGTTGTATGTTGTAAGAGCTTTAGTAGAGAAAATAAAAAGGAAAAAACTTGTTGGAGATGCTCCAGGTGTTGTTGTTCGCTCCTTTTTAATAAAACGTACTACTAAACAAGGATCAAATAACCTTGGCCTTTCTCCTAAAAAAAATTCCTTGAGCCAAAGCCTAGACAATCAGAAAACCTCCTTCCAGTTTAACCCTTGTGAGGCCTGACTAAACTGAACGGTTGTCAGCCGAATGGGCGGCCAACACTCCATTCTAGCCCAATTGAGTGTTGCAGGCTCCCTCTCGACGATAGTTGTTTCATGCATCTTCATGGGAAGCTCCTATTCCCCGTTGTTCGCTGCGTGAAGGAGTGGGGCGCCCTTTGAAGCACTTCTTCACGAGTTGCACCAATACGACCTAATTAGTTTTTATGTTATTCCCTTCAATCCAAATTACTTGATTTGGTTTATCTAGATTCAAATATATCTATCATTAAAATAAATTAGTTAATTTGGTTTTATCTAGATTTAGATATATCTAGCACTAAAACAAGTATAGATACATCCGAATCTAGAAAAATTTGAGTCAAGTAATTTGGATCGGAGGGAGTAGTATTTTTTATTCCTTTCTTTTCTTTTCTGTTTTTATTTCCTTTTGTTATTTGAATATGGAAAACCTTTTTCAAAATCCAATTTTAAAAAATTGTGTTTCTCAAAAAAATCTAGACAATTTTTAGATTTGAACATTTAACAAAAATGATCAACAAAACTTGAACATTTTTTAATTTGATTTTTTTCAAATCTGAACATTTTTAGAAAAATTTAAATTACTCCCTCCGACCCGTATTAGTCGACTTGCATTTGTCTAAATTCAAATGTATCTAGACATGTTTTACTGTTAGATATATCTGAATCTAGACAAATCCAAGTTAAATTAAATATGGATCGGATGGAGTATAGAAATTAAGTGAAAAGCATAAAAATATCACAGAAAAGAAAAAGAGAAAACAGAAAAAGACATGAGAAAAAACAAAAGGAAGAGCTTACCTGTAAATGGGCCGGCCCACCACGGTGCCTCTTCAGGCGACGCGCCAGATACAGGTAGCGTTAGGCGATGAATAGAAAGAAATTCCCGTCTTCATGGATGCTGGGCCCAGAGTGAGCTCCCCTGCCCTGCTCCCCGCAGGCACTCGCGCCGGCAACCGTAGGTGGAGCACCTACCTACCTCGAGACAGCGATGGCGGCGGCGTGCGTCGGCCGTCCCGGCTCCCCGACAGCGCGGTGACCTAATATCGCCTACCTGGAGCAAACGGGAGCCCGCGGGTTCGTCTCTGTAACTCCACTCCTGTTTTAGTCTCGGATTAAAGAATCGGCCTCGCAATTCCACTTTCGATTCGCTTCATGGGGACAGTATATTCTCCTTTTTCTCTTCCAAAAAGGAGGCGGCCCCGGCCTTTGCAACAACACCGTATTCTGTTACCTGCTCCCCTAATATGAACTGCGCCATTGGGGTGAGGATTGAGATGAAATAATTGGTGAAAATGTGGTTCTGTATGTTTGGATAGCCAGGAAATGGTTGTGCCATTATCTGAAGTTCATTTTCGTGTCAGTCCTTCTCTAGGATTGTCAATTTCATTTTTCTAGCATACTCATAATTATCGATTGAGACTATAATCTTAGCAGTTACCATGGATTTCGAGTCGACGAGTCGACGGGTCGTTCTGGGGCTGCGACTCAGAGACTAGTCAAGACTAGTCTCGACTCAGCAAGACTCATGTTTAATACTAATATGTATAATATAGGATATAAATATAAGGCTGGGACAGGGGAGTTGGGGAAAACCTGGGAAATTCCTTCCAATGGCCAAGGACTTCCTCTTGTCCATGAACCAGCAGCCTTCCACTGGCCGGTTCTTGCAGAGGCGGCGGCCAAGGGAGAGAAGGCCCAGATGCGTTTTGGCTTTTGGGGTAGGGGAGGAAAGAATGGAAAAAATTGTCTCTGGATCTAGGTTTCACGGGGGAAAATAGGCAGGGGAGGAAAGAATGGAAAAAATTATGACATGTGGAGTGATTTTTTAAGTCGGACGACTCACAAACCTGGACTAGTCGAGACTAATCAAGACTAGTCGATCGACTCGATCGACTCATCTTCGAGTCGACTGGCTGAGTCGACCTTGCAAATGCGACTCGTGGACTAGTCGTCGACTAGTCTCGACTAGTCTTTCGACTCGAAATCCATGGCAGTTACTGTGCTCAGTGCTCGCACTGTATGATTCTCACGTTTTCATTCGTGCCCCTTAGCTTCCTTCAAGTCCGTTGTCAAGTACTGCTTCCTATTGTTTGATGTACTGTTCATTGTAGGAACGTGTAACTCTAGAACATCACCAAATATTGTCATTTCTGTTTTACTTTGTTCAGTGTGTCGCAACTTCCAAATGGTGAGACGAGTCTTCAACATTCTTTAACTTCGATCGAAAGAGAATAAGTTTTCACCTAGAACCAGAAATGTATAATATGTTTGCATGAAAAAAGAAAGACAGAGGTATGTGCATAGACATCACTATACTAATGCAAATTGTTTGCTTTGGATGCAGATAAACTTAACTAGTGCACCTAGTATAGTGTTTCTGAGCATTGATGACTATGTGGTGCTATCTCTCTAATGTGATGCTTACAGTAATGTTACATGACAAAACTTCTTCCTCACTTGGATTTACATGAAAGTAAGCCGGTTGTGTAGGCGGGGGTAAGCTCATGTTCTTGGTGTTTAGCATTGTGACAACATGCTCCATAGCAGGTCGATCCTCCGTACTTTCTTGAACACATAAAAGTGCCACATGAATGCACCTTTCTATCTCCTGATATTTGTTCCCTGCTGGATAATATATCATCTCACCCCATTTTCCATCCATCCAAAGTTGCCAGGCCTGTTATCAAAATATTATGATTTTGTCAACACTGAAACAAACAATATATGCAATACATTAGAAAAGCATATGTGTATGCATAGAAACGGAAATCGTGGTCTAGGGTAACTCCACTCACATATGCAATGAGATTGTATAGTCTTTCGTTGTATAGGTAGAAGTGGGCTGTCCTCTTTCCAGTTATTATTTCCAGAATCAATATACCAAAGCTAAATACATCTGTCTTGATCGAGCAAACCCCCTCAAAAGCATACTCTGGAGGTATGTAGCCACTGTGTGATGGAAGTAAAATCAACACAAGTCACTAATGCAAAAGGTAGAATTTCAAGATTAAGTTGATAAGATGCTTCAATGCTTCTTTTTTCTTCCAAAATAAGCACCACTGTACTTGATAATTACTAAAAGTGAACATGTTTGTATGTTCTTACTGTGTGCCCACTATTCTGGTGGTACTTGACTCTGCCATATTTGAGCAGAATATTCTGGCCATCCCAAAATCTGATATTTTTGGATTCATAACACTGTCCAAGAGAATGTTACTTGCTTTCAAATCCCGATGAACGACACATAATCGTGAGTAGTTGTGAAGATAAAGGAGACCTTGAGCTGTCCCATCAATTATGTGCAAGCGTTTTGACCAGTTTAACTGCGCTCCTTTAACCATATCTGCAGAATATGTATAATTAATCAAAGCATGTTGTCAAACTACAAAAAAAATCTTGTTCCAGGCTTCTTGCACATCAAAAGTTGATAGTGATATACCAAAAATAAAGTAATCTAGGCTTTTGTTTTCCATGTATTCATATACAAGCATCTTTTCTCGATCTCCTTGAGTGCAACATCCCAGCAGTTTAACGAGATTTTTGTGTTGAAGCTTTGCTATAAGTTGAATTTCGTTTTGGAACTCCAGTAAACCTTGCAAAGAAGATGTTTCCAGTCTCTTGACTGCTATTTTAAGTCCACTTCTCAATCGACCCTGAGATTGACAAAAGCAGAAACAAGTTAATATGTCATCATGTCACAACTGATCATACTACAAAGTTGGTAAGTGTATACAGTATATGCATGCTTTTTACAAAAGTGGAAAAAGTTGAATTATGTGTAGTTGCAAAATACATTCCTTTCCGTTGGTGACTACAAGTGATACAATGGAGAACGAAGTATAGTATGTAGACAAAAGCACTCCAGTAAGTGAATGTTTACTTTGGATTTTGAGTAAGATAGAATTTACAATGCAAGTACACAATCACCTTATATACAGGACCAAAGCCACCATGTCCCAGTTTGTTACCGCTCGAGAAGTTATTTGTAGCCTCTTTTATCTAGGAGAAATCATATAGTGAAAATTCTGGGTTGGCTCCTCCCATCCTCCAAAGATCTATTGCAATTTGTATTGACAAGTATAGCCGTCGTAGTTTAAACACTGCTTGTTCTGAAAAACAATAGTGAAATGTTATGTTTTTCATACATGTATGGAGAAAAATAAGAGTGGCAAATATTATCTTATGCGGTGTGGAACTGATGAGGGTGCATACCTCTTCGCCTTTGTGTGTTTATCCATATATGGAAAACCAAACAAGAAATGAATAGCACTAGTAGGAAACCTCCGACGCCTACCAAGACTGCATTGTTCCATCGAAAAAAGTGCATTTTACCTGTACACTCACATAAAAATGCCAGTGAAACTCTACTTGATAAACCAACGAAGAGTTATGTAATGCGTTATTGAAACTTCATGTTTTTGCTATGACTAGTGCCATGCATCATAACTGAAGGAACACTTCCAACTACTGTAAAGCTTCTTTACTCTTAAATAAAATAAGGAATGGCATGAAGTTTGAAAGAAATAAATGGATCTAATTTTTCATCTTTATTGCCAACCTTATCTCTCAGCCTCATGTCCACATCAGAGAAGACTGATCCCAGAAAATAAAATGGAGGCTGGAGGGAGGTGTCGATTCCTATCTGAAATGCTGAAGTGGTGCCGGTTGGTTCTTAGAGCATCTCTAACCGTTAGCCGAAATTTTAGAGGAGTAAACCGAGGAGTATCATTTAGAGGAGTATATTTGCTGCTCTAAAAGAGTGTGGTTTCTAGCCAAACCCCTTATATTTGGCTCAAACATTTTGATGAACACTTGCTATGCGCCTCCTCTAGGATAGGCGTCGAAGGTTGTGGGCGTTGCCGAAGTGGAAGTAGGTGAGCGGGGGTGTTGGGGAAATTTTACTCCTGGACCGAGCGGTCGAGTAAATATAAGCCACCGAGTTACTTGCGGTTTTAGAGGAGAAAAACAGAAATTTTACTCCTCTAACCGATTTTGAGGG
Source organism: Avena insularis (assembly GCA_023614405.1). Lineage (NCBI taxonomy): Eukaryota > Viridiplantae > Streptophyta > Magnoliopsida > Poales > Poaceae > Avena > Avena insularis. The sequence continues at coordinate 36,912,030 of CM042687.1, forward strand.
ATCGGCTATAGATGCTCTTAGAAATTTACTTCAGCACATGTTTGGATAAGTTTTTTCTTGTCTAGCCCTTCCCAAATTCCACCAAGAAAAACCCTCCAAACACCCCCTTGTTCGAAATCCTGGTTTCGCAGGATAAAGGTAATTCTACCTACTCAAATGGTCAAGAGAAGACGATAAATCTGTTAGGAAATCAATGCAACCATTCAAGGAAACATACTTGTTGGGAGCTCATTGAGAGATATCATCTTGGTATCGGTGAAGAACTGTGTATCCGTCTCATAACGCAATGTGCACCATACCCCAAGAAATGCTGCTCCCATCTGACCAGCACTGATCTTACTCTGCCTGTCAGAGATGATGTTATCCAGGCACACTGCACAACGCTCATATGGCATGTCCTGTATACACTGTGCCAGCGCGTACACCGTCTGCCCTGTCTCCTCAAACCACACTTTGCTGACTGCATATTTATCTGCCCGACTTACCACAGCATCAGTAAGGGCATGTATCAGCTTGGTTACAAGATCTTCGAAACGCTCGGTTACAGTGGCCGTCACAGAATTCAGGTTAGTATCTATGGTGCACCTGGGCTCGTTGCTGAAGCTGGAAAGGAAGTCCTTGTCAGAGAAGCTTATCTGTGTCTGGTATTGATCGTAGTAGTAGGTCACATTCTTACTGCTCTGGAGAGAGTATGAGCCACTATCTTTGCTGTTGATTGCTTCATTAAGGGCCATGGCTAGGCGCTTATGACAGCTGGAACCATCAGAATCGCCACGACAAAGCACTGCACCGTAGACCTTGTCTGAGCCTGTGCCAGCCATGCCACTAGCTGAGTGCTCCTCTGTGGCGCTGGCAAACAGTAACTCACTGAGGGATATAAGGTTGGATTTGTAGGTATTGTTTGGCATGTACATGCCGCCATTATTGTTACTGCAGATTGCCTGACCTGCTGATGAGGCCGAGGAGAGGAAGATAACTAAGAGACATAACAGTAGCATCCTTCCTGTTTACTACAGAACAATGGTCTTTGTTCTATCTGTGTTGCAGAAGTACTAAATAAGCTTTAATCTATGAGCATCAGATACCATCTTCTCTTTGTCTACCAAGAGGTAAAGGTCTTGAAAGTTCTACGAAAATGACTATTGGACTAAACTGGTCAAAGTTGGACATTTCTTTTCGAATTGACAGGATGACTTGTGGTGACACGGGCACACAGCCATATTCTGGAAAGGAGGATGGAGACACACGCCTACTTGACTGGGTTATTGGCGTTGAATTTAGTCCAATTATTTGACTGGGTTATTGGCATTCAATTTAGTCCAATTATATGCAGTGGACTTTATTTGCAGTTTTGCGCACAGATGATGTCATCCTTTTCAATCCTGTGATTAGAAATTGTATATTTACACAATATAGACATATGTTTTCCAGAAATTGTGCGGGGTTTTCTTCTAGTACTGCTAACATACATGCACATTTTGTATGAATATTCAATGCAGACGCTATCTATTCTGTTGGTAAATATGTGTTGCTACCTCCAGTGGGTTATACCAGCTCTATATCCAATGTCTTGTGCTTTTAGATTCACATATTTCCACCATTTCTGTTATAGCACACCTTCATTTTTTAACCAATGTCAATATGGTCTAGATTCGACTACTCTCTATCATTAATTATTTTCATGTTTAAAATGCATATAAATGGATTATTACAAGCTAAATATGAATTTGTTCAACACGGTGAGTACAATTTTCCAGAGTGTAGAGACATAAAATGTGTGAATCAAAAGTTGGTGTGAATCTCGAAGCACCATCTGACGGTAGATTGTTGAGAGAATATGTAGATTTATCTGTTCAGCAGCACACAGGTTGCGTGCTGGTTCTTGTGCTATACAGTTCCAGAACAGATATGTATATATTCTGGACTTCTCATAGTTCTAGATTGCAAATATGGGATATCATGGAAAATCTTGTCACGTGTACGGTGGCAGGACAAACGTGTGAGGTTCTGACTTCTGAGCCTGAAATGGAACACAAACAATGTCCTGTCTATTAGTTAACACAAGAAGAACATCCAATGCCAGTATTCACACACTTGGATGATCATTCATCTACCATCAACAGTGGTTAGGGTTATATAATTTCTGGTACATGATACATTGACGTTTACTAACACATCTGTACTGGTACAGGAGTAAGCTGGTTGCATTGGCTCTAGTACGGTGATGTCATCACTGCTGAGCATTGTAACAATATCAGACATAGTGGGACGGTCTACTGCTTTCACTTGAACACACATCAGTGCCAACGTAAGATACTTCATCATATCTCCTGGTTTGTATTCATCACCAAGTGATTGATCAATGAGTTCACGCCATCTCCCTTCTTTCCACATTTGCCATGCCTGAAAAATAGGGTTCTTACATAACTGTGGTGGTAGGTGACATCCATATATATCTGCTGTTAAATTTTCATACAAACTGTAGCTGATAAAACATGAAAGGATGAAAAGGCCCTTACAGTAAATGGAAAATAAAAATACAGAATGCACCAATTTTACAGATTTTAACTTGCTTACATATTGAAGAAGATTGGGAAATTCTCCATCTCCAGAGTGCTGAAATCCTGCACTCCTCTTTCCACTTATAATCTCAAGAAGCAGTACCCCAAAACTGAAAACATCTGATTTGATTGAGAGAAGGCCTCCAAATGCATATTCAGGAGCCATGTAACCACTAGGGAAGATTACATGCAGTAGTCAGAAAGCAAATGCTTGGGTAGAAAACATTAATAGATAATTTACTTGTGTGCTGTACTTACTATGTTCCAACTAGTCTGCTTGCTTTTTCTTGAGTGACATCTGATGGAAATATCCTGGCCATGCCGAAATCAGAAATCTTAGGATTTAACTCAGTGTCTAATAGAATGTTGCTTGCTTTCAAATCCCTATGGATGATACACAGTCGTGAATGCTCATGAAGGTATAGAAGCCCTTGGGCTATTCCTTCAACTATTTTAACTCGTATCGTCCAGTTTAATGATGTCCTTCTGATTGGATCTGCAAGTAATATAAGACAGGGCCATATTGTTAGTACTATAGAGGGGAAAGCATACAATTGTACATTACAATATTACTCTAGAAACATACCGAAAATGAAGTAATCCAAGCTTTTGTTTGTCATGTATTCATAGATCAGTATCTTCTCTTCGTCATGGACGCAACAGCCAAGCAGCCTAACAAGATGCCTGTGCTGAAGTTTTGCTACCAGTTGGATCTCATTTTTGAATTCAACTAGACCTTGTCTTGACTGTGCAGCAAGTTTTTTAATTGCTACCTTTTGTCCATCAGGAAAAACTCCCTGCAAAATCATCAATTAACTTCTATAAATTTAAATAGTGCCATCTTAATTTTGTTTTTCTTGAGAGAACCCATCATATGATATCTTTCTTTTTTTTGACAAAAAGACGGTGGATTTGCTGTTTTCCATTGATGAAGTAGGAGAAATACAAAAATAGATAATACATGAAAGGTAAAGTATTAGTTTTGGTGCTAGCTATCGGTAGACAACCATCATATGGCAATGATACATGTGACATTGTCATATGAGTAGGAAGAAAAATACCTTGTAAACAGGGCCAAACCCACCCTCTCCTAATATTTTGCTCGGTGAGAAGTTATCCGTAGCATCTGCAATTTGCGAGAAATCATACAAGGCGAACTCAGAACTGGTATCTTCCATCTTCCAAAGCCTCAGGATTTCATTAATGTTCGTGGGCTGCTCCATGGAATTTGTTTTCCCTAAAATGTGCATCTCTCCATCAGGTTTTTACATGAGATTGGATCAATTGTTAGTGATCTATTTGCCACATCATCACTCAAGCATGGATTATTGTTGGATGGCTTACCTTGTTTTCTTCGTCCTATGATGTATAGAACACAGAAAAGCAAGCGTGTACAGAGGATTGAAACCGCGTACACTGTGCCAATGATTAATAGTGCATGGCCCTTCCGTTGGCCTGAATATTTGTAAGAGAATGATTCAACATTTGGTGAATTGAATGAACTATATTTCTTTAGCTTCTCAAGGTTGCAGCTCTTTTAGACTAGTAGAAGGGAAATGGCAAGAGGTCACTCAGATAGGTAGATTCATGTACATTTCCTAATTGCTCCCTCCATTATATACTGTATATGTACTTCCAATTTGATTAAGCAAACTGAATCTTTATGCAATGCAGAAATAACTCGTCTTCTGTCATATTCTTTGTAGTAGAAGATATTAAGCAAACTGAATCTTTATGTAATCTTATGTTTTACTCCTATTTCTTATACGTCAAACAAATGGAACATGTTTGCACTCTTATCTGATTCCTGATTATTTGTAGTCCAACTCTGAAGATAAAAAAGTGGAGAACGTACACAATGTTTAGGACAAAATTGAACGGGGAATCTCTTTGCGTTCTAAACTGTTTCAGTTACTCCCTCTATCTCAGTTTATAAGACTTACGCGTATAACTAGGTCGTTCGCATGAGCTATATAATATAAAAATTATACCGTTAAAAAATATAACATTTAAAGTTTTTAATAATATAATTTTTATTATATGTACCCCATGCTAAGTTGGTTAATTTATTAATCTAAAAATACGTGTAAGTCTTATAAATCGAGACAGAGAGAGTATAAACGATCCGACTATATAAGATATGGAGTATGTCCAATTAGAATATGGAATCGAATAGCATAGGCAACAACTTGCCTGTGGCAGTAAAGAACTGGGTGTCCGTCTCGTACCGGAGCGTGCACCTCGCGCCATGAATCGCCCCACCCATCCTGCCAAGGCCGATCTTCTGCCGCATCTCGGCGACGACGCCGTCGAGGCAAGCGCGGCAGCGTTCCGGCGGCATGTCCTGCGTGCACTGTGCCAGCCCGTACACCGTCTGCTCCCTCCCCTGCGACGACCACGGCGCGTCGGCCGTCGCGTACCTATCGGGCTGCCTCGCCGCGGTCTCCGCGAGCGTTCTGGTCAGCTTGTTGACTAGTTCGTCGAACTGGCTGGTCTCGGCCGCTGGCACAAGGTTCAGGTTGGTCCCATCGGCCCACTCCGGCGCGTTGCTGAAGCTGGAGAGAAAGTCCTCGTCGGAGAAGCGGAGCTGGTACAGCTCGGAGTAGAGCGCCACGTCCCTGTGGAGCGCGCATATGGCGCCGTTGGCGTTGATGGTCCCGTCGAAGGCCTCCCGGAGGCGCCTGCTGCAGTCGGCGCCGGTGGAGTCCCCTCGGCAGAGCACGGTGCCGTAGACCTTGTCGGAGCCGGTGCCGGCCGTGCCAGTGGCCGAGTGCGACTCCATGGCTGTGGCGATAAGTTCATCGGCGAGGGACCTGAGGTTGGAGCTGTAGGTACTGTTTGGGCTATACGTGACGTTGGCGGCGTCGGTGCAGAACGACCGGTCGCCGGCCGACGGCGCCGGCAAGGAGGAGATCAGAAGAAGAATTGTGAGAGTTGCAAACATCGTCCAGCCGTGATGGGGAGAAAAAAAAAACGGCCTTCAGTTTGGCGTACATGTCAGGACCATCGATATGAGCATGGTCTGAACTGTAAGTAACAGAACTGACCATGGCAAGCTGGAATGGAACCACATAGGTAGGTGACGAGAATTATCGGATCACGATGTCTCTGAAAATCGATTGACGACTAAGCCACAACCGCGAAATATGCACGCGCAATTGGTTTAATTGATCTTTCCTCCCTTGCTGTGTGTACGTTGACTGCAGATAGACTCCTTCACATCACGGCGCTACGGTTTAGACGCCAATTGTCCCATGAGCCATTCATGTCCGTGGGTGTACCCTGATGATTCTAGAGCGTCGCCTACCTTGCCAATTGCCATTTCGTACCCTTGTGAAGTTCTAGCGGGTAAAGGATCCAAAATTCTAGTAGGAGTACTAGGTTATACTTCCTCCGTTTAAAATATAAGATGTTTTAGCTTTGTGAAACAAATATATCTAGACTATTTTTAGTTTGAAGTGAATCTACACACTAAAACAAGTCTAAATACTTTTTTTTATAAACCTAAAACATCTTATATTTTAAAACGGAGGGAGTATTTGGTTAAATTGATCTACCGTATCGTCTTTTTGGTCATGACAAAAGAGTTAGTTCTTCCTTGGATCGATGGTTGTTAAACATTTTAGCATGCCCATGCTCCTTAGCCAAATCTACTTTTTCAGTTTCTACATTGGCCAAAATATAGGGAACTAAAACCTTGGTTAGAATATTAATTAGCTACCTGAACTTTAGTGAGGTTGGCTTGGACTTCAAACCAAACACACCGCTTACAGTGTCCTTAAACTCACGCAGATGGAGCAGGTAATAGTGGTTTAAGAGGACCCTAACTGGAAAATGTACTCGCGTGGTGAAAAACCAGCAGAGAGGAGCAGCCTACCTTGCTCTCCTCATAGCGGTTGGGTTGTGGTGTTACAATTGCGACAAGAAGATAACGAAGAACGAAAACGAAAAACACAGCAAGGGGACACAGATTTAACGTGAAAAAACCTCTCCAACAAAGAGGGGAAAAAACCACGGGCGCCAGCCAGCGAAACTTCACTATATCGAGGAGTGTTTACAAACGCCAGGGATTTCACAGATGCAACTCATCCCAACCGGCGGCTTACAAGGGGGTTTACACTCGGCCCAAGCCTCCCGGCGACGGGCCTCGCTCCACTCGTCAGAAGTTGGTCTATACTTTGTAGAATTTGGATCAACACATAACAAAAGCAGCTTACCTTGCTCTCCCCATGTGCCTCCTCTTTTAGGTCATCTCTCATGTGGGATTTGGGCCTCTTGGACCAAATAATGGTTCAACACTTCCCTTCAAGATGGGTGGTAGATATCTATCAACCTCTTCTTGTCACATGCCAAGTTATAGTCCTTTGTTCTCAGTCCTTTGTTCCAAGACCGATGATCCTAACATCAACTTTCTCCTTACTGAAGAAGCGTTCCACATGTTTTATCCTATCATGTTGGACTGAGTTATTTGCAATACTTATAGCTGACTGATTGTCACACCACACTCTCAATGGTCCCTTTCTTAAAAGTTTCAACTCACTCAAGAGGTATTTCACCCAGAGCATCTCACTCGCCCTTGAGAGATAAAGCTCTATACTCAGCTTATGTTGTTGATCTAGACACATCCGTTTGTTTTTTGCTTCTCCTTGACACCAAATTTCCTCTCACAAACACATAATAACCTGACGTTGATCTTCTATCATCCTGACAAGCACTATATCAAGATGGTCACTCCTTGGCTCATGCATGTATCTGCTAACCACACCCACGACATATGTTATGTCTGGTATGGTAAGACACAAATACAATAGACTCCCAACAAGTTTCTGATAATCTTCCTTATTCACTAGTTCACCTGATTATGTTGTCACTTGATGATTTTGTTCAATAGGGGTAGGTGCTGCACGACATCCCATCATGCCCGTGTCACTCAAGAGATCCAAGGTGTATTTCCGCTGACACAAAGATATCCCCTTCTCTGTCCGGGCAACTTCTATGTCAAGGAAGTATTTTAGGTTGCCCAAATCCTTTACCTCAAACTCCTTGATCAAACACTCCTTCAATCTATTTATTTCCTCATGTTCATCCCAGTGATGATAATATCATCCACATAAACTGCAAGGATGGTGATCTTCCGATTGGAGTATTGTAGGGGTTCGTAGCATGGAAAACAAAAAAATTCTATCACATGAACACACAAAAGCCAAGATCTAATCTACGAGATCGGTGCAACGAGTTTGTAGAGAACTAACCCTCGTAGATCCAAAGCGTTTAACGGGATTCAGATCTCGTGGTTGATGTAGTCGATCACTTGTCGATCTTAAGATCGTGAAGACGATCCTTCCGGCGCCACGTTCTGGCAGCGCTTCCACAGTCGGTCACACGTATGGTAGTCGATGAAGACCTTCCTCTCTCTTGTTCCAGCAGGGCAACAGAGGTTGCATATCTCCACAAAATTCCAACAACACGACAGTGTGGTGGCGGTGGTGGAGAAGAGATTAATGCAGGGCTTCACCTAAGCCGGAGCAGCTGTATGGAGGAGAGAGGGGAGGCGCCGACAGCTAGGGGTTTGGGGTGAAGGTCAAGGGGGAGCCCTCACCCCTCCTTATATAGGTGGGGGCAGCGTCCAGGGTTCCGAGCCCTGGTCGAGTCCTCCCCCAACTCCTCATGGCCGGCAGCAAGGGAGGGAGAGAGGGAAACCTTGTCCCTCAAGGTTTCCTTTCCTTACTCCACCAGGACTTTGACTTTTCAAACTAGGATTTGACTATTCAAACTAGAGTTTGTATCTCTCTTCCCAATCCTTGGTCGACTTGACCTAGGGTACCATGCACCCATCCCATTAGGGTATGGTGCATCCCAAGTACCCCCTCCCGGGGTGGTAGACCTTCCAGAACATTCTAAAAGCTTCCGGTCAAAACACCGAAAACATTTCCGAACCCCAAAAATTGACTTTTCTTATATGAATCTTATTCTCCGGACCATTCCGGATCTCCTCGTGATGTCCTGGATACAATACGAGACTCCGAACAACATTCGGTCTCCAAATCATATTCCATATCTACTAAACAACATCAAATCCTTAAGTGTGTCTCCCTACGGTTCGTGAACTATGCAGACATGATCGAGACACATCTCAGATCAATAACCATTAGTGGGATCTGGAAATCCATTATGGATCCCACATATTTCTATGATAACTCTGTGATCGAATGAACCATTTTACATACGATACCAATTCCCTTTGTCTCGCGATACTTTACTTATCCGAGATTTGATTGTCGGTATCTCTATACCTAGTTCAACCTCGTTACCGATAAGTACTCTTTACTCGCTCTATTATATGGCATCCCTTGTGACCCAGTCACATGCTTGCAAGCCAATTGGATGAAATTCTACCGAGAAGGCCCAAAGCATATATATCCATCATATGGATGGACAAATCCTACTCTTGATCCATGTGCTTCAACACATACTTTCAGAATACTCAATGCCACCTTTATAACCACCCAATTGTGAAGTGGTGTTTGATGTCATCAAAGTATTCATCCGGTGATGGCGATTAAGTATTAGGTTACTATGTATTTAAAAGCTTATAGCAAACAAACTTTAAGTGACTTGATCTTATATTATGCTTAACTATAGGAGTGTGTCCATCATATCATTCTCCTAATGATATGATCTTGTTATTAATCAACAAGCTAGTTCAACAAGATTGTGTTTACAAAACACACAAGTACTAATGTTTCTAGTTAATACAATTATAGCATGGGATGCAAACATTCATCATAAACTGTAACATCCCAAAATTTTCCTAATTTTGGAATGTTAAAATAAAATTAAATAAGTTTATTGAATTGTTTGATCCTTGAATTTTTTGAATGAAAAGAAACTTTTAATGTTTGTTTGAAGTTCACTAAAATCACACTAAAATAAGTGGAATATAATGACCATCCAACCGGTTGGGAAGTTTGTTAAGATCCAAAGCTTTGAGTTTCCATTGCATCCTGCAAATCCTTATTCAAAATACCCCTAGTTGATTCTTTCTGAATAACCATCTAATGACTTATATGCATAATGGCAAAAGGATAAATTTTATGTGATCAAAAAAAGTTTATATGAATCTCAAGGTGTGTACCTTGAATTTACAAAAAATTAGAAATAAAATTCACTCAATTTGGAGTTGTGAGGCAAAAGTGTTGGAATTATGCCCTAGAGGCAATAATAAAGATGTTATTATTATAATTCTTGTTCATGATAATGTTTATATTCCATGCTAGAATTGTATTAAGCGGAAACTTTAATACTTGTGTGGTTTGTGAACAACATCGTGTCCCTAGTACGCCTCTATGGACTAGCTCATTGATTAATGATGGTTAAGGTTTCCTAACCATGGACATGAGTTGTCGATTAATAATGAGATCATATCATTGGGAGAATGATATGATGGACAGACCCAAACTAAGCGAAGCAATTAGATCGTGTCATCGTGTTCATCTTTGCGAAGCTTTTCTTATGTCAAATATTGTATTCCTTAGACCATGAGATAATACAACTCCCTGGTATTGGAAGAAAGCTTTGAGGCCATCAAACGTCATCCTATGAGAGGGTGATCATAAAGGTGTCTCTCAGGTGATCGGAAAGTACCTGTTGGGTTGTATGTATCGAGATGGGATTTGTCCCTCCCAAGTCGGAGAGATATACTTCGGGCCCACTCGTGTCGATATCAACACCGCTTGCAAGCATGTGGTTAAGGAGTTAATCATGAAGTGATATCGGATTACGGAGAGTAAAGTACTTGCTATGAATGAGATTGAACTAGGTATGACGTGCATCGACGATCAAATCTCGCAAGTAAAATATCGCGAGACGAAGGGAATATATATATGGGATTGTTTGAATCCTGGCATCGTGGTTCATCCGATATGATCATCGATGAATGTGTAGAGTCAATATGGGTTTCGGACCCATGTTGATTATTGATAGAAGATCATGCGCATGTTCTCGAACCGAAGGGTCACACATAACGTGTCTCGGCTAGGATAGATTGGATAATTGGTTTATGAGTTTTTGTTCGAGTCTCAGATGGGATCCGGGATATCATGAGAGGTTCCGAATGGTTGGAGAATAAGATTCATATAAAGGATTAGTTTTTGGAGTTCGGAATTGTTCCGGGTTAATCGGTATTGTACCGAAAGCTTCTAGAACCTTCTGGAGGGGGACCAACGTGGTCCCACCTATCGGGAGGGGGCATGGGCCTATGAGGGAGTGCCCTGGCCGCATTGGGCCAGGGGCACAAGGCCCCATAGGGCCCAGCCGGCCAAACAAGGGGAAACCCTAGTTTGGAGCTTCTAGAAGGGGGGGAGGGTTCCTTGCCCCCCACTCCTCCCTCCTTTGGCCGCCGGCCTAGGGCTTGGGGTAGGGGTTAGGGCTGGCGCCCACCCCTCTATATATAGAGGGCTGGGGCGCACCCCCCACACCTTCCCCTCAAGCCTAGTCGCCCTGCTGCCCTCCTCTCTCTCTCCCTCCCGACTGCGTGTAGGCGAAGCCCTGCTGCAGAAACTCTCCACCACATACACCGCGCCGTCGCGTTGTAGATCCAATCCGTCTCTCCACCATACTTGCTGGACCAAGGAAGGAGGAGACGTCGAGGTGCTGCGTGTGCATCTCGGAGGCATCGCCACTTGCGGTGCTAGATCGGATCGGATCGCGAGGAGGAGAAGCGAGTACGACTACATCACCCACGTTCCGACGAACGTTCCGCTGTGCAAATCTTCAAGGGTATGAAGATCCAATCTAATCTCTCTCGTTGTTTGCATCTCCTAGATTATATCTTGGCTTTTCCGTTTGCATCCGTAGAATTTTTTTGATTTACTATGCTGCGAAACCCTTCAGTGGTATCAGAGCTAGATCTATGCGTAGATGTATTTCACGAGTAGAACGCAATATGGTTGTTGCGGGTGTTGATGTTTTCTGTTGCAAGCCTCTTGTTTGTGTTCTTCTTATGACGCGGGATAGTGAGATTGAAGCGGTCCAGGCCAACCTTACTGTGACGTCGTCATGAGACCGCTCCGCACTTGACGTGTGGCTTGTTCCACACATGCGGTGGTGGATGCCGTTCTCTCACTATAGTTGTCATGGGATTAACACCGGAGTTTGGCAACCATAATATCACCGTTGTGGCTTTCCGTAGGTAAGAATCGTTCTTAGCTTGCTACTCCCATAAGCCACGTAAAACATGCAACAACAAAGTAGAGGCGTCTAACTTGTTTTTGCAGGGAGTGTTTTCTGTGATATGGTATGGCCCAAGATGTGATGTGTATAATGTATGCGATGATCATGTTTTGTAATGTTTCACGACTTGCATGTCGATGAGTACACAACCGGCATGAGCCATATGGTTGTCATTATAATTGTGTATGACCTGTGTGTCAACTTCTTATACGCCATGTAATAGTTTCACTTTATCGCTAAGTAGTTAGAAATAGTTGTAGTTGCTATTCGTGGTGGAGGCAATCATGGTGGAGTGATGGAGATCATGCCGGCACGCACAAGATGGAGATCATTCTTGAAGATTGGCTATACCATGTCACATAAAGTTATATGCATGTGATGTTTATCCTTTTATGTATCTTATTATGCTTAGATCGCGACGGTAGCATTATAAGATGATTCCTCACTTAAAGATCAAGATAAAAATTGTGTTCTCCCCAAGTATGCACCGTTGCGAAAGTTCGTCGTGTCCAAGCATCACGTGATGATCGGGTGCTATAGACTCTACATTCACATACAACGGGTGCAAGCCAGTTTTGCACACGCGGAAATACTTGGGTCTAACTTGACGAGCCTAGCATGTACAGACATGGCCTCGGAACACATGAACCGAAAGGTTAAGCATGAGTCATATGAATAATATGATCGACACTTCGTTGTCCACCATTGAAGCCACGTCTCTTCTCGTGAAGATCGGATTAGGTGTGGTGAATTTGGATCGTGTTCACTAAACAACTTGAGGGATGTTGAATTTAGTGGGAGTTCATATGGTAATTTGATTAAAAGTTGAACTAGTTATCATGAACATAGTCTAATTTGTACTTGCAAATATTGTAGATCAAATGGCTAATTCCAACTTTAACTTCAACATTTTTGCTGAGAAGGAAAAGCTTAGAAACAATGGGTCTAACTCCACCAATTGCTTCCGCAATCTGAGAATCATTCTCTCTGGCGGTCAAAAGGACTATGTCCTTGAGAGTGCATTAGGTGACGCCCCTGCTGCTACTGCGCCGGCTGATGAGAAAGCTGTCTATCAGTCGCGCAAAGATGATTATGGTGTGATTAAGAGCACCATGTTGTTTGCTATGGAATTGGACCTTCAAAATGGTTTTGAAGACTATCCCGGGCCCTTTGAGATTCTCGAGGAGCTGAAAACCATGTTTCAGACTCAGGCCCGTTCTGAGAGATATGAGATCTCTGAGAAGTTCTTTAACTGCAAGATGGAGGAAGGGAGTTCCGTTAGTGAGCACGCCATTAAGATGTCGGGCTACACTCAACATTGAGCAAGCTGGATTGCAAGATTCGGAGGAGCTCAAAATTGACAGGGTTCTGCAATCACTCCCTCCCAGCTACAAAAGTTTTGTAGTGACTCACAATCAGATTGGTTCCACTGATACGATCACCGAGCTCTTCGCAAAGCTGAAGGCTGCGGAGGTGGACATCAAAAAGGATAATCATGTGTTGATGGTCAATAAGCCCCCCACCTTCAAGAAAGGTAAGGGTGCAAAGAAGCCCTTCAAGAAAGGCGGCGGCAAGCGCGTTGCCCCTGCTGAGAAGAAGCTCAAGTCTGGTCCTAAGCGGACCTTTGAGTGCTTCTATTGCAAGGACAAGGGTCACTAGAAGCGCATCGTCCAAGTACTTAGCGGACAAGAAGGCTGGCACCATCAAAGGTATATTTGATATACATGTTATTGATGTTTTCCTTACTAGCCCTCGTTGTAGTGCACGGTATTTGATCTTGGTTCGGTTGCTAATATTTGTAACTCAAACAGGAGCTACGGAATGAGCGGCGACTTCTGCGAGGATGAGGTGATCTTGGCGTTAAAGCGAATCAAGAGTTGATGTGATGGCCGTCGGCACACTCTCCTTAGTTTTACCTTCGGGATTAGTTTTAAACCTCAATAAATGTTATTATGTGCCTGCGTTGAGCATGAACATTATTTCTGGATCTTGTTTATTGCAAGACGGTTATTCATTTAAATCAGAGAATAATGGTTGTTCTATTTATATGAGTAACATCTTTTATGGTCATGCACCTGTTGTGAATGGTTTATTTCTTCTAAATCTCGAAAAGGATGAAACACACATCCATAACATTGAGGCTAAGAGATGCAAAGTAGATAGTGATAATACTACTTATTTGTGGCACTGTCGTCTAGGTCATATTGGTGTAAAGCGCATGAAGAAACTCCATTCTGATGGACTTTTGGAGTCTCTTGATTTTGAATCATTTGACACATGAGAACCATGCCTCATGGGCAAGATGATCAAAACCCCTTTCTCCGGTATGATGGAGCGAGCAACGGACTTATTGGAAATCATACATACCGATGTATGCGGACCGATGAGTGTTTAATGGCCTTGGTGGATATCGCTATTTTCTCACTTTTACCGATGACTTAAGTAGATATGGGTATATCTATTTAATGAAACATAAATCTAAAACATTTGAAAAGTTCAAGGAATTTCAGAATGAAGTGGAGAACCATCGTAACAGAAAGATTAAATTTCTATGATCCGATCGTGGAGGTGAATATTTGAGTTATGATTTTCTCACGCATCTTAAAGCAAGCGGAATCATTTCGCAACTCACGCCACTCGGAATACCACAACGCAATGGTGTGTCTGAACGCCGGAATCGAACCCTATTATATATGGTCCGATCAATGATGTCTCTTACTAATTTGCCGTTATCATTTTGGGGTTATGCATTAGAAACCGCTGCATTCACTTTAAATAGGGCACCATCTAAATCCGTTGAGACGACACCGTATGAACTGTGGTTTGGTGCCAAACCTAAGTTGTCGTTTCTTAAAGTTTGGGGATGCGAAGCTTACGTCAAGAAGTTGATGCAGGACAAGCTTGAACCCAAAGCAGAGAAATGCGTCTTCATAGGATACCCTAAGGAAACTATTGGGTATACCTTCTATCACAGAACCGAAGGCAAAGTGTTTGTCGCAAAGAACGGTTCCTTTCTTGAGAAGGAGTTTCTCTCGAAAGAAGTGAGTGGGAGGAAAGTAGAGCTAAACGAGGTTATTGAACCTTCTCTTGAATTGGAGAGCAGCGCCTGAAATTGTTCCAGTGCCGCCTGCACCAACAATAGAGGAAGCTAATGACAAGGATCATGAAGCTTAGGACGATGCTGCTACTGAACGTCGCAGGTCGACAAGGTCGCGTGCCCCTCCTGAGTGGTACGGCAACCCTGTCTTGACTGTCTTGTTGGTAGAAGACAGTGAACCTACGAACTATGAGGAAGCGATGATAAGCCCAGACTCTGAGAAATGGCTAGAAGCCATGAAATCCGAATTGGGATCCATGAGCGAAAACCAAGTATGGACTTTGGTGGACCCTCCTAGCGACCGAAAGGCCGTTGAGTGCAAATGGATTTTCAAGAAGAAAACGGACGCGGATGGTAATGTTACCATCTATAAAGCACGGCTTGTCGCGAAAGGTTTTCGACAAGTTCAAGGTGTTGACTACGATGAGACTTTCTCTCCCGTAGCAATGTTTAAGTCCATTCGGATTTTATTAGCAATTGCTGCGTTTCATGATTATGAAATATGGCAGATGGATGTCAAGACTGCGTTCCTCAATGGCAACATTGATGAAGAGTTGTATATGATGCAACCCGAAGGTTTTGTCGATCCTAAGGATGCTGATAAAGTATGCAAACTTCAGCGTTCCATTTATGGACTGAAGCAAGCATCTCGGAGTTGGAACCTTCGTTTTGATCAAGTGATCAAGAGCTTTGGATTTGTTCCAAATTGCTACGAAGCTTGTATCTACAAGAAAGTGAGTGGGAGCTCGGTGACATTTCTGGTACTATATGTGGATGACATATTGATTATTGGAAATGACATTAACATGCTTAACATTGTGGAGAGTTATTTGAACAAGTGTTTTTCAATGAAAGACCTAGGTGAAGCTGCTTATATATTGGGCATCAAAATCTATAGAGATAGACAAAGACGCCTGATAGCTTTAAGCCAGAGTACATACCTAGACAAAGTTCTGAAAAGGTTCAGAATGGATAAGGCAAAGAAAGGTTCAGTGCCTATGTTGTCAGGTAAGATATTGAGCAAGGCTCAGTGTCCACTCTGATGAAATGATAGGAAGCTATGAGCAAAGTCCCTTATGCCTCGGCCATAGGTTCTATTATGTATGCCATCTTGTGTACTAGACGGATGTGTCCAATGCTCTTAGTTTGACGAGATATCAAAGTGATCCAGAGTGGAACATTTGGACAGCCGTGAAGAACATCCTAAAGTACCTAAACAGGACTAAAGAAATGTTCTTAGTCTATGGGGTGATGAACAACTCGTCGTAAAGGTTACGTCGATGCTAGTTTCGACAAACAAGGATGATTCTAAATCTCGATGGATACGTGTATATTTTGAATGGAGGAGCAGGTGGAGAAGCTGCAAGCAAAGCGTGATCGCAGGATCTGATGAGAAGCGGAATACATGGCTCTTTGCGAGCGTCAAGTGAAGGAGTTTGGATCAGGAACTTCATCACTGAGCTTGGCGTGGTTCCAAGTGCATTGGACCCGCTGGAGATATTGTGTGAAAACACTGGCGCCATAGCACTTGCTAAGGAACCAAGATATCATCCAAAGACCAAGCGTATCAACCGCAAGTTTCATATAATCCGAGATTATATAGCAGATGGAGATCTGAAGATTAGCAAAGTACATACAGATCTGAATGTCGCAGATCCATTGACTAAACCTCTTCCACGTGTAAAACATGATCACCTCGATTGCCATGGGTGTGAGATTGTTGCCAAATGTAAACTAGATTATTGACTCTAGTGCAAGTGGGAGACTGTTGGAATTATGCCCTAGAGGCAATAATAAAGATGTTATTATTTATAATTCTTGTTCATGATAATGTTTATATTCCATGCTAGAATTGTATTAAGAGGAAACTTTAATACTTGTGTGGTTTGTGAACAACACCGTGTCCCTAGTACGCCTCTATGGACTAGCTCATTGATTAATGATGGTTAAGGTTTCCTAACCATGGACATGAGTTGTCGATTAATAATGAGATCATATCATTGGGAGAATGATATGATGGACATACCCAAACTAAGCGAAGCAATTAGATCGTGTCATCATGTTCATCTTTCCGAAGCTTTTCTTATGTCAAATATTGTATTCCTTAGACCATGAGATAATACAACTCCCTGGTATCGGAAGAAAGCTTTGAGGCCATCAAACGTCATCCTATGAGAGGGTGATCATAAAGGTGTCTCTCAGGTGATCGGAAAGTACCTGTTAGGTTGTATGTATCGAGATGGGATTTGTGCCTCCCAAGTCGGAGAGATATACTTCGGGCCCACTCGGTAATCGATATCAACACCGCTTGCAAGAATGTGGTTAAGGATTTAATCACGAAGTGATATCGGATTACGGAATGAGTAAAGTACTTGCTGTGAACGAGACTGAACTAGGTATGACGGTACCGACGATCAAATCTCGGGCAAGTAAAATATCGCGAGACGAAGGGAATATATATATGGGATTGTTTGAATCCTGGCATCGTGGTTCATCCGATATGATCATCGATGAATGTGTGGGAGTCAATATGGGTTTCCAGACCCCGCTGTTGATTATTGATAGAAGATCATGTCTGCATGTTCTCGAACCGAAGGTCACACTTAACGTGTCTTGACGCTAGGATAGATTGGATAATTGGTTTATGAGTTTTTGTTGGTCTCGGATGGGATCCGGGATATCACGAGAGGTTCCGGAATGGTCCGGAGAATAAGATTCATATAAGGCAGTGCAGTTTTTGGAGTTCGGAATTGTTCCGGGTTAATCGGTATTGTACCGGAAGCTTCTAGAACCTTCTGGAGAGGGACCAACGTGGTCCCACCTGTCGGGAGGGGGCATGGGCCTATGAGGGAGTGCCCTGGCCGCATTGGGCCAGGGGCACAAGGCCCCATAGGGCCCAGCCGGCCAAACAAGGGGAAACCCTAGTTTGGAGCTTCTAGAAGGGGGGGTTTCCTTGCCCCCCACTCCTCCCTCCTTTGGCCGCCGGCCTAGGGCTTGGGGGAGGGGTTAGGGCTGGCGCCCACCCCTCTATATATAGAGGGCTGGGTGCACCACCCCTCCCACACCTTCCCGTCAAGCCTAGTCGCCCTGCTGCCCTCCTTTCTCTCTCCCTCCCGACTGCGTGTAGGCGAAGCCCTGCTGCAGAAACTCTCCACCACATACACCGCGCCGTCGCGTTGTAGATCCAATCCGTCTCTCCACCATACTTGCTGGACCAAGGAAGGAGGAGACGTCGAGGTGCTGCACGTGTGCATCTCCCGGAGGCATCGCCACTTGCGGTGCTAGATCGGATCGGATCGCGAGGAGGAGAAGCGAGTATGACTACATCACCCACGTTAACGAGCGTTCACAATGAATCTTCAAGGGTATGAAGATCCAATCTAATCTCTCTCGTTGTTTGCATCTCCTAGATTAGATCTTGGTTTTTCCGTTCGTATCCGTAGAATTTTTTTGATTTACTATGCTGCGAAACCCTTCAAAAATTTACAAGAGAAATACTAAATAGGAAAATGTATAAAAAACTAAACCTATCCTACCCTGCGGACCGCCTCGGCCCAACCCGGCCCACCTCTTCTCTACCGCACCCGCGCGAGAAGCGTGCAGCACATAGCGCCACAGCCCGTTGGGAGAAACCCCTCCCTTTGTTTTCCCCCTCTCAGTCACTGACAGACCGGGCCCATTTGTCATCTCTCTTCCTTAGCCAGTGACCACTTTCCCCACAAGTTCATCACATGCCCGATCCAAATCCTGCAAAATTCGTCGATCTGGTTCGTTGTTCTTGCCTCCTCCGCACGCAAATCTCACCATATAAACCGTCTCCCTTTTTCCCCGAGAGAAATTTCGCCATCCACAAACCCTAGCCGCCTAGATCGATCTACTTCAATCCCGCCGCCGCCATTACCGAAGCAAGCTCAGGGGTATCTCGTTTTCGATGGTTCAGTCACCCCGTGCCCCTCCTATCTCCCTCATTCTCTTCTCCTAGCACTTCCGCTTCGCCTCACCCCATTTTCCCCTTCCACAGATCCCTACAGTGCGTACCTGAGGGCGCCGGAGCACGTCAGGAACCGCGAAGCTCCAGTCAACCTCCATCGCTGCCAGGGATACCGATAGGATCCGAAGAACGCACGATGGACATCGACATAATCTTCCGCAACTCGTACGTGTCTTATTCATCGTCGGGAGCCTCTGGAACACCGCCTACCATCACCTCCCCTGCACCAGTCGCCGCTCCGCCGCCGGTGACGTCACCTCCGGTGAGCCCTAGGAAGATTTGCTTTCAGGCCGCTGGATCCCCATCCGGTGGTCCACGATAGATCTTTCCCGCGAAGGGGTATCAACGAATCAGCGCGCGCCGTGTGGGCATCCTCGTCAGCAAGCTTAATCATCAGCCACGTCGCTTTCCATGTCATCGCCTTGTCAGCGCCTTGTCATCGCTTCAGCCCAGGTCAGCGCCCAGTCAGCACGGAATATTCCCAAAATATTCCCTGTTAATTTAAAAAAGGCGTAAAATATGTTTTACCTTGCAAAAATCATAAAAAATATTGAAAATTCCAAAAATTATAAATAATATATAGTTGTAAAGATAATTTAGCAAAGAACATTATTCCGTGACCAGATCTATTTTTCGTTGTATAATGTTTTATGTATTTATTTAATTGGTTAAATAGCCTTTTATGGTATTTAAATTGTAGAAAAATAACTACTGCTCTGAAAAATACAAATAATATACCTATGGATTCATAAAAATATTTCGAATATTAATATGAGATTATATCTAGGTTTTATTGTATAGTATTACTATAATAATTTAATTAGTCTAATGGGTATTTAGGACTAAATAAATTATTTATAGATTGGAAAAATATAAATAATATGTTTTTGGATTCACTATTTCTCGTAGAATACACATCCGGTTTTGGATATAATTTTAGACGTTGTAAATATTTTAAAATTATTAAACTCTATTAAAGAGTAATTAAATCATAGAAAAAGATTTACAACTCCGATTAGGGTGAATCCAGTTCCTACTGGTTCGTATTAATATCCTATATCTATTACAATCCAGAACCAAATTTAATTCGACAATTAGGATAGAAGTTGTAACAGAACTATTAAAACCTCCTTTTTGGTCATCAGGATTTAATAATAAATATCTTATTGCATTAAGTGATCTCCTACATGCATCATATGATCTAATAATGTTCAGAGAACTAAATATAGCCATTGTGTCATATTAAATCAGCATTGCATGTTTATGATCATCCTTGTGTTGCAATGTTGCAATTGTTTTGATTGGAACTACTTTGTCCTCGCGTTAGATTGTTCGGAGAGTGTGATTGCTGCGAAGGAAATACAATCATCACCCATATTATCAACATAAGGCAAGTTACACCACTTGTTCATAATTTTTTCCCAGTTTTGATTCTATGCATGTGACCTTCAAATTCTGTAGTATGCATGTGTAGGATGTTCTGGTAGAATTTTCCTTAGTATTATTTTGCAAGAGCGATGATTTTGTAGTATGCCATGAGTAGCTCTATACTTGGGATTTTCCCCTCCTAATAGGTTAACCCTAATTTTTGCTAAGTACTTGTTATGCTATGTATGTATAAAGTACCGTTGGGGGTCTTGAAAGACAAAATATTTTCTAAGTATAAAGGCTCTCTTGAGCGATCTTTTCTTCTCAATGCCACTTAAAAATAAAACTAAGTTTTCTTCTGGGCGGAATGGTTGTCGGGTCAACCAGTGAGATTTTGGTGGAGGATGGCCTCCCAGGAATCAAAGAAGTCTGCCATGTTTCAGAATTTAGAAGCTTCTAGTGCAACCACAATACATGTGGGCTCTGTCTTGGCCTAGTACGTAGTGGGAAACCTCACATGGTTACCAACATTTGGAGGTTGTTGGCACGGTTGGATCCAGAAGGTAGAGGGGCTACTAAGGGAAAGCCTCGCCATTGTCTCGTCTGTAAAAGGATTTGATCGTGGATTGTGGGTAAAGTGCACAAACTCTCGAGATTATTGCAATCTAATCGATCAGCCGTGTTCACAGAAACAGAACAACATTGAGCATATGAACGATGGAGCCTCTGAAGGATCTTCCTCTCTCTTTTCTAAACAAAGTTTTGAAAGCCCATGGCGTGAGTAATATCGCCAATGGGTGGGATTTTTGGGACTTGGTGAGTAATATCCAAGTTTTGGTTATTTGGACACTTGGTGAGTAATATCCTCGTGTGCCAATCGACCCTATTTTATCTAAGCAAATGTTTACAAAGTAGGATAAAAACTCTTCCTCTTTTCTCCACACTTAGAGAAAATTAGCTTTATGCAAATGAACTCCAAAGCCTAAATTAGCCTTGCATGTAGAGTTAGTTTTATTCCTTCTTTGGTGTAATTTGCCAATATATTCAAAGTATTGACCCAACTTGTTGGCTGCACGTTTCATGTGCAGAATTTTTGGAGATCATTGAAAGGTGTGCTAGGATCGCGGGTCTTCACTCAACTAGCCTGTGGCATTGATGGGACTCCAAGTTGTATATATTTTTCTTCTGTTATAATAATGTAAACTCTGGATTATTCGATTCATGTAATAAAGACTTATATTTTACATGATATTTCATCAACTATGAGTGCTAGCTATTGATCCAGGGACTAGCATGTTAATCACAGGACTTAGGATATATCTCGATCCAAGGTCGCTACAGATGGTATCAGAGCATAAGTTGACTATAGATCGTGACCCTAGCATCGGAAAAAGCCCGAGGAGTGATATTTTCTAAGTTATTTCAGAAAACTCTCATACTTCTCATCATCTATTTTTGGAGTTTAAAATTTCTTAAGTATCTTCTTTTCAACATTAGAAATAACCACTATGCACTTCAAGAAGAAATTTCTCTCAAGACTACCTTTCCAAAGAAGATCTTCTCAATGTTTCTCTCAAGTCACGACTTGAAGACCTTGCAAAAGGTGTTCCAAGACTGAAGATACAAGAATCGAAGACTTCAAAGCTACAAGTACCAAAGACTTTGAAGGACTTAAGTCAAGGTTACTAACTAAAGGCCTTGAAAGATTGAAGATCATGAAGATTGTCAAGATCATGAAGACATTGAAGACTCGAAGCCTCTAAGATACCAAGTGACCTTTAGGAACCAAATCCGGATAGATTTTGCTACAATATAGATGCAAAGAATTGTTTGCTATCTTGTATGGTTTTATTACCTTAGCTAATGAAAACCTATTTTCTAAATAAAGTTGCTTGTATGGGTTTTTATTCTCTATACTCCATTCGTTCCTGCTCTAAACCTTGGTCAACTCGACAGATGGACCATATCAATAAGGAGGACAAGGAACTCAACTTCACCAAGCGTAAGATCCACGCCGATGCAAAGAAGTGGATGCACCAGGTTGAATAAAGAATGAAGGATTCCAACATTGAAGCCAATAGAATGGTTCATTATGCCACCCAATTCCTAAAGGACGAGGCTGCAACCTGGTGGGAGATGCAACACGCCATTAATGATCATCAAGGGATGATATCTTGGGAAGAATTTAAAGAGGTTCTACTACAATCTCGTCTCGTCACTCGTATACCAAAAACCCAAGAAGTTGAAGTCCCAAAACAATCAGCTTGCATGATCTGTGGAGAAATAGGACATACCTCCAAGGAGCATCGTGATCAGTGCCCCTACTGTGAAGAAAGTCACCCATCTGAAGAATTCCCCACCTCTCAAGTTACATGCTTCTTGTGAGAAGGGACCAACCACAACCCCTCACAATATCACCTCTACCCAATAATACAACAAGTGAATCGTCAAGTTAGAGATGGAATGCGCCAAGGCATGTCGTCCTTACCAAAGAAGAGGAAGGATCTAAGCAAATCCTATGCTTCCAGTGTCACGATCCTGGGCATTATGATGTTGATTGTCTAGAACAAAAAAATGTGGGTGGAAAGGATGGAAACAATGATGGTAATGGTAATATATGCAGCAAAAAGAAGCCCAAGAAAGATCCTAGCCAGGTGACATGCTATAAGTGTGGTGAAACAGGGCATTACGCGTCAGATTGTCCCGAGAAGAGGAAGAATGGTAGTGGAAATCACAATCACAATGGCAATGGCAAGAAGCCCAATCTGTCCATCAGGCTACGGTGAATTATGTTAGAGTGAGCTAGTCTTACAAATCATTGTACTCGGAGAACCCAACAAATACAATATTTTAAGGGTGGTAGTACCATAGTGTGAACCGAACCTATTTCTTTCTAGCCTTCTCGAATCTCGAGGACGAGATTTCTTTTAAGGGTGGTAGTCTGTAACATCCCAAAATTTTCCTAATTTTGGAATGTTAAAATAAAATTAAATAAGTTTATTGAATTGTTTGATCCTTGAATTTTTTGAATAAAAATAAAATTTTAATGTTTGTTTGAAGTTCACTAAAGTCACACTAAAATAAGTGGAATATAATTACCATCCAACTGGTTGGGAAGTTTTTTAAGATCCAAAGCTTTGAGTTTCCATTGCATCCTGCAAATCCTTATTCAAAATACCCCTAGTTGATTCTTTCCGAATAACCATCTAATGACTTATATGCATAATGGCAAAAGGATAAATTTTATTTGATCAAAAAAAGTTTATATGAAGCTCAAGGTGTGTACCTTGAATTTAAAAAAATT
This sequence comes from Avena insularis, assembly GCA_023614405.1. Lineage (NCBI taxonomy): Eukaryota > Viridiplantae > Streptophyta > Magnoliopsida > Poales > Poaceae > Avena > Avena insularis. The sequence goes on from CM042687.1 coordinate 36,935,582, forward strand.
AGAAATAAAATTCACTCAATTTGGAGTTGTGAGGCAAAAGTTACAATAGAAATGCTAAATAGGAAAATGTATAAAAAACTAAACCTATCCTACCCTGTGGACCGCCTCGGCCCAACCCGGCCCACCTCTTCTCTACCGCACCCGCGCGAGAAGCACACGGCACATAGCGCCGCAGCCCGCTGGGAGAAACACCTCCCTTTGTTTTTCCCCTCTCAGTCACGGATAGACCGAGCCCACTTGTCATCTCTCTTCCTTATCCAGAGACCACTTTTCCTACGAGTTCATCGCGTGCCCGATCCAAATCCCGTGGAATTCGTCGATCTGGTTCATTGTTCTTGCCTCCTCCGCACGCAAATCTCCCCATATAAACCGTCTCCCTTTTTTCCCCGAGAGAAATTTTGCCATCCACAAACCCTAGCCGCCCAGATCGATCTATTCCAATCCCGCCGCCGCTATTACCGAAGCAAGCTCAGGTCGATCTCGTTTTCGATGGTTCAGTCACCCCGTGCCCCTCCTATCTCCCTCGTTCTCTTCTCCTAGCACTTCCGCTTCGCCTCACCCCGTTTTCCCCTTTCGCAGATCCCTACAGCGTGTACCTAAGGGCGTCGGAGCACGTCAGGAACCACGAAGCTCTAGTCGACCTCCATCGCTGCCAGGGACACCGATAGGAGCCGAAGAACACACGAGGGACATCGACATAATCTTCCGCAACTCGTACGTGTCTTATTCATCATCGGGGGCTGCTGGAATACCGCCTACCATCACCTCCCGTGCGGCAGTCGCCGCTCTGCCGCCGGTGACGTCACCTCCGGTGAGCCCTAGGAAGCTTTGCTTTCAGGCCGCTAGATCCCCATCCGGCGGTCCAGGATAGATCTTTCCCGCGAAGGGGTATCAACGAATCAGCGCGCGATGTGTGGGCATCCTCGTCAGCAAGCTTAATCATCAGCCACGTCGTTGTCCATGTCATCGCCTCATCAGCGCCTTGTCATCGCTTCAGCCCAGTCTGCACGGAATATTCCCAGAATATTCCCTGTTAATTTAAAATAGGCGTAAAATATATTTAACCTTGCAAAAATCATAAAACAATATTGGCAAGTCCAAAAATTATAAATAATATATAGTTGGAAAGATAATTTAGCAAAGAACATTATTCCGTGACTAGATGTATTTTCATTGTATAATGTTTTCTGCATTTATTTAATTGTTTAAACTGTCTTTTATGGTATTTAAATTGTAGAAAAATAAATACTGCTCCAAAAAATACAAATAATATACCTATGGATTCATAAAAATATTTAGAATATTAATACGAGATTAGATCTAGGTATTACCATATAGTATTATTATAATAATTTAATTAGTCTAATGGGTATTCTAGATTAAATAAATTATAGTAAATTATTTATAGATGAGAAGAATATACATAATATGTTTTTGGATTCACAATTTCTCGTAGAATACACATCTGGTCTTGGATATAATTTTAGATGTAGTAAATATTTTAAAAGTATTAAACTCTATTAAAACAGTAATTAAATCATAGAAAAAGATTTCCAACTCCGATTAGGGTGAATCCAATTCCTACTGGTTCGTATTAATATCCTATATCTAGTACAATCCAGAACCAAATTTAATTCGACAATTAGGACAGAAGTTGTAACAGAACTATTAAAACCTCCTTTTTGGTCATCAGGATTTAATAATAAATATCTTATTGCATTAAGTGATCTCCTACATGCATCATATGATCAAATAATGTTCAGAGAACTAAATATAGCCATTGTGTCATATTAAATCAGCATTGCATGTTTATGATCATCCTTGTGTTGCAATGTTGCAATTGTATTGATTGGAACTACTTTGTCCTCGTATTAGATTGTTCGGATAGTGTGATTGCTGCGAAGGAAATACAATCATCACCCATATTATCAACATAAGGCAAGTTATACCACTTGTTCATAATTTTTCCCCAGTTTTGATTCTATGCATGTGACCTTCAAATTCTGTAGTATGCATGTGTAGGATGTTATGGTATAATTTTCCTTAGTATTATTTTGCAAGAGCGATGATTTTGTAGTATGCCATGAGTAGCTCTGTACTTAGGATTTTTCCCTCCTAATAGGTTACCCCTGTTTTTTGCTAAGTACTTGTTGTGCTATGTATGTATAAAGTACCGTTGGGGGGGCTTGAAAGACAAGAAATTTTCTAAGTAGAAAGGCTCTTTTGAGCGATCTTTTCTTCTCAATGCCACTTTAAAATAAAACTAAGTTTTCTTCTAGGCGGAATGGTTGTCGGGTCAATCAGTGATATTTTGGTGGAGGATGGCCGTCCAGGAATCAAAGAAGTCTGCCATGTTTCAGAATTCAGAAGCTTCCAGTGCAACCAAAATACATATGGGCTCTGTATTGGCCTAGTACTGTGGGAAACCTTACCTGGGTACCAACATTTGGAGGTTCTTGGCACGGTTTCTGCGGTGATCCAGCATACCACTACATGATGTAGTATACTATAGTCGGTTATATAACACCAATGAAACACCGTTCACTAGTATTACATCCCTCAGAGTGGTACAACAGAAACACATCACGTCCAAGACATGACTATAGGTTATAAATCAACTCTTTACACAAGATCCAGAGAACACTCTAGGTTAAAGAGAGAGAAAGAAACTTATTACAATGAAGAATCAGAAATAAACAACTCAAAGACTATCATACTATTAAGACTAGTATTTTAATTAATGGTCTGGCATTGCTGCTATTGCAATACGCTACAGAAATAGGTTCTATGGTTAGAGATTATATTCCTATCTAATCAGTAACTTCATCTTCACTTGAGTTGATGTATATGTTGACTTTCTTGACTTCATTGAAGAGCTTTAGCTTTTGATGATGATTCCTGGAGCATAACTTGATGTAGACGTCGTCTTAATGGCTTCAGAATCTAGCAAGGGTTAAGAAGATATGTTGAGTATGAGCGTACTCAGCAAGTTCACTAGAAAAGGAGTGTTTGATGCACTATATCTACAGCCACAGACCTTGGGTCATAGGTAATGCAAGTTTTCATAAACGTTTCTTCAAAGGATGCTTTTATTCTGAAAAGCTATGTCCGTCAGCCTTCACGGGTTTACTAGAACTTTTATGGAGTTCCTTTCCCGCCGCGTTCGCAGCTCCTTCCCAGAACAGGGAGTAACAACTTACAGTTCTTACACTCTGCAGAGGTGCGTTACTTTACCCATGAGAGATCTTAGCTTTGTTGCACATCCGAGTTACATGCTCGTTCACACTTCCTTGGTGTGAGGCCTAGACTAAGATCCAAACCAATCACTGCCTTCTCCGTGACCCCGCATGTCTCCTTGGTGTACGCCAGCCCACATATTGAATTACGACAATTGGCAGTATAGACCATTCATATGCCGGAACTATCGTGGGATGTTGAGGGTTCCCACCCATATGCTGCATATCCTCCACGAATTACCAATTAATATGCATGCTACGAGTTATAACAGCCATGACCCGCACATCCGGCTCCATGCGAGAGGGAAAGATACAACTGACTTCTTTGTCCCATTCCAAATCTCATGGTCAACGCGTAATATACGGCGCAAGAATCACTGGCGACATTGGTTGTTAACTCCTAGATAATATGTTCCTTTACCACCGGAATTTTCATAGTAGGTTATTACCTCATGGTAAATAACCTATAATCACGTTATTATGAAAATAGTGTTTTCTGTCCTTTTTCAAATGCAGGTGATGACAACACTGGATTTGCAAAATACTTTACAGAAAATAATCAAAGGACATGAGCAAGTATGAACTTGCCTTTTGTGATTGCAAGATTATGCACTCACGGTCTTCGAGACAATATAAAAGATCCAATATCTGAAATCAGCATCATTGATCCGGTAAGACTAATGTTTAAAGAAGTAAGATGCTTTTATGCATAAGTAATGTAATGCAAGTTGATAAACTCGAATCCCGAGGAACGTTGATCTAGGGTTTGGAAACTGGAAATGGATTATTTAGAATGTGTTGTCCTTTTAGATAAGTTTCATACGTGTGCTTCTTATTGAGGCTTGTGAGTGTGTGTGAATAACACGTATTTATAATATCATACAACAATAAGATACACACATATGGAATGCTACTCAAGATTGCTTACACTATAATTATTTATCTTCAAATTTTACTTTATAAGTAATGTAAATTATAAAGAACTTAAGTGTTATCAATCCTAAGCTTACAAGTAAAGTATAAAGTAATGTGATTACGATTAATTGTCATCTGTTGACTGAAGTGGCAAAAAGAATAACATTTGAAGAAACGATTTCTTTTCTAAGGTCTAAACAATCTTTGTGGTTAATCAGATGTGGTCGATATTGTTTGTGCTTGCTTGAATAGTTTGGACTTGATATGCTTTACGACTTAATTATAATAGACCAAAGTTAACTATAAAAACACATAATAAGGTCTTTAGCATTATACTTAAAGTTTTGTAGACTAAAGTTAACTTTAAAAACATAGATGAACTTAGGGTGTAATGCTTATGATATTTGTATTTTGTTCACTTCATAATGTTTCCTTAAAGTTATTTAAGCATGGCATTACTTCTATTTGAGCAGTGGTTTCCTAACATTATAATAGAATAGAATCATTTTCCTTTTTATAGATGAGTGGTTATAGTTTGTAAACAAGGAAGTAATATTACTTAACTACTTATGGATTCAATATAGTGTTTTGGTATGTTTATAACTTGTGGTTGAAGTATGGGAAAAGGTTTTATTTAGTCACAAATTATTCTTGAAGATTTTATATTGTATAAGAATCTTTTTAAGAAATAATCTACACTTATGGATGAATGATAATTCAATAAAATTGCATTTAAAATGTGTTGAACCATTTTGACTTCATATTATCAATATTGAAGACTAATAATATTTATTAGACTCAATTGGCTAATTTTAGAAATATTAGCAATTTTTATTTACCCTTATATGAATTATCAATTAAGGAATTAGATTTAAATTCAAGTTATTAGAGTGTCTAAATTTTTATTTACCTCAAAAGTGGAATACTATGTTTTTAACATGTAAGTATTATTTTTGTGATCAACTTGGTATATTACATTTATTTTTATGATTTATAAATAATAAGATATGATTTTTACAAGTTTTATTACTATATAAATACTTAATAAATAATAAATATTTAACTAAGTGAAATAATAATGCATAATTATAGTTCTGATTTTTCTAAGATTTTTGGTATTTTACTTATATTTTTTAACATTTACCAATATTAAAATATGAATTATTAAAGTATTAATACTTATAAAATCTTTATTAAATAATAGTTATTTAAATTTTTGGCATAATAATGTTTGATAATATTATAGATTTTATTTTTCTAAAATTTTTCATATATCAAACATATGTTTCTGAATTACAAAACAAATGATAGGTAATTTATAAGATTTTATTATTTCCTAAATCATTTTCTAAATGATATTACAAACAGGAATTACTTTTCATACCCTGATTAAACCTACCCTAGTCACTGAATAGTGGGCCACATGCCACATGGCACGCACAGTTTGGTTAAAATGTTTGTTACTGGATTTGTTCCTACTCACAGATTATGACACATGGGCGCAAGGCCACGTCAAATGCCACATGGGCGAGGACTGAGTCAAAACTTGGACTAGGTCAAAGATGACATCAGCTCGTCGGAGTTTGACGTCACCTCATCGGAACACGACGACGACGCCAAAATATGGCACGAGGATTCAATCTAAAGTGTGTGTTTGACGCATCTTGATGCGGTGAGTCGAATAGGATGCTATCCAGGCGCTCAGAACCATGGTGGCAACTCCGGAGAACTAAAATACAGCAGCGCTCGTCGGCCTCACGATGAACTCTCGCTAGAGGTGAAATTAGGAAAAGATAATAGGGCCAGAGATGCGTAGGTGTACCCTGAGTGTAGCTGTGTGGTCCATGTCGAAGCTGGTGACCGGAGATGGGATATTCTTCATGAATTCCGACGATCACCGGAGAAAGGAAGTGGCTCGATTGCATCGATTTGGAACTCCCCTGACTCGATTGAGCATCCTAAGATGAAGAGGGTGACGCTGCGCTTCTCCTTGTCCACTCCACGATCTCTAGGACGACCTCTAGTAACAGCGACGGTCATCTCTGACCGGAGCTAGGGTTCGTGTTCATGCGGAAGAGGAAGAAAGAGTGAGAGAGAGATTGTGGGGAGGTAAGGATGAGCATGGACGTCGTCGCGGCCTCCTTATCCCCTCTGGGTGACGATGGCATGTATCTTGACGCAAGGACAACGACGGACGGCCTCGGCATCGCCACCGAGCTGCTTCCAGCTGGAGGAAGACGACGATGCACATTCTTACAGAAAACTCCCTGGTAAATTTTAAACTCAACCCGCAGTCCTTCATCTGGTGCCACTCGTCAGTCACTGTGTGGATGAGCTGGGATCGTTGTTGGGCCGAAATGTGGCTATTGCGGGGTGCTCATGGGTGATAGACAAGTAAGAGGAGAGATGGGCCTTAGGCCAGAACTGATTCCTCTATTTTTCTTTATTTCTGTTTATTTTATATTTTCTTTTTCATTTTTCATATTTGTATTGTTCATTTGTTTTGGAATCTTTCTTAACAGAATTTATTTGTTAAATAATTGTAACAATATTGATATGTATTTAGTATCATTTAGTAAACTTTTATTATATATTGTTATGTTTCTTTATTTCCTTTATATGAACCATTTTTGATATTTTGGAAAGGCCTTTGTTATTGAATTTCTTTCTATAATAAACCATGGATTGATTATATGATATTTACTTATTTATTTATAAACATATTAAAGAATGCATTACTTTTAACTCATGGGATTTGATTCTCATTAACTTTTATTATTAAAGGAATTTTTATGTGGCGATCTTTCATTTTTAGATGATAAATAGAGTTCTAGGGAATTAATATGATTAATATTATTCCCATGAATTTAGGAAATAGCAATGTATATATTTTATTATAACTAATACAGGAGTTAGGGTTTTAGGGATTTGTTAATTATATTATACCCTTATAGAATGCTTTTTATTTCCTCTTAATGAATGTAATGATAATGATTTAAGATAGCTAAATATGCAAAGCATGTATCCATCTTTATTATTATATAAGAGGATTTAATTATTAGGGTTCTCAAAATAGTGAATTGTATTATTCAAAATCTACTAACAGGTGAATCTTAACCACCCTTCTTATTTAAAATATGCATAGTTGTTTTCTGGAACTAGCTATTCATTACATGCTTAAGTGTAATTAATATATGGATATAATATTGGGCATAATGGTTTATAGTAATTTCCAATTATTTGGTACACATGATTTAGAGGTTTGAAAGTGTCAAAGATATGCTTAAGTGATTTGCTATAGGAAAATATTCCTATAAAGCTTTGTGTAAATAAGATGATAGATCAATCAGATGAAATGGATATTATGTTTGGTTATAGAATTAAGGTTACATGTTTACCAAGAATTCCTATCTTCCATAATGCACAATCCTAGACTTCTAATTAAGGAATTCCTTTTCTAGATATACTACTCCTTCATGTCCATCATCATGTGCTAACATGATGAGCTTTACTTCACAAGAATATTCTTATCCACCTTTTATTCTTCTAAACCCATTTATAAATCCAATGAGCTTGACACTAAAGCTTTCATAATCTCCTCATATCCATACTTGGTTATATCAACTGCTCTACTGCTGATAACCTCCAATCCAACAAGTAGTTACTTCTAACTAAATAGAAGATATTACTTATTGACTATATCTGCTTGATCCAATAGGATTACTCCTTGGTAACTATCTTCAATATTCATCCTTGTAATCCTCTTTGTTACCACATATATCTTTATTTCAAATAACTCTTCTATCCATTCAGGAGTGAGTTAACTCCATCAATTATCATATTGATTTAATTCTCTTCCAACACTCCCATCATATAGATGATATTTAAATCTAACATTACCACCTATCTCTTCTTACTTCTTTCTCTAAAGGTTTTAGAGTGGATGCTATGATAAGGACAAGAGTTGATAGATCAAAAATTGATAGTTTAAGAATTTGTGAATCAATAGTTAATTACTCAACATTGATGAACAACAGATATTGAGATAGCATTCCATAAGGATTGATATAGAAAGAAAGATATATGGTGAATGATCTTGACTTGGTTTCTTTCCTACTCAATCTCACTAAAGAGTTAAGGTTAGGTATTACCATGATACTCATGGTATAAGTAGATGATATTAAGATAGATCAAGATTTAGTTGTTACATTCCTATTACTTAAGTTATGTTTATAACTTAGTATTCATGAGTTGTGTAATGAATACTAGGATATGATTACTTAAGGATCAAATATAAACCATTAAGTAATGTATTAGGGTTAACTTTTATTACATTTGATCTACTCTTAGATCAAATCTCCCTTACCCAAAATAAGGTTTTAACAAAGGTCATATTGAAACTTATCGCAGTCAACTTGATGATCTACTACAATTCCATCAAGTTAAGAGAAGCTTCAATCACTTTGACAAGTTTTGTTCAAAAGCGCGAAAATTATTTGGATTTTCTATGCATGAATGCAATGCACACATCTGGGTTCAGCTTATTTCTAAGCTTTAATGCTGGGATGTTATAGTTGCATCCAGAAGGTAGAGGGGCTACTAAGGGAAAGCCTCGCCATGGTCTCATCTGGAAAAGTATTTGATCGTGGATTTGGGTAAAGTGCACAAACTCTCGAGAGTATTGCAATCTGATCGATCAGTCGTGTTCATGGAAACAGAACAACATGGAGCATCTGAAGCATGGAGCCTCTGAAGGATCTTCCTCTCTCTTTTCTAAACAAACTTTTGAAACCCCATGGCATGAGTAATATCGCCAATGGGTGGGATTTTGGGGACTTGGTGAGTAATATCCAAGTTTTGGTTGTTTGGAAACTTGGTGAGTAATATCCTCGTGTGCCAATCGACCCTATTTTATCTAAGCAAATGTTTACAAAGTAGGATAAACACTCTTCCTCTTTTCTCCACACTTAGAGAAAATTAGCTTTATGCAAATGAACTCCAAAGCCTAAATTAGCCTTGCATGTAGAGTTATTCTTATTCCTTCTTTGGTGTAATTTGCCAATACATTCAAAGTATTGACCCAACTTGTTGGCTGCACGTTTTATGTGCAGAATTTTTGGAGATCGTTGAAAGGTGCGCTAGGATCGCGGGTCTTCACTCAACTAGACTGTGGCATTGATGGGACTCCAAGTTGTATATATTTTGCTTATGTTATAATAATGTAAACTCTAGATTATTCGATTCATATAATAAAGACTTGTGTTTTACATGATATTTCATTAACTGTGAGTGCTAGCTATTGATCCAGGGACTAGCATGTTAATCACAGGACTTAGGATCTATCTCGATCTGAGGTTGCTATATAAACACAAAGATATAATAATAACAACTTTTATTATTGCCTCTTGGGCATATCTCCAATAGTCTCCCACTTGCACTAGAGTCAATAATATAGATTACATGATAATATACCTAACACCCATGGTGTTCTGGTGTTGGTCATGTTTTTCCCTAGGAAGTGGTTTAGTCAACAGATCTGCCACATTCAGATATGTGTGTACTTTGCAAATCTTTATGTCACCATCTTGGACATGCTCATGAATTGCATGTAAACGTAGCTTGATATGCTTCAGCTTCTTGTGTGACCTTGGCTCCTGCGCATTGGCTATGTCACCCATGTTGTCACAATATATAGCCATTGGGTCCAACACACTAGGAACCACACCAAGTTTCGTAATAAACTCTGTCATCCATATCGCCTCTTGTGAAGCCTCCGAAGAAGCTATGTATTCCGATCCAGTTGAAGATCTCACCACAATGCTTTGCTTAGCACTACTCCAACTCACTGCTGCACCATTCAAAGTAAATATGTATCATCCATATTGTGATTTAGAATCATCCAGATCAGTGTTCCAACTAGCATCGGTGTAACCGTTTACAACGAGTTGTTCATCACCTCCATAAGAAAGAACCATATCCTTAGTCCTTCTTAAGCACTTTAGGATATTTTTGACCGCTATCCAGTGATCTACTCCTGGATCACTTTAATATCTTCTAATAAAACCAGCATACGCAATGTCCGGTCTTATACACAGCATGGCATACATGATAGAGCCTATGGCTAAAGCATAGGGAGTTTTATTCATCTTATCTCTATCTTCTGCCATAGCTGGACTTTGAGTTTTATTCAAGGTCGTATTGGGCAACATGGGCAAGAATCCTTTCTTGCTTTCTTCCATTCCAAACCTATTTAGAACCTTGTCCAAATATGTACTTTGTGAAAGCGCTATTAAGCGTCCTGATCTATCTCTATAAATATTGATGCCTAAAATGTATGCAGCTTCACCAAGGTCCTTCATTGAAAAACTATTATTCAAATAGCCTTTGACACTTCTAAGAAGTTCTATATCATTCCCAATCAACAATATGTCATCCACATATAGTACTAGGAATGCTACAGAGCTCCCACTCACTTTCTTGTAAATACAAGCTTCTCCATAAGTTTGTATAAAATCAAAACTTTTGATCACCTTATCAAAATGTTGATTCCAACTTCGGGATGCTTGCTTCAATCCATAAATGGATCGCTGAAGTTTGCATACCTTGTTAGCATCTTTAGGATCGACAAAACCTTTGGGTTGTACCACATACAAATCTTCTTCAATGTCACCATTGAGGAATGCCGTTTTGACATCCATCTGCCATATCTCATAATTGTAATATGCAGCGATTGCTAACAAAATCCTCACACACTTTAGCTTCAATGCCGGTGAGAAAGTCTCATCATAGTCAACTCCTTGAATTTGTCGGAAACCTTTTGTGACAAGTCGAGCTTTATAGACGGTTACATTACCATCAACATTTGTTTTCTTCTTGAAAATCCATTTGTTCTCGACAACCTTTTGTCCATCCGGTAAGTCCACCAAAGTCCACACTTGGTTTTCGTACATGTATCCAATCTCGGATTTCATGGCTTCATGACATTTGTTGGAATCTGGGCTCATCATTGCTTCCTCATATGTCGCAGGGTCATTGGTGTTATCCACCAACATGACATCCATAATAGGATCATACCAATCAGGAGTGGTACAAGTCCTTGTCGACCTGTGAGGTTCAGTAGTAACTTCTTTCAAAGTTTCATGATCATTATGATTAGCTTCCTCTCTTATTGGCGCAGGCGGCACAAGAACATCTTCCGGTGCTGTGCTACTCTCAAATCTGAGAGAAGGTTCGACAACCTTGTCGAGTTCTACTTTCCTTCCAGTCACTTCTTTCGAGAGAAACTTCTTCTCGAGAAAGGGTCCATTCTTGGCAATGAAAATTTTGCCTTCGGATATATGATAGAAGGTATACCCAATTTTTTCTTTAGGGTATCCTATGAAGACGCATTTTTTCGCTTTGGGTTCAAGCTTGTCGGGCTGTAACTTCTTTACATAAGCTTCACAACCCCAAACTTTGAGGAACGACAATTTAGGTTTCTTACCAAACCAAAATTCATATGGTGTCATTTCAACAGATTTAGATGGTGCCCTATTTAAAGTGAATGTGGATGTTTCTAATGCATAACCCCAAAATTATAACGGTAAATCTGTAAGAGACATCATAGAACGAACCATATCTAAGAGAGTTCGATTACGATGTTCGGACACACCATTATGTTGTGGTGTTCCCGGTGGTGTCAATTGTGAAAGTATTTCACATTTCTTTAAATGCTCGCCAAACTCGTAACTTAGATACTCACCTCCATGATCAGATCGCAGAAATTTAATCTTCTTGTTATGTTGATTCTCTACTTCACTTTGAAATTCCTTAAACTTCTCAAAAGTTTTGGACTTATGTTTCATGAAATAGATATACCCATATCTACTCAAGTCATTTGTGAAAGTAAGAACATAACGATAACCACCGCGCGATGCCACACTCATTGGGACATACACATCGGTATGTATGATTTCCAATAAGTCCATAGCTCGCTCCATTATGCCAGAGAATGGAGTCTTAGTCATTTTACCCATTAGACATGCTTCGCATTTTTCAAGTGATTCAAGAAGTCCATCAGAATGGAGTTTCTTCATACGCTTCACTCCAATGTGACCAAGACGACAGTGCCACATGTATGTAGAATTATCATTCATTTTCATTCGTTTAGCATCTATATTATGAACATGTGTATCATTACTATCGAGATTCAATAAGAATAAACCATCTATCATAGGCGACCATAAAAGATATTACTCATATAAATCGAACAACCATTATTCTCGGACTTAAACAAGTAACCCTCTCAATAAACAAGATTCAGATATAATGTTCATGCTTAACGCAGGCACCAAACAACAATTATTTAAGTATAAAACTAATCCCGATGGTAGATCAAGAGGGAGCGTGCCGACAACGATCACATCAACCTTGGAGCCATTTCCAACGCGCATCATCACCTTGTATCTCGCTAGTCTTCGTTTATTTGGTGGCACCAGTTTCGAGTTACAAATATGAGCAACCGAACCAGTATCAAATACCCAGGCACTACTACGATTACTAGTAAGATACACATCAATAACAAGTATATCGAATATACCCTTCTTCTTGATGTTGCCGTTCTTCAGATCTGCCAGGTACTTGGGGTAATTCCGCTTCAAGTGACCTTCGCCCTTGCAGTAAAAGCACTCAGTATCAAGCTTAGGAACAACCTTGGACTTCTTTGTAGGCGCGACAACTTTCTTGTCGCCCTTCTTGAAGTTACCCTTCTTCTTAGGCTTGCCTTGCTTCTTGAAATTGGTGGTCTTATTGACCATCAACACTTGGTGCTATTTTTTGATCTCCACTTCCGCAGATTTTAGCATGCAGAAGAGTTCAGGTAATGTCTTGTCCATACGTTGCATGTTCTAGTTCATCACAAAGTTCTTGTAACTAGGTGGCAGTGATTGGAGGACACGATGAATCCCCAATGCATTAGGAATTGTTATTCCTATTTCTTGGTGTTTATAGGCGTGCCTAGACATTTTGACCACATACTCACTATTGGAGCCGCCCTCTTCCATCTTACAGTTAAAGAACTTCTCGGGGGCTTCATAACTTTCAATGACCGCATGAGTCTCAAATATCATTTTGAGCTCACGGCCAATATCATGAGGGTCATGGTTCTCAAACCGCTTCTGAAACTCCGATTCCAAACGGTACAAGATGGCACACTAAACTGTGGAGTATTGATTCTTCTGAGTGAGGTAAACATTTTTCACCTCATCAGTAGCATCACCGCAAAGGGTCACCCAAATGTGCATCCAAAGACATAGGTCAACTGACCAGCATTGAGGACAATCCTCAAGTCGTGGAACCAGAACGCGAAGTTGCTTCCATTGTTTTTCAACTTTTCTTTCTCTAGAAATGCATTAAAATTGATGGTTGGGGCCGCCATGATCTACAACATATTTACAAAGAGTTTAGACTAAGTTTATGATAAATTGAGTTCAAATTTAATTCTTAAATTAACTAGGTGAACTCTCACTCAAAACAACATCCCTCACATTGTTTTAGTGATCACACGAAACAAATCCACTACACCAAGTCCGATCATCAAGAGAGATGATGTATCTTCAAAGGCGAACAATCAACATGTTCATCATATCAATCATATGACTCATGCTTTACCTTTCGGTATTCCATGTTCTGAGACCATGTCTATACATGCTAGGCTCGTGAAGGTTACCTTTATTACTTGATATTTAGTGAGAGGGATCATCTTATAATGCTACCATAGCAATCTAAGCAATACAAGATGCATAAAAGGATTAACATCACATGCAATTCATAATATGTGATATGATATGGCCTTTCTTCTTGTGCCTTCGATCTCCATCTCCAAAGTAGGAATATGATCTCCACCATCACCGACGTGGCGTCAAGGTCAATGGCGCCGCTTCATGGTTGTCCACCACCAACAACAACTATTACAACTACTTTGATGAATAGACACACATGTCTTAAACGAAATTTAAAGACAACCATAAGGCTCTTGCCGGTTGCCAACTTACAATAAGGATCATTGCATACATCATATATAATCACAATCATGGCCATATCACATCACAACACAAGCCCTAGAAAAACAAGTTAGACGCCTCTAATTTCTTTGCATGTTTTACGTGGCTGGGGCTTTCAAATAAGAACCGTTCCAACTTACGAATATGAACCACAACTTTGATACAAGTATTATCAAGTGACCATTGTAAATTGAATCTTCACTATGGTGGGAGAGACAGACACCCGCAAAGCCACTTGTGCAATGCAAGTTGCACGTTGAGCATGGAGCAAGTCTCATGTACGATGACATGTAAGGTTAGTCCGGGACGCTTCATCCCACCATCTCGCAACATGCAAAGTACATAAAAAGAAAACGACAACAAAAGCATCAACGCTCAAAAAACCATTGTGTTCTACTTGTGCAACATATCTACGCATAGAGTCGGCTCTAATACCACTGTAGGGGTTCGTAGTATGGAAAAAAAATTATGTTGCATCAACACACAAAAGCCAAGATCTAATCTACGAGATCGGTGCAACGAGTTTGTAGATAACTAACCCTCGTAGATCCAAAGCATTTAACGAGATTTAGATCTCGTGGTTTATGTAGTCGATCACTTGCCGATCTCAAGATCGTGAATACGATCCTTTCGATGCCATGTTTCGGCAGCGCTTCCGTAGTCGGTCACACGTATGGTAGTCGATGAAGACCTTCCTCTCCCTTGTTCCAGCAGGGCAGCGGAGGTTGTAGATCTCCATGGAATTCTAACAGCACGACGGTGTGGTGGTGGTGGAGAAGAGATTACTTCAAGGTTTCGCCTAAGCCGAAGCATCTGTATGAATGAGAGAGGGGAGGCGGCGGCTAGGGTTTGGGGTGCAGGTCAAGGGGGCGCCCTCACCCATCCTTATATAGGTGGGGGGTGGCGGCCAGGGTTCCTAGCCCTGGTCGAGTGCTCCTCCAACTCCTCATGTCCGGTGGCAAGGGAGGGAGAGAGGGAAACCTTGTCCCTCAAGGTTTCCTTTCCTTACTCCACTAGGAATTTGACTTTTCAAACTAGGATTTGACTATTCAAACTAGAGTTTGTATCTCTCTTCCCAGTCCTTGGCAAACTTGACCTAGGGTACCATGCGCCCAACCCATTAGGATATGGTGCATCCCAAGTACCCCTTCCGGGGTGGTGTACCTTCCAGAACATTCTAGAAGCTTCCGGTCAAAACATCGAAAACATTTCCGAACCCCAAAAATTGACTTTCCTTATATGAATCTTATTCTCCGGACCATTCCAGATCTCCTCATGATGTCCTAGATCCAATCCAAGACTCTGAACAACATTCGGTCTCCAACTCATATTCCATATCCTAAACAACATCAAATCCTTTAGTGTGTCTCCCTACGGTTCGTGAACTATGCAGACATGATGGAGACACCTCTCCGGTCAATAACCATTAGTGGGATCTAGAAATCCATTATGGCTCCCACATATTTCTACGATGAATTTGTGATTGAATGAACCATTTTACATATGAGACCAATTCCCTTTGTCTCGTGATACTTTACTTATCCGAGGTTTGAACGTCGGTGTCTCTATACCTAGTTCAACTTCGTTACCGATAAGTACTCTTTACTCGTTCCATGATATGACATCCCTTGTGACCTAGTCACATGCTTGCAAGCCAATTGGATGAAATTAAACTGAGAGGGTCCATAGTATATATATCCGTCATATGGATGGACAAATACCACTCTTGATCCATGTGCTTCAATACATACTTTCAAAATACTCAATGCCACCTTTATAACCACCCAGTTACGAAGTTGTGTTTGATGTCATCAAAGTATTCATCCGGTGATGGCGATTGAAATGATCTCATGGTCGAAGGATTAGGTTACTATGTATTTAAAAGCTTGTATAAAACGAACTTTAAATGACTTGATCTTATGCTACGCTTAACTATAGAAGTGTATTCATCACATCATTCTCCTAATGATATGATCTTGCTATTAATAAAATCTAATGTTCATGATCGGGAAACCATGATCATCTATTAATCAACAAGCTAGTTCAACAAGAGGCTTACTAGGGACTCTATTATGTTTACAAAACACACAAGTATTAATGTTTCCGGTTAATACAATTATAGCATGGGATGCAAACATTCATCATAAACTCAAAGATATAATATTAACAAATTTTATAATTCCCTCTTAGGCATATCTCCATACCCCATACCAAAAACAGCGTGTTTGAACTGATAAAACCATGCTCTCGGTGATTGCTTCAATTTGTACAAGGATTTCTTCATCTTGCATACCTTCCCCATAGTCTCCAAGGTACCAAAACCCGGTGGTATCTCCATGTACACTTCTTCATGCAGTTTACCATGTAAGAAGGCATTCTTGACATCTAATTGATGCAACTTCCATCCAAAGTTAGCAGCACAGGAAACCAATATCCTTACTATGTTCATCTTTTCCACTAGAGAAAATGTATCATCATAGTCAATTCCATAAGTTTGACGGAACCCTCTCGCGACCAATCTGGCCTTATACCGTTCCAACTTTCCCTTAGGATTCTGCTTCACGTTGTAGATCCATTTACGACTCACTGCTTTCTTTTCTTTTGGCAACGTGGTTATCACCCACATATTATTATTCTTAAGTGCTTCCAACTCCTCAATCATCGCTTCACGCCACTTTGAATCTTGTTTTTAAGCCTTTCAATCCTTTGCGATTGACTCAGCTTGTAGAGAGCTAACATACACTTTATAGGAAGGAGACAAAGCCTCATAAGACACATAGTCCAGTGTCATGTTCATCTACAATGGTTTGTAGAGCATGCATTTCACAAAGATCCTTCCTTGCCACTGATATGTCCAAAACGTATCTACTTTCCCGAACACTTTTGCTATTGTTTCTCCTCTAAACTTGGGTGATTTGGATACAACTAACATGGACTGATGCTGTTTTCAGCAGAATTACCTTGGTGTCTAGTTTTTGTGCAGAAAACCAACTATCAGGAAAAATCCCAGATAATATGCCAATAATCCTATTTGACCAGAAGACTCATGGAGCTAGAAGACGAGGTGGAGTGGGGCCCTTGAGGGCCCACACCCCCCAGCCGTGCGGGCCAGGCTTGTACGCACCTAGAGGGGGTGTGGCCACCCCAGGCACCCCCTCGGCCTCCCTCTTCGCCTATAAGATGCCTCTTGACCTAAAAACCGAGGGGGGGGGGGTTCGACGTTTTTCCAGAAAGAGTTCCGCTGCGTTGCCACCACCAGAAACCTTGATTTGAAACCAGAAACTCCGTTCTGGCACCCTTCCAGGACGGGGAGTTTGGAGAGGATCATCGCCATCATCATCACCAACACCTCTCCATCAACCATCCATGTTTCCTTCATCCATGAGTGAGTAATCCCCCGTTGTAGGCTATGGGGATGGTAGGAATTTGATGAGTTCTATCATGTAATCGAATAAGATTGTTAGGGCATGGTGCCTAGTATCTCTATTAGTGCTATTTGATTTTGTTGCAACTTGTTGTGCTTAATGCTTGTCACTAGGGCCCGAGTGACATGATCTCAGATCTGAACTTATTATTGAATCATCATGATATGATTGTTTGTGATCTTATCTGCAAGTTGTGTACACATATCACTGTCCGGATCCAAAGGCCCCGAAGTGATAGAAATTGGGACAACCTGAGGGGATGGCTATGATGTGAGGATCACATGTGTTCATGGAGTGTTAATGCTTTGCTCCAGTGCTCTATTAAAAGGAGCACCTTAATTGCCAGTAGTTCCCTTGAGGCCTCGCTGCAACGGGTTGGCAGGACAAAAGATGCTGTGCAAGTTCTCATTGCGAGCACGCATGACTATATATGGAGCACATGCCTATGATTGTTTAGTACTTGGATGCTTATTCTTATTTCTCTGCAATTGCCCTAGATCTCGAAGTTACATGTTTAGACTTGTCCATGCAACGCCCATCCATCCATCCCTATGCCTACCGCGCTCATATCCTACTGTTTGCTACTACTGTTACTATTGCTCTCGATTTACTGATGCTGTTACTTTGCTGTTGCTACTACCAAACTGTTGCTACTGATAAACTTCTCTGAGAAAGAACTATTTCCAGGTGCAGCTGAATTGACAACTCATTTTTAAGGCTTGCAAGTATTCTTTGGCTCCCCTTGTGTCGAATCAATAAATTGGGTAATACTACCCTCGAAGACTGTTGCGATCCCCTATACTTGTCAGGGAGCATAGCTTTATTTGTAAGTTCACTTGGATGTATTATTGTTCACTACTATTCCTTTCATGATGGGGAAGTCTCGTGATGGAAATTTTCCTATTTTACCATCCACTACAAGAAGAGGTACAGCCCTAAACACCTCTGCTGCTCTTGATTCACCGTCTGTTATGAGTAAGCTTGTTACTCCACCACCACATACTCATGCTACAGACACTGCTACTACTACTGAATCTGAAACTGCTTTTGATACTCATGATGTTACTTCTAGTGTGCTTGATGCAAGTGGTTCATTAGGTCCTTTCCTAGATGCTACTATGGCTAGTCTAGGAAATACTGAAACTCCTAGTGAAGACACTATTACACCTATTAGCTCACTTGAGTCTAGGGAGAGATATGATATTAATGATGGTTACATTGAGTTTACTGATGAATTTAATGAAGAGTGCCAAAACACACATGGTGCTAGTGCTATTAAGAGTCTCCTTGAGAGACGTACCATTATTCCTAAACTGTCCTCTGATCCTAAGTTTGCCACCTCTCCCATAGATATTAAAGATAAAGATTATGATTTCTCTCTTGATTTATCCTATTTAGACATTGTTGAGAAAGAACCTTTTTGTGGGACTGAGAGTGAGAGTGTTATGGCACATATGAATGTGCTTTCTACTATGAGTGTTTTATGCTCTAACGATTTTAAGATGCGCAAGTAGTTTGTTACTAAGATCTTCCCCTTTTCACTAAAAGGAGAAGCTAGGGATTGGTTTAATAGATTACCTCATGGATCCATTGATAGTCTTGATTGTTTGATTGCTTCTTTCTTCTAGAAATATTTTCCTCCTAGTGCTAGACATGCTGCTTGCAGAAACTTTTTGATTTAAACAGGGAGAAGAAGAGAAATTGCCTGAGTCATGGACAAGGTTCTGTGCCTTGATTGATGCACATCCCGGATGTCCATTACCTAAAAATGAGCTTCTTGATATTTATTATAATGGACTAACTGATGATTCTAGGACATACCTAGATAGCTTTGCTAATTGTGTTTTCAGGAAAAGAACTCCTATAGATGCTGAAGAATTAATGGCTAAAATAAGCAAGAATTATGATGATTGAACTTCAACTGAGCTAAATACACCTGAGCCTATTACTCCTGAACCAGTTGTGCCTGAACCAGTTCCAATACCAACACCAAAGAAGAGAGGAGTTATTGCATTAAATGATGAAGTGATGAAGGAAGCTAAGAAGTGTTTAAAGGAGAAAGGTATTAGAGATGAAGATGTGAAGAATCTACCTCCTATAGAAGAATTATGTAAGACAATTCCCCACTCATCTACTATTGAGCTACACTCTCTCCACTTTGATGAAGGTGATATTCCCTATGGTAAGCCTCCTGATTAATGCTTAGATGAACTTGACACATTTATTGTTAAACAAGGTAATTTTAATAAACTAGTTCAGAATCATTTATTGGAAAATCTTGAGCTATTAATGAGTTGAAAGATATTGTGGAAAGAACTGCTAATGATATTAAAATGCTTTCTAAACACTTTCAAATGGTTCAAACTCAAATTCATCAACTTGCTAAGGTACAAAAGGATATGCTAGTTAATGCCTCAGGAGATAAACATGCTTATGGAATTAGAACTAGGAGTGGTATAGCAACTCAAGATCCTTTATATCCTGAAGGACACCCTAAAATAATTGAGCAGGATTCTCAACAAGGTGAAAGTAGTGGTAGTCTTCGTAAGAGGAAGAAAAAGAAACATAAAATAGTTGAGGAACCCTCTGAACCTACTATAGATCCAAATAGTATATATGTCTCTAATGCTGAAACTGAGAGTTGTAATGATAAAAATGATGCTCCTGATAAGGAGGAAGTTGAGGAAGAACCCGAGAAGCACACTAAGAATACTAGGTACACTAAGGAAGATTTTATTGCTAATAAACATGGTAAAGATAGAGAACCTTGGGTGTAGAAATCTATGCCTTTTCCCAATAAGAAACACAAGTCAAAGGAGGAAGAACACTATAATAAGTTTTGTGAGTGGATGAAACCTTTATTTTTGCAAATTCCTTTGACTGATGCTATTAAGTTGCCTCCTTATTCAAAGTATATGAAGGATATTGTCTCTAATAAAAGGAAGATTCCTAATGAGGAGATTTCTACTTTGCTTGCTAATTATTCCTTCAATGGTAAGGTTCCAAAGAAACTTGGTGATCCAGGTATACCAAATATTCCTTGATCTATTAAGAATAATTATGTTAGAACTGCTTTATGTGATTTGGGAGCTGGAGTTAGTGTTATGCTTTTTTCTCTCTATAAGAGACTCCAGCTAGAAAAGTTGATACCAACTGATATATCTTTGCAAATGGCTGATAAGTCAACTACTATTCCTGTTGGTATATGTGATGATGTTCCTATTCAAGTGGCTCATAATTGCTTGGTTTTAACTGATTTTGTTGTGCTTGAGATGCCTGAAGATGATAATATGTCCATTATTCTTGGGAGACCTTTTCTTAATACTGTAGGTGCTGTCATCAATTGTAATCAAGGAAAAGTAACTTTATATTAATGACAAAGAGCATACTTTCTATTTCCCCAAGAAGGTTGCTAAAATCTATTGCCTGAACTCCATTGAAAATATTGAGAGCATCAAGGTTGGAGAAATATATTGTCCCATTCCATAGAAAGTTTTGAAACTATTATGATTGGGACCATTGCTATCAAGTTTGAGGTAACATAGTCACGTTGTGGAATACAAAGTTTTGTTTCATATAAGATTGTTTTGGTAACAAGACCTAATCAACCTTGTTAACAAAAGGATTTTAATGAACAAAATAATGTTTTCACTGTGGTTATACTTGCTCACTTTTACTTTTCTCCTTCCTAGTCTTTGTTTTTTTCTCTTGTTAGCTTTGGTTTTGCTAGTTGTTTGCTTGTTAGAGTGTCTTAGAACTCCAGTAGTTTTGGTTTTGGTTTGTTTTTGCTTCTTCTAAAAAATCTTTTCTGCGATAAAATCAATTTTCATACCCTAAAAATTGGCCAAAAATAAAGTTTCCCAAAAAATCCCAGAAAATTCATATTAAATTTTTTCTCGAAAAAAGGGGTAGAGGGACACCTGGAGTGGCCCATCCCCCCCAGACCAGCACACCCCCTGGTGGCGCGGCCAGCCCCAGGGGCGCGCCTGGCATGGGTGGGACCCAACTGAGGCCCTCCAAGTTGTCTCCTCCCAGCCACCTTCTTTCTCTCTCCTGAAAAACACCGGAAAACTTTCTTAAGCTCGAGTTCTTGTTGTTCTTGCTCCCGATTTTCGATCTCCTTGCTCAGCCCATCTTTGTTGTTGATTTTTGGAGGGATTGCTCCTTGGTATGTGCCTCCTCCGCTTGTCCAATTAGAGTTATGATTGGTAGATTGTATCTTGATTATTTTGCTGCTATAGGTGTCAGGTCGTGTGAGCTTGCATGCTTATTCTATGCTTATAAATTTCATTTTGATGCATGTGTATCCCTCTAGCAAGTTCCTATAGTAGTTTCTCATCATTATTCAACTTGGAAATCACTTGGTTTGATGTTTGTCTAAAATTTTCAGAAAGGAAGATGAGTGCATACCCGTTGAATCTATATGATTTGATGGTACCTGAGCCAATGAAAGTCCATCATGAAGAACGAGTCTTCCCTTCCATATATCCATGCCCTAAATTTATGAGAGCCGCGGGAATCTTTCAGGATTTCCAAACTATGAATATTAATGCAGGGTTGGAACACTTTGTTGAAGGAGAACCAATTCAATATGTTAAGCTAACCATGGCTGTAGTGCGGGACTTACGGTTTACTTGGTCCTCGTCTAATCCCATGGTCCATTATAAAATCTACAATATAGCTAGGGATCTGCCGCTTGCTGATTTCTGCGCAGCTATTAGAGTGCCCCATTGGGGATCTTGTGAGAATATCAAGGAGAGTCCTAAGTCACTCATGGATTTATATGCTGAAATTTTCCAAGGTTTCGACTTCTCAAAGGAAAGTGGTAAAATTCGGAACATTCAGTTCCCATCCATTAGATATTTTGCCTATTTCATTACCAAGTGTGTTCTTGCTAGAAAATTGCTAGAAAGTTATCTTCATTTGATCTAGCTTTTATCTCAGCTGCTTTGAATAGGGATATATCTTATAATCTGGGTGCTTTGATATCTTACCGTCTTATCACTAACCACGAGAAGGATGGAATTTGTGGGGGTCTCATTGCTTCTAGGTTGCTAGCTTTCCATGGTTTAGAGCCTCACCATTCAGACTATCGGTTCCCCATAGAGAGGTTTGATCATGATTCCATGGTTCAGCATAATTTTATTTCTTCTGGGGCTACTGGGAGAAGTTTACCGTATGAATTATCCTTTGTCAAGCATGGTTGGAGAGGGGGTAGGACTGAGAAGGTAGTCTATTTGCTTGCACCTTCTTTGTTTAATTTTGATAACAAGCAAGGATGGTCGCTCGCGGAGGAGGAGTTTGACACTTACATGGTGGAGCTCACCCAGCAAGAGGAGAATGTTGGAGAGGATACCGAAGATGATTCGGTTCAACCCTCCAACATGGGGGAGTCTTCATACCAGCAGCCCTCCTATGATTGGGGCGCGTCTTCTTCTTCACAAGCGCCTGACTATGATCATTCCTATGATGACCCACCAGCTTGGGGTTACTACCCGCGCTATTGAGCCCCACTTAGGCCAAAAGCCTAAGCTTGGGGGGAGGTATACCGACATCACACTCATCTATATATCATGTTTCGTCGGTTCTTTGTATATCCACGTTTCGCTTTCTTTTTGGTTCTTGTTTCTGCTTTCTCAAAACACAAAATACCAAAAATATTTTCGTTGTTTCTCTTGGTTTGTTTCTTTGCTTTTTAGCTTTGGTTTGCCTTAAAGAAAAAATCCAAAAATATTTTGCTTTGTTTGTTTTTGCTTTGTTTGCTTGCTTTAAAAAAATCGAAAACACAAAAAATATTTGTTGTTCTTCTTTGGTTTTGTGAAGTTCTTTGCAGGGTTCAGTCGTTCTCTGTGGATTTTGGTTTCATGTTATTATTCAAGTCACACAAGTGAAGGGCAATAATGAAGATTAAAACAACTTGAGGTATGGTAAGAGGCTGGTAACAAACTCTATTTGTTTTCATTTTTGTACATATACTCATCATTGTGAGCATGCTTAGTCTGTTCATGTAAGGTGTACGTTATTTATGGATGCTTAGTAGTTCTTGCTCTCTTATGATTAGCTCCAGCCTGCTAATAGTTTGTAGCTTGTCATATGAATGTTTGCTTGCATTGTTTTATTCATAACTTGGTATGATATTGTGGTATCCTCCTCCGAATGTTTCATGTGAATCGACTTGGCACATGCTCATGCATGCATATGACTAAACAATAGTTAGTAAACCTCGATGATTTATTTTGCCTCAGAGTTATTGTATCACTTTCATGCCATAATTAGCCATGTTTTGTTGCAAGCATAATTAGGACAGTTATTGCTCTCTTGTTTGTCGCTCCCTCTCTATTGCTAGCCTTCACTTGCACTGAGTATGAGCTCTATTTGTGCATCCAACTCCCCAAAACCAATATTGCCAACAGTGTCCACCATACCTACCTATTAGCATCATTTGCTAATTCTATGCATATTCACTATGCCTTGTTTTCTTCCAAATAAAATGTTTGACTGTTTTGAGAAAGTTAGTTAGTAAAGCTCTCACGAACTTGACGGCGCACTTTATTTCATGCACTTAATAATCCTGAACTATTATGACCTGTCCATGAAAGTTATATGCTTGCAAATTATAGGCTGGGAGTTAGCAGAACCGTGCTGTCACGGGGAACGCTTTCAACACCTGTAAATATATACCTAGTTGATATCATGATCTTTTGTTTGCGGATGTCGTTGGTGTGAAATAAAAGGGGAGCTTGGAAGTTCATGGAGTTATATATGTGTTAGAGAAACCCCTGGGCCGCTAGCCTAAGCCATGCCTAATCATGGTGGAAACTTGCAGCATAACCATAATGAGCAATCTGTGAAGCATCCTCAATAAAAACCTATGCAAATAGCAAATAAAAAGATCACTGAGATGCTCACTGTCTGCTTGCCTTGTCATTTTGATCACGGGATAGCTCCTGTATCATGTGCAAGGGGTACCCCATTGGCGGTTCTCTATGATACACATGTATTTACGATGACAAGAACTTACAGGTAACTAAAGTTGAGTAGCATGAGGAGTGGCCCTCGTACTCAAGGGACATGATATTTCTAGTTTATGGCCTATCAAGCATATAACTCATATTGGACCTCACTTTCACCTTAACCATTTAAAGATGCCTATGATAGGGGCAATGAGAGCTCAAAGCTAATGAGTACCTTACTTTCAGCATTTGGAAGCCTTTCAAACTATTCAAAACCTTTTCACTTCCTTGTTGAGTCACCATTTATTCTATGAGCACCTTCTTGAGAGCATAGTTGTCATTCTTAGTGTAATGTGCTTGTCTCAAAACTTGGTTAATTATTTCATGACTTTGATGTTTGTATCTCTGATATCTTTACTTCTAGTCTTCACTTAAACTTTAGAGGTGCCTTGGCATTTATATTGTGATCTACAAACAAAGGCAAGCGAGATACCACTCTATCATACCTTCTTATGAGCATTGCAATGTTGCTTATGTTTATGTTTTATGCTACTTATTATTATTGAGTTGAAATCTCTTCATAGCTTGCAATGACTATTGAGTAGACTTAGTTGCATACTCCTTATTATGAATTGTTTAAGTATCTACTCCTGTGCTGAGAATATATACATCATATGAAGAAAATGTGTTCATGAAAGTTCTTTTATCACACTCAGTTTTCAACTGAATTGCTTGAGGACAAGCAATAAGATAAGCTTGGGGGGAGTTCATACGTCCAAAACGTATCTACTTTCCCGAACACTTTTGCTATTGTTTCTCCTCTAAACTTGTGTGATTTGGATACAACTAACACGGACTGGCGTTGTTTTCAGCAGAATTACCTTGGTGTCTAGTTTTTGTGCAGAAAATCAACTATCAGGAAAAATCCCGGAAAATATGTCAAAAATCCTATTTCACCAGAAGACTCACGGAGCCAGGAGACGAGGCGGAGTGGGGCCCTGGGGGCCTACACCCCCAGCCGCGTGGCCCAGGCTTGGCCACGCCTGGAGGGGGTGTGGCCACCCCAGGCACCCCCTTGTCCTCCCTCTTTGCCTATAAGATGCCTCTTGACCTAAAACCGAGGGGGGGGGGTTCGACGTTTTTCTAGAAAGAGTTCTGCTATGCCGCCACTGCCGGGACGGGGAATTTGGAGAGGATCATCGCCATCATCATCACCAACGCCTCTCCATCAACCATCCATGTTTTCTTCATCCATGAGTGAGTAATCCCCCGTTGTAGGCTATGGGTGTTGGAATTATGCCCTAGAGGCAATAATAAAGATGTTATTATTATAATTCATGTTCATGATAAAGTTTATATTCCATGCTAGAATTGTATTAAGCGGAAACTTTGATACTTGTGTGGTTTATGAACAACACCGTGTCCCTAGTACGCCTCTATGGACTAGCTCATTGATTAATGATGGTTAAGGTTTCCTAACCATAGACATGAGTTGTCGATTAATAATGAGATCATGTCATTAGGAGAATGATATGATGGACAAACCCAAATTAAGGAGAGCAATTAGATCGTGTCATCGTGTTCATCTTTGCGAAGTTTTTTTCCTATGTCAAGTATTGTATTCCTTTAGACCATGAGATAATAGAACTCCCTGGTATCGGAAGAAAGCTTTGAGGTCATCAAACGTCATCCTATGTGAGGGTGATCATAAAGGTGTCTCTCAGGTGATCGGAAAGTACTTGTTGGGTTGTATGTATCGAGATGGAATTTGTCCCTCCCGAGTCAAAGAGATATACTTCGGGCCCACTCGGTAATCGATATCAACACCGCTTGCAAGCACGTGGTTAAGGAGTTAATCACAAAGTGATATCGGATTACGGAACGATTAAAGTACTTGTTGTGAACGAGATTGAACTAGGTATGCCGATACCAACGATCGAATCTCGGGCAAGTAAAATATCGCGTGACGAAGGGAATACATATATGGGATTAATTGAATCCTGGCATCGTGGTTCATCCGATATGATCATCGATGAATATGTGGGAGTCAATATGGGTTTCCAGATCCCGCTGTTGATTATTGATAGAAGATCATGACTGCATATTCTCGAACCCGTAGGGTCACACACTTAACGTGCATCGATGCTAGGATAGAATGGATAATTGGTTTATGAGTTTTTGTTCGGAGTCTCGGATGAGACCCAGGACATCACGAGAGGTTCCGGAATGGTCCGGAGAATAAGATTCATATAAAGGAAAGCAGTTTTTGGATTTCGGAATCGTTTCACAGTTTATCGGTATTGTACCAGAAGGTTCTAGAAGGTTCCGGAGTGGTACCAACGTGGGCCCACTTGTCAGAGGCCTACGTGGGCCTAAGGGGAAGTGCCCTGGCCATTTTGGGCCAGGGGCCTGCCCCTTAGGCCCAGCCAGCCAGCCTTAGGGGAAACCCTAAGGGAGCCTTCTAGAAGAGGGGGGATGACTTGCCCCCACTCCACCCCTTGGGCCGCCGCCCTAGGGCTTGGAGGAGGGGTCAAGGGGGCCGGCCATCCCCCTATATAAGGAGGGCAGGGGCACAGCCTCCCCCCACCTCCCAACCCTAGCCGCCGTCCAACTGCTGCCCCCCACCTCTCTCTCTCTCCCGACTGCGCGTAGGCGAAGCCCTGCCGCAGAAACTCTCTACCATAAGCACCACGCCGTCGTGCTACAGATCCAATCTATCTCTCCACCATACTTGTTGGACCAAGGTAAGGAGGAGACGTCGCTGCACCATACGTGTGCATCTCTCGGAGGCGCCGCCACTTGCGGCGTAGGATCGGATCGTGAGGAGGAGATGGCGAGTACGACTACATCAACCACGTTCTGTTAAACGTTTCCGCTGTGCGATTTCTTCAAGGGTATGAAGATCTCATCAATCTCTCTCGTTGATTACATCTCCTAGATTAGATCTTGGCTTTCTTGTTCGCATCTGTAGAATTGTTTTGATTTACTATGCTGTGAAACCCTTCAGTGGTATCAGAGCTAGATCTATGCGTAGATGTGTTTCACGAGTAGAACGCAACATGCTTGTTGTGGGCATTGATCTTTTCTGTTGCAAACCTCTTGTTGTGTATTTCTTATGGCGCGGCATAGTGAGATCGAAGTAGTCCAGGCCAACTTTACGCGACCTCGTTTGTGAGACGGGCTCCGCACTTGACGTGTGGCTTGTTCCACACATGCGGCTGGTGGATGCCAGTTTCTTTCACTATAGTAGTCATGGGATTTACAACGGATGTTAGCAACCATAATATCACTGTTGTGGCTTTCCATAGGTAAGAATCGTTCTTAGCTTGTTACTCCCATAAGCCACGTAAAACATGCAACAACAAAGTAGAGGCGTCTAACTTGTTTTTGCAGGGAGTGTTTTGTGATATGGTATGGCCCAAGACATGATGTGTATGAATTGAGATGTAGGCAATTATCATGTTTTGTAATATTTCACGACTTGCATGTCGATGAGTTCATAACCGGCAGGAGCCGTATGGTTGTCTTTATAATTGTATATGACATGCGTGTCAATTTTTTATACGCCATGTAATATCTTTACTTTATTGCTAAGTAGTTAGCAATAGTTGTAGTTGCTATTCGTGGTGAAGGCAATCATGGTGGAGTGATGGAGATCATACTGGCGCGCACAAGATGGAGATCATTGCGTGGAGATTGGCTATACCATGTCACATAAAATTATATGCATGTGATGTTTATCCTTTTATGTATCTTATTATGCTTAGATCGCGACGGTAGCATTATAAGATGATTCCTCACTTAAAGATCAAGATAAAATTGTGTTCTCCCCATGTATGCACTGTTGCGAAATTTCGTCGTTTTCAAGCACCTCGTGATGATCGGGTGCTATAAACTCTACGTTCACATACAATGGGTGCAAGCCAGTTTTGCACACGCGGAAATACTTGGGTTTGACTTGATGAGCCTAGCATGTACAGACATGGCCTCGGAACACACGAACCGAAAGGTTAAACATGAGTCATATGAATGATATGATCGACACTTTGTTGTCCACCATTGAAACCACATCTCTTCTCGTGAAGATCGGATTAGGTGTGGTGAATTTGGATCGTGTTCACTAAACAACTTGAGGGATGTTGAATTTAGTGGGAGTTCATCTAGTAATTTGATTAAGTTGAACTAGTTATCATGAACATAGTCTAAATTGTATTTGCAAATTTTGTAGATCAAATGGCTAAGTCCAACTTCAACTTCAACGTTTTTGCTGAGAAAGAAAAGCTTAAGAACAATGGGTCTAACTTCACCAACTGGTTCCGCAACTGAGAATCATTCTCGCTGGCGGACAAAATACTATGTACTTGAGAAAGCGCTAGGTGACGCCCCTGCTACTGATGCGCCGGCTGGTGAAAAAGATGTTTATCAGTCACGCAAAGATGGTTATGGAGTGATTAAGAGTACCATGTTGTTTTCTATGGAACCGGAACTTCAAAATCGTTTTGAGGAGTTCGGCGGGCCCTTTGAGATACTTGAGGAACTGAAAACCATGTTTCAGACTCAGGCCCGTTCTAAGAGATATGAGATCTCTGAGAAGTTCTTTAACTGCAAGATGGAGGAAGGGAGTTCCGTTAGTGAGCACGCCATTAAGATGTCGGGCTACACTCAACGTCTTGAGAAACTGGACTGCAAGATTCCAGAAGAGCTCAAGATTGACAGAGTTCTGTAATCACTCCCTCCTAGCTACAAAGGTTTTGTAGTTACTCACAATCAAATTGGTTCCACTGATACGATCACTGAGCTCTTCGCTAAGCTGAAAGATGCGGAGGTGGATATCAAGAAATATAATCATGTGTTGATGGTCAACAAGACCACTAGCTTTAAGAAAGCTAAGGGTGCAAAGAAATCCTTCAAGAAAGGCAGCGGCAAGAGCGTTGCCCCTGCTGAGAAGAAGCTCAAGTCTGGACCTAAGCCGGACACTGAGTGCTTCTATTGCAAGGACAAGGGTCACAGGAAGCGCAACTGTCTGAAGTACTTAGCGGACAAGAAGGCTGGCACCATTAAAGGTATATTTGATATACATGTTATTGATGTTTACCTTACTAGCGCTCGTTGTAGTGCCTGGGTATATGATACTGGTTCAATTGCTAATATTTGTAACTCGAAACAGGAGCTACAGAATAGACGGCTGCTAGCAAGGGATGAGGTGACGATGCGTGTTGGCAATGGATCAAAAGTTGATGTGATGGCCGTCGGCACGCTCTCCTTAGTTTTACCTTCGGGATTAGTTTTAAACCTTAATAAGTGTTATTATGTGCCTGCGTTGAGCATGAACATTATATCTGGATCGTGTTTATTGCAAGACGGTTGTTCATTTAAACCAGAGAATAATGGTTGTTCTATTTATATGAATAACATCTTTTATGGTCATGCACCTATTGTAAATGGTTTATTTCTTCTGAATCTCGAAAGCAATGAAACGCACATCCATAACATTGAGGCTAAGAGATGCAAAGTAGATAGGGATAATCTAACTTATTTGTGGCAGTGCCGTCTAGGTCATATTGGTGTAAAACGCATGAAAAAACTCCATTCTGATGGACTTTTGGAGTCTCTTGATTTTGAATCATTTGACATGTGCGAGCCATGCCTCATGGGCAATATGATCAAAACCCCGTTCTCCGGAATAATGGAGCGAGCAACGGACTTATTAGAAATCATACATACCGATGTATGTGGACCAATGAGTGTTTTGACGCGCGGTGGATATCGCTATTTTCTCACTTTTACTGATGACTTAAGTAGATATGGGCATATCTATTTAATGAAACATAAATCTGAAACGTTTGAAAAGTTCAAAGAATTTCAGAACGAAGTGGAAAACCATCGTAACAGGAAAATTAAATTTCTACGATCCGATCGTGGAGGTGAATATTTGAGTTATGATTTTCTCAAGCATCTTAAAGCAAGCGGAATCGTTTCGCAACTCACGCCACCCGGAACACCACAACGCAATGGTGTGTCTGAACGTCGGAATCGAACTCTATTAGATATGGTGCGATCAGTGATGTTTCTTACAGATTTGCCGTTATCATTTTGGGGTTATGCATTAGAAACCGCAGCATTCACTTTAAATAGGGCACCATCTAAATCCGTTGAGACGACACCATATGAACTATGGTTTGGTGCTAAATCTAAGTTGTCGTTTCTTAAAGTTTGGGGATGCAAAGATTACGTCAAGAAGTTGATGCCGGACAAGCTCGAACCCAAAGCGGAGAAATGCATCTTCATAGGATACCCTAAGGAAACGATTGGGTATACCTTCTGCCACAGATCCGAAGGCAAAGTGTTTGTTGCAAAGAACGGATCCTTTCTTGAGAAGGAGTTTCTCTCTAAAGAAGTGAGTGGGAGGAAGGTAGAGCTAGACGAGGTTATTGAACCTTCTCTCGAGTTGGAGAGTAGCGCAACACCTGAAATTGTTCCAGTGCCGTCTGCACCAACAAGAGAGGAAGCTAATGACGAGGATCATGAAACTTCGAACGATGCTACTACTGAACTTCGCAGGTCGACAAGGTCACGTGCCACTCCTGAATGGTACGGCAACCCTGTCTCAACCGTCTTGTTGTTAGACAACAGTGAACCTGCGAATTATGAGGAAGCAATGATGAGCCCGGACTCTGAGAAATGGCTAGAGGCCATGAAATCCGAATTGGAATCCATGAGCGAAAACCAAGTATGGACTTTGGTGGACCCTCCTAGCGACCGTAAGGCCGTTGAGTGCAAATGGATTTTTAAGAAGAAAACGGACGCGGATGGTAATGTTACTGTCTATAAAGCTCGGCTTGTCGCAAAAGGGTTTCAACAAGTTCAAGGTGTTGACTACGATGAGACTTTCTCTCCCGTAGCGATATTTAAGTCCATTCGGATTTTATTAGCAATTGTTGCATTTCATGATTATGTGATGGGGGAATACCAATCGGGGTATACCCACGAAGCGGATTCGCCAGCTGGATCGAGCTGACTGGAACCTAGCCCCGAGCGGGTCGACTCGTCCAATACGGCGACTGGCGCATGCTGCACCCAGGCGACTGACGCCGACTGGAGACCCAAGACGGCGACTCCAATACAAAGCCCATTAGTACACTTGTAAACCCTAGGTGGTTGCATATATAAAGCCACCAGGGACACCCCACGGGGTATCCTCTCTCACATTAGATTAGATCTAGTCTCTCCTTCCGCCTACGGCGGCTCCCTTGTAAACCAATCTATGATCATATACTGGATTGATAGCAGGACGTAGCGATCCTCCATCGAGGGGACGTGAACCTGGGTACATCGTGTGCCAATCTCGCTCCCGGATTCTCCTACGTCGTCTTGCTCCCTCTACGTAAGCTACCCCCAGTAGCATCTGCCGTGCAATACCACGACAGTTGGCGCCCACCGTGGGGCTAGCGATGCTTGGAGGGTGATAATCCGGGCAGGATCCCGAAGATTGAAGATAAAAGAAATCAGATCAGATCTACTTCGCCGCCATTGAGGTTGCCTTTGATTGATCGGCGCAATGCACCGGACTCGGCACCGCTTGAGACGCACTCCAGCCGGCACACGGTTTGCATGCTGTTACACGGCAGGGACAAATCCTCTCGAAGCCGCGTGTACGTATGTAGCTATGCAATCGATTTTTTTTGCATATGCAAAGATCGGTCCTTTATGCCACTCCTACTGTTTCTCTCACGTTTGTTGTTAAATGTGATGTACGTAATCAACTTCTTTATCTCGGTTAGATCTAATTTCTTACATGATGTATTTTCTATGCACGCACGGCTTCGAGATCGAGTCATGGCCTCATGGAGACAAGGACCGTCCTTCATCAGCACGTGTGTCGGCGAGCAGGCGAATTCATCCGCCTCAGTCATCCCAATCTCCGATCGGATATACTTCAGTCTAATTCTTCAAAGCGACTGAATTAAAATCGATTAAGAGGAGGTCACACAACAGCAAAACTAATATCCTATCACTACGTGCGCGTCAGCAATCATCAGGTGATATTTTTTTCTAATTGTTTATTGCGTCTATGCAAATCTCGATCAACATATATTTCGCACTACGGTTTGCACTATTTTATGTGTACAGTTTTATCAATCAATCGCCCGCAAAAAGGATACAAGGCCTCGACTCTGCCTTGCCCGTACCGATAAAAATCAGGTTGACGTTGCTGCGTGATCCGGTCCGCCGCGTCCACTCCTTGGGGCTAAAACGCCGTATACGGGGACTCGTGACTCGCTGCCCTCATGGACTCTCCACGTTCAGCCGACTTGTTCGCCGCGGACTCGCCTCTCACGGACTCGTCCATCGCCGACTCTCCAATCTACCGGCTCGCCGACTCGCCATGCTCCGGAACTTGCCTAAACGCGAACACGCATAAACGCGAACTCGCTATGCTCGGAGACTCGCCAGTCGCGGGATCGCCATCACGACCTCGCCCTCGCGGCCCCGCCGTCGTCGACATCGCCATAGCACGACCTCCGTCCGCCGTGTCGACCCCGTGTCCGCCGCGTCGACATCTCCACAGCGCGACCTCCGTCCGCCGCGTCGACCCCGTGTCCGCCGCGTCGACTTCGCCATAGCGCGACCCCTGTCCGCCGCGTCGATCCCGTGTCCGCCGCGTCGGCTCCTTCCGGCTAGGTCGAATGCATACGCCACGCCTGCTAAGGGACCTTCATCGTCCGAGTCGCCAGAGAGGGTCGCATGCCACACTGCATGGACTCACCACCGGGTGTCTCTTTCGCCCGGGAAAAATCTATTCGCCTTTGTAAACCTTTGAAAGAGCGACTCGCAATGGCCAAGTAGTGCGGACGAGGACTCGCAAACCGAGCCTCGGATCGTCCACGAAAAACGCTAACCGAGAGCCATCATTGGAGTCGCCTTGCTCGACTGGCCTTCCGGGCCAAGACAAATGGCATTGCTACACAAACAGCACCATGTCCTCCTCAACCTTAGATAGTGCGACTCGCACGGCCAAGTACTGCGGACGAGGACTCGCAAACCGAGCCTCGGATCATCCAGGAAGAACGCCAAGTCGAGAGCCATCTTTGGAGTCGCCATGCGACTGGCCCCCCGGGCCAAGACGAGAGACCCGCTAACAAAACAGCGTAATCAACATCATCACAGACTCGCAATCATCACGGACTCGCCACACTCGGGACTCTCCCCTCGCGGACTCGCAATCATCACGGACTCGCCACATTCGCCCTCACGTACTCAACATGCTCGGGACCATGCTCGCCCGCCGCCCCGACACCACTGCGCCGGCCAGCCCACTTTCGCGCCTTCGCAGCGCCACTACGCGCCGCGACCGCCATTCGCCGTCGCGCGCTCTTGCCATTCGTCAACCGCTCGCTTCGCCCCGCCGCGCGACGCCCGCTTCGCCGACTCGCGGGCCGGTCGCCGCTCGCTTCGCCATGCTCGGGGACTCGGTGCTCGCCGGTCGCTCGACCTCGTCACTCGCCGTGCTCAGGGGCTCGCCGCGCTCGGGGATTCAGCACGCTACAGACAGCGCCACTCGCCGGTCGCTCAACCTCGCCACTCGCCGCGCTCGGGGGCTCGGCGCTCGCCGTCGCCGACCACTCGCCACGCTCGACGCTTCGCCAGATCGCCGACTGCGCCACTCGCCATGCTCGGCAGTAACCACTACTATTTTCAGAATATGCATCTCCAAAGAGCCTCAAGTCGCCTCTACAAGCCAACTCGAGCCTCGGGGACTACTCCTAGGCATGCTGCGTGTACGCGTGGTTCCATGACCATGGCTCTCCACGCTCGGGGACTCGCCCTCGCGTACTCAACACGCTTGGGTACTCGCCACCGCGGACTCGCCCTCGCGTACCCAACACACTCGGGGTCTCGCCACCGCGGACTCGCCCTCGCGTATTCGACACGCTCGGGGACTCGCCACCGTGGACTCGCCCTCGCGTACTCAACGCGCTCGGGGACTCGCCACCACGGACTCGCCCTCGCGTACTCAACGCGCTCGGGGACTCGGCGCGCTACACTGCTCCACTCGCCGGTCCGGGACTCGGCACTCGCCGGTCGCTCGACCGTAAACCCTAGCCAGTCGCCGGTCGGGGACTCGCCGCGCTCGGGGCCTCGGCACACTCTTCGCTCGGATACTCGTGCAACCGGCGGCTTCACCGACTCCCTGCGTCTTACACCAACTGTTCATCACCGACTGGCTCACGCCGACCGCCTCCCGCTTCACAGTTCTTTTCTCTGTTCAGGAGCTCATCGCCGATTCGCCGCGACCCATCATCAAGACTCTCCGCGCCCTGCTTCAAGCCCGCGTCGAATCGACAACGCGCTCGGGGACTACTGATGGGGGAATACCAATCGGGGTATACCCACGAAGCGGATTCGCCAGCTGGATCGAGCTGACTGGAACCTAGCCCCGAGCGGGTCAACTCGCCCAATACGGCGACTGGCGCATGCTGCACCCAGGCGACTGACGCCGACTGGAGACCCAAGACGGCGACTCCAATACAAAGCACATTAGTGCACTTGTAAACCCTAGGTGGCTGCATATATAAAGCCATCAGGGGCACCCCACGGGGTATCCTCTCTCACATTAGATTAGATCTAGTCTCTCCCTCCGCCTACGACGGCTCCCTTGTAAACCAATCTATGATCATATACTGGATTGATAGCAGGACGTAGCGATCCTCCACCGAGGGGACGTGAACCTGGGTACATCGTGTGCCAATCTCGCTCCCGGATTCTCCTACGTCGCCTTGCTCCCTCTACGTAAGCTACCCCCAGTAGCATCTGCCGTGCAATACCACGACATTATGAAATATGGCAGATGGATGTCAAGACTGCGTTCCTCAATGGCAACATTGATGAAGAGTTGTATATGATGCAGCCCGAAGGTTTTGTCGATCCTAAGGATGCTAATAAGGTGTGCAAACTTCAGCGTTCCATTTATGGACTGAAGCAAGCATCTCGAAGTTGGAACCTTCGTTTTGATCAAGTGATCAAGAGTTTTGGATTTATTCCAAATTGCTACGAAGCTTGTATCTACAAGAAAGTGAGTGGGAGCTCGGTGACATTTTTAGTACTATATGTGGATGACATATTGATTATTGGAAATGACATTGGTATGCTTAACGATGTGAAGAGTTATTTGAATAAATGTTTTTCTATGAAAGACCTAGGAGAAGCTCCTTATATATTAGGCATCAAAATCTATAGAGGTAGACAAAGACGCCTAATAGCTTTAAGCCAAAGTACATATCTAGACAAAGTTCTGAAAAGGTTTAGAATGGATAAAGCAAAGAAAGGTTCATTGCCCATGTTGTCAGGTAAGATATTGAGCAAGGCTCAGTGTCCAGCTATGGTAAACGATAGAGATACTATGAGCAAAGTGCCATATGCCTCGGCCATAGGTTCTATCATGTATGCCATGCTATGTACTAGACCGGATGTGTCCAATGCTCTTAGTTTGACGAGCATATACCAAAGTGATCCAGGAGTGGAACATTGGACAGCCGTAAAGAACATCCTAAAGTATTTAAATAGGACTAAAGAAATGTTCTTGGTCTATGGAGGTGATGAGCAGCTCGTCGTAAAAGGTTACGTCGACGCTAGTTTCGACACCGACCCGGATGATTCTAAATCTCAGACAGGATACGTTTATATTTTGAATGGTGGAGCTGTGAGCTGGAGAAGCTGCAAGCAAAGCGTGATCGCGGGATCTACAACAGAAGCGGAATACATGGCTGCTTCAGAAGCGTCAAGTGAAGGAGTTTGGATCAGGAACTTCATCACTGAGCTTGGTGTGGTTCCAAGTGCCTTGGACCCACTAGAAATATTGTGCGACAACACTGGCACCATAGCACTGGCTAAGGAACCAAGATATCATCCAAAGACCAAGCACATCAACCGCCGTTTTCATATAATTCGAGATTATATAGCAGATGGAGATCTGAAGATTAGCAAAGTACATACGGATCTGAATGTCACAGATCCGTTGACTAAACCTCTTCCACGAGCAAAACATGATCAACACCTTAATGCCATGGGTGTTAGATTGTTGCCAGATGTAAACAAGATTATTGACTCTAGTGCAAGTGGGAGACTGTTGGAATTATGCCCTAGAGGCAATAATAAAGATGTTATTATTATAATTCTTGTTCATGATAAAGTTTATATTCCATGCTAGAATTGTATTAAGCGGAAACTTTGATACTTGTGTGGTTTATGAACAACACCGTTTGATTAATGATGGTTAAGGTTTCCTAACCATAGACATGAGTTGTCGATTAATAATGAGATCATGTCATTAGGAGAATGATATGATGGACAGACCCAAATTAAGGAGAGCAATTAGATCGTGTCATCGTGTTCATCTTTGTGAAGTTTTTTTCCTATGTCAAGTATTGTATTCCTTAGACCATGAGATAATACAACTCCCTGGTATCGGAAGAAAGCTTTGAGGTCATCAAACGTCATCCTATGTGAGGGTGATCATAAAGGTGTCTCTCACGTGATCGGAAAGTACTTGTTGGGTTGTATGTATCAAGATGGAATTTGTCCCTCCCGAGTCGGAGAGATATACTTCGGGCCCACTCGGTAATCGATATCAACACCGCTTGCAAGCATGTGGTTAAGGAGTTAATCACAAAGTGATATCGGATTATGGAACGAGTAAAGTACTTGCTGTGAACAAGATTGAACTAGGTATGCCGATACCAACGATTGAATCTCGGGCAAGTAAAATATCGTGTGACGAAGGGAATACATATATGGGATTAATTGAATCCTGGCATCATGGTTCATCCGATATGATCATCGATGAATATGTGGGAGTCAATATGGGTTTCCAGATCCCGCTGTTGATTATTGATAGAAGATCATGTCTGCATATTCTCGAACCCGTAGGGTCACACACTTAACGTGCATCGACGCTAGGATAGAATGGATAATTGGTTTATGAGTTTTTGTTCGGAGTCTCGGATGAGATCCAGGACATCACGAGAGGTTCCGGAATGGTCCGGAGAATAAGATTCATATAAAGGAAAGCATTTTTTGGATTTTGGAATCGTTTCGAAGTTTATCGGTATTGTACCAGAAGGTTTCGGAGTGGGACCAACATGGGCCCACTTGTCGGAGGCCTACGTGGGCCTAAGGGGAAGTGCCCTGGCCACTTTGGGCCAGGGGCACAAGGCCCCTAAGGCCCAGCCGGCCAGCCTTAGGGGAAACCCTAAGGGAGCCTACTAGAAGAGGGGGGGATGACTTGCCCCCCACTCCACCCCTTGGGCCGCCGCCCTAGGGCTTGGAGGAGAGGTCAAGGGGGCCGTCCAGCCCCCTATATAAGGAGGTCAGGGGCGCAGCCTCCCCCCACCTCCCAACCCTAGCCGCCGTCCAACTACTGCCCCCACCTCTCTCTCTCTCTCCCGACTGCGCATAGGCGAAGCCGTGCCGCATAAACTCTCCACCATAAGCACCACGCCGTCGTGCTGCAGATCCAATCTATCTCTCCACCATACTTGCTGTACCAAGGTAAGGAGGAGACGTCACTGCACCGTACGTGTGCATCTCTCGGAGGCGCCGCCACTTGCGGCGTAGGATCGGATCGGATCGCGAGGAGGAGACAACGAGTACGACTACATCAACCACGTTCTGTTGAACGTTTCCACTGTGCGATTTCTTCAAAGGTATGAAGATCTCATCAATCTCTCTCGTTGATTACATCTCCTAGATTAGATCTTGGATTTCTTGTTTGCATCCATAGAATTTTTTTTGATTTACTATGCTGCGAAACCCTTCAATAGGGATGGTAGGGATTGGATGAGTTCTATCATGTAATCGAATAAGATTGTTAGGGCATGGTGCCTAGTATCTCTATTAGTGCTATTTGACTTTGTTGCAACTTGTTGTGCTTAATGCTTGTCACTAGGGCCCGAGTGCCATGATCTCAGATATGAACTTTTTATTGAATCATCATGATAGTATTGTTTGTGATCTTATCTGTAAGTTGTGTACACATATCATTGTCCGGATCCAAAGGCCCCGAAGTGACAGAAATTGGGACAACCCGAGGGGATGGCTGTGATGTGAGGATCACATGTGTTCACATAGTGTTAATGCTTCACTCCGGTGCTCTATTAAAAGGAGCACCTTAATTGCCAGTAGTTCCTTTGAGGCCCCGCTGCAATGGGTTGGCAGGACAAAAGATGTTGTGCAAGTTCTCATTGCGAGCACACATGACTATATATGGAGCACATGCCTATGATTGTTTAGTACTTGGATGTTTATTCTTATTTATCTGCAATTTCCCTAGATCTTGAAGTTACATGTTTAGACTTGTCCATGCAACGCCCGTCTATCCATCCCTATGCCTACCACGCTCATATCCTACTGTTTGCTACTACTGTTACTATTGCTCTCGATTTACTGCTGATGTTACTTTGCTATTGCTACTACCAAACTGTTGCTACTGATAAACTTCTGTGATCAAGAACTGTTTCCAGGTGCAGCTGAATTGACAGCTCAGTTGTTAAGGCTTGCAACTATTCTTTGGATCCCCTTGTGTCGAATCAATAAATTGGGTAATACTACCCTCGAAGACTGTTGTGAACCCTATACTTTTGGGTCATCAGCCACTTCACCCTTCTTTGCCGCTTCATGTGTCCCCTTTCGCAAAGCAATAACCAGATCCACTGTCTCGGGTGATCTTGCATTACTACCTTGCTACTCCCCCTGTACATGTGGCTACAGTCCAACTATATTTGGTGAGCTCCCATCATTACCTTGCTACTCTCCCTGCACATGTGGCTTCCGTTGAGAGTACACCCTTAGATTCTATGTCCATCGATCCCTAACAGCCCACCAATTGCTAACAGGAAGTTGATGGGTACCAATCTGAAGGGTACCTACTATTGGTTGGACTTGAGATATTGGTTGGACCTGAGCCTGCACATTATCATTAGTGTTTGTCCCCACAGGATCAGTAGTACAAGGCACAACCTTCTCCCCCTCATGACCATCTTTCATAGTGTGTAGATGGTCAATAAACAACAAGCTTAAATTAGTCGGTTCACCATAGAATGGCTCAGATTCCCTAAAGGTGACATCCATACTTACAAACATGCACTTCGTAGAAGGACTCCATCACTTATACCCCTGCCGACTAAAGGAATAACCCACAAAAACACATTTAACTTCTCGTGGGTCCAACTTCCCAATAGATGGTCTATGATCTCGAACAAAACATGTGCTTCCAAATAGCTTAGGAGGGACAACAAACTTATTTTCCCCAAACAACAACTCACATGGGGTTCATACCTAGTATCCTGGAAGATGTTCGGTTGATCAAGTATGTGGCTGTCATGACTGCTTCACTCCACAAGAAATTGGGCACATTCATCATGTACATCAGCGAGCGAACCATTTCCAAAACATGGCAATTATTTCGGTCTGCCACACCATTTTGAGGAGGGGTATCTAGTAAGGATGTTTGAAGAATACCTTAGTTAGCCAAGAAGTCCCCAAAGGTGGTGTTCACATACTCTGTGCCATTATCAGTCTTGATCAGCTGCACCCGAACCTAAAACTAGTTCTTCACATATGCATGAAAGTTCTGAACACAACGAAACACCTCATCCTTATGGTGCATCAAGTAAACCCAAGTCATGCGAGAATAGTAGTCAATAAAGGTAACAAAGTACTTCATTCCATTCACTGAAACCACTGGGCAAGTCCATACATCTGAATGAATCAACATAAAAGGAGATATGCTCCTAAGCCCTTACTCACATATGAGGTCTTGTGTGTTTAGCATATTCCCAAGCATCACATATTAACTTGCCCTTTCCTATTCCACACATAATATCTGGAAATATTCTACTCACATTATCGAACAATACATGTCCCATTTTACAATGATGGATCATTGCCTGCTTCTCCTTGTCCTCCATGGTTGCAGCATAGACCAAATCCGGCTGCACCCCATTGTCCATGTACTAGATCCCCCTACGCCTAGTGCCAGTCCCAACCATCTGCCTCGTCTGTCGCTCCTGAATCAAGACACCAAAATTTTCAAGAGTCACACTACAGTCTATGTCATCAATTAGAGCACTCAAAGATACCAAATTGACAGGAAATGCTAGCACATGTAAAACTGAGGACATGGAGATGTTTGAGGTGCACTTTACTTTGCCAACCCCGACAATAGGTTGTCTTGTACCATCATCAATTTGAATAGTGCCCTTGTGAGCCCATTCTGTATCATTCTCATTAGTAGCAAGAGATGCTTTTTCAGAATTACCTTCATATTTGGTGGCCAAGTGAGAAAAATCTCCATAGAAAGCACCATCTACTTCTACATTTTGTGACGTCCCACTATTTCCTTCAACTGCCATATGTGGTCTCTGACCACCTGAGTGTCCCGAGTATCCACTGCTGCCTCTAGCAGTCCGGGACCCTGAATTTCCTGAATATCCACCTCTACCTCTAGGCGTCCTACCACGTCCCCCTCTATTGTATCCCCTGCCTCTGGCACGAGTTGGATAGTTCCACTTTATATAACCTATCTCTCCACAGGTAAAACAACCCTTGGTCTCTTTCCACTCTCTTTGCTTAGTAATGACAAATGTTGAAGCTGCACAACCTTCTCGTCAACTTGATCTAGATTGAGCCGCACCTCCTCTTGAGTCATCGCTACAATGGCCTCTTCAATAGTAGGCAGGGAAGTATCATGCAGCAAGGATGCTTTCCTGCCATCAAAATGATGGTTGAGCCCCTCCAAAAGTTGCAACACACGTCCGCGTGCCATCCATTTGTTCCCTGACTCGATGCTGGCTGCATCATAGAGCTCGAGGCGGTCACAATTATCCTGGTCTGCCCAGAATGTCTGCAGCTCTGCCACATACCTCATCACTGATTTGTCTTCTTGGCAGAGGCGACGAATCTTCCCATCAATCCAAGCAATGAGCATGACATTGCCCTTGCCGGAGTATTGGATGGATAGGGTCTTCCATATCTCAGCAGCAGTGGATAACCCCTCCACGGAGCATCCAAGGGAGGGCACAACCAAGTTTAACAACAACCAAATAAGCAAGGAGTTGATGGCCTTCCACTTCTTCCCCTCTGCACTAGTCTGTTCTCCTGGTTCTCCAATAGTGCCTAACAAGTACCCATCCAGATCCTTCTGCTCCGCAACAAGCATTTCCCTCCAAGACAAACTCAGATAGTTGGTAGCACCCTCAAGTTTGAGTTTAGTTGGTAACAAGACAAGCTTCTGGACCACTTCCCCTTTAGGAAGACTCTTGGCATCCATCTTCACTTATGCAATCAACAGTCGTGCCTACCCTATCCGCAATAGGTATTTCTTCCTCATCGAACAGCCACACACTCCTAGCAACAACTCTTCCTCCTCACCTCCCTTCTTTTGCTACCGCGCTTCACGCAACAACTGCACCTTCCGCCACCACCGCTGCATGCAGTAGTGTCCTCAGTAGAACCTTCTCCTGCCACGCCGTCGACCACCGCAGCCTCTGTTGCCCTCAACAACCTTCATGCCACCACTGCCCCAATAGCCATAGCTCTGATACCATCAAGAATGAGCAGAGAGGAGCTCACCTCTGGTGTGCCTTTTCCCAACAGCACTGGCGGCTGGGTTTGGGAGCAACTTACCTTCCTCTCCTTCTTTCCCTCCTCTTCTAGGTCAGCTCTCATGTGGGCTTTGGGCTTTTTGGGCCAGATAACGGTTCAACACACAGGTACCCCTGAATAGTGGTTTTAGAGGACCCTAATTGTTTGAGCTTTCTAATGAACCTACCAAATTCATTTGGAAGCTGCCACCCCAAGGGTTTATTTACACTTAAGTCTATGTATTTGGACCTAATGAATGTCTGGACAAGATTTCTTCAAAAATACTTGTGGAAATTAATAATCCCATTTAAAGTCAAGATACTTTGTGGTTTCTCAATAATAAAGTTTTGTTAACAAAAGATAATTTGGCCAAAAGGAA
Organism: Avena insularis; assembly: GCA_023614405.1. Classification (NCBI taxonomy): domain Eukaryota; kingdom Viridiplantae; phylum Streptophyta; class Magnoliopsida; order Poales; family Poaceae; genus Avena; species Avena insularis. Next base: position 36,978,170 of record CM042687.1, read on the forward strand.
CGAGAGTGGGTGTTAGAAGTGTTTTTTCTATGACTCTATGGAGACCATTGAACACCTATTTATTTCATGTCCTTTTGCCCGAATTATTCGGCATAGATTATTTTACATATAACACTCCACCTCCAACCAATATCACAAATATGTTTGAAAATTGGTTGAATAAAATTGATACAGCAAATGAAGCTAGAATACATATTGGTGTTACTGCTTTATGTTGGTCTATTTAGAATATTGAAATAATTTTGTTTTCAACAAGACAAGAGATACAATTTTTTAGGTTATACAACTGGAAACCCACGGGATTCAGTTATGGTCTATTATGTTCTCACCGTATCAGTGACAACCTATGAATACTGGATACAACGGTCGTTGACGGTTGCACATGATTTCTACAGTTAGGATGTCTGGTGGCATACTAGTGGACTTCTTGGCTAGCTACTTTATGCTTCTTTTCTTAGATGGTTGATTCATGTCTAGACTCCCCTCATTGTGACTTATGATTGTAATAAATTGTCCATCTATTGATATAGAGGCCGGGGTTATGCTCCTATTTCCGAAGTAAAAAAATCTCATTATTGTAAGTGAATAACTTAGGGGGAGCCTCGAGCAATGTAGTTGTCGAGTTAGTAGTTAGGGTGAGTGTGTACACGGGACTTATAGTGAAAATCGACGTACACTTTGAGAGTTGTCACAGCGTTGCTCTTGCCCAACACGATATTTTAGACTTGCAGCAAGGAAAGCCAAATTCAACATCGATGTATTATCTTTTATCCTCATATTCACACGACATGTACTAGTCAAAATTGCATACCGCGAGGATTCTGAAATTTGTCAAATGAAATGTATTTTGAAGCGAGGGGATCCGACTAGGGGCGACTAGCGTTGTGCATTTTGGATGCCTCCATGATCTTGGGATCTACGCATAAGGGTCACGTACGGGGAGTTTTAACATATGATGTTGAGAGCCTTTCAGCAAAGAAATGGTCGTTTTGTCGCCTGTACAAGTCACCAATATTTTCCTTATCATTGATCTCCGGTTGACGATGATGTTGCGCGTGTGACAGCAGCTGATTGTATGCGGTTCTCTCTTATCTGATTTGGATTCAGTCAATCCATGCATCTTATAACTGCTTTTGGACCATGTCGGCTTTGACAAACACAATTATGGGACGACCAGGAGCCTGGTGTTCAATCTCCAAGGCAAGTTTGAATTGTTATTCCCTGCACGCTGAACAAATAGCTCACCTAATCTATCAAATATTCAGCCCGCACGTAATCGTATATGTAACACTCTTGGTGTGATGTGACAATAATCACAAGATAAACTTTTTTCAGTTCTTTCGAGGCAACATACCAAAAGGGCCAGCACAACATGGCGTGCTTGACCAAGTATATATGAAGAAGTGTCATAGCACAGCACAAGATTTCAACTACTATTAGTATATAATCCAGACCATTTCATTACATGTTGCCACTAATCCCTGTATACTGAATCATCATCTAGTTCCCAGACACATCGTGTGTACACAAATGGCGTCACTCGCCGTGCTTCTCCTGCTCGCTTCTGCAGCTCTCCCCTCCAACGGCGCCGCCGTCCGCGTCGGGCTGACGCGCATCCACTCCAACCCCGACGTGACCGCAACCGAGTTCGTGCGCGACGCCCTGCACCGCGACATGCACCGCCACGACGCCCGGTTCACCCGAAAACTCGCGTCGTCGTCAGAAGGCCTCACCGTCGCCGCGCCGACCCGGAAGGACCTGCCCAACGGCGGCGAGTACCTCATGACGCTGGCCATCGGCACGCCGCCGCTGTCCTACTCGGCCATCGCCGACACGGGCAGCGACCTCATCTGGACGCAGTGCGCGCCCTGCGGCAGCCAGTGCTTCAAGCAGCCCGGGCAGCTGTACAACCCGTCGAGCTCGGCCACCTTCGGCGTGCTCCCCTGCAACAGCTCCACAAGCATGTGCGCCGCGCTGGCCGGGCCTACCCCGCCGCCGGGCTGCTCGTGCATGTACAACCAGACCTACGGCACCGGGTGGACGGCGGGCATCCAGAGCGTGGAGACGTTCACGTTCGGCTCGACGCCCGCGGACCAGGCCCGCGTCCCCGGCATCGCCTTCGGTTGCAGCAACGCGAGCAGCGACGACTGGAACGGCTCGTCGGGCCTCGTCGGGCTGGGCAGGGGAACCATGTCGCTCGTCTCGCAGCTCGGCGCCGGCATGTTCTCCTACTGCCTCACGCCGTTCCAGGACACCAACAGCACCAGCACGCTCCTCCTCGGCCCTTCCGCGGCGCTCAACGGCACCAGGGTCCGCTCGACGCCGTTCGTCGCCAGCCCAGCCAAGGCGCCCATGAGCACGTACTACTACCTCAACCTCACGGGCATATCGGTCGGCACGACGAAGCTGCCAATCCCTCCCAGCACGTTCACTCTGGGGGCCGACGGCACCGGCGGGCTCATCATCGACTCCGGCACGACGATCACCTCGCTGGTCGACGCCGCGTACCAGCAAGTCCGTGCCGCGGTTCTGTCCCTATTGACGCTACCGCTGGCCGACGGGTCGGACTCCACGGGGCTCGACCTGTGCTTCGAGCTGCCGTTCGAGACGTCGACGCCGCCGGCCATGCCGAGCATGACGTTCCACTTCGAAGGCGCGGACATGGTGCTGCCGGTGGAGAACTACATGATCTCGGACTCCGGTGTGTGGTGCCTGGCGATGCGGAACCAGACCGTCGGCGCGATGAGCACGCTCGGCAACTACCAGCAGCAGAACATTCATCTGCTCTACGACGTTCAGAAGGAAACGCTGTCGTTTACTCCAGCCAAGTGCAGCACGCTCTGAAGAGTGTACATGCATGCCATGCATTTTTTCATCAGTTTTGTATAGTTCTGATTCTTAAAATTCTTTGGTCGAATTCAGAATGCTAATTTGCAGTATAGTTCAAGATGCTAATTATACATGCCTCCTGCTCCCTGCCAATGCATTCAAATCAATGCTTGAGAAGTCAAACTTATTCGAAACATAGCTAAATATTCCAATTATAATATTTCGAGTGTTTTGCTACTCCGGGTTTCAAATCGAGATTTTCATGCCTTCGCGGCAATGGGAGCACGAACATAAGATACTTTTATACACATGACCGAAAATGCATTCAAATATATTACAGAAACATAGCTAATTAACCTCTTGATGTGGTTTCAAACTGATTAATGATTACTCTCGAATCAGGCTTTCGTCCCGCTTTATAAATAAAGCAATACCCAGATCCACATAAGCATTCACACACAACGCCACCGGACGAGGCCAAAAGGAAAGAGAAAATAGGTGCACGTCCGCTGGGGCCACAACACATCAAAGCCCAAAACTAAAGGATAAAAAGTGAGACGACAACAACAAGGATAAAAGGTGCACGCTAGCCAACGTGAGGGGAAGCCAGCGTCACGAGCGGTCCGGGCCTGAGAAGGGGAGCGGTGCCATCCTTAGGGCCTGAAGAGTGTCGTCGAGATCCTCTCGGTCACGCTGTCTCACCAACGGGGACCACTGCTGTAGGAAGGCGAGAAGAGAAAAAATAGAGTCAGAAACACGGGTGGGTAGATCCACTCAATCACCATCTTGTTCCTCACGTTCCACAAGGTCTAGGATAGGGCCGCGAACACTAGCCAAAAGAGGTGACGTCTCCTTTCGGCATACATGTCTCCTGCTCCCTGTCGATATTAATTTCGAGTGTTTACTAACTATTTAGTATCCCTGACGATACTAATTAACCTCTTGACGTGGTTTCAAACTATTTAGTGATTACTCTTGAATCAGGCTTTCGCTCCGCTTTATAAATAAAGCAATATCCAGATCCACATAAGCATCCACACACAACACCACCGGCTGAGGCCAAAAAGAAAGAGGAAAAAGTGTACGTTCGCTGGGGCCACAACACACCAAAGCCCAAAACTAAAAGATAAAAGGAGGGACGACAACAACACTCTAGCTGACACGAGGGGAAGCCAACGTCACGAGAGGCCGGGGCCGAGAAGGGGAGCGCTGCCGTCCTTAGTGCCTGAAGAGTGTCGTCGAGAGGACCACTGTTGTAGGAAGGCGAGAAGAGAAAAAATAGTCAGAAACACGGGTGAGATATATCCGCTCAATCACCATCTTGTTCCTCACGTTTCACAGGGTTTAGGCTAGGGCCGCGAACACTAGCCAGAAGAGGCGATGTCTCCTTCCGACACGGTTCGCCTCGGCTTGCACGAACTTCCCGAGCTCCAAGGGCCTGCCAAGCTGGCCCCAGCGCATCCTGAACAAAACTCCAAAAAAACTGAGCCACCATGCAAGAGAACATAATATGGGCACAAGTATCCGGTGTCCCACATAGAGGGTACATACCATTGCCCGGGCCATTACGCTTGGCCACCTCCACCCCTGACAGTAAGCGATCGCAAAGAAGTTGCCAGACGAAAATGTGAATACAAAGGGGAAGGGGGGCCTTCCAAAGGGGAGAGGTCCATCGCAGCTCCGGGCCCTGGAAGAGGGCCCTGGAAGCCGAGATCACCGAGAACTCCCCAGCCGAGATCAGACGCCAGGAGATCGAGTCCTGCTCCTCTGAGAGGAAGGCAGGGAGGGCGATCATCAAGCGATGATATTCTTCCGCCTCAGCCATGCTAAAGGTCCGTCAGAACAACATGTGTTCATGGAGTATTAATGCTTTGCTCCGGTGCTCTATTAAAAGGAGCACCTTAATTGTCAGTAGTTCCCTAGAGGCCCCGCTGCCACAGGCTGGCTGGACAGAAGATGTTGTGCAAGTTCTCATTGCGAGCACGCATGACTATATATGGAGCACATGCCTAGGATTGTTTAGTACTTGGATGCTTGTTATTATTTATCTGCAATGCCCTAGATCTTGAAGTTACATGTTTAGACTCGTTCATGCAACGCCCGTCCATCCATCCCTATGCCTACCGCACTTAAATCCCACTGTTTACTGTTACAGTTACTATTGCTCTTGTTCTACTGTTGCTGTTGCTTTGTTGTTGCTACTACCAAATTATTCCTACTGATAAACTTCTGTGAGCAAGAACTATTTCCAAGTGCAGCTGAACTGACAACTCAGTTGTTAAGGCTTGCAAGTATTCTTTGGCTCCCCTTGTGTCGAATCAATAAATTGGGTAATACTACCCGCGAAGACTGTTGTGATCCCCTACACTTGTGGGTCATCAGGTATCGTCCGCATACCGGAGGTGGGAGATACCACCTCTGGGTATAAGATGACCAACCACACCCAAGATGTGGCCAGCGATTTTGGCTCTGTCCAAAATCTCTGTCAGGGCATCTTCCACGGAGTTAAACAAGAGGGGAGAAATGGGATCCCCTTGTCTAACACTACAGGAAGGCCTAAAGTACGGGCCAATTTCCCCATTAATATTGATCGTCGTACTACCGATCATCACAAACTGCATAATCCAGCAGATCATCCTGTTATCAATGCCCCTCCTCTCTAGAACCAACCTCAGGAAGGCCCAGTTCAATCAGCCAGGACTTTTGGAAGTCCAACTTAAGGAACACTCCCTTCTGACGGCGTGACTTCACTTCATGAATAATTTCATGAAGGTAAAGCAATCTGTCATGAATCAATAGTCCCTTAAGGAAGGTGAACTGGAGAGGGTGAGTAAGCCACTCCAGAACTGGAGCGAGCCTAAGGGCACAGACCTTCGCAAAGATCCTTTGGATGATATTGATAACCATGATCGGTCGGAACTGGCGGATATCCGGGGCCCCACTACTTTGGGGATCAAGGTGATCACATCAAAGTTCAACCGAGACATCACAAGGGTCCCCGTATAGAAATCCTGAAACATCTTCATGATCACCGACTGCAGTTGCTCCCAGAAGGTCTGGAAGAAGATCACCGTCAGACCATCTGGGCCTGGTGCTGACCCGGTCTTCATGGACTTCAGAGCCACAGCCACCTCCTCCTGGAGGAAAGGGTGGGTGAGCTCCACATTCTCAGCGGGGGTGGCAATCTCCTCTTCTGACCAGAATCCGGATACCAACGAGACCCCAGAACACGGTGACAAAGATAACGACTCTTTGTAAAAGGCATAAATATGGGAGGAGAGATCTTGTGGGGACTCCAAAAGCGTGTCCCCTCCCAGAGGCAGGGGATCGAGCACTTCCTCCTCCTTCCATTAGCAATGGCGTGGAAGTAGACCATGTTCAACTCTCCCTGGAGGATCCAGTTCTGGCGACTCCGCTGACGCCAGAACGCCTCTTCCCTCTTATAGATATCCATAATGAAGGTCTTAAGGGAGTATATATGGGACCAAGCCTCCGCCGAGAGGCCGACCCAGCCTGGTCGGCCTCCAGGTCAAGGGCCTGAATCTCCTGAAGCAGAGCCTCCTTCTGGTCCTGAAGGGACGCCCCCCATGTTTGCCCCCATCCTCGCATAAATTGCCGAATAAGCTTGGAATAGTGGTGTCGAAGGTCAACCGAACTTAGTGATTACTCCCTCCGTTACATAATTCTTGTCATGGTTTTAGTAAGCACGACAATAATTATGGAACGGAGGGACTATCAAACCGAATATGAAACCTACATATATGTCTTACATAGATATACCGATTTAAAATGAACAAATATAGTTAACATGATCAATTATTCATGATCTCCATAATCCTTGACCTCGAACCGTCATCACATCACAAAAAGACTAGGCTAGTTTGTCTTCTCATTGTTGGATAATATATATACTTCAACTTAATGATCTTTCATCAGCAGCAGGTTGTTCCGTTCATCTACTTTCAACATCGAAAGCATATCATAGTACTTAACATACTTGGCAGGCTGCTCTGGCACCCCAGAGTCCTCCGAGTCCTCCTCGTCGAGGTTCTCGAGATGGACCTCAATGGCCCCGCAATGAGTCTGGTGCTTGGCATCGAACCATCTGTCCTACAGCCAGGAGTGGATGGTGTACGCAAGGTCGTGTCACAGATCCGGGGGGGAGGTAAGCACGCCGGTGGTAGACCTCTCGCCGGCGAGCAGACCCCGATGCAGGAATGGCCGAGACGGGCACGCGAGCCTGGTTAGGATGCCATCCATCCGGCAGGTGCACGTCCGGCCATAGACATGGCATTCCCGCCTCCGCTCTGAACAAGGACATGACGACGTGTGTGTGTGATGCAGGCGGGTGCGCATCAGGATAAGGAGAGGCGAGCCGGCGGGGAGCGGGAGAAGGAATGTCGTTTGCGGCTGCCACCCGACGATGACCCGGCCTCATGGTCGCTGTTGAACCACTTCCACGGCTTCATCATCGTCGGTGGCAAGGGAGTTGGCTAGGGTTTGGGAGGGGTTTGACCAAGTGGGAAAGTGGAGTCGAACTTGATGGGGACAACACGGTCCCCATTAAAAAGGACCAACAACGACAATTTTTCTCCATCGGCCAGTGGCAGATGGGTCTGACAGAAGCCTCGAGAGGACACGCTCGAATGTGGCAATTGTGTGTTCCACCGCATTTCAGGTCTAAATTCGTCCGGTTTTGCGCCGAAATGGACTGATCCGAGCGCTGCCTCGGTTTGCATGTGGTTGTTGGACCGTCCTCTCGGTCCGAATGGATCAATTCGGACGCGGCCGCTGTTGGAGATGCCCTAAGAGGGAAAATAATTTTGTGGGACCTGGTCCAGAGATTGGACCAACTCCTAACAGGAAAGAGATTCTTTTTCTCATTCTCCTTCTCATTTTAGCTAGTATAGTATCAGCGAGAGTTTAACAGAGATGAGATGCACGTGTACATAATACTCACGCCGTAGAAGTTGTACGTGCTACTGTATATGGAATCGTGTGAGTTAGACCACGCTGCATATCCATCAGCTCTCTCTCCAACAAGAATCGCAGTGGAGTAGGAAGAGCGTGCTGCCGCGCGAGTACGATGAACGCGGAAAGAGTCAGACGTGAGCACGGAGCGGCGTTGTGGCGCCATTTAACCACCTAAATCTGCCAGAAAGTTTAAACGGCCGCCGCAAAATCCACTTAATTTAGATGCGGCCGAAGCGGCTACGGCCGTATAGCCCAGCGAGCGCGCCACTTACATCCTGATTGGCAGCCCTATACTCCCGGTGGCACCGAAGGTTCCTTGGATGCATTGTGGACAAAGTCTTCTCTATCATGTCATTCTCCGTGATCTCTTGTCCACAAAGTTTCATTCGAGAAGCTGCGTGATGGAGAGCTAAGTTATACTCACCTACATTGTCTAAATGTGAAAAACGCAAGCTCCTCCAGGCATCATGCGCTTGAGATGTGATTATGCCCTTCTGTATCGGACCGTAGAACTTGTCCTTCAAGAACTGCCACATGACAAGTGGATCCTCTTTAGTGACAAAATTCTTAAGATCGAAGTCTAGATGGCGCCGTAGATACGTCGTAGCATGCGCCGTCTCAATGTTAGTACACTTTGAAGTGGGAGCAATTGTCGTCCCATAGAGACCTTTCGCTGCTAAGTGGATTTTAGCATCGACTGCCCATTCCAAGTAATTACTTCCATCAAGAGCGAGCTCCTCAAAGTATTTTGGAACAATGCCACCCATGTTTTCCTACAGTTATTAATAATTAGTTTTGCAAAATGACAAATGTTCATGATTTAAAGAATGCTCAGTTAAACTTCTTTGAGAAAATTAATTCTTAAAGTATAACCCCGTCTTATAATATAAGACGTTATTGCAACCAACTAGTGATTATTGAAATTTTTTGTTCAACTTATTTTTAGGAAATTAGTTCTTATAAAACATACTAATTGATACGGGGTAACTTGATTGTGGAATCAAGTAGCAGATATCACATGAACGGTGACAATAGGATCAACCGTACTTGAGATTTTGGGAGAATAAGAACTTGTATTGATTTAGACAATATTACAATGTTTATATAGAAGAGAGGAGGGGGGTCGGCCAGCCTAGGAATAGACCCAAACTGATTTAGGCTAGAGTCCTAAGATAACACAAACACAAACTCTAATACCCCCCCCCCCGCGCAGTGTCAACATCGGGCGCCACAATGTTGAGACCGGAGCGTATGTCGATGAAGGACACAAGATAGAGTCCTTTGGTAAAAATATCTGCAAATTGTGCACTTGTTGGAACATGTAGAACACGAATTTCTCCAAGAGCAACCTTTTCCCGAACAAAGTGAATGTCGATCTCGATGTGCTTGGTACGACAATGTTGCACAGGATTAGAGGCCATATAGAGGGCTCATATGTTGTTGCAGTAGACAATAGTGGCGTGCTCGACGGGGCGCTGGAGTTTCACAAGTAGTTAGCGTATCCAAATTGCTTCAGCAACAGCATGCGCAATCGCCCTGTATTCCGCTTCAGCCGAAGACCGGGATACCTAACCTGCCTTTTCGATGACCAAGAAACAAGATTATCACCCAAATAAACACAAAAGCCAGATGTGGATCATCGAGTGTCTGGACATCCTGTCCAGTCTGCATCAGAATAAACTGTCAAGCTTGTTGGAGAAGATGAGTTAAGTAATAGACCATGATCAAGAGTTCCTTTTAAGTAGCGAATAATCTTTTTGACATGAGAAAGATGAGGTAAACGAGGATCATGCATATAGAGACATGCTTGCTGAGCATAATAAGAGATGTCGGGTCGGGTAAGAGTAGAATATTGTAAAGCACCAGTAAGACTACGATATAAGGTGATCTAGAACAGGATCACCGTCAGCCGAAAGTTTGGTGCCAACATCCGGTGTATGACAGGGTTGACAGTCAATCATTCCAGCTCGGTTCAAGATATCAATAATATATTGTCGTTGAGAAAGAAAAAGAGTAGAAGATATTCTAGTGGCGGTGAGTGATGATATGTTGAAGAAAAGAATCAGGAGAAGCTGTAAGAACAATATCATCTACATATAAAAGAAGATATGCCGTGAGAAGAAGAATGGAAAATAAAGAGAGATGTGTCAGATTTGGAAGGGATAAAACCAATAGTTTGAATGAATATAGCAAATCGTTGAAACCAAGGCCTGAGGAGGTTGTTTAAGACCATAGAGAGATTTCTTTAGAAGACAAACAGGATTTGGATTAGCGGGATCTTCAAATCCAGATGGTTGTTGACAATAAATAGTTTCATTCAGAGTACCATTAAGAAAAGCATTTTTTACATCAAGTTGGTGAATAGGCCTGGATGGAGAAACTGCAAGACTGAGGATAATGTGAATAGTGCTTGGCTTGACAACAGGGGAGAAGGTTTCATCAAAATCAATTCCTTGTTGTTGAGAAAAACCTCTGCAAACCCAACATGCCTTGTAGCGGGCCAAATACCCATCGGAGTTATACTTATGACGAAACACCAACTTCCCCGAGACAATATTGGCGCCGGATGGTTTAGGAACAAGAGTCCTTGTATTATTTTGAATAAGAGCATCGAATTCATCTTTCATGGCAGAGTGACATAGTGGATCAAGAAGAGCACGTTTGTAGGAGCTTGGGATAGGTGAGATCGATGGAGTAGCTGAAAGATTGAGAAAATGTTGGGGAATATGGAAACCCTTTTTGCCACGAGTACACATGACATGATCATTGGTAGGAATAGGTATGGGAACGACATTGGTAGGAAGTGGATTAGTTGCTGAAGAAGAAGGTGTGGTTGACGCGGGAGAGACCGAGCCAAAGGACGTGCTGACAGGAGAGTCTGCCGCGGCAGGGGAAGGTGACACGACAGGCTGCTGCGGGCTCTCGCCAGGCTGCCACGGGCTCTCGGCAGGAGGTGGTGCTGCCGCAGCAGAGGGCGCGGCAGCCACGGAGGGGGTGACGTTTGGCACTAAAAAATGATGCGCTAAAGGGGCAGGAGATGGTGACATAGGTTTAGGGTTCAGTGGGGACTGAACGGTTGAAAAGGGGAAAGTATTTCCATCAAAAGTGACATGACGAGATATAAGAACACGACCAGAGGAAGGATCAAAACATCGTGATCCTTTGTGATCATCGGATGGACCTAAGTATATGCATGGCAAAGATCTTGGAGCTAGTTTATGGGCGGCGGTAGAGGATGTGTTAGGAAAACATAGACAGCCAAAAACACGCAAATCAAAATAATCGGGGTGAGATAGAAAGATAGATTGGAAGGGAGAATAAAGAGGACATGTTTTAGTTGGTCGGATGTATAAAAGATATGTGACTGTCCATAGAGCTTCAGCCCAAAAACATGGTGGAAGAGAGTCTTGAATTAGTAAGGTGCGCAAGATGTCGTTGATAGAGCGAAGGGAACGTTCAATCTTGCCGTTTTGAGGAGATGTGTATGGGCAGTAAAAACGAAAGAGGATACCTTGGGAGAGAAAGAAATTTTGATTTTGGTTATTATCAAATTATTTGCCATTGTCACATTGTATGAAGCGAATTGGGAGACCAAAGTGAGTTAGAACATATTGCCTAAAAATAATGAAGAGTTTGTGAACATCTGATTTGGCACGAAGAGGGAAGGTCCAAACATAGTGAGAGTAATCATCTAAAATAACAAGATAATATTTGAACCCTGAAATACTTGGGACAGGAGAGGTCCATAAATCACAATGTAATAACTCAAACGGGAAAGTACTATAGGTATTTGATGTGCCAAAAGGTAATCCAATATGTTTGGCGCATTGACAGGCATTACAAATAGAGGGATCATGAGAAAAACTAGAACTAGGGATGCTAAACTCTTGCAGCATGGATGACACGGTATTTTTATTGGGGTGACCGAGACGATGATGCCATAGATTGACGGAGGCAATCATGGATTGAGGTGTCGAGGTGGGTGCGCCATGGAGAGGATAGAGACCACCCGCACTATTATAACGAGCAAGTACCGACGCCATTTTTAGATCCTTCACAGATAAACCAAAAGGATCAAATTCTATGGAAACATTATTGTCAATTGTGAATTTGCGAACAAATATTAGATTTTTAATTAATGATGGAGCAATTAAAATATTTTGAAGGATACAATTTGTGTTTGGATTAATGATGTAAGAGTGACCGGTGCATGGGATTGAAATAGAGGATCCATCGCCAATGGTGATGGTAGAAAAGGGAGAGGAAGAACATGCTGACAGAAAATCCATATTTGAAGACATATGCGAGGAAGCACCAGAATCAAAAATCCAATACATACCTTCGTGGTTGTTGAGTGTGGAATTGTTCATGGCAGCGATGAAGACGGCTTGGTCCCAGCTTGGTGGAGCGGTTGACAGAGCGAGTGACGCATGCATGTACCGAAGAACTGGAGGAGTGTGTTACATGTGGGGCAGCGACGTCGGCGGAGCCATGTATTGCTGTGGCGACAGCATGTAAGCCGTCGATGGAGCTTGGGCGGTGTAGACCTGCTGCGGAGGACAAGGTGCGAGAGGCCCGGGTGCGCCGATGGAGGGGCGAAGGACGGGACTCTAGTGCCCGGTGTAAGCCGGTGGGGCATCGTACGGAGAGGAGGCCGACCAGGGCATCGGCCATGCCTGAACGAGACCCATCCATGGGTCATGCTGCGGATGCCAAGGGGCCATGGTGGAGGGTGGTGGCAACACTGGTGGAGTCGGCGCTGGTGGAGCTGGTGCAGGAGCAGGTGGCCGCAGCTGAGGAGTCGGCGCTGGGGCGGGTGGCCGATACACTGGATTTTTGCCGCGGTAATTGGGGCTTGGACGCCATCTAGGAGGGGCCGTCGGTGGTGCTGCAGGAGTAGGCAGGAGCGGCGGGTGAGGCGTCGTGTGAAACACCTGAGGAGGACGGGCAGCCTTGCGTGCTTGGTTCTGGGACTCGAGCTGCAAAAAAAATCGCACCTCGGCGAAGCTAGGGTAAGGTTTCAGCAGAGGAAAAAAGGCAACTTGCTTTTCAAACTGATCGCCAAGCCCGACAAGAAGGGCGTTGATGAGTGCACAGTCGTCAACGGGATCACTGAGCTCCCGAAGTTCGTCGCCGATGGTCTTGATGCGTTGGAAAAATATGGTGACGGGGGAGTCGCCTTGAGTGCTGGTGCGGAGCTCGATGTGGAGGGATTTGACTCGTGAGTTGGAGTTGTCCTGGAAGAGCTGCTGAAGGGCAGCCCAAACCTGCGCTGTCGTCGCGTCATCGGTGGAGACGAGGTTGAAGAGCTCGGTGGAGATCCGCGTGTAGATCCATTGGATGATGGTGAGATCGTCTTTCACCCAGCGCGGATCATAGGAGCGCGGTGTCGAGGCGGGATCGATGTGGCTGCGAAGGCCACATCGCCCGAGATGCACGTGAAATAGGTGGCGCCAGTGGTAAAAGTTGTGTTTGGCGAGATCCAAGACGATCGAGACGAAGGGAGAGACATCGGGGATCGTGTCGGCAAGAGATAGTTGAGAGATTTGTTGGGGTATTTGGTAGGTAGGAGTAGATCAGGAGGAGGAGGAGGAGGGTGGTGCGCCGGCGGCACGAGCTTCATTCGCGGTCCATAGCGGAGCCGACGGCGGCGGCGGTGGTTTTGGCGGAGGAGCCATCCCAGATGCGGAAAACTTAGGCGTCTGATACCATAATATTTTGGAAGATAAGAACTTGTATTGATTTAGACAATATTATAATGTTTATATAGAAGAGAGGAGGGGGTAAGCCAGCCTAGGAATAGATCCAAACCGACTTAGGCTAGAGTTCTAAGATAACACAAACACAACTCTAATACTCCCTCCGACCCATATTAGTTGACTTCAATTTGGATGTATCTATCACAAAAACTTGTCTAGATATATTCAAATTGGAGTCAACTAATATGGGTCGGAGGGAGCAGTACTATCAAATATAGCAGATTACAACTTGTGCGATGTTTAGTTGAGCAGATGAAGAAAACTAAAGGAACCATTCGACTCATCATATGAAGAAGCATCACATCACGGTCATTTTTGTTAGATTCGGGCAAGCATCACAATCTGACGGCCGGGATCGAATTGTATAACAGTAAGGAAACGACAGTTGTGTCTAGACCATGCAATTAAACCATGTACAGGTAACATCTGAATCGGGCCCTTTATAAGAATCAAACAAATTTACAAGAAAATCGCATGCGAGGAGCGATGGAGAACATGAATGCTTGCACTCACAAGATTTTGCTTGTCGATGCAGATTGCGAGTATGTATGATCCGGAATGAAGTATATATCTCGCCGGAGAGCGGAGAGGATCGGATGTCTTCTCGATTCCAGCGGAGGATAAGAAACCCACGATTTGGTCCTTATATGTAGCCGCACGATAGGTTTGGTTTCTCACGGGGTAATTCTGCTTAGTGATCGATTTACAACCGTCCAGATGCCTTAGTTTTTCTTCTTCTTGTTCTTCTTGAGCTTTCCAACGGCATCAATCTGTTGGTTCAGAATACTAGGACACGAGCCGATCGATTACATTTCCTTGGTCTTGGACGGATATATTGGCGACCCTCTACATAGGCATAGACGGATCTAGCCGTTCTAAACCCGGACACGCGTCCAGTCTTCCAGCCGGACGATAAGTCTAATTCCATAGCAATTTGATTAAAAGATAATGTTATTAGCCTTAAAATACACTGTTCGCCTAGACTTTAAGTATTTCTTGGATCCGCCATACGTACTGTAGTCGCTTCTGCACGACCATGACCACATGTATATTGGCGATCAGGAGTACGCAGTCACGTCTCACCCAATAGCTGACGGTTTGTTTTTTTTCTCTGGATGGTCACAATGCACCAAGGGGATCCCTTCTTATTACCATACATGTGTCTTTTCACTTTACTAGATGACCCGGTGCGTCATTGGCGCGAAAGCTGAAAGCGAGACAGTAGTTTAGTCACAAATGTTATCCACAGTAAGCTTAGCTAATTTTAGCTAGAGATATTTTAGCTAATTCTAACACGAATATAACTTGCATAGGAAACTATAATTCAGAGAAACGCGCATTGATACTCAATTCCAGAAGCACTCGACTGAGTATTACAGTCAATTGTGCGACGTAGCGGCAAACTGACGCCTACGTGGCCTGCTTTTTGCGGGTAATCGCTCGCTTGCGGCTCGCGTGCGTATAGCTGGGGTATTTACCATAACCACCCCGTGTGTTTGGATCATGGACTAAATTGCAAAAAAGTCGATCGAACTCGAAATTCCCAATTCCTTTTTCTGTTTCTCCCCCGAAAACCTCTAGATCGAGGCAGAGGACATGGATGGTCGGCACTTGTTCCCAGAGGACAGGTTTCCCACCAGTGAGCGTGACATCCACTCGGCGATTGGCCGCATTGGAGGAGACGGTGGGACAACAGGCTCTACTTTGGTGGCCGCAACACTTGCATCTCTGTCGAAAGAGAGTGATGTGTAGACGTTGCTGTTGCTATAGTACTTGTTAGTGTTGTGAACATGTAGCTTCTTGTAATTGCCTATGTTTGGCATTAATGTATGAGTCCTATGATGTGATTTTTTAGTATGATTTCTTTTGGCAAATCATTCAGAAATCATAGGTTATCTATAATTCTGGTGCATAAGCTATAAGCTAAAATTCTGGTGCATAAGGTCTGTGGTTGTGAATACATCAACAGATCATGTAGAAATCCAAGAGCAGTAAAAGATATGGAAATTTAATCATTGGTATCAGATGGATCAAAACAAGTGTTTGCTCAAGTTTAGAACACACACGTCACAGCTGGTTACACTCCATGACCTAGAACAATTAGTTCACAAACAGAACGAAGCTGCACTCTATCTGGTCACTAATTGCAAAATACAATTGGTGTCTCCTTGCATCATGCTTGAGGCATATCATCTGGGCGCTGCGATGCACCAAGCTCCACAGAATGTTCTCCACCTTCTCCACCAGTTGGTGTAGCTGAGATTCCACCACCAAATAAAAGCCACTCTACTCTTCCTCTTCCAGTAGATGTCCCTCTTGTACCAGTTGTCCCCAAGCTGGTGCATCCTGTCCTTGTTCCTCCTCCCCAGTCAGCAGCAGTTCCTCTGTCCCTTCCTCCAACTGCAACACTGTCAACACTGAAACCCCTTCCTCTTGGGCTTCCTCTACCTCTGCCTCCTCTTGAGTATTGCAAAGAGAGAGAAAATTCTAAATAACTGATGGGATAAATCACAGTATGATATATCATTATCCAAAAAACGTTGATTCTAAACGCCAACACCCACGATATAATAACTGGTGGTGCAATGTAGACGTCGACCTGCGGCTCAAACCCTCTCGAGCCAGGTCAGAGGCATCTAAGAAAGAAGGGAAAAATAAGGAAAACGAGATAATGATTTGATCAATAGAATGAAACTATGGTTTGCAGGGAAGGGATGCAAGTTTGCAACTCGGTTCTCACCGTCTCAGGCAGCAAGAGTTTTTGGAGGCGACGAGCATCTTATTTCTCTTTTATCTGCTCCTTGTGCCACATCTGCCACTCCATGAGCTACAGATCTCCGGGGAAGTAGACTACTACAGCTTCTATGTTGACCAACAAATGATCGTTATAGAAGATAGTATATATAAACTTTAGAGGGGGCAAGAATAATTGACCCTACACTTTATACTACCGAACATAAATGTAAAGAAGGATATCAGACAATGCAACGAAGTATGGAGCTATTTTGCATGCTTATACAATTTCACAATAATGCCTATTTAACCAAGATTCCATGCTGGACCTGGCTCAGGTAATGTGCCAAATACAGAGAATAGATATAAGGAGATACCCAGATTCAAACGCCAACTAATCATAAAAAATTATATTCCCAGCTATTAACAGTACCGACATTATCCCTGAAACTTAGGTGTAGTATTCAGTGGGTCAAACTAAGAAACACAATTCTTATATTACATGATAGTAGTATTACCCGGAAATATAAGAAAACAAAAAAAAAACATTCTATTGGACAGCATGCTCACCTGCTAAGGAAAGCGGAGAATGACAGGGTATATTATATATTAGGTTTTATTTACATTTTAATCAAACTCACCATGTAGGGGTAAACACTGTCATCACACAACAACTGTACATTCCCTTCAAGAACAGTATTGCTGAACACTGAACGTGAAAAGGAAAGAGAGCAATACCATGCGAAGGACAATGTGAAATTTGATTTTCTAACTCTTCCATACATTTAACTTTTTAACTGACCGAGTTTGGCACGAAAAGATCCAACCTAGGCGAGGTACGAAGCATAACCAAATAATCCAAGTCGCATACCGAAAAAGAAAATGAAAAGTGGTCACCATGGTTTTCCTCTAGCTTCCTTATTTCTCTTCTTTCTCGACTATGCAGTAACATAAAAAATATAAGAATAAAGTTGATTGTGTTCACAAGAGAGGAAATATTACCTCGGTCTTGTTGTAATCTTTCTTATCTTCTTTTTAGAACCTGCACATATCTATTTAGATTTTCTGCAAAAGAACATACTAAACCTATAAGCGGGATTGAATGGTCTATAAATTATAGAGTATCAAAAGTAGGTTAGAAATCAAACTGACCAGCATCGCGTTTGTATCATTTCCAAGTCTAGGATGCAACAACAGATGGTTACCATCATTGTAACATCCCAAAAATATTAATCAAGGTTATCAATTCCAATCACCCAAATTTAGGGTTAACAAAAACTTTTGCGAATAAAAATCCATATGAATGCATGTGTGTATGTGGTGAATGCATGAATGCTTGAATGGAATTGTGTGATTGTTATGAATTGCAAAGATTGGTTTAAAGATGAAAACAAAATTATCTAAATCATTCCCAAGCAGAATCAAATCAATAAAAATTCAAAAACAAACAAAATAAGCTAATGGTTATTTTTGCCAATCTTGCACACTAGACCACTTTAAATGTTTCTAGTCCAAGATTTCTAACAGAAACAAATCCAATTATTTTCACCCCTTGCTAGACCAAGTAAAAGTGAACCCAATCCCACCTTGCAAACCCATAGAAACATTTGGTAACCCTATTTAAATGATATTTGAAAATTGAATCTAGTTCATATGGTAAGATCACCATGCCTCAAAACCCCACCAAATCAGTTCACCTTGACAAATCCAATCAACCAGATACTCCCTAGTATGTGACCATTGCAACCACCAAGTTTCATCCAAAAATTCAAATATCAATTTCTTGCGGCCATTTCATCAAACACCTTCTCAGCACAAATCAAATTAAACAACAAACACTATTGTGAGCAGTATTTGTGCCAAACTTGTTCCCTCTCTATCTCTCACCACACTCCCAATAGGTCACTAACATCATCTAAGCAGCTCTAGCCCACTGTGTACTCGACCATGCCATCAATGGCCACCATGGACAAGCACACTTGCCACCCCCACCATCGACAACAAGATAGAAGCATAGCCAGCCTCACCAACCTTGTCTACCATGCCGCCCGTGCCTCACTGCCCCCTCTAGACCACCCTAGCTCGAAGACAGAGAAGGGAACCGTCGGAAACACCGTGCCCGCGCCACTGTCGACCATGCCGACGCGCACCGCAGTGCACGCCTCGTTCCCACTTAACCCGACCGCGCATCGCCTTTGCCGCCCGTCTACTTGATCACCACCGTCCCAGGAGACCACCAGACATCCCCGTTTGCCGCCGCGTGACCAGGAGCACCTGTGCGTCATCAAAAACATCGTCGGTGTCGCTCAGAGCACCAGCGCATTCCGACCAAACCGCACCGCCCCTTTCCGCGCCATCAAACCGTTGAGGACCGCCAGGAGACCGCGCACCGTCCCCTAGCCTCAGCCATGCCCGTAGCTCGATGTAACCCCGACCCCGACGAGCACTTCCCATGCCGCTCAGCCTCTCTCGCTCGCCTATAAAAGGAGGCTGTCCCTGCTCATTTTCTTCACACCAGTTCACTCCCCACCTCTCACTGATCCTTCCCACCTCTTCCCGGAGCAAGGCGAGCTCTCCCTCGCCGGAATTTCATCGAAGCCTGCCGCTGCTAGAGGAGAAGGCAGCTGTCGATTGGAGCCACCCTAGAAGGAGCCACCAGTACCAGGAGAACCACCATTGTTGACTTTGTCATTCGCCCCCATCGCCGACCATCACCTGAGCACCGGTGAGCCACCCTAGACCCTCATTGGGCGTGCTAGGGTTCGTGCCCATCGTGTTCTGTTCAGACGAGGACGATGGCTGTAACATCCCAAAAATACTAAACTTGGATCATCAAATTCTAATCATCAAATTTAGGGTTAACAAAAACTTTTCTAAAATAAAATGAGAAAGCATTCATGTGTGTATGCATCCCATTTTGAATTCTTTTGAATTGCCTTGTTTGTGTGTTTCTTTGCTTGTAAAATGATTCTTAGGTGAAATAAACATCATCTAAACAATCCCCACACTTTTCCCAAAGACAAATAAATCAAAACAAACAAAATGAGTGAATGGTCATTTTGACCAATTTAACTCCCATGCCTACTTTGGCCGTCTCTAACTTTCAGAACTTAAAAGAAACTTGTTTGGATCTTTGCACCCCTTGATAGTACTCATAACAAAGTATCAATGCCAACTTTGTGATCATCCAAAAACATTTGAATGCATAGTTTAAAGGACAGTTTAAAATTGAATCTATATCATATGGGAAGATCCCACTTTTTTAAAAACCACTCAAACAAGCTCAACTTTCAAAACCCAAGCATCTGCAGACTCACCAGCACCTACCTAGCACACCCACCAAAAATCTTTTCAAAATTCAAAACTTGAACTCATGCGGCCATTTCATCAAACACCTTGTAGATGCAAATCAAATAAAATCCAAACACTATTTGGAGCAGTGATTTGGGCCTAACTGGTTTCCTCTCTAGCTCACAACGATCCCAGTAGATCATCTAGCAAACTTAACTAAGCACTAGCCCCACTGTAATCTTGGCAATGTCATCAATGGTGAACAATGAGCCTCACCATGTCACCCTAGTGTGGACAACAAGCTAGGAGCAGCACTAGCCTCGCCAACCTTGTCTGGGAGCAAGCTAGCACCCCACCGCCACTCCCTGTCCCAGCCGCGAGTGATGCCAGCCCCTGGACCACACGCACAGACCTTGCCAACCTTCTCTGCAACCATGCCGAGAGCGCGCCCTGTGCGCCACGCTCGACAGACGCCCACAGACCGCGCGCCCCCCTTGCCGCGTGCATACGTGATCACCACTGTCCCAGCAACCCCGCAGACACGCTCGTTCGCCGCCGCGCGGACCACGCACGCTGTGCGCCATAAAAACTTCAGTCGGGCACGCGCAGAGCACCGCCATGTTCTGACCAATCAGCACCGCCCCATGCCTCGCCACCACGTCGTTGAGCTTCGCCAGGGAGCACAACACCGCCCCCTACCGTCGCCCACGCCGATAGCCCTCTGTGCCGTCGACCACGAGCTCAGCCATGCGCCGGTCCCCTCTCGCCACTATAAATAGAGGCCACCCCCAGCCGAATTGAGCACACCATCTCACTCCCCTCTCACCCAGAACCACCCCGCCTCAGTCCCGAAGCAAGGCGAGCAGCGCATCGCCGAAATTTCACCGGAGACCGCCGCTGCTGGAGAAGAAGGGAGCCAGCGATTGGAGCCGCACCAGGAGAAGCTGTCGGTACCACGAGGTTCGCCGTCGTCGACTTCGTCGTTCGCCCGCCTCGCCGACCCTTGCCTGAGCCCCGGTGAGCCTCCCACGACCCCCACTGGGCCGCTAGGGTTCGAGCTCGCCGGTGACTACTTCATCATCGACGACGACCCTCAGCCGTTGATCTTACTTCTAATCTAACGCACCACGTTGCCCCGTACCGCTTTGCACCCCCTGTCTCACTGACGCGTGGGGACAGCAACTTAACCAGCCCGCGTAGCGCTATGCTTAGCAGGCCGGCCCAATATCGTTTCCCGCGCAGCCCAGTCGTTTGAATTTAACCTTTTCCATTTTAATTCAAACACAGTCCTGTACCTAGTTTCAAAAATAAACCCAGCTCGATTTAGTGCACCAAATTGAATGAAACCAATTTTGTTAGAAAGGTCTTGAAATACTGAATCCAAGCCCGTTGGATTCAAATCATTTGAATCTATAGATCAACCTTGGTAAAAATAACAAGGCAGAACCTTTTCTGCATTCAAACATTTTTCAAATTTAAACCATAAAAGCTTTGGAGTTGATTCCAACTCTCAAAAATCACATTTGATCATACCTTTCAGAATATATAAAAACATTTGGGTTTACTTACAGAAATAATGTTCAAGTAATAAAAGAATGCCACATAGACATTTCTAGTCACTTTATTTAAGTAAAATAAAAGGGTTAAACCTTATTAAATTGTGACACCACTTTAAATCACATTCCCATGGACTAAAATATGTGGTGATGACATGTGTCAACATGATCCCATGTTTGGTTTGGAGAATATTAAATCTTAAGTAGTTTTTCAATGAGTAGAAATTACTTTTCTAAAAATAAAAGGAACTAAACCAAGCTTTAATCTTGTAATGTTAGTGATGATGCTAGATCATCTATAGGACCCTTTTGTGTGATGATTGAAATTATTTAAGTATTGTTTGGTGATTGTGTACCTCGTATTTATTTATAGACGCTAGTACCGACCAAAGATACGAGGAAGAAGGAGGATACTATGAAGAAGAATCCGAGGAGAACTTCAACCACTGCTCTGCACAAGGCAAGCCTTACTAATCAAGTTGACCTATGCAAGCCAATACTTGAAAGCTAACACTTGCAATTATGAGAGTTAAATAACCTATGCAATGCACTAAGCATGCTTGGTTAGATACATTTGAGGATACCCAATCCTAGTTTTACTTGCAAGCTTTATACTTTATTTCTTTATCAAAGCTATTACTTAGAGTTTACTTAAGTGAATTGTAGATACTAGAAAGATAATTGAAGGTTGCATAAAGAGCATAAAAATTGGCCTAAGCTAGATAATCTTTATGTCATCCTAAGGCATGAGATTGAACTTAGTTAAACTCCACTAGTTTACCACCCCTCATTAGTACTTACCCCCACTTGTAGATGCTAGTGCTAAGCATAAAACTTGATCAACTTTAGATGGGAATACTTGGTGGAAAAATGGTTATGAAAACCTTGGAATGATGGATCATTCTATTGAAATGTTTTGGACATGTGTTTCCGAACACCAGATGGTTTATGGTGATGAAAATGTTGAGGCATGAGCCTTAGCCCTTTATAAAACTGATGGTTGTCTGGATGCGATACCATTCCAATTTTACCGTACAACCACAATACCCTAGAATTGGATAGGGCTTGACTGGAAGCTTATATACCTTAGTATTGGTTCCCTCACGGCCAAGGTCTGAGCTGAGGCTACCTTATGAAGATTGTCCACCTGTGCAGTACCCAAGATGACAGTTGGTCATGGTTGCGAGGCCAAACTCATAGGAGAGGTGCTTATACTAGGGCGTGTAATTGAAAGGTTAGGATTGATTATCCGCATACTGAGTATGGTGAATCCAGGATTTGTTCCTGACGGATGTATCGAATGTTGTGGTGAAAGTGTACAATCTCTACAGAGTGTCAAACTATTCGAATAGCCGCGTCCACGGTTATGGACAGTTGGAGTGGCCATACTGTTCCCCCGTCAGATGTTTTCAAAATGACTTATGAAATGAATTGAGACTTTGACTTGACCACAACAAAGTTGTGGCATGAGATACAAGTTCCCACTTAGGTGTTATAAAACTTCAACTAGCATTCGTTGTTTCTGAACTTAGTAGATGTAAATCTGGCTTTTGCAAAACAACCCTAGAGCTTAGTGTCCTACTACAAAAAAAACCCTTCACTTGTTAGTATTAGTTTGCGAGTACTTAAAGAGTACTCATGGCTTTGTCCCTGGCTATTCCCGTGGCCAGACTATGAAGAGGAGTACCTGGAGGATGGACCCCAGGAAGGTGACGACAACTAGGATCATCTCCCATCGTCTGCATTGCCCGTGACCCCAAAGATGGAGCTTCGCCTACGCTACCATTATTATTACGTATTTCTGCTGCTTGAGTTGTATTAAGAACTGGATCATGAGATCCTTATTTGTGTAAGACCTTATGTATGATTTGTAATGAATGATGTACTATGGTATCCAATTCTGTTATGTCTCGCAAAAATGGTAATCTTGGGATTGCGATGTATGGCATAACAGGCATCTGGGATTAAAAATCCGGGTGTTGACAAGTTGGTATCAGAGCCATCCTGACCATAGGAGACCCTAGTTAGACTGGACATTTGGCATCAGAAACCAGCAGGTTTACTTCAACCACTACCTATTCCGGATTGGAAGTGGGACAAGATTGGTATGGATTTCATTACCGGATTACCAAGGACCAGATCAGGATATGATTCCATATGGGTAGTAGTAGATCGCCTAACTAAAGTGGCTCATTTCATACCCGTGAAGACAACTTATACAAGTGCCAAGTTAGCCAAAATCTACATGAGTAGAATTGTATGTCTACACGGTGTGCCCAAGAGTATTGTGTCTGATAGGGGAACTCAATTCACTTCCCATTTTTGGAGACAGCTACATGAGTCATTGGGAACGAGGTTGGAATTCAGTACTGCTTTTCATCCTCAAACCGATGGACAAACAGAAAGGACTAATCAAATTCTGGAAGACATGTTGAGGGCATGTGCCCTTGACTATGGAGCAAGTTGGGATGAAACTCTGCCTTACGCAGAATTTTCTTATAACAACAGCTATCAAGCCAGCATTGAGATGGCACCGTTTGAGTTTCTCTACGGAAGAAAGTGTACCACCCCATTGTTATGGAATGGTGTGGGAGAAAGAAGTTTATTCGGGCCAGATCTTATGAAAGAAGCCGAAGAGAAGGTCAAATTGGTTAAGGACAGATTAAAGATAGCACAGTCCCGACAGAAAAGCTACGCAGATCCTAAGCGTAGAGAAGTCACCTACGAAGTTGGTGATAGAGCCTATCTTAGAGTATCACCACTTCGTGGAGTGAAAAGATTTGGAGTCAAAGGAAAGTTGGCACCAAGATATGTTGGGCCATTCAAGATTCTGAGTCGCAAAGGAGAAGTTGCTTATGAAATTGAACTGCCAGAGTCTTTGTCAGCAGTCCATAATGTGTTTCATGTGAGTCAACTTAAGAAATGTCACCCAGAAATGGAAGAAACTTCTTTGAAGGATACTATCCCTTTGGAGGAAGTTCAACTTGAAAGTGATCTCACTTATGAAGAGAAACCTATCAAAATTCTTGAGACTGCAGAAAGAGTCACAAGGACAAAGACTATCAAGTTTTACAAAGTGCAGTGGAATCATCATTCCGAAGAGGAAGCAACATGGGAAAGAGAAGATGATCTTCGGAAAGACCACCCTCACCTATTTTCTAGCCAATCCGAATCTCGAGGGCGAGATTCACCTTAAGGGGGTTAGATTTGTAACATCCCTAAAATCATGATTTCAAGTTTGCATATCATTCATGCATGCATATAGAATTGCGATCAATTTCAAAACTCATTTCAGAAAAACAGAAGCACATAGTGCTATCATTTCATGTGAGCAAACTTAAATCAAATGGCCATCCCCATTTGAGAGTTTGAATGTTTTAAACCTAGATTGTTGTCTCCCTTGTTGATTGGTTTGAGTGTGGATTTTGAAACAAGCTTTTCAAAATGGAAATGGTTCAAAAACCATTTTTCAAACATTTGCAAATCAAGTGCAAAGCTCCTGATATTTTGTTTCTCCAAGAGTGACCAAGCCTTTGCAAAGTAACCACATGGTTTAGGCCTATATTTGAGACTATGGCACACTGCAAAAATCTCAAATTTATTTGAATTCAAATGGGACTTGAAATCATTTGAAAACCATTTCTGAAAATCAAAACAGAAAAAGAAAAGGATAAAAGAAAAGAAAAAGGCCAGGCGCCCTAATCTAGCCCAGTAACAGAACCGGCCCAGCTAGCCCACCCGACCACTCTCTCGCTCACTCGCGCAGACATGCCCTGCAGCGTTGACACTCGGACCCCACCCCACTCCGTAGCACTTTTCCGTTGGTGGCCCTCTCACGTCCACACCTTCTTCCCCAAAACCCGCCCACAGACCACGTCGCCGGCTTTGTCGATGCGGTAATGGCGGCGTAATTAACCTTGATCATAGCGTTTCTTGTCGCGCGTGAGCCTATTTAAACCACACCCCGCCGCGGTCATTTCCCCCCACTCTCCGCGCTCACTCCGCCACCAGGTTGCGCGCATTTGACCTCGAAGCCCCGCAGCACCGATGACTCCGGCGACCGATTCCGGTGAGCCTCGACCGCCCCCCTCTCTCTGGTTCAAACAATCGTGCCCAGCTTGATCTTGCGCACCTCCTGATACCCTTCGTTTGCATTCTCGTGACCCAGGCCGTCGTCCCCGTTCGTGCCTGCAACCGACTGCGCCGCCGCTCGACTCCGGCGACCAATTGAGGTAAAACCCGAGCGCCCCTTGCCCCCTCTTTCATACGGGAATGTTCGCCTTCATCTTGTGCATCACCTGACCCATCTGGTTCGCGCTAGGGCGACGCCAAACCTCGGCAACAACCTCGACTGCAAGCGACAGACGCCGCCGCAACTCCGACGAGCCCCAGAGACCGTGCCCGTGCGCCCCTCGTCAAGCCACTGCTAGGTTGAGCTTCCCCTCGACGCTGCGAACCTGGTAAGCATCCTCCTGCCCCTCCGGACGACCTGTAGCGCCGCGCCGCCGCAGACAGAACTCGCCGCCGCCCGATGCCGCGCCGCCATTGCTTTTGGTCGTTTGATCCAGAGCCGTCAGATCTGGATCCAACGTATAGAATTAGATCATTTAGCGAAGCGTTATGGGTAGATCTGAGCCGTGAGTTTTAAATATATCGAACGGCGCGGGAGGGTGATCCTGAACGAAACGGTATCAGCCAATAGGATTAAGACGCGTGGCTAGGGTTTGATTCAAAAACAGATTTCAAATCAGATTTAGATCAAAAATTGAAATGGATATAACTTTTGATTCCCATGTTAGATTTTTGCAAATTTTATATCGTTGGAATCAGGGAGACAAGTTCTTTCTGTTTATGCAATGTGTTTAGTGAAAAGTTTCTGTTAAAATGACTTTTTATGCAGAAACTTGTTTAGGACTATTTTGAGTATAGAATTTGTTTAGTAAATTGCTTTAGTGCTAAATAAGTTTAGTTAGCAAGTTTTTGACTTAGTTATGTTTCTGTATCATGCACTTGCTTGGTGGAGTTTTAAAAAAAAATCATCACTTTGCATTCTTACATGCATGCATATATATTTTTGTTTGTATATGAATTATGTGTAATTTTGTGCTACAAATTTTTGTGTAGATTTTGCTAGTGACTGTGATTGTGAAGAGTGCTACTCTCCCCACTACCAAGGCAAGTGGTACTTCATGAATAATTCCATTCCTATATTTTGTACTAGCATTAGAAATATTTTGCTAAGTCTTGCATGCTACTTTTTGCCAAATGCTATGTTGGGAAATCCTATGTAGATTATAGAATTGCTAGGAAATCCTAAGTTAAGATACTATGCCATGCTTAGTCTAGCTAGTAGCAAACAAGGGTTGGTAAAGTATACACATGCTATGATGAAAATATTTCTAAGTCCTTGGACTTATGTTTTCCTTAATAAAACAACTAAGTCAATGAACCTCCTGGGTGGAATGGGACTTGAATGGTGGTTTTTGGTTGAGTGGTTACACAAGGCCCATGGACATGGTTTACCTTGTGTATCTCACTTGTGGTATGCCACCCAGGCACAAAGGGATTTTAGAGGCCAAATGTTGAGAAGCTTATAGTGCAACCACTTGGCAATATGGGCTCTGCCTTGATCACATAGGTTGCTAGAACTTAGTCATTTGGACAGTTTGTGGTAGTGGGAATGATAGATTGGAACGCGTACATTTGGCTAAGGGAAGGCTTCTGAAAGGTCCTGTCTTGGGAAACCAAGTCTGGTGGGGAAAGTGCACAACCTCTGCAGATGGAAAATCTAAGTACTTAGCCAAGTCCATGGCAATGGACAACTTGAGCATCAAGACATGGAAGCTATCAAGAATCTCATCACTCCAACTTCTAAGTAAAAACTTGTGGGTGAACAAGGGCAAAGGACCCCAATGTCTATTGGTGATTTCTTGGGAAATGTTTTGACAAAGAAAAACTTAGTGATTTCAACTAATAGGAAAAACCTATTTTGAGCAAAGCAAGCCAAACTACACTTAGCCAAAATGCATATAGTAATATAGTCCACTTAAAAAATACTAAGGTATCACTTGCCAATACTATTCCAAAGTATTGACCCACTGTGGCTGTAACTTGTGATGTTGCAGGTTACTCCGATGATGATTAGGTGTCATGAGTCTACACTCAACATGCTTGCCTGTGGCACATGAAGATGAAGACTTATGTTTATTTACTTATTCCAAAACTCTTGTATTAGGCCTGTGGCCCTGAGTTGTAAAAGACTATGTTTTATCTATGGAATGAATGTAATAAATGACCTTTGTATCTGTGTACTTCATCTTAAACTGTGGATGCTAGCAATGATCCAGGGACTAGCATTGCAATCACAGGGATCCTTTTCCTTTACAAAGGAGGGATCTTACAGAGTTTTGCCCAAGGCGTGATGCTAATGGACAGCCACTGGAAGCCCTATACCACCACGAGCTGAAGACTCAGTTGGACCACCTTAGCTTGATGATGTACCATCATCAGCAGGAGTTGGATACTTGTCGTGACTACTCCAACCACAAGTCCGCCATAATCAATACAAAGGATCAGACCATCGCCATGTTAGCAAAGGATCGCAAGTCTCGCCGCCGTCAGCTCGACAAGAAGGAGCGCATCATTGCCTGTCTTCGCCACTGTATCTCGTCTTTGGAGGAGACCATCCACGAGAGAGACATGCAGTTGGAAGAAAGGGAGAATGCCGGAGAGGATCTTCGTGGAGACCCCTACTCCTATCTCAGCGATGATGATGATTTTCTGGAGGATCAGGCTATGGACTTCTTCACCGATGAGGAGGATTTCGCCTTCATCAATGACGATGAGAATGATGAGGATGACGACTACACCGACTCCAAGGAGTAGTAACACTTGAGCACTAGCGTAGTGAGTAGTATTCGGTCCCACTGTATCGTAGTTTCCAGAATGGTTCTTAAAACCATCTGTTTTTCTTGTTTTGTGGTGTGTGTTTGTATCGTGTGCTATGAATGAATGAATGAATGAAAAGCAAGTTGCTAGAAAAATTTGAGTCAAATTTTAAAGACTTTTCAAAGTCCCAAAACCTTAGAAATTTCCCTCTTTTCTCATGATCTATCTCAATCTTCAGATGCCACGCGGAGGAAGTGGTTCATCCCCGGACCCAATGTTGCAGATCCTGCAAATGTTGGTTTCTGACCGCGAAGCTGAAAGAGCCGAACGTCAAGCCAACCTAGCCACCCTTCAACAGATAGCCCAGCTAGCCCAAAACAATCAAGGCCACGAAAATCAGGACAACAATGGATCTAAGCTCAAGAATTTACAGAACACCAACCCACCTGTTTTCACTAAGTCGGAAGAGCCCTTAGACGCCGATGATTGGCTGCAAACCATGGAAAATAACCTGGAAGTCGCCGGAGTGGAAGCTAACGAGAAATTTCTGTTCGCCACCCATTATCTATCCGGAGATGCCAGAGCATGGTGGAACATTGTTCATGCCATGACCGGAGGACAAATGATGACCTGGGAGGAATTCAAAGTCAAGTTCAGCAGAACCCATGTGCCACCAGGTTTGATCAAGAGGATGAGAGATGAGTTCAGAGAACTGAAGCAAGGAAGGATGACCGTAGTGGAATACCATGACAAATTCTTGTCATTAGCTAGGTATGCCCCGGATGAGATCGACACTGAAGACAAGAAGAAAGAAAGATTCCTGAATGGTCTGCACGATGAGATGCAGACAGTGTTAGTCAATATCCCCTTTGCTGATATTGAAGCTCTTGTCAACTCTACCATCCAGATGGAAGGAAGGATCAACCAAGCCAATGAGAACCGCAAGCGTCACATGATGCATTAACCAGGAACCCATCAGACCCCAAAGTATCGCCCTAACCCATCTCCAGGATTTGCCCCGAGAACCAACAGACCCCCGATGAACCGTCCGACCTATCCCAACCGTGGAAACCCTAGGCCCGGAGGAAATCACAATAACCCCGGCAACTCTAGCAACTTCAACCGTGCCCCACCTAAGTTCAACAACAACAATGCTACCGCCAACACCAACACTGCCCCAAGGACTGGAAGCAATGCTATGCCTGTTGCAGCAAAGGACAAGTCGCAAGTGACTTGTTATGACTGTGGAAATAAGGGTCACTAATCCAACGAGTGCCCCAACAAGAAGAATGCCGCACCCCCAATGCAAATGCCCCAGCTCAGCAGCAGCGTCGTGTTCAGCCAGGAAGAAGGTTTTCCCCAGGGAATTCACTCAACCGCAACGACCGTCTTTTTCTCATGCATGCTGAAGAAGCTCAGGAAGCGCCAGACGTCGTGCTGGGTATGTTTTCTGTTAATTCAGTACTTGCAAGAGTGTTGTTTGATTCTGGTGCATCGCATTCATTTGCCACCGAAGAATTTGCCTGCACTAGTAAGATTCAACCAACAAAACTGAAGCATGTTATGATCGTCCAAATTCCCGGTTCAACCACCAAGGCTAGGCAAATTTGCAAAGCCGTCCCTATCCGAATCCATGGCATAAATTTTTATGCTAACCTGATAGTACTCGGAACTAAAGGTTTGGAAGTAGTACTAGGAATGGATTGGATGTCCAAACATAAAGGATTGATTGACTGTGCTAAGAAAGCCTGAATATCAGTCGAGCATATCTCTGAAACCTTACCTCGTCAATTCAAGTGCAACAAGAGTATAGCCCAACTAACCATTGACCAAGTCCGGATAGTCTGTGAATACCCTGATGTATTTCCAGATGTTTTGCCTGATATGCCCCTAGATCGGGATATCGAGTTTATCATCGAACTAATCCCCAAAACAGGACCCATAGCCTAGAGACCATATAGTATGAACCTGTCTGAACTAGCAGAACTGAAGAAGCAACTGGATGCCATGCTGGAAATTGGATTGATTCAACCAAGTGCGTCACCATGGAGATCACCTGTTTTGTTTGTGGACAAGAAAGATGGAGGTAACCGTTTGTGTACGGATTATCGGAAGTTGAATGATGTCACCATCAAAAACAAGTACCCCTTGCCCAAGATAGAAGATTTGTTTGATCAGTTGACCGGTGGCCAAGTGTTTTCTAAGTTTGATCTTAGGACTGGCTATCATCAACTCAAAATTCATGCAGAGGATATTCCAAAGACTGCCTTTACCACCAGATATGGATTATACGAGTATACCGTTATGTCTTTTGGATTAACCAATGCCCCCGCTTATTTCATGAATCTCATGAATAAGATTTTTATGGACTTCCTGGATAAGTTTTTCGTTGTTTTCATCGATGACATTCTGATTTATTCCAAATCGAAAGAAGAACATGAGCTACACCTAAGGACCATTCTTGGAACCCTTAGAGAGCATCAGCTATATGCCAAGTTTATCAAATGTGAATTCTGGTTATAGGAGGTAAGATTCCTCGGTCACATTGTATCAGCCGGAGGAATTGCCGTTGACCCTGCAAAAGTGAAAGATGTCGAAGGTTGGCAAGCCCCAACCACTCAAACCCAAGTTCGTGCATTTCTCGGATTGGCGGGATACTAATGCAAGTTCGTAGAAGGATTCTCGAGTATCGCCAGACCCATGACCCAATTGCTGAAGAAGGACAAGAAGTTTGAATGGACAGACAAATGTGAAGCGAGTTTTCAAGAACTCAAAAGGAGATTGATTTCAGCCCCAATCTTAATCATGCCGGATATCACGAAGCCCTTCGACGTTTATTGTGATGCATCCAGGATCGGTCTCGGATGTGTGCTAATGCAAGAAGGCAAAGTTATATCTTATCTATCCCGACAACTGAAACAACATGAGCAAAATTACCCAACCCATGACCTCAAACTCGCAGCCGTAGTTCTAGCCCTGAAGACATGGAGGCATTACCTGATGGGAAATCATTGTGAGATTTATTCGGATCACAAGAGCCTAAAGTATATATTCACTCAGAAGGAGTTGAATATGAGGTAGAGAAGATGGATTGAGTTAATCAAGGATTACGGTCTAGACATTCACTATCACCCTGGTAAATCCAACGTGGTAGCAGATGCCCTTAGCAGATTGCCGTGCCGCTTAAACTCCATGATTTTGAAGGAGCAACCAAGCTTGCACAAAGAGATGGAAGATTTTCGAATGGAATTAGTGAGTGAAGGATTTTTGGCTAGTATAGAACTTCAACCCACTTTGATCAGCCAGATCAAAGAGGCGCAGAAAGGAAATGCTAGTATTGACGGAATCAAGCGTCGTATTGGTACAGGCAAAGTACCCGGATTCACCAAAGACGAAGAAGGAGTTCTGTGGTACAAAGGACGCCTTTGTGTACCAGCAGATTCTGAGTTGAAAGAAGTTATTCTCAAGGAAGCTCATGATACTCTTTATTCTATCCACCCTGGAGGAACTAAGAGGTATCAAGATTTGAAAGAGCAATTTTGGTGGCATAAGATGAAGAGAGAAATCGGAAGCTATATCGCCAAGTGTGATATATGTCAGCGACTCAAGGCAGGACATCAAAAACCCACTGGATTGTTGCAACCCTTGCAGATTCCGGAATGGAAATGGGATTAAGTTGGAATGGACTTTATCACCGGATTGCCTACTTCTAGTAAGGTAAATGACTCTATCTGGGTCATAGTAGACAGATTGTCCAAAGTCGCCCATTTCTTACCCGTCAAGACCACATATCAGAGTTCGAAGCTAGCGGAGTTATACATCGCTAGAATCGTCAGTTTGCATGGAGTCCCTAAGAACATTGTATCGGATCGAGGAACTCAGTTTACCTCGAGATTCTGGAAGAGAGTTCAAGAAGGTTTAGGAACCCGCCTAGATTTTAGCACCGCGTATCACCCTCAGACCGACGGACAAACGGAGCGAGTAAATCAAATACTCGAAGATATGCTGAGAGCATGTGTGTTAGAATATGGATCTAAGTGGGAAGACTGTCTGCCGTTTGCAGAATTTTCGTACAACGATAGTTATCAAGCTAGTTTGCAAATGGCCCCATTTGAATTCATGTACGGAAGGAAGTGTCACACCCCTTTGAACTGGTCGGAAGTAGGAGAGAGTCAGATTTTCGGACCCGATATCCTACGAGAAGCAGAAGAGAAGGTTCACAAGATTTGTGAGCACCTCAAGATAGCCCAGTCCAGACAGAAGAGTTACGTCGACAAGAGACGTCGAGACCTCGCCTTCAACATAGGAGATTTTGTATATCTGAAAGTGTCGCCGTTGAAGGGAATGCAGCGTTTCCAACTCAAAGGAAAGTAAGCCCCCAGATATATCGGACCTTCCAAAATCCTGAACCGTCGAGAAGTGTCGTATCAATTGTAACTACCCGAAGAGATGTCATCCGTGCACAATGTGTTCCATATCTCATTACTTCGCAAGTGTCTCGAAGTTCCGGAGAAGACGGAAGTGTTCAAGAATATTGATCACCGGACCATAGAGATCAACGATGACCTGACCTATCCCGAAGTACCCATCCGTATTTTGGAAGAAGCTTTCCGAACCACCAGAACCCGAAGCATCAAGTTTCTCAAAATTCAATGGAGCAACCACACAGAAGAGGAAGCTACCTGGGAGCGCGAAGATCACATCAGGACGGAGTTTCCCGATCTTTTCAAATCCTAGGTAATCTTTTCGTCCTTTTTCAAATATCGGGACAAGATTTTGTTTAAGGGGGGAAGGTTTGTAACATCCCAAAAATACTAAACTTGGATCATCAAATTTAGGGTTAACAAAAGTTTTTCTAAAATAAAATGAGAAAGCATTCATGTGTGTATGCATCCCATTTTGAATTCTCTTGAATTGCCTTGTTTGTGTGTTTATTTGCTTGTAAAATGATTCTTAGGTGAAATAAACATCATCTAAGCAATCCCCACACTTTTCCCAAAGACAAATAAATCAAAACAAACAAAATGAGTGAATGGTCATTTTGACCAATTTAACTCCTATGCCTACTTTGGCTGTCTCTAACTTTCAGAACTTAACAGAAACTTGTTTGGATCTTTGCACCCCTTGATAGTACTCATAACAAAGTATCAAGGCCCACTTTGTGATCATCCAAAAACATTTGAATGCATAGTTTAAAGGACAGTTTAAAATTGAATCTATATCATATGGGAAGATCCCACTTTTTCAAAAACCACTCAAACAAGCTCAACTTTCAAAACCCAAGCATCTACAGACTCACCAGCACCTACCTAGCACACCCACCAAAAATCTTTTCAAAATTCAAAACTTGAACTCATGCGGCCATTTCATCAAACACCTTGCAGATGCAAATCAAATAAAATCCAAACACTATTTGGAGCAGTGATTTGGGCCTAACTGGTTCCCTCTCTAGCTCACAACAACCTCAGTAGATCATCTAGCAAAATTAACTAAGCACTAGCCCCATTGTAAGCTTGGCAATGTCATCAATGGTGAACAGTCGAGCCTCACCATGTCACCCCAGTGTGGACAGCAAGCTAGGAGCAGCACTAGCCTCGCCAACCTTGTCTGGGAGCAAGCTAGCACCCCACCGCCACTCCCTGTCCCAACCGGGAGCGATGCCAGCCCCTAGACCACACGCACAGACCTTGCCAACCTTCTCTGCAACCATGCCGAGAGCGTGCCCCGTGCGCCACGCCGCAAACACGCTCGTTCGCCGCCGCACGGACCACGCATGTTGTGCGCCATAAAAACTTCTGCCGGGCACGCGCAGAGCACCGCCGCGTTCCGACCGATCAGCACCGCCCCACGCCTCGCCACCAGGTCGTTAAGCTTCGCCAGGGAGCACAACACCGCCCCCTACCGTCGCCCACGCCGATAGCCCTCTGTGCCGTCGACCACGACGAGCTCAGCTTGCGCCCGTCGGTCCCCTCTCGCCACTATAAATAGAGGCCACCCCCAGCCGAATTGAGCACACCATATCACTCCCCTCTCACCCAGAACCACCCCGCCTCAGTCCCGAAGCAAGGCGAGCAGCGCATTGCCGGAATTTCACCAGAGCCCGCCGCTGCTGGAGAAGAAGGAAGCCAGCGATTGGAGCCGCCCCAGGAGAAGCTGCCGGTACCAGGAGGTTCGCCGTCATTGACTTCGTCGTTCGCCCTCCTCGCCGACCCTTGCCTGAGCCCCGGTGAGCCTCCCACGACCCCTACTGCATCGCTAGGGTTCGAGCTCCCCGGTGACTAGTTCATCGTCGACGACGACCCTCAGCCGTTGATCTTACTTCTAATTCAACGCACCACGTTGCCCCGTACAGCTTCGCACCCCCTGTCTCACTGACGTGTGGGGACAACAACTTAACCAGCCCGCGTAAGCGCTGTGCTTAGCAGGCCGGCCCAGTATCGTTTCCCGCGCATCCCAATCGTTTGAATTTAACTTTTTCCATTTTAATTCAAACACAGTTCTGTACCTAGTTTCAAAAATCAACCCAGCTCGATTCAGTGCACCAAATTGAATGAAACCAATTTTGTTAGAAAGGTCTTGAAATACTGAATCCAAGCCTGTTGGATTCAAATCATTTGAATCTATAGATCAACCTTGGTAAAAATAACAAGGCAGAACCTTTTCTGCATTCAAACATTTTTCAAATTTAAACCATAAAAGCTTTGGAGTTGATTCCAACTCTCAAAAATCACATTTGATCATACCTTTCAGAATATATAAAAACATTTGGGTTTACTTACAGAAATAATGTTTAAGTAATAAAAGAATGCCACATAGACATTTCTAGTCACTTTATTTAAGTAAAATAAAAGGGTTAAACCTTATTAAATTGTGACACCACTTTAAATCACATTCCCATGGACTCAAATATGTGATGATGACATGTGTCAACATGATCCCTTGTTTGGTTTGGAGAATATTAAATCTTAAGTAGTTTTTCAATGAGTAGAAATTACTTTTCTAAAAATAAATGGAACTAAACCAAGCTTTAATCTTGTAATGTTAGTGATGATGCTAGATCATATATAGGACCCTTTTGTGTGATGATTGAAATTATTTAAGTATTGTTTGGTGATTGTGTACCTCATATTTATTTATAGACGCTAGTACCGACCAAGGATACGAGGAAGAAGGAGGATACTATGAAGAAGAATCCAAGGAGAACTTCAACCACTGCTCTGCACAAGGCAAGCCTTACTAATCAAGTTGACCTATGCAAGCCAATACTTGCAAGCTAACACTTGCAATTATGAGAGTTAAATAACCTATGCAATGCACTAAGCATGCTTGGTTAGATACATTTGAGGATACCCAATCCTAGTTTTACTTGCAAGCTTTATACTTTATTTCTTTATCAAAGCTATTACTTAGAGTTTACTTAAGTGAATTGTAGATACTAGAAAGATAATTGAAGGTTGCATAAAGAGCATAAAAATTGGCCTAAGCTAGATAATATTTATGTCATCCTAAGGCATGAGATTGAACTTAGTTAAACTCCACTAGTTTACCACCCCTCATTAGTACTTACCCCCACTTGTAGATGCTAGTGCTAAGCATAAAACTTGATTAACTTTAGATGGGAATACTTGGTGGAAAAATGGTTATGAAAACCTTGGAATGATGGATCATTCTATTGAAATGTTTTGGACATGTGTTTCCGAACACCAGATGGTTTATGGTGATGAAAATGTTGAGGCATGAGCCTTAGCCCTTTATAAAACTGATGGTTGTCTGGATGCGATACCATTCCAATTTTACCGTACAACCACAATACCCTTGACTGGAAGCTTATATACCTTAGTATTGGTTCCCTCACGGCCAAGTCTGAGCTGAGGCTACTTTGTGAAGATTGTCCACCTGTGCAGTACCCAAGATGACAGTTGGTCATGGTTGGGAGGCCAAACTCACAAGAGAGGTGCTTATATTAGGGCGTGTAATTGAAAGGTTAGGATTGATTATCCGCATACTGAGACGGGCGAATTCAGGATTTGTTCCTGACGGATGTATTGAATGTTGTGGTGAAAGTGTACAATCTCTGCAGAGTGTCAAACTATTCGAATAGCCGTGTCCGCGGTTATGGACAGTTCGAGTGGCCATATTGTTCCCCCGTCAGATGTTTTCAAAATGACTTATGAAATGAATTGAGACTTTGACTTGACCACAACAGAGTTGTGGCATGAGATACAAGTTCCCACTTAGGTGTTATAAAACTTCAACTAGCATTCGTTGTTTCTGAACTTAGTAGATGTAAATTTGGCTTTTGCAAAACAACCCTAGAGCTTAGTGTCCTACTACAACCCCCCGTTCACTTGTTAGTATTAGTTTGCGAGTACTTAAAGAGTACTCATGGCTTTGTCCCTGGCTATTCCCGTGGCCAGACTATGAAGAGGAGTACCTGGAGGATGGACCCCAGGAAGGATACGACAACTAGGATCATCTCCACCGTCAGCATTGCCTGTGACCCCGAAGATGGAGCTTCGCCTACGCTACCGTTATTATTACGTATTTCCGCTGCTTGAGTTGTATTAAGAACTGGATCATGAGATCCTTATTTGTGTAAGACCTTATGTATGGTTTGTAATGGATGATGTACCGTGGTATCCAATTCTGTTATGTCTCGCAAAAATGGTAATCTTGGGATTGCGATGTATGGCATAACAGGCATCTGGGATTAAAAATCCGGGTGTTGACAAGTTGGTATCAGAGCCATCCTGACCATAGGAGACCCTAGTTAGACTGGACATTTGGAATCAAAACTTAGTTTCAAAACCAAAGAAAGCAAATATTTACAAAAACTTATTCCCATTCTTATCACTTTGATTCTTTCATGAAAATTCATGTTCCTCAAAAACTCTTGCAAAATACATAAAATTTGACACACTTGATCACTCTACTAACTTACTCATCCTATATTCTTAATAGATGGACGTGAAGTACAACAAGTTTTACCAGTTGGGGAATGGAGGCGACTTTATCTTTGAGAGGGATTTGGACCAGCTTTCTGAACTTCTGGAGCGTCTGCACCCGAGTTCTTCGGAGCTCAGCTCAATGATCAAGGAGGAGAAGATCTGCAGTGGCTAATTGTTGCAAGTCTCCGAGGAAAGATTGAAACCCCCACTGCTGAGGGAATTCAGTTTACCTTAAGAGAGAACAACTGGCTCGATGGACTTGCCAGGGCCATGCAGGAAGCTCTTGCCCGTCTGTGTGGGCAGAGTATCAACCAGATCAAGGGTACCCGCTTTGAGTTTTGCCCAAGGCGTGATGCTAATGGACAGCCACTGGAAGCCCCATACCACCACGAGCTGAAGACTCAGTTGGACCACCTTAGCTTCATGATGTACGATCATCAGCAGGAGTTGGATAATTGTCGTGACTACTCCAACCACAAGTCCGCCATCATCAAAACAAAGGATCAGACCATTGCCATGTTAGCAAAGGATCGCAAGTCTCGCCGCCGTCAGCTCGACAAGAAGGAGCGCATCATTGCCCGTCTTCGCCACTGTATCTCGTCTTTGGAGGAGACCATCCACGAGAGAGACATGCAGTTGGAAGAAAGGGAGAATGCCGGAGAGGATATTTGTGGAGACCCCTACTCCCAGCTCAGCGATGATGATGATTTTCTAGAGTATCAGGCTATGGACTCCTTCACCGATGAGGAGGATTTCGCCTTCATCGATGATGATGAGAATGATGAGGATGACGACTACACCGACTCCGAGGAGTAGTAGCACTTGAGCACTAGTGTAGTGAGTAGTATTCGGTCCCACTATATCGTAGTTTCCAGAATGGTTCTTAAAACCATCTGTTTTCTTGTTTTGTGGTGTGTGTTTGTATCGTGTGCTATGAATGAATGAATGAAAATCAAGTTGCTAGAAAAATCTGAGTCAAACTTTAAAGACTTTTCAAAGTCCCAAAACCTTAGAAAATGTCCCTCTTTTCTCATGATCTATCTCAATCTTCAGAGGCCACGCGGAGGAAGTGGTTCATCCCCGGACCCAATGTTGCAGATCCTGCAAATGTTGGTTTCTGACCGTGAAGCTGAAAGAGCCGAACGTCAAGCCAACCACGCGGAGGAAGTGGTTAATCTCCCATCATCAGCATTTCCTATGACCATGAAGATGGAGCTTCGCCCATGCTACCGTTATTATATTATTTCGCTGTGTTGATTTTATTAAGACTGGATCATGAGATCCTTTATTTGTAAGTCCTTTATTATGGTTTGTAATGGATGATGAACTATGGTACCAATCTGTTATGTCTCGCAAAAATGGTAATCCTAGGATTACGATGTATGGCATAACAGGCATCTGGGATTAAAAATCCGGGTGTTGACAAGTTAGTATCAGATCCATCCTGACCATAGGAGACCCTAGTTTAGAATGGACACTTGAATCAAAAACTTAGTTTCAAAACAAAAGAAGTGAGTATTGGTGAAAACCTATTCTCATTCTTATCACTTAGATTCTTTCATGAAAGTTCATGTTCCTCAAAAATTCTTGCAAACCTACATAAAATTTGACACACTTGATCACTCTACTAACTTACTCATCCTACATTCTTATAGATGGACATGAAGTATAGCAAGTTATAACAGTTGGGCAATGGAGGAGATCTCATCTTTCAGCGTGATTTGGACCAACTCTTAGAACTTCTGGAGCGCCCGCACCCCGAGTTCTTCGGAGCCCAGCTCAACGATCAGCAAGGAGGAGAATTGCAATGGCTGATTGTTGCAAGTCTTAGAGGGAAGATTTAAGCCCCCACCTCAGAGGGAGTCCAGTTCACCTTAAGAGAGAACAACTGGCTAGATGGACTCGCCAGGGCCATGCAGGAAGCTCTTGCCCGTCTGTGTGGGAAAAGCATCAATCAGATCAAGGGCACACGCTTTGAGTATTACCCAAGGCGTGATGCTATGGGACAGCCATTGGAGGCACCATATCACCCGGAGTTGAAGAATCAAGTGGATCATCTCAGCTTCATGATGTATGACAGGCAGAAGGAGTTGGACAATGCCCGCTCCTACACCAACAACAACTATGCCATCACGGTCAGAAGGACTAGACCATTGCCATGCTTGTGAAGGATCGCCAGTCTCGTCGTCGTCATCTTGACAAGAAGGATCGCATTATTGCTCACCTTCGTCACAAGGTGACAGACTTGGAGGAGACCATCCATGAGCGAGACATGCAGCTTGAGGAGAGAGAGAATGCAAGGGAAGATATCCGTGGAGACCCCTACTCCTACCTCAGTGATGATGATGACTTACTGGAGGATCAAGCCATGGACTTCTTCATTGATGATGATGACTCTGCCTTCATTGATGATGATGATGATGATGAAGCACTGATTCCTAGGAGTAGTAGCACTTGAGCACTAGCGTTAGTGAAGTTGTATCCGATCCCATTGTATCGTAGTTTCACAGAATGGTTCTTAAAACCATCTGTTTCCTTGTTGTGGTGTGTGTTTGTATTGTGTGCTATGAATGAATGAAAAGCAAGTTGCTAGTAGCAAAATCTGAGTCAAACTCAAAGTTTAAAATAATTTCAAAAAAAAATCCCTGAACCTTAGAAATTCCCCTCTTTTCTCATGATGTATCTCAATCTTTAGATGCCTCGCGGAGGAAGTGGTTCATCCCCGGACCCAATGTTGCAAATCTTGCAAATGTTGGTTTCGGACCGCGAAGCTGAAAGAGTCAAACTTCAAGCCAACTTATCCACCCTCCAACACATATATCAGATGGCCAACAACAATCAAGGCCATGGAAACCAGGACAACCATGGATCCAAGCTCAAGAACTTTCAGAACACCAATCCACCCATCTTTAGTAAGTCTAAAGAGCCATTAGATGCCAATGACTGGCTGCCGACCATGGAGAACAACTTAGAAGTCGCAGGAGTGGAGGCCAGTGAGAAAGTACTATTTGCCACCCACTATCTGGCAGGAGATGCAAGATCTTGGTGCAACAACGTTTGCGCCATGAATGGAGGACAAATGATGACTTGGGATGAATTCAAACTCAAGTTTAGCCGAACCCATGTGCCATCGGGTTTGATCAAGAGGATGAGAGATGAATTCAGGGAATTGAAGCAAGGGAGGATGACAGAAGTTGAGTACCGTGAAAAATTTCTGTCATTAGCTAGGTATGCACCAGATGAGATTAACACTGAAGCCAAGAAGAAGGAGAGATTCTTGAATGGTCTGCATGATGAGATGTAGACGGTGTTAGTCAATATTCCGTTTGCTGACATTGAAGCCTTAGTGGATTCTGCCATTCAGATGGAAGGCAAGATCAACCAAGCCAATGAGAATTGAAGCGTCGAATGATGCATCAACCAGGAACCCACCATACCCCAAAGTATCGCCCCAACCTGTCTACATGATTTTTCCCAAGAAACAATAGACCCTCGATGAACCGTCCAACCTATCCCAACCGTGGAGGCATCCCAATTTCAGCAACCCTGATTAAATGTCCAAAAGGAAAAAATCAGGCGGAACAAAAACTTTTTCTTGCAATGTGTGCTTACTTGTTTGATTGTGCTCAAGAAACTGTTTGTGTACTAATTGTGTGCTCCTCATCTCAACACTAGTTTACAAAAACTATTTTACAAAAGAGATGTCTTGGCTCATCTTTCATACTCTCAAATGTTCTTACATTTCAAAACCTGAGCCAAGATGACGTTGACACAACCAGATACTTTACTAGTCTCTATTAACAAAACTATGGAGACCTATATACTATCTCCTTATGTTTTCAAGACAGAACTCCTAGCTACTCATACCCCTAGGTTTTCCAAAACCTTTATTAAAACCTTTTCATCTCAATCTTGGTAGAAATACCAAGATGGTACTTATCTTACTTCAAAGCAAAACCCCTTTTCAACATACCCCTTCTTACCTCAAGCTAGGCTTGATGGTAACCCTAGTAGTAGTTAGATAAGTAATAAGATGAATTGCCTTGATCTGCTGGTTGATGAATTTCCTTGATCTGTTGTCCGA
Organism: Avena insularis; assembly: GCA_023614405.1. Classification (NCBI taxonomy): domain Eukaryota; kingdom Viridiplantae; phylum Streptophyta; class Magnoliopsida; order Poales; family Poaceae; genus Avena; species Avena insularis. The sequence goes on from CM042687.1 coordinate 37,019,232, forward strand.
TGAATTGCCTTGATCTGTTGATTGCCTTGTTTGCTTAGGAACTAGAGTGATATAATCTAGTAGATCATCCCTTAGGACCCAATACTTGCTTGTGATCATCAAGCCCATATCAAGCGTCCAAGTCTGGATCTATCCTAAGCCACTCAAGTGACCCTCTGATCTCCAAATGAGCTCAATCCAGGGATAATCCCTCCTAATGATTCCCAATCCAGTGAAGACCCAATCCAAGTTTGGATCCCCTCTTTTCAATCTATACCTCAAAATCAACCACTTGATGTATAGTATAAACCCTTGCCACCTTCTCAATTTTTTACCTCTTGCATATTAGTCAAAATCTCCAAGACTGCCAAAATGGCTAAGTCTGGATTTCTTATCTGGATACCATCTTTGGAACTCTAACTCTCCCAACCTAGGTGCATTGTTGAGAATTAACTCGAACCATCTTCTATTACATCTTTAGTACTACCAAAGACTACTCCTTCCCTTGGCTAAGACACTTTAATTCCCACTCATCCATGATGGTTTTGTAGTCAAGATAATAATCTTTTCTGCTAATCTTATTATCTTGCCTACTTTGGCAGAAGCTCACATCTATATGCTAACTCCCCTTGACCAACTCTTTGCTTGGTTATGATCTACTAATCGTGGCCTATCAACTCCCACTTCATTTGTTTCCATTGGAGCCTTGTGCTTCTTAAACCCCCATGGTTTAGGAGACTACCTGATGTATCTGTTATGGCAGCCTTATTTTTCAACAAAGTTTGCCATCTCCTCTACACCACCACAAATCCAACCAAGCCCAACTATTGCTTCCATGATCATCTATATGACTTGTTTTATCCATCCATATACCCCTTGTATCAATGTGAGCTCTGAGTTCCCCAATCCAACCCAGTATAGGTGGCATCAAAATAACCAAACCTTAGACCCTCCAGAATCTAGTTTTCCTCCCTTTTCACCACTTTCCTTCAAAACCAAGGTTGAAATTGATGCCTACATCAAGTCTACATCATCTACCTTGGATATAAGCATCCCCAAATAATTCCCACAATTATTTGGATTATTAAACTATTTTATTTCCTTTACTTACCAATTTCTCAACAACCTTGTCTTTAAAGGCAAGTTTGCTTATCTCCAAATCACCTTGCCAACTCAAGGCATATTTTATGCCTATATATCATATCCCATCTTTCCATATTAAAAATAAATATTTTTGAGATTCTTTATTATTTCTTTTTCCCCTTTTTCTTAAATAGCAGAAACAAGAAATATTTCCTTAAAAATACTTTTCCACATCAATAAATCCCAATAAAATTCTCCAGTGTGTAATATGGTATTTAGAACCATATCACATCAAAAACCAAGACTGTCCAATATAAAAATATCATCTTAGCTTCCATAATCTACTTCAGCACTTTTTGCAAAAGTGCATTTAAATGGGATTATAATATTTAGAAAAATCCCATTTAAATCATGAAGAGACTATTTGACCTACTCCACCTACCAGTATCATTTCCACACCTTGTCCAATGAAAATTAATCAACTTCCTCCACAAGCCTCCATTTAACAAATTTTACAAAACCAAGCCAAACTTGTTTCAAACAAAAACCAAACCAACTCCAATCTTGTCAAGTACTCCTCCACAACAGCACACACACCCCCTGGCCGTGCACTGTAGCATATCACTGTAGCAAGCCATAACCTCTTTTCCTTTAGCATTTGAAACTTGTGAGGAGATAGGATCCTATCTTGAAAGATCTTTGCAATGAAGTGACAGCAGCTACACCACTCCCATCTCCCTATCTGGTCGAGCTACTGGTCCCACCACACCCCAGCACCACCCCCAAGCAGCCAATGGACATCCCCCTCCCTTGCCCTTGTCCCAATGGACTTTGCCCCTCCAACACCACCCCCTCTCGGTTTATAACGCCCAGGTTGCCCTAGCTCTCCCCTGCCCTCTCATTTCTCCCCCTGACCACACGAGAGCCTCCCCAGAGCTCCCCCTCTCCCTCCTTCCCTCTCTCAACTTGTCACCCGAAGAAGAAATGGCCATTTCTGTCATTGCTTAGTACAAGCTCAAGGTCATCTTCTTCCTTCTCCCCTCCCCGTGCATGTGTTTTATCTGTGCTCCACTACCTCTTACCTACCTCCCCCTACTCTTCCCTCCTCTGCAGGGACGTCGGGAGCCATCACCGCCACACATGCCCAAGAGCATCCCTCTAGACGCAGCTCCTCTCCCCGAGCTCCTCCTACGGTAATCACACCTTCTCTGACTCCCTTGATACGCCCAATTTGCATCACCATTCTATATCATAATTTACCTCTATTCATTGATATTTGTCTTATTATGAGGTATTACTTATGTATTTTCATCTTTTTATGCATGTTGGATGATTCCTGGAGGATGGACCGAGTCCTGGATTCGATGGAAAAGACAATGTTTCGTGCAATTTCGAAGATCGAAAAATACCAGAAAATATGGAAACATATTATTTCACCGTAAGACGAAGGAAGCGGAGGAGGAGGGATAATGCAGGGGGCCCAAACCCCCTAGGCGTGGGCCCACCTGACCCCGCGCCTAGGGTGGGTTTGGCCCACCTGCTCGGCCTCCGACTCTGCCCCTTCGCCTATATCTTCCCTACGGAACCCTAACACCAGGGGAGCGACCACAGATAGACTTCTGCCGCCTCTAGGGGCGGAAAACACCGAGAGAGAAAGATATCTCCGGCAGACAGATTTCTTCCAGGGGAATTCCTTCCCGGAGAGGGGAGACCGTCGCCATCAACACCATCATCAAGCTAGGCTTCATCGGGATCATCATCATCATCCACACCATCATCTCCACCAGCACCATCATCACCACTCCGTCCCGCTTTAACAATTGTGTTGGATATTTCTTAGTTCATTAGGGGAAACTTTCCCAGTGTTAATTACTATTTTAGGTTATGCTTGTGAGTCGAACCATTGGATTATTGTTTATGTTCAGATTGTTATACATTATCATATCATCTTTGATCTTGATCCATATGATGTCTTGTGAGTAGTTCGTTTAGTTCTTGAGTACATGGGAGAAGTCATGTTGTTAGTAGTGAATCTGTGATGAGTTATTATTCAATGGTTTAGTATTTAAGTTGTGGTGCTATTCTTCTAGTGGTGTCATGTGAACGTCGACTACATGACACTTCACCATTTATGGGCCTAGGGGGATGCATTGTGTATTTGGCTACTAATTGTGGGGTTGCCGGAGTGACAAAAACCTGAGCCCCCGTTAGGACACCTTTGCACAAGGGAGTGTAGGATCTTAAGGGATTTAATCACAAGTATGTATTAGTCCTAGGAAGGGCGGTATGTTAGCACAGGTTCACCCACACAACACTTACAAACACCAGAGAAGAGTACTCAGCTATTTGAAACGAAAGCACTTGACAGAATTCCCATATGTCCTCGAGAACGTTTGGTCCTTATAAGTACTTCCACTGGCTTGTCCTTTGCTAAAAAGGATTGGGCCACTTGCTCTGTTTGTTTCTTACTTTTGTTACTTGATCCTTATTTTGTTGCCTTGTCAGAAAACCACTAAAAATCCGTTTCCTAAGTATTCACAGGGATTTCCTGCTCCATACCACTGTTCAGCATCTTCTGCTCCTCGTTGGGATCGACACTCCTATTTATCGAAAGTACTACGATACACCCCCTATACTTGTGGGTCATCATCCCTCAGGGCACTATAACCCCCTCTGACCCCTCCCCTTTGACATGCCGGCTCTTAGGAGAGCCCTAGCGCGCACCCGAGCCCTCCCTGTCGCCACCTTTGCTACCGACCCCAGATCTGCGCTGAACACTGCCTTGCCGCCCCTCTCCGGAATCGTTGTCGTCGACCGCATCGCCCCGTCGCCTCCACGACCTCCCCCGAGCCCTCGGTGAGCCTCCTCGCCTCCTCCCTGGCCCGCATAGGGTTTCCTTCCTCGCTCGCTGTTGTTGGGAAGGAGACGATGTCAGGCCGTCGGATCTCCTCTAATCCAATGGCCAGGGTCGCCCTTACCCCTTCGCCCCGGATCCCCGCGAGCAGGCCGGCTGTTGGGCCGCGGTTGCTCACGCGTCGCCCGCGCACGCCTATCATCGCTGGGCCGAAACCCCCCGACCAGGCCCAACCGCTCCCTAGATCTGGCCCGCAAGTCCCCTCTCCCTTTTCCTTTTTGTGCTTTGAACAGATCTGCAGGATGTCTGTTTGGTTTAAATCCAAACAAAATTGTAAAACACCATATTTTGGCCAGATCTAATTTTTCACACTTGCATGCACCTTTTCTCTAACATGCAGACCGAGTGATGGACCAAAGTGAGGCTTAGAATAAAAATGATAAATTACATACACAGATCTATCCAGTGCACTAAACAAATTCTCTAGAAAGTTTGAAAAATCCAAATGGAGTAAAACCCATTTATTGAGGAAGGTATAGTCCATACCTTTCATGTCCCACTGTCCCCACCCTATTTTGCTTCCTAGGTGGCTGGTAGCAAAAATATCAAAATCAGGTCCTTTCTGCCTTTAGGAAATTCTCTAGGTCAAAACAAATGAGGTTTTGACCTAATTCCAACTCCCAAAACCCACACATACCCATATCCTACTAAATCCAGCAGGTCTTAATTTTAGGAGTCTCAGTTGAATTTTAGTGAATTAAACTCTTCTATGCATGGTTTATTCATTATTAAAATCACCACCATAGCTCTGTAAAGCCAAAAGGGTTGATTCCAATTTCTACAGAAAGGTATGTTCATTACCTCACATGCGTCCTTGGAATCACCTAAAAATCTTGTGTAAAATAAATCTCATGAAAAAGACAAATCCTATCTAGTACTGCCTTAGAGGATTTCTCAAGGGCATTTTGGTAATTGTTTTGAGGATATTCCAACTCCTCTTGTTTCAGTCCACGAAATACCACCTAATAACACAAGGAAATAATTTTTGGAACCCGAGAACAGTTCTGGTGAATTATTTCCTAAAACTAGAGTTTTATTCACTATAAAATCCATTATAAATCAAGGGAAATTGATAAAATAGTGAAACCACTTTTGTTGGCTTCATTTTATCAATACCTATCTGATGGTATCATTTTTATACAATGGTATCATACAGATCAGATCCTTAATCAAAAACCCTTTCTTAAGTAGTTCCTAGACTATAAATCCAAAGGGAGCCTTTCCCTAATGTATCCAAATCTTCTCCCAATCCAATCAAATCAAACCTCCAACATCCTACTGATGTTTATCATGCATTTATATTCTTCTTGTTGAATTGTTTGATGCTTGTATGCCTTGTATTGATTGTGGTGTTGTTTGTTTGCATGTACGCTCGGTAACGGCGATAGTTGCGATTGTGAGACGCCAAGAAGAAGGAAGGATCGGGTTATTCTTATTATTGATATTATTGGTATTCTGGTATTATAAAGAAGTCAAGGGACAACTCGTTGGTCACAGGCAAGCCACCATTCCTGAACTCATATGTTAACCTACTTCTTTTATCAACTGTTTTATATCTCGTTTATGAATTGCACGATTAAATGCATGGTTTTTTTAAATACAAAGGCATGAGTAACTTGGCTCCTCCAAGTTATGGATGAGTGTCCATTAGGACACCTACCCTTGCAACACCTATTTTCACCCCTTAGATCGAGGCTAAGATGATTAGCATCTTCCTGTTGGAATTATGCCCTAGAGGCAATAATAAAGATGTTATTATTATAATTCTTGTTCATGATAATGTTTATATTCCATGCTAGAATTGTATTAAACGGAAACTTTGATACTTGTGTGGTTTGTGAACAACGTCGTGTCCCTAGTACGCCTCTAAGGACTAGCTCATTGATTAATGATGGTTAAGGTTTCCTAACCATGGACATGAGTTGTCAATTAATAATGAGATCATATCATTGGGAGAATGATATGGTGGACAGACCCAAACTAAGCGAAGCAATTAGATCATGTCATCGTGTTTGTCTTTGTGAAGCTTTTCTTATGTCAAATATTGTATTTCTTAGACCATGAGATAATACAACTCCCTGGTATCGAAAGAAAGCTTTGAGGTCATCAAACGTCATCCTATGAGAGGGTGATCATAAAGGTGTCTCTCAGGTGATCGGAAAGTATCTGTTGGGTTGTATGTATCGAGATGGGATTGGTCCCTCCCAAGTCGGAGATATATACTTCGGGCCCACTCGGTAATCGATATCAACACCGCTTGCAAGCATGTGGTTAAGGAGTTAATCACAAAGTGATATCGGATTACGGAACGAGTAAAGTACTTGCTGTGAACGAGATTGAACTAGGTATGAAGGTACCGACGATCGAATCTCGGGCAAGTAAAATATCGCGAGATGAAGGGAATATATATATGGGATTGATTGAATCCTGGCATCGTGGTTCATCCGATATGATCATCGATGAATGTGTGGGAGTCAATATGGGTTTCCAGGCCCCGTTGTTGATTATTGATAGAAAATCATGTCTGCATATTCTCGAACCCGCAGGGTCACACACTTAACGTGTCTCGATGCTAGGATAGATTAGATAATTGGTTTATGAGTTTTTGTTCGGATTCTCGGATGGGATCCAGGATATCACGAGAGGTTTCGGAGTGGTCCGGAGAATAAGATTCATATAAGGCAGTGCAGCTTTTGGAGTTCGGAATTGTTCCGGGTTAATCGGTATTGTACCGGAAGCTTGTAGAACCTTCCGGAAGGGGACCAACGTGGCCCCACCTTCCGGGAGGGGGCATGGGCCTATGAGGGAGTGCCCTGGCCGCATTGGGCCAGGGGGCACAAGGCCCCATAGGGCCCAGCCGGCCAAAGAGAGTTTAAACCCTAGATAGAGCTTCTAGAAGGGGGGGGGGGGTTTCCTTGCCCCCACTCCTCCTCCTTTGGGGCCGCCGGTTTGGCTTGGGGGAGGGGCTAGGGCTGCGCCCACCCCTCTATATATAGAGGTCTGGGGGTGCACCAACCCCCCACACCTTCCCCTCCAACCCTAGCTGCCCTGCTGCCCTCCTCTCTCCCTCCCGACTGCTTGTAGGCGAAGCCCTGCTGCAGAAATTCTCCACCATATACACCACGCCGTCGTGTTGTAGATCCAATCCGTCTCTCCACCATACTTGCTGGTCCGAGGAAGGAGGAGACGTCGAGGTGCTGTACGTGTGCATCTCACGGAGGCACCGCCACTAGTGGTGCTAGATCGGATCGGATCGCGAGGAGGAGAAGCGAGTACGACTACATCACCCACGTTCCGACGGCGTTCCATCTTGAATCTTCAAGGGTATGAAGATCTAATCCAATCTCTCTCGTTGTTTGCATCTCCTAGATTAGATCTTGGCTTTCCCTCTGTTAAACAGTAGAAAATTTTGATTTACTATGCCGCGAAACCCTTCAGTGGTATCAGAGCTAGATCTATGCGTAGATGTGTTTCACGAGTAGAACGTAACATGGTTGTTGCGGGCATTGATGTTTTCTGTTGCAAGCCTCTTGTTTGTGTTCTTCTTATGACGCGGGATAGTGAGATTGAAGCGGTCCAGGCCAACCTTACGCGACGTCGTTCGCGAGACCGGCTCCGCACTTGACGTGTGGCTTGTTCCACATATGCGGCTGGTGGATGTCAGTTTCTCTCACTATAGTTGTCATGGGATCTACACCGGAGTTTGGCAACCATAATATCACCGTTGTGGCTTTCCGTAGGTAAGAATCGTTCTTAGCATCTATTCCCATAAGCCACGTAAAACATGCAACAACAAAGTAGAGGCGTCTAACTTGTTTTGCGAGTGTTTTACGTGATATGGTATGGCCCAAGATGTGATGTGTATATTGTATGCGATGATCATGTTTTGTAATGTTTCACGACTTGCATGTCGATGAGTACACAACTGGCAGGAGCCATATGGTTGTCTTTATAATTGTGTATGACCTGCGAGTCAACTTCTTATATGCCATGTAATAGCTTTACTTTATCGCTAAGTAGTTAGCAATAGTTGTAGTTGCTATTCGTGGTGGAGGCAATCATGGTGGAGTGATGGAGATCATGCCGGCACGCACAAGATGGAGATCATTGCGCGAAGATTGGCTATACCATGTCACATAAAGTTATATGCATGTGATGTTTATCCTTTTATGTACCTTATTATGCTTAGATCGCGACGGTAGCATTATAAGATGATTCCTCACTTAAAGATCAAGATAAAAACTGTGTTCTCCCCAAGTATGCACCGTTGTGAAAGTTCGTCGTGTCCAAGCATCACGTGATGATCGGGTGCTATAGACTCTACGCTCACATACAACGGGTGCAAGCCAGTTTTGCACATGCGGAAATACTTGGGTCTAACTTGACGAGCCTAGCATGTATAGACATGGCCTCGGAACACATGAACCGAAAGGTTAAGCATGAGTCATATGAATGATATGATCGACACTTCGTTGTCCACCATTGAAGCCACATCTCTTCTCGTGATGATCGGATTAGGTGTGGTGAATTTGGATCATGTTCACTAAACAACTTGAGGGATGTTGAATTTAGTGGGAGTTCATCTAGTAATTTGATTAAGTTGAACTATTTATCATGAATATAGTCTAAATTGTACTTGCAAATACTGTAGATCACATGGCCAAGTCTAACTTCAACTTCAACGTTTTTGCTGAGATAGAAAAGCTTAGAAACAATGTGTCTAACTTCACCAATTGGTTCCGCATTCTGAGAATCATTCTCGCTGGCGGACAAAAGGACTATGTCCTTGAGAAAGCACTAGGTGACACCCCTGCTATAGATGCGCCGGCTGATGAGAAAGTTGTTTATCAGTCGCGCAAGGATGATTATGATTTGATTAAGATCACCATGTTGTATGCTATGGAATCGGATCTTCAAAATCGTTTTGAGGAGTTCGCCGGGCCCTTTGAGATACTCGAGGAGCTGAAAAACATGTTTCATACTCAAGCCCGTTCTGAGAGATATGAGATCTCTGAGAAATTCTTTGACTACAAGATGGAGGAAGGGAGTTCCGTTAGTGAGCACGCCATTCAGATGTCGGGCTACACTCAACGCCTTGAGCAACTGGACTGCAAGATTCCAGAGGAGCTCAAGATTGACAGAGTTATGCAATCACTCCCTCCTAGCTACAAAAGTTTTGTAGTTGCTCACAATCAGATTGGTTCCACTGATATGATCACTGAGCTCTTCGCTAAGATGAAAGTAGCGGAGGTGGACATCAAGAGGAATAATCATATGTTGATGGTCAACAAGCCCCCCACCTTCAAGAAAGGTAAGGGTGCAAAGAAGCCCTTCAAGAAAGGCGGCGGCAAGCGCGTTGCCCCTGCTGAGAAGAAGCTCAAGTCTGGTCCTAAGCCGGACACTGAGTGCTTCTATTGCAAGGACAAGGGTCCTTTGGGCGAATCGTCCAAAGTACTTAGCGGACAAGAAGGCTTGCACCATCAAAGGTATATTTGATATACATGTTATTGATGTTTTCCTTACTATCCCTCGTTGTAGTGCACGGGTATTTGATACGGTTCGATTGCTCATATTTGTAACTCGGAGCAGAGCTACGGAATGACGGCTGACTTGCGAGGGATGAGGTGATGATGCGCGTTGGCAACGGATCAAGAGTTGATGTGATGGCCGTCGGCACGCTCTCCTTAGTTTTACCTTCGGGATTAGTTTTAAACCTTAATAAGTGTTATTATGTGCCTGCGTTGAGCATGAACATTATTTCTGAATCTTGTTTATTGCAAGAAGGTTATTCATTTAAATCGGAGAATAATGGTTGTTCTATTTATATGAGTAACATCTTTTATGGTCATGCACCTATTGTGAATGGTTTATTTCTTCTAAATCTCGAAAGGGATGAAACACACATCCATAACATTAAGGCTAAGAGATGCAAAGTAGATAGTGATAATACTACTTATTTGTGGCAATCGTCTCAGGTCATATTGGTGTAAAGCGCATGAAGAAACTCCATTCTGATGGACTTTTGGATTCTCTTGATTTTGAATCATTTGACACATGCGAACCATGCCTCATGGGCAAGATGATCAAAACCCCGTTCTCCGGTATAATGGAGCGAGCAACGGACTTGTTTTAAATCATACATACTGATGTATGCGGATCGATGAGTGTTTTGACGCGCGGTGGATATCGCTATTTTCTCACTTTTACCGATGACTTAAGTAGATATGGGTATATCTATTTAATGAAACATAAATCTGAAACATTTGAAAAGTTCAAGGAATTTCAGAATGAAGTGGAGAACCATCGTAACAGAAAGATTAAGTTTCTACGATCCGATCGTGGGGGCGAATATTTGAGTTATGATTTTCTCACGCATCTTAAAGCAAGCGGAATTGTTTCGCAACTCCATACCGGAACACCACAAAGAATGGTGTGTGCGAGCATGAATCGAACCTTATTAGATATGGTCCGATCAATGATGTCTCTTACTGATTTGCCGTTATCATTTTGGGGTTATGCATTAGAAACCGCTGCATTCACTTTAAATAAGGCTCCATCTAAATCCATTGAGACGACACCGTATGAACTATGGTTTGGTGCTAAACCTAAGTTGTTGTTTCTTAAAGTTTGGGGATGCGAAGCTTACGTCAAGAAGTTGATGCCGGACAAGCTCGAACCCAAAGCGGAGAAATGTGTCTTCATAGGATACCCTAAGGAAACTATTGGGTATACCTTCTATCACAGAACCGAAGGCAAAGTGTTTGTCGCAAAGAACGGTTCCTTTCTTGAAAAGGAGTTTCTCTCGAAAGAAGTGAGTGGGAGGAAAGTAGAGCTAGACGAGGTTATTGAACCTTCTCTTGAGTTGGAGAGTAGCGAGCACCTGAAATTGTTCCAGTGCCGCCTGCACCAACAATAGAGGAAGCTAATGACAAGGATCATGAAGCTTCGGACGATGCTGCTACTGAACGTCGCAGGTCGACAAGGTCGCGTGCCCCTCCTGAGTGGTACGGCAACCCTGTCTTGACTGTCTTGTTATTAGAAGACAGTGAACCTACGAACTATGAGGAAGCGATGATGAGCCCAGACTCTGAGAAATGGCTAGAAGCCATGAAATCCGAATTGGGATCCATGAGCGAAAACCAAGTATGGACTTTGGTGGACCCTCCTAGCGACCGAAAGGTCGTTGAGTGCAAATGGATTTTCAAGAAGAAAACGGACGCGGATGGTAATGTTACCATCTATAAAGCACGGCTTGTCGCGAAAGGTTTTCGACAAGTTCAAGGTGTTGACTACAATGAGACTTTCTCTCCCGTAGCAATGTTTAAGTCCATTCGGATTTTATTAGCAATTGCTAAGTTTCATGATTATGAAATATGGCAGATGGATATCAAGACTGCTTTCCTCAATGGCAACATTGATGAAGAGTTGTATATGATGCAACCTGAAGGTTTTGTCAATCCTAAGGATGCTGATAAAGTATGCAAACTTCAGCGTTCCATTTATGGACTGAAGCAAGCATCTCGGAGTTGGAACCTTCGTTTTGATCAAGTGATCAAGAGCTTTGGATTTGTTCCAAATTGCTACGAAGCTTGCATCTACAAGAAAGTGAGTGGGAGCTCGGTGATGTTTCTGGTACTATATGTGGATGACATATTGATTATTGGAAATGACATTAACATGCTTAACGATGTGAAGAGTTATTTGAACAAGTGTTTTTCAATGAAAGACCTAGGTGAAGCTGCTTATATATTGGGCATCAAAATCTATAGAGATAGACAAAGACGCCTGATAGCTTTAAGCTAGAGTACATACCTAGACAAAGTTCTGAAAAGGTTCAGAATGGATAAGGCAAAGAAAGGTTCAGTGCCTATGTTGTCAGGTAAGATATTGAGCAAGGCTCAGTGTCCATTCTGGTAAATGATAGGGAAGCTATGAGCAAAGTGCCTTATGCCTCGGCCATAGGTTCTATCATGTATGCCATGCTGTGTACTAGACCGGATGTGTCCAATGCTCTTAGTTCGACGAGCAGGTATCAAAGTGATCCAGGAGTGGAACACTGGACAGCCGTGAAGAACATCCTAAAGTACCTAAATAGGACTAAAGAAATGTTCTTAGTCTATGGGGGTGATGAACAGCTCGTCGTAAAAGGTTACGTCGATGCTAGTTTCGACACCGACAAGGATTATTCTAAATCTCAGACAGGATACGTGTATATTTTGAATGGAGGAGCTGTGAGCTGGAGAAGCTGCAAGCAAAGCGTGATCGCGGGATCTGAGAGAAGCGGAATACATGGCTGCCGCAGCGTCAAGTGAAGGAGTTTGGATCAGAAACTTCATCATCGAAGCTTGGTGTGGTGCCAAGTGCATTGGACCCTTTGGAGATATTGTGTGACAACATCGGCGCCATAGCACTCGCTAAGGAACCAAGATATCATCCAAAGACCAAGCATATCAATAAGTTTCATATAATCCGAGATTATATAGCAGATGGAGATCTGAAGATTAGCAAAGTACATACAGATCTGAATGTCGCAGATCCATTGACTAAACCTCTTCCACGTGTAAAACATGATCACCTCGATTGCCATGGGTGTGAGATTGTTGCCAAATGTAAACTAGATTATTGACTCTAGTGCAAGTGGGAGACTGTTGGAATTATGCCCTAGAGGCAATAATAAAGATGTTATTATTATAATTCTTGATCATGATAATGTTTATATTCCATGCTAGAATTGTATTAAACGGAAACTTTGATACTTGTGTGGTTTGTGAACAACGCCGTGTCCCTAGTACGCCTCTAAGGACTAGCTCATTGATTAATGATGGTTAAGGTTTCCTAACCATGGACATGAGTTGTCAATTAATAATGAGATCATATCATTGGGAGAATGATATGGTGATGAGACAAACTAAGCGAAGCAATTAGATCGTGTCATCGTGTTCGTCTTTGCGAAGCTTTTCTTATGTCAAATATTGTATTCCTTAGACCATGAGATAATACAACTCCCTAGTATCGGAAGAAAGCTTTGAGGTCATCAAACGTCATCCTATGAGAGGTTGATCATAAAGGTGTCTCTCAGGTGATCGGAAAGTATCTGTTGGGTTGTATGTATCGAGATGGGATTTTGTAAGGTCCCCAACCTTTAATAAGATTGAGTCCCCTGTGTTTACAATGCTAGTCCCTGGATCAATAGCTAGCATCCACAGTTTAGATGTATTATCAAGAAACAAAGGTCATATACAACTTTATAACCAGGAATAAAATAATTTTATTACATCAAACATAGCTCATTGGCTATTTATATTACATTGCAGCGGAATAACTATAGTCATGGGTCCTTCATCTTCAAAGTGCCACAGGCAGATGTTGGTTGTAGACTTTGTAATCCTAATCAATCAATCTTCACTAAATCAATCAAACCTGCAACATCATAAGTTACAGCCACAAGGGTCAATACTTTGGAATAGTATTGGCAAGTGATACCTTAGTATAATATAAGTGGACTATAATACTAAATGCATTTGGCTAGTGGAGCTTAGGCTTGCATTGCTCAAAATAGATTTTTCCTTAACTTTTGAAAATACTAAGTTTTTGCTTGGCACAAAACACCCAAGGCATCTATCAATCAAAGACTCCAGATCCACTCAGGGCATCTACCAATCAATGACTGAAGATCCTTTTAACCCTTGTTCACCCACAAGTTTTATTTAGAAATTGGAGTGATGAGATTCTTGAAGTTTCCATGTCTTGATACTCAAATTGTCCTTTACCAGGGACATGGCTAAGTACTTAGGTTTTACACTCTGCAGAGGTTGTGCACTTTCCCCACAAGCCTTGGTTTCCCAAGACATGATCCTTCAGTAGCCTTTCCTTAGTCAAATGGACGCGTTCCAACCTATCATCCCATCTACCACCCACTGTCCAAAAGACTAAGTTCCAGCATCCTAAGATCATGGCAGAGCCCATAATGCCAAGTGGTTGCACTTGAAGCTTCTCAACATTTGACATCTCAAATCTCTTTGTTTCCTGGGTGGCCATCCACAAGTGAGATACACAAGGTTCACCAGTACCCCTGGCCTTGTGTAACCACTCAACATAACCATTCCATCCATTCCACCCAGGTGATTCATTAACTTAGTTGTTTTGTTAAATAAAACACAAGTCCTCAGACTTAGAATATTTTCATAGTGTATATATATAAACCACCCTTGTTTTCTAGTAGCTAGGCTAAGCATGGCATGGCAACTTATCCTTAGGGAATTTTCCTAGCAACTCTAGCATTCTATTCTAAATAGGATTTCCCAACATCAATTGACAAAAGTAGTATGCAAGTCCTAGCAAAATATATCTAATGCAAGTATAAAATATAGGTATGGAATATTCATGAAGATATCACTTGCCTTTTTGGTAGAGGGTATAGGTTCACTCCTTGTCCTTGCAACACTCACACTCTTCAAGTCACTACAATCAATCAAGCAAGGTACAAACTCAATCTACCAATCAAGCAAAACAACACACACATAAAATAACAAAGTCAAGGTAATGCATGCAAGCATGCCAAGCTTTGCTTTGTTTGAAAAAGTGGTTCCTAGTGGGTCATAGTCATTTGGGTACATCTAAGTCATGCATAAGCATGCAAAGGTAGGTTCTAATGTAGGGAGGGTCTTCACTAGGCTTCTAAACTTTGTAAGTTCCAAATTGGTCATTTACCAAAATGGCAAAGTCATTTGCAAAAGGGTTTCTATTAGATTCCTAAACTTTGTAAGATCCAAATTGGTCATTTACCAAAGTGGCAAAGTTGTTAGCAAAAGGTTTCACCTCAAAAAACCAATTTCAAAACAAGGCACCTATTTGGTCATTTTATGTGGTGAAGAAATATGTCTACTAGGGCTTTAGTCTATAGGGTTCACCAAATAAGTTGCTATTGCAAAACTTGGTGTTTTGGGTCAGTAGGTTTGGTCTAAACTATTTTCCCAAAAGTTTTCTTTATGAAAGCATTTTCATAAACAAAACAATGGTTTTTAATTAGCTAGAAATGGACTAAACTAATTAATCCATTCTATTATTTTCCAAAATCATTTTCCAAAACTTAGGTTGGTTCCTAGGGTCAGTAAGATCACAACAAACTAATTGGCAAAGGTTTTAACCTTAAAATCATTTTTAAATGATTTTTCTAATGTTAGCAAGCACACAAAAGAATCTACAAAATCAAACAAGCTAACAGATACTATTTGCTAAACTAAGGGTAGGGTTGGTTAGAGCTTGTCTTGCTGATTCCAGCGACATCAAATTTGTAAAATTTGGACGTGTGGATCAAAAGATACATGGGTTTGAAAATGGCAAAAGTTTCTGTTTTCAAATCTGTTTTTAAACAGATAGGTGACACGCGGCGTGTTCTTACTGGTCGATACCGGTTCGGTCGGATCGAGTGCTGTGGTGCGTTGGATCTAATCTAATCGTGCGATCCAGAGGACATACCCCTTCGCGTTAAGTGATCTAATCGTGTCCGATGGATCTACATCTAACGGTCGCTGCTGGTTTGACCTAAAAGGAGCGGCGATGCGGCGGCTGCTGGCGGCGGAGTGATCGGTCGATGATGGTGCCGGCGATGCAGAAAGCGAGAGAGGAAAAGGGGAGGCTCACCAAGTTCGCAGACGCTTGGGGAAGCTCAACGTGCTGATGGGGAGGCAGGGGGCGCACGGACGGGTTGGCAATCTCTCGCCGGAGTTGCTGCGGGCGGCGGTGCTCTCGGGTTGTCGTCGTTGGCGTCGCTGTGGATCACCCCAAGACAAGGTGAAGACGTGGTTAGACGCGCAAGGACACGGCAGAAGTATGTGTGTGAAGGAGAGGGCGCGGGGCGGTCGGAACTACCTGTGGGGCTCGTCGGAGAAAGAGGCAGACGGTGGTGCTCACTGTCGACGACGGAGTCGAGGTTCTGGGGCACCCGCGGGCGAATGGGTGGTACGGACAGAAGCGCCAGGGAGTGTGGAGTATGTATGCGTGGTCGAGAGGTCAAGGGGCAGCGTGTGCTGGCTGGAATCGGCCGGAGACGGTGGTCGGAGCTATGGCGATGCGAGCTCGAATTACGGCAGCCTCGGGGCAGAGGGGAGGCGGTGTCTGGGGGAAAGGGAGGAGGAGGAGCAGGCGGTTAAATAGGCGTTGTCACGGCGAGGTTTAACGCAGCGTTAACGCGAATTCAAGCCGCGGCATTCAAAGCAGAAAACGGCCGGCGAAGTCTGGGGGAGACGGGGTCGCGCGGGGAAGAAGAAGGAGGTGGCGGTGGGGTCCTCTGTTCAGTGGGAAAAGGAGAGGGAACGGGGTCCACGGGTCAGTGACCTTGCGGGTTCCTTTCGCGGTGCAGAAAAACGGTTCGGGGGAGGAGTAAGAGGAGGTGGGGTCGTCTCGTCAGTGAGTGAGGGGAAGAGGAGTGGGTCCGGGTTGTCATTGACTCAGTGGGTCAGTATCTGGGTGTAAAATGTTTTCCTTCGAGGAGGGAGTACTGGGCTGGACTGGGCCTTAGTGGGCTGGGTCTGTTGCACTATTTTTTTCTGTCTATTTTCTTTTTCCTTTTCTAATTCTTTTCTGTTTTGAATTTCAAACAATTTTCAAACATTCAAACAATTTCAAACAACACTCAATCAATTCAAACAGCAAACTTTTTCATTTGAATTTGGTTCTGTTTGGCAACATAATCCAAATCTCAAAATGAAATATTATTTTTATTTAATTTAGGATCCATTTAATAATTAAATAAAATGGATCTTTAGTTGTTTAATAGTGTTTGATTTATTTAAATAAAATTTCCATTTGAATTCCAATTATTTTCAAAACCAAACCAGAAGGTTTTATTTGAAAAATAAAAGAATACTTGGAAACTTATTTAAATAAATAAATAAGTTTTGGTGTTTTAATTAAAATGGGAAATCCTTTACTTAAATAAAATTGGATATTTAAATCCTTATTATTTTATTTAAATAATCCTTTACTCATTTTAATCAAAGCAAAACCTTTTAATAAAAGATTTCAAAGTAGTAATAAAATACTTGGTGTTCATTTAAAATGGAAAAAGCTTTTACTTAAATAAAATTGGATATTTAAATCCTTTATTTTATTTAAATAAACCTTTACTCATTTTATCAAAACAAAATATTTTATTTCAAAAGTTTGGCCAAAATTAATTTGGCTTATCTTTTCATTTGAAACCAAAGTCTTTTATTAAAAGATCTAAAACAGTGTTTCCAAAACAATTTATTTTCCTTTGATAAATGTTTTATCTTTATAAATCCCTTTAGGATTATTTGTTCACCAAAGGGTATGGGCTTTAAAGGCTTTAAAGGCTTTGGAAATTTCAATTTCCTTCTCTTATTATACTTCTAAGATTTTGCTTATGGTTCCAAACTAAGTGAAACCAACTTTTAAGGTCTTTCTTGATCCTTTGAGAAAGTTTGTTGATCAACTTTGGTATGGATCAAATCCATAGATTTGGAGATACTTTGGAAATTGATTTCCTTCCATTAGGGCTTAGGGTTTTGGATTTTGGATTTACTTTCCAAGTGTTTAAATTCCAGATACATTCATTGAGGAATGCAATTCCCTTGATTTGGATTTTGTTGGATTCAAACTTTAGAATCCCATCTTTAACAAACTTTGGCTAAAGTTTTCCTTTTAGAAACAAAAGTTTCTTTTTACCCTGATTTTCAACAAAAATTTATTTTGTTTATTTTATTTTTCACATTACAAGATTTGGAAAATCTTGGGATGTGACAGATTTGTCCCTCCCAAGTCGGAGAGATATACTTCGGGCCCACTCGGTAATCGATATCAACACCGCTTGCAAGCATGTGGTTAAGGAGTTAATCACAAAGTGATATAGGATTACAGAACGAGTAAAGTACTTGCTATGAACGAGATTGAACTAGGTACGAAGGTACCGACGATCGAATCTCGGGCAAGTAAAATATCGCGAGACGAAGGGAATATATATATGGGATTTATTGAATCCTGGCATCGTGGTTCATCCGATATGATCATCGATGAATCTGTGGGAGTCAATATGGGTTTCCAGGCCCCGCTGTTGATTATTGATAGAAGATCATGTCTTCATATTCTCGAACCCGCAGGGTCACACACTTAACGTGTCTCGACGCTAGGATAGATTGGATAATTGGTTTATGAGTTTTTGTTCGGAGTCTCGGATGGGATCCGGGATATCACGAGAGGTTCCGGAGTGGTCCGGAGAATAAGATTCATATAAGGCAATGCAGTTTTTGGAGTTCGGAATTGTTAGTTAATCGTATTGCATTGGAAGCTTCTAGAACCTTCCGGAAGGGGACCAACGTGGCCCCACCTTCCGGGAGGGGGCATGGGCCTATGAGGGAGTGCCCTGGCCGCATTGGTCCAGGGGGCACAAGGCCCCATAGGGCCCAGCCGGCCAAAGAGGGTTTAAATCCTAGATAGAGCTTCTAGAAGGGGGGGGTTCCTTGCCCCCCACTCCTCCTCCTTTGGGGCTGCCGGTTTGGCTTGGGGGAGGGGCTAGGGCTGCGCCCACCCCTCTATATATAGAGGGCTGGGGGCGCACCAACCCCCCACACCTTCCCCTCCAACCCTAGCTGCCCTGTTGCCCTCCTCTCTCCCTCCCGACTGCTTGTAGGCGAAGCCCTGCTGCAGAAATTCTCCACCATATACACCACGCCGTCGTGTTGTAGATCCAATCCGTCTCTCCACCATACTTGCTGGTCCGAGGAAGGAGGAGACGTCGAGGTGCTGTACGTGTGCATCTCACGGAGGCACCGCCACTTGTGGTGCTAGATCAGATCGGATCAAGAGGAGGAGAAGCGAGTACGACTACATCACCCACGTTCCGAACGTTCATTGTCTGAATCTTCAAGGGTATGAAGATCTAATCCAATCTCTCTCGTTGTTTGCATCTCCTAGATTAGATCTTGGCTTTCCCTCTATTCGCTTCCGTAGAAAATTTTGATTTACTATGCCGCGAAACCCTTCACTTCCCTCTTGGAAACCCACGGATTTTCAATGATAAAACTATTATGGGTTTTACCCTACTACAAAGTTTTCAAAATAAAACCCTTGGAAAGAGGCATCATTTCCGAGTGGAAGTTTTACTAAAGAAGATATGAGGTGGATGAAGAGAAAGTCAAGCAAGATAACGAGAAGGGATGTTCTACGCCAATGTCCAGAACAATTTATCCATGCAACCACATTACTCCAGATGCTGGGGCTTAGCTCGTAGTTTGTGGTCTTTAGCCGGAGCTGCTCATACTCGCTAAAGGGGAGAAATCCCCTGAAATCCGGACTGTCATAGACAAGGTACCGGTGCAAAAATTGGGTCTCTCGCGGACGGTATGACTTTTGGTAAGTACAGGAGGAAGTGAAGTTACAATTGCTACCGGTCAAACTATGGTTTGGAGGTAGGGGCCAGTACGGGAGGTAGGACTATGGCCGTCATGCCACATACTCGTAGCGGAGAGAACAACCCAAAAGGAAAAGTCGCCGTTGCTAGGGATGGACAAATGAAAAGTTAGGTTTGATTATCCGAGCCCCCGTCTACCGTGTGTAGCGGGCCGTGGTTTTATCCCGGTGGATGTATTGATTCTTGTGGGTAAAGTGCGCAAACTCTGCAGAGTCTAATCTATTTGAATAGCCATGTCCACGGTCAAGGACGGTTGGAATGGCAAGTGCTAGGAGGACCCTTCGGTAGGTTGTGATAAACTAAAGTATGTGACTTGGTCACGAGGAAAGATAAGATGAGTTTGGTTTTGACTAGAGATGGTCGAAGACGTTTAAAAAGGGTTTTACTACATAACTGTTTTAAAACTTTTTAACAAGGATGTGGAGATGTCCAGATTTTCTAAAAGGAGGCATATTTTCCAAAAACTCTTTTTCAACAAAGATATAGAGACGCAATTGTAGATTTCCTCTAAAAATAACTATAGTGTAGAGCTATCTCGCCACAACCAAATATGCATTATCTTGTTACCTTGTCTCGGTGGTTTGCGAGTACATTCAAAAGTACTCACCAGCATTGTCCCTGGCTATTTACTTGGCTAGATTGCAGATGTTAATTAGTGATGAAGGTGCTGATGTCTATGCGAGCTAGGCCGTCTTCCCAGTCAGTTGCCTGTAGGTTAAGGCACGGGCTCTACGCTAAAGACTTCCGCTAATTGTACTGTATTCGCCATAATGGACCTGATGTAAGTTTTATACTCGTTACTGTAAGGATGTTGTAATGATACTAGTCGGTTATGCTCACGGCTCACTGATCATGGGAATGTGAATTATAGGCATAACGGGTATTCTTGGACCGTAAATCCGGGTGCCACAAAACCCAAGGCCCGGAGGAAACCACAACAACCCCGGCAACTCCAACAATTTCAACCGTGCACCGCCCAAGTTCAATAACAACAATGTCGCCAACAACACCAATAATGCCCCAAGGACTGGAAGCAATGATGTGCCTGTTGCAGGAAAGGATAAGTCTCAGGTGACTAGTTATGAATGTGGAACCAAGGGACACTATTCCAACGAGTGCCCCAAGAAGCTTGCCACAGCCCCCAATGTGAATGCCCTAGCTCAGCAGCAGCGCTGTGTTCATCCTGGAAGGAGATTTGCCCCAGGGAATTCGCTCGGCCGCAACGGCCGTCTGTTTAACATGAATGTCGAAGAAGCAAAATAAGCGCCAGATGTCTTGCTGGGTATGTTTTCTGTTAACTCAGTACTTGCAAGAGTGTTGTTTGATTCTGGAGCATCGCACTCATTTGTTACAGAAGAATTTGCATGTACTAGTAAGATTCAACCAACAAAATTGAAGCATGTTATGATAGTTCAAATACCTGGTTCAACCGCCAAAACTAGACAAATTTGCAAGGTCGTACCTATCAGGATCCATGGCATAGATTTTTATGCTAATCTAATAGTACTTGGAACCAAAGGTTTGGAAGTATTACTAGGGATGGATTGGATGTCAAAACATAAAGGATTAATCGACTGTGCCAAGAAAGCCATAACCATGACTAGTATAGCCGGAATATCAGTAGAGCATGTATCTGAAACCTTGCCCCGTCAATTCAAGTGCAACAAGAGTTTAGCCCGACCAACCATTGACCAAGTCAGAGTAGTCTGTGAATACCCTGACGTATTTCCAGATGTTTTGCCCGGTATGCCCCCAGATCGGGATATCGAGTTTATCATTGAACTAATCCCTGGAACCGGACCCATAGCCTAGAGACCTTATAGTATGAACCCGTCGGAACTAGTGGAGCTGAAGAAGCAACTAGATGCTATGCTGGAGATAGGATTGATTCAACCAAGTGCGTCGCCATGGAGATCACTTTGTGGACAAGAAAGATGGAGGTTGTGTACGGATTATCGGAAGCTGAATGATGTCACCATCAAGAACAAGTATCCACTGCCAAAGATAAAAGATTTGTTTCACCAGTTGACCGGTGCCAAAGTGTTTTGTAAGATTGATCTTAGAACTGGTTATTATCAACTCAAGATTCGCGCAGAGGATATTCCAAAGACTGCCTTTACCACCAGATATGGCATGTATGAGTACACTGTCATGTCTTTTGGATTAACCAATGCTCCTGCTTATTTCATGAACCTCATGAATAAGATTTTTATGGACTTCCTGGATAAGTTTGTCGTTGTTTTCATCGATGACATTCTGATCTATTCCAAATCAGAAGAAGAACATGAGCTACACCTGAGGACCATCCTTGGAATCCTTACGTAGTATCAGTTGTATGCCAAGTTTAGCAAATGTGAATTCTGGTTATAGGAAGTAGGATTCCTCGGACATATCGTGTCGGCCGGAGGAATTGCTGTTGACCTTGTCAGGGTCAAGGATGTTGAAGAATGGAAAGCCCCAACCACTCAAACTCAAGTTCGTGCATTTCTCGGATTAGCGGGATATTACCGCAAGTTCGTAGAAGGATTCTCGAGCATCGCAAGACCCATGACCCAATTGCTGAAGAAAGATAAGAAGTTTGAATGGACAGACAAATGTGAAGCAAGTTTCCAAGAGCTTAAAAAGAGATTGATCTCAACCTCAATCTTGATCATGCCGGATATCATGAAGCCTTTTGATGTGTATTGTGATGCATCCAAGATCGGTCTCGGATGTGTGTTGATGCAAGAAGGCAAAGTCATATCATATCTATCCCGACAACTGAAGCAGCATGAGCATAATTATCCTACCTATGACCTTGAACTAGAAGCCGTAGTTTTAGCCTTGAAGACATGGCGGCATTACCTCATGGGAAACCGTTGTGAGATTTATTCGGATCACAAGAGTCTGAAGTATATTTTCACTCAGAAGGAGCTGAATATGAGGCAAAGGAGATGGATAGAGATAATCAAGGACTATGATCTGGACATTCACTATCACCCCGATAAAGCCAATGTGGTAGTAGATGCCCTTAGTAGATTGCCGTGTCGCTTGAACTCCATGATTCTGAAGGAGAAACCAAGTTTGCACAAGAAGTTGGAAGATTTTAGAATGGAATTAGTTAGTGAAGGATTTTTGGATAGCATAGAACTTCAACCCACTTTGATCAGTCAGATCAAGGAGGCGCAGAAAGGAGTTTTGTGGTACAAAGGACATATCTGTGTGCCAGCAGATTAGAGTTGAAGCAAGCTATTTTGAAAGAACATGATACTCTTTATTCTATCCACCCTGGAGTAACGAAGATATATCCGGATTTTAAGGAGCAATTTTGGTGGTATAAGATGAAGAGAAAAATCGGAATCTACATAGCCAAGTGTGATATCTGTCAGAGAGTCAAGGCAGGACATCAGAGACCCGCAGGACTGTTGCAACCATTGCAAATTCCGGAATGGAAATGGGATTCAGTTGGAATGGATTTTATCACCGGTTTGCCTACATCTAGTAGGGGAAATGACTCTATTTGGGTCATAGTGGATAGACTGTCCAAAGTAGCCCATTTCTTACCAGTCAAGACCACTGTAAGGGTCCCAACCTTTAATAAGGTAGAGTCCCCTGTGTTTACAATGCTAGTCCCTGGATAAATAGCTAGCATCCAGAGTTAAGATGTAATATCAAGAAACAAAGGTCATAATACAACTTTATAACCAGGAATAAAATAATTTATTACATCTTTCATAGCTCATTTGGCTATTACATTACATTGCAGCAGAATATCTATAAGCATGGGGTCCTTCATCTTCAAAGTGCCACAGGCAAACATGTTGGTTGTAGACTTTGTAATCCTAATCAACACACTTCACTAAATCAATCAAACCTGCAACATAACAAGTTACAGCCACAAGGGTCAATACATTTGAATTGTATTGGCAAGTGATACTATGGTAGTATAGTGGAGTCTATCATCTATATGCATTTGGCTAAGTGGAGCTTAGGCTTGCTTTGCTCAAAATAGATTTTCCCTATCATTTGAAAACACTAAGTTTTTGTTTTGATAAAATCTTTCCCAAGGCATCTCCCAATCAAAGATTGAAGATCCTTAAACCCTTGTTCAACCACAAGTTTTTAACTTAGAAATTTGGATGATGAGATTCTTGATAGCTTCCATGTCTTGATGCTCAAATTTTCCTTTGCCAGGGACATGGCTAAGTACTTAGATTTTACACTCTGTAGAGGTGGTGCACTTTCCCCACAAGACTTGGTTTCACCAAGACAAGATCTTTCAGAAGCTTTTCCTTAGACCAAATGGACGCGTTCCAACCTATCATCCCACTACCACCAACTGTCCAAATGGCTAAGTTCTAGCAACCTATGTGATCCAGGTAGAGCCCATAATGCCAAGTGGTTGCACTTGAAGCTTCTCAACATTTGACATCTCAAATCTCTTTGTTCCTGGGTGGCAATCCACAAGTGTGATACACAAGGTAAACCATAGCCATGGGCCTTGTGTAACCACTCAACCAAAAACCACCAAGCAATTACCATTCCACCTAGGTGATTCATTAACTTAGTTGTTTTATTAAACAAAAACACAAGTCCTCGGACTTAGAATTTTTTCCATAGTATGAATGTATATATTCCACCCTTGTTTTCTATTAGCTAAGCTAAGCATGATAGTAGTAGGAATCTTAACTTAGGAAATTCTACTAAGGTTTTCATATACTAGATTTTCCCATAGCATGGTTTATACTTAGCAAAAATTCCATGAATCACTAATGCATACTGAAAGTAATGGGACAAAGGTATGAAGCATCACTTGCCTTTTTGGTAGAGTATAAGTTCACTCCTTGTCATTGCTACAATCACACTCTTCAAGTCACTACAATTCAATCAAGCAAGGCACAATCTCAATCTACCAATCAAGCAAAACATCACATAAAATGATAAAGTCAAGGTAATGCATGCAAACATGCCAAGCTTTGTTTTATTTGAAAAAGTGGTTCCTAATGGGTCATAAACATTTGAAAACACCCTATGGTCATTTTATAAAGTGGCAAAGTCATTTGCAAGGTTTTACTTCCTAAACCATTTTTAAAACAAGGTATCATTTTATGTGGTGTAGAAATGTTTTTACTAAGGCATTAATCTATAGGATCCTCCAAATATGTTTTCAAACCATAAAACTTTGTGTTTAGGGTCAGAGAGTTTAAAACCAAACATTTCTCAAAGGTTTTCTTCCAAAACCATTTTTAATAAATAAACTATATTTTTATTTGACTAGAATTGGTTTTAAATCAAAGAATCATTCTTTTCCTTCACCAAATATATTTTTGAAACCACAAAGTGATTCCTAGGGTCAGTAGGTTCAAAATACACCATTTGCGAAAGATTTTATCCCCAAAATCATTTTTGAATAATTTTTATAATCTAAACAAGCATACAAATGTTTCTGCAAAAACTAACATTTTACCAGAGGCTTTTTACTAAACAAATGGCATGGTTGGCTAGGGCTTGTTCCACTGATTCCATTGATATAAAATTTGCAAAATTTGGACATGTAGAACTAAAGTTATGAAATTTACAAATTTGATCATCTAATAGATCAAATTCTGTTTTTAAAACAAACACTGGGACACGCGTCTTAATTCTATTCGTCCATACCGTTTCGCCTGGATCAGCTGCTCTGGCACGTTGGATTAAAGTGCAATCGTGCGGCTCAGGTGGATACATACCCCTTCGGGTTAAATCTATTCTCACGCGTCTGATCAAGATCTAACGGTTGTAAAGTGTGCGACCAGGGAGGGGCGGCGCTGGCGGCGGCGACTGGCGGCGGCGAGCTATGTCTACAGCATGCGGCGGTTATAGGAAGCGACGGGAGGAGGGGAGAAGCTCACCAGAACTGCAGGACCTTGCTGATGCTCAACGTGGTAGTCGGAAGGCAGGGGGCGCTCGAGTTCGACGGTGATTCCTCGCCGGAGTCATCTCTGTCGACGAGCTGGTTCGGCGACGTTGTTGGCGAGGTTGTGGTCCGTGCTAAGACAAGCCAGTGGCATAGTTAGATGCGCGCGAGTGAGTAGATAGTAGAGGCTTCAATCAGAGGGGAAGGGACGGTTGGGTGTTACCAGGCTCACAGAGATGGGTGCGTTGACGTTGGCGACGATGCAGAGTATGTGCGGCTGAACGGGCGACCCTGGGAGATGCGCCAGATGCCAAGGAGTGTGCTCGTGTGGTCTAGGGTGCGAGGCGCGGCGATGAGTGGCCGGAATTGCTCGAAGATCTCGTCGGAGTCCGCGGTGGTGCGAGCCAAAATGGAAGCAGCCTGGTGGCAGAGAGTGGGTGGTTCCTGAGGGGAAACGGAGAGGGGGAGCAGGTGTTTAAGGGAGCGTGGTCGCGGCGAGAATTAATCCTGTAATCAACGCAAATTCAATTGAATTCAATCGCGACAGAGCAACGTTGAGGGAGAAGGAAACGGCCGGCGCGGGGTTGAAGACAGTGACCTGTGGGGCCTGTTCGTCAGCGAAAGAAAGAGAGTGGAGGTGGGGCCAGTGATTAGTCACTGCGCGGGTTCTTTCTGCGGTAGGAAAACGCTTCGGGGAGAGAGGGGTGAGGTGGGCTGCGAGTGGGCTGTTTGGGCTGGCCGGCTGGGCTGGCTTGTTTCTCCCTTTTTTTTATTCAGTATTCTTTTTCTTTTTCTATTTGATTTTCTGTTTTGAATTTCAAACAACCAAATCAAATCAAACTTCTACCAAACTTTGCCTTGAGTTTTTGGTTCTGTTTAACAACAATAATCCAAAGTCCCAAAATAAAATAATATTTTTATTTTTAGGGTCCATTAATAATTAAATAAAATGGACCTTAGTTATTAAATCAAATGGGTTTTGATTTATTTAAAATCTCCATTAGAAATCTAAATATTTTCAAAACCAAATCAGTAGGTTTTATTTGAAAATATAGAATACTTGGAAAACTTGTTTAAATTAAATAACTAAGTTTTGATATTTAATTAAAATAGTAAAACCTTTATTTTTAATAAACTTGGATATTAAATCCTTATTATTTTATTTAAATAAACCTTTACTATTTTTATCAAATAAAAATATTTTATTTCAAAGGCTTGGCCAAGTTTTTATTTTGGCTTATAAAATAATCCTTATTTATAAATCTACTTTTTCTTTTGAAAACTAAATCTTTTATTAAAAGATCCAAAAATAGTAATTTTAAATATTTTTAAGTTTATTGTTTTTTTTAAATCCCTTTAGGATTTTATTTGATCCAAATAGGTTTTGAAAGTTTCCAAATGGATTCAAAAAGTTTCTTCTCACCCTGAAAAATCAACAAAGTTTTATTTTATTCATTTATTTTTCACATAACAAGATTTGGAAAATCTTGGGATGTGACAACCACTTATCAGAGTTCGAAGCTAGAAGAGTTGTACATTGCTAGAATAGTCTGTTTGCATGCAGTCCCCAAGAACATTGTGTCGGATCGAGGAACTCAGTTTACCTCGAGATTTTGGAACAAAGTCCAAGAAGGATTAGGAACCTGACTGGATTTCAGCACAACTTATCACCCTCAGACTGATGGACAAACAGAGCGAGTAAATCAAATACTCGAAGATATGTTGAGAGCCTGTGTGTTAGAATATGGATCTAAATGGGAAGACTGTCTGCCTTTCGCAGAATTTTCATACAAGAACAGTTATCAAGCCAGTTTGCAAATGGCCCCATTTGAATTCATGTATGGAAGGAAGTGTCATACCCCTTTGAATTGGTCGGAAGTAGGAGAAAGTCAGATTTTCGGACCCGACATCCTAAGAGAAGACAAAGAGAAAGTTCAAAAGATCCATGAGCACCTCAAGACCGCCCAATCTAGACAGAAGAGTTATGCCGACAATAGACGTCGAGACCTAGCCTTCAATATCGGAGATTTTGTGTATCTCAAAGTGTCACCTTTGAAAGGAATGCAACATTTCCAGCTCAAAGGAAAGTTAGCCCCCAGATATATCGGACCCTTCAAGATTTTGAATTGTCGAGGAGAAGTATCTTATCAACTGGAACTGCCAGAGGAGATTTCTGCCGTGCATAATGTGTTTCACATCTCGTTACTTCGCAAATTCCTAGAAGTCTCGGAGAAGATCGAAGTTTTCAAGAATATTGATCACCGAACCATAGACACCAACAATGACCTAACATATCCCGAAGTACCCATTCGTATTTTGGAAGAAGCTTTCAGAACCACCAGGACCTGGAGTATCAAGTTTATCAAGATCTATTGGAGTAACCACATAGAAGAAGAAGCTACCTGGGAGCGAGAAGACTACATTAGGACGGAGTTTCCAGATCTCTTTAAATCCTAGTTTTCTTTTTCTCAAATCTCGGGCACGAGATTTTGTTTAAGGAGGGAAGGTTTATAACATCCCAAAAATATTAATCAAGGTTATAAATTCCAATCACCCAAATTTAGGGTTAACAAAAACTTTTGTGAATTAAAATCCATATGAATGCATGTGTGTATGTGGTGAATGCATGAATGCTTGAATGGACTTGTGTGATTGTTATGAATGGCAAGGATTGGTTTAAATATGAAAACAACATCATCTAAATCATTCCCAAGAAGAATCAAATCAATAGAAATTCAAAAACAAACAAAATAAGCTAATGGTCATTTTTGCCAATCTTGCTCACTAGACCACTTTGAGTGTTTCTAGTCCAAGATTTCAAACAGAAACAAATACAATTCTTTTCACCCCTTGCTAGACCAAGTAAAAGTGAACCCAAGCCCACCTTGCAAACCCACAGAAACATTTGGCAACCCTATTCAAATGACATTTGAAAATTAAATCTAGTTCATATGGTAAGATCACCATTTCTCAAAACCCCATCAAATCAGTTCACCTTGACAAATCCAATCAACCAGATACTCCCTAGTATGTGACCATTGCAACCACCAAGTTTCATCCAAAAATTCAAATATGAATTTCTTGCGGCCATTTCATCAAACACCTTATGAGCACAAATCAAATTAAACAACAAACACTATTGTGAGAAGTGTTTGTGCCAAACTTGTTCCCTCTCTAGCTCTCACCACACTCCCAGTACGTCATTAGCATCATCTAACCATCTCTAGCCCACTGTGTACTCGGCCATGCCATCAATGGACACCATGGCCAAGCACACTTGCCACCCCCACCATCGACAGCAAGCTATAAGCATAGCCAGCCTCGCCAACCTTGTCTACCATGTCGTCCGTGCCTCACTGCCCCCTCTAGACCAGCCCTAACCCAAAGACAGAGAAGGAAACCGTCGGAAACGCCGTGCCCGCGCCACTGTCAACCATGCAGACGCGCACCGTAGTGCATGCCCCATTCCCACTCAACCCGACCGCGCCTCGCCTTTGCCGCCTGTATACTTGATCACCACCGTCCTAGGAGACCACCAGACATCCCCGTTCGCCGCCGCGCGACCAGGAGCGCATGTGCGTCATCAAAAACATCGTCGGTTCCGCTCAGAGCACCAGCGCGTTCCGACCAAACCACACTGCCCCTTGCCAAGCCATAAAGCCGTTGAGGAACGCCAGGAGACCGCGCACTGTCCCCTAGCCTCAGCCATGTCTGTAGCTCGCTGTAACCCCGACCTCGACGAGCACTGCCCATGCCGCTCGGCCTCTCTCGCTCGCCTATAAAAGGAGGCCTTTCCCTCTCGTTTTCTTCACACCAGTTCACTCCCCACCTCTCACTGATCCTTCCCACCTCTTCCCGGAGCAAGGAGAGCTCTCCCTCGCCAGAATTTCGCCGGAGCCTGCCGCTGTTGGAGGAGAAGGGCGCCGTCGATTGGAGCTATCCCAGGAGGAGCCGCCAGTATGAGGAGAACCGCCGTCGTCGACTTTGTCATTCGCCCCCATCGCCGACCATCGCCTGAGCACCAGTGAGCCGCCCCAAAACCCCACTAGTTGTGCTATGGTTCGTGCCCATCGTGTTCTGTTCAGACGAGGACGATGGCCCTGAGCCGTTGATCCTTGACCTAATCCTATGGTCGTAATCGCCTCGTACCCCTTCGCCAACCCCCGTCTCATTGATGCGTGGGGACACCACTTAAACCATCCCGCGCACGCCGTCCGCAGTGGGCTGGCCTAGTTCGAATTCCCTTGCGACCCAGTAGTTTGAATTTAGATTTATCCATTTAGTTTCAAACCTAGTTCTGGTAATAGATTCAAAAATCAATTCAAAGAGTTTTATTGAACCAAATAGCATGAAACCAATTTTGTTAGAAATGTATGGAAATTCTTAATCCAAGCCCGCTGGATTCAAACCATTTGGAGTTATAGATCACCTATAGTAAAAATAACAAGGCAGAGACTTTTCTGCATTCAAAGTTTTTTCGAAATTCAACAATAAAAGATTTTTAGTTGATTCCAACTCTCAAAAATAACATTTGATAAGACCTTTCTGAATATATAGAAGTATCTAGGTTTACTTGCAGTAATAATGGACAAGTTATAAAAGAATGCAATCATAGAACTAAAATAAACTAAGATGGAACCATATCTCCATCAAACAAAAAATTATTTGCGAGGCAAAATTCCTAAAAGAACCAGACACCGCTAGATACATAAATTTATTGTTTCAAACTAAAAAGGAAGGTGAGTGGAGAGGAACAAGGTCAGTAGAGGGAGGAAAGGGGAGGAGATCAAGGGTATGCTCTCACCTCGACAACATATATGAGGAAGCGATGAACCTCCGCGGGCACCGTCATCCACCAGCTCCGGCCACAACCGACGACCTCAATCCCGCTGCACGTCTTCCTAGCACGCTAGGTTTTTTCACCACCGCCTAGGAGAGAGGAAGAAAGACATGGGAATGGCTAGGCGGCCTCCCCTAGTCACCGTTGTTCTAGATCGAAATAGAGGTTGAGGCACTGAAGGAGGAGGCGGCGGCCGGCCAAGGTAAGGGCGCTGGCGGAAGCGACCGGTCGAGGCGAGGGCGTCCTCGTCATCATTCTCGGACTCCACCCTGGTATGGAAGATCTCTGGAGATTCCCCTGCCTCCGCCCCTCCTCCCCTTGACCTTGTGATGAACCTCGAGGAGGGCCTCGGCGCGTCCTCCGATGAGGGAGACAGCAGGGGGAACCTGCTCATGCTACTCGAGCGGTGGAGGCTCCCTCTGCTGGCCACACATCTCGGCCTCGTCCAGCTCCGCACGAGAGGACAAACAAGAGAGATGAGGTGGGGGACGGCTGGCACGGCTGCCGCGGGAGGAGATATGATAGCGGGGAGGGGGCGTGTGGGGTGGATGAGGAGGAGAGAATGAGGATATTGAGATATTTTCACCTGCCTCGATCGATCTAGCTTTTCACTCCTAGTCCCGAGAAAAGGAAGGATGAAAAACTTACATGGGCATAGAGCTTCGTGTGTTTGACAAGCAGACCCACACGCACCTGGGTCCAGATGTCATGGACTTCCTCACCAAAGCATGAAGTGGAAAAATAAAAACCTGCATCTAACGGTTGTCAATGAAAGCAGGGGTGAAAAGCGGACTGTTCACACAACATGGACGACCAACAAAGACGTGCGCGCAGACGCCCTAAGGAGGCGGGTTGGCCAGGGCCAGTTATAGGTAGTAATGCCTCAAACCTTTTAACTTCGCTGCCTCTAGATTCTACAACCTCGTGTATCAACTCAACAAACTTGGGCAGTCAAATTACCCTTTGTACTCACTCGGCAACGTTAGCAAAGTCCGCTCTGCCAGCTGTGGCCCTTTCTAGTTCATATAGAACTAAGCAAAACCTTTGTTAAGTCAAGTTTAGGGTTTCGTGGGGCACAGCCTCCACAATATCTCATATATATAAAAGGGACCAACCTATAGAGTTATAATTACAACACGATAAGTACACGTATACAACACGTATACGAGACCGATTTCAACACACCCCCTCAATCTGAACTACTACTACATACAAGATTCAGATTGGACCGGGAACGCTCTAACCTCTGTCGTGTGGCTAGTTTAGTAAATACATCAGCCAGTTGGTCATTAGTCGAGATAAATCTAACATGCAGTGCGCCTGTAGTAACTCGTTCCTGCACAAAATGGAAATTGATATCGATGTGCTTGGTACGAGAGTGAAAGACATGATTAGTAGTCAGATAAGTAGCCCCCAAATTATCACACCATAAAATAGGTGCTCGCTGGCGTGATACGCCGAGTTCACTTAGAACCGACTCAATCCACATGGCCTCGGCAGCGCCATTTTCCAGTGCCTTGCACTCAGCCTCGGTGCTAGATCTCGAGACGGTAGGCTGCCTCTTCGAACTCCAGGAGACAAGGTTCGGTCCAACAAACACAGCAAAACCACCAGTGGATTGTCTCTCATCAACACAGCCTGCTGAAGACCCACAAGTATAGGGGTGTGTCATAAGACTTTCAATAAATAGTATTGTCGATCCCAACAAGGAGCAGAAGGTGTTGACTAGTGGTATGGAGCAAGAATTCTCAGCAAACGGATTTTTAGGGGTTTTCTGATAAAGCAACAAAACAAAGTGCAAGTAATAAACACAACGAACAACTGCAGCAAGTGGACCTATCCTTTCTTAGCAAAGGACAAGCCGGTGGAAATACTTATAAGGACCAAACGTTCTCGAGGACACATGGGAATTCTGTCAAGTGCTTTCGCTTCAAATAGCTGAGTACTCTTCTTTGGTGTTATAAGTGTTGTGTGGGTGAACTTGTGCTAATGTACCAACCTTAATTGGACTAATACATACTTGTGATTAAACCTCCTGCAAGCATCTACAACTACAGGAAAGCAATTAAGATATAAACCTAACCATAGCCTTAAACTCTGAGATCCTACACTCCCTTGTGCAAAGGTTTCCTAACGGGAGTTCAGGTTTCTGTCACTCCGGTAACCCCACAATTAGTAGCCAAATACACAATGCATTCCCCTAGGCCCATAAATGGTGAAGTATCATATAGTCGACGTTCACATGACACCACTAGAAGAATAGCACCACAACTTAAATACCAAACCATTGAATAATATCTCAACACAAATCCACTACTAACAACATGACTTCTCCCATGTCCTCAAGAACTAAACGAACTACTCACAAGACATCATATGGATCAAGATCAAAGATGATATGGTGATGGATAACAATCTAAACATAAACAATAATCCAATGGTTCCACTCACAAGCATCAACTACAATAGTAATCAACACCGGGAAAGTTTTACCTAAGAACTATGCAAGTATTCAACACAACTATTACAGCGGGATGCAGTGGTGATGATGGTGTTGGTGGATATGATGGTCTGGATGATGATGATGATCCCGATGAAGTCTAGCTTGATGATGGTGTTGATGGCGAAGATCTCCCCTCTCCGGGAAGGAATTTCCCCGGCAGAAATCTGTCTGCCGGAGAGCTCTTTCTCTCTCGGTGTTTTCTGCCCCACAGAGGCGGCGGAATCTTTCTGTGGTTGCTCCCCGTGTTTTAGGGTTCCGAGAGGAAGATATAGGTGAGAGGGCGGACTCGGAGGCCGTCCAGGTGGGCCACACCCACCCTAGGCGCGGCCTAGGGGGGCCCGCGCCTGGGGGGTGTGGGCCCCCTGTGGCCCAACTCCGCCTCCCCTTCTGGCTTCCTTCCTCTTCTGGGAAAATATAATTTCCATGATTTTTCTGGTATTTTTCTGATCTTCACGAAATTTCATCAAAACACCTCTTTTTCCATTAGAATCCTGACTCCGGCGGTCCATCCTCCAAGAATCATCCAACATGCAAAAACAGAGGAAAAGACATAAGTAACACCTCATAATAAGACACATATCAATGAATAGAGGCAAATTATGATATAGAATGGTGATGCAAATTGGACGTATCAACTCCCCCCGAAGCTTAGACCTTCTCTTGTCCCCAAGCGAAAACTAAGCTCAATAAACATGTCCACAGGTTTATGGAGTGAAATGTCGATAAAAGAATACGAACAAGAAGCATCACACTTACAATTACACAACTCATAGAAGAAAGCAACTCACCATTATATAACTTAGCTTGCAACAAGTACATGAGTCACAATAGAGATGCATAAAGATAAATCATAATTGAATTGGCAAACTTTGTTCTTGGTGATAGAACAGCTGGCAAATAGTTTCACAAATAAAGCCTTTGTAGAAGTCTTCAAAAACAGGAGCACTCTTTGCTCAAAAAGGTTTTTCACAATGATGGCTTTCAAAGTAATACTCAATAGATAAGAGTCTTGTGCAAACAAGGAAGATAGAGAACATGGTTGAATAAATCATCATATGAATGCTTGCAACACAACAACTCAAATGCTTCCTGGATATAGGGAGGAAATAGGTTTACTGACTCAACTTATAAATAGGAGAAAGGTCCCTCCATAGAGGGAAGAAGGGATTTAAAGTCAAAAAGAGCTTCCAAAATTTTATGGTACTTAATAGTTTTGAGCCCTCATTTCCCCTATCATAAGCATCTTGAGATGATTAAGGTTAAAGTGAACAAGGATGGAGTATATGCTTGACGAAATATAAGTTGGCAATCTCCTGTCCCTTGAGTACGAGGGCCGCTCCTCATGCTACTCAACTTTAGTTACCGGTAAGTTCTTGTCATTGTAAGTACATGTGTATCATAAAGAACCGCCAACGGGGTACCCCTTGCACATGATATAGGAGGTATCCCATAATAAAACTGGCAAGGCAAGCAGACAGTGAGCATCTCAACAATCTTTTTATTTTCTATTTGCATATGTTTTTATTGAGGATGCTTCATAGATCGCTCAATATGGTTATGCTGCAAGTTTCCACCATGATTAGGCATGGCTTAGGCTAGCGGCCCAGGCGTTTATCTAACACACATACATAACTCCATGGACTTACAAGCTCCCCTTTTATTTCACACTGACGACATCCACAAACAAAAGAGCATGATATCAACTGGATATGTATCCATAAGTGTTGAAAGTGTTCCCCATGACAGCACGGTTCTGCTAATCCCAACGTATAGATGCAAGCATATACAACTTCGATGACACAATGGTTCCTGTTTATTAGGGGCAAGAAAATAAGGTGTGCCATAAAGTTCGTGAGAGCTTTACTAACTAGTTTTCACATAACAAAATACTTTTTAATTTGAAAGATAGATGAAGCTTGAGAATTTGCTTGGAATAGCAATAATGCTAATAGGTAGATATGGTGGACCCAAATGGCACAGGTTTTGGTTCAAAGGGATTGGATGCATGAGAAGTATGCCTTCTCAAAACAGGTTTTTGGCTAGTAAGGCTGGGTAGCAAGCAAAAGAGTTAAAGGAAACAAACAAACCTACAAGTGATAAAGCCAAACATGCAATCTTCCTTGAAGACACAAAAGATCTTAAATAAATAATACTAAGCTTATGAGCCAATCAAGAAAGAAAATAAATGACACAAAATACCTGTAAGCTTTTTCTCTTTTCCTTTCAAACCTCAAAAAGTTTTGCTACTGACCAGAGCTCGGTTTGCCAAAACAAATTTGGATCTACTTGATGCTCCCAAAGTGATGCCAATAATGATCAACAAGATCAATCATATAATAGAGATTGCAAACTAAAATAAGAAGTGCAAAAAGTAAAAGATGAAACTTCTCATTAATATTCCATAAAGGCACTCACACCAAGGGATACATAGATAATCAACTAAAAGAGAGATACTTCCACAATGCAAACCAACCTATAAAATTGTAGGGTTCCCAGCATAGAAAACAAAAATTTTCCTACGATGGGAACTATGTACCAAGATCTATCTACTAGATACAAACAATGGGCGGATGTATATCCGTAGAGAACATACCCTTGAAGACCGACAAAGCTTAACGAGTTCAACTCGTGGTTGATGTAGACGATCTCTTGCCGATCTCAAGATCGAGAGGAAGTCCTAGCGCTGCAAATCAGCAGCGCAGATCCGTGCACACACGCTCGAGGCACCGAGCAACCTCCGCCTCGCTCCAGCGATGCAATGAAGCACAACTCTTTCTTGCCGAATAGCCACCGGAACATGTATATCACTAGTCCGAGACCATGGGGATAAATTCTAGAGGGAGAGAGATCCTTCACGAGGAGGTGTGAGAGACAAGTGAGGAGGGATCCTTTTATAGGAGGAGGGAACCCCAAGGGGTGGCAGCGCATGGGGGCTTCCCCCTTGCCCTCCCCTCTTCATGTGGGTGGACACTCCACTCACAAAATTCCTTTAAATTCCCTCCAATCAAAAGTCCACTCAAATTCCCATTAAATTTCCACCAAATTTAATGCAAACTCTCATTAAATAAAACTCTTTTATTTTATTCAGAATTTTGTCAATTACTTTAATGACAAACATTCACAAATAACCCCTTGCTAGAATTCCATTTCACATGCATAACCACTTTATGCAATTTCACCCGAAAACCTGTTTCGGTATCTAGTGAAATAAATTCCTGCGCTTGTTTATTCTTTCGGCATGAAACATTTGCTCCAATTGGATGTCGGTGTCTCTTAAGTGTGTCACCCTACGGTTCGTGAATAATGCGGACATGATCGAGACCCTCTCGGATCAATAATCAGAAGCGGGATCTGGAGACCCATACTGACTCCCACACATTCAACGATGACTTTCTTGTGATCGTCGGAACCTTTTACGCTAATATCTTAATCCCTTTGTTTCACGATATATTACATGTCCGAGATTCGATCATCGGTATCTCCATACCTAGTTTGATCTCGTTACCGACATGCACTCTTTTCTCGTTCCCGTGATATAACATTCTAGTGATCAAATCACTTGCTTGCAAGCTAATCAATGTGATATCACCGAGAGGGCCCAGAGTATATCTATCCGTCATCGGGATGAACAAATTCCACTCTCGATCCATGAGCCTCAACATAACACTTTATTAGTTCTGAATCCATCTTTATAATCACCCTGTTACGGTGTGACGTTTGATGTTATCAAGAAACTCTTCCGGTGTTAGTGATTGACATGATCTCATGGTCTAAGGATTAGGATCACTTCGTAAGTTGTTATAGCAATATAAACTCAATGACTTTGATCGTAATGCTATTCTTCGGATGAATGTTCATCACATCATTACACTAATGTTGTGATCCCGTTATTAACAACATCCAATGTCCATGATCAGGAAACCTTGATCATCTTGTTAATCAACGAGCTAGTTTATGAGAGAGGCATAACTAGGAACTTTCTGTTTGTTTATTAAACACACATGTATTAACGTTTCCGTATTAATACAATTATAGCATGCAAAATAAACATCTATCATATACTTGGAATACACATAATAAACACTTTATTATTGCCTCTCAGGGCATATTCCCTTCAGTCTCCCACTTGCACTAGAGACAATAATCTAGTTACATATTGATAAATCTAACACCCATTGAGTTCTGGTGTTGATCATGTTTTGCTCTAGGGAGAGTTTTAGTCAAAGGATCTGCTACATTGAGATCCGTATGTACTTTACAAATCTTTATATCTCCATCCTTGACATGTTCGCGGATGGAGTGAAACCGGCGCTTAATATGCTTGGAATGCTTGTGAGACGTTGGTTCTTTGGCATTGGCAATGGCACCATTGTTGTCACAATAGATCACCATTGGGTCCAACGTGTTTGCAACCACTCCTAGTTCGGATATGAACTCCTTCATCCAAACTGCTTCCTGAGCCGCTTCTGAAGCAGCAACATTGTCACATCCCAAGATTTTCCAAATCTTGTAATGTGAAAAATTAAATAAACAAAATAAAATTTTGTTGAAAATCAGAGTGAAAAGAAACTTTTGTTTCTAAAAGGAAACTTAGAATCCCATCTTGAACAAACTTTGGCTAAAGTTTGAATTCAACAAAATCCAAATCAAGGGAAATGCATTCCTCAATGAATGTATCTGGAAATTTGAACATTTTGGAAAGTAATCCAAAACCATAAACCGTAATGGAAGGAAATCATTTTCCAAAGTATCTCCAAATCCATGGATTTGATCCATACCAAATTTGACCAATAAATAATCACAAAGGATCAAGTAAGACCTTAGAGATTGGTTTCACTTAGTTTGGAACCATAGACAAAATCTTGTGAATAATATAAGATAAGGAAATTGAATTTCCAAAGCCAATAAAGCCCTTACCAAAACCCATACCAATTGGTGAACAATTATAATCCTAAAGGGATTAAAAAGATAAACATTTAATAAAGGAAAAATAAATTGTTTTGGAAATACTAATTTGGATCTTTTAATAAAAGACTTTGTTTTCAAATGAAAAGGTGAGCCAAATTAATTTTGGCCAAACTTTTGTAATAAAATATTTTTGTTTTGATAAAATGAGTAAAGGTTTATTTAAATAAAATAATAAGGATTTAAATATCCAATTTTATTTAAGTAAAAGGCTTTTCCCATTTTAAATGAACACCAAGTATTTTATTACTACTTTGAAATCTTTTATTAAAAGGTTTTGCTTTGATTAAAATGAGTAAAGGATTATTTAAATAAAATAATAAGGATTTAAATATCCAATTTTATTTAATTAAAGGCTTTCCCATTTTAATTAAACACCAAAACTTATTTATTTATTTAAATAAGTTTCCAAGTATTCTTTTATTTTTCAAATAAAACCTTCTGGTTTGGTTTTGAAAATAATTGGTTTTCAAATGGAAATTTTATTTAAATAAATCAAAACCCTATTTTAATAAACTAAAGATCCATTTTTATTAATTGGATCCTAAATTAAATAAAAATATTATTTTATTTTGAGATTTGGAATATGTTGAAAAACAGAACCAAATTCAAGTACAAAGTTGAGTGTTTGATTGAATTGGTTTAATTGTTTGAAATATTGTTTGGAAATTCAAAACAGAAAAAGAATTAGAAAAAGAAAAAGATTTAGACAGAAAAAAATAGAGCAACCCACTAAAGCCCAGCAGCAGCCCACCTAGCCCACCTCTCTTTTCCCTCAGAAAAACTTTTCGCACCAGATAATTAACCCGCAAAGAGAGTGACAGCCTGGACCCACTTCTTCCTCTCTCCCTCTCGCTGACAACAGACCCCACCTCTCTCTCTCACACCCCGAACCATTTTTCTTCACCGCAGAAAGAACCCGTTAAGCGACTGACTGGTGGACCCAATCCCTTTCTTTTGCTATCGCTGACGAGACGACCCCACACCACTGTGCTTCGTCCTCACCCGCGCGACCCTGTCTCCCCCAGACCTCGCTGCCGTTGCTGCCATTCAAGCCGCGATCAATTCGCAGTAACGCCGTGATTTAAACCTTGCCGTGACAACGCCCATTTAACCGCCTGCTTCTCCTCTGTCATTTCCCCCAGACGTCGCCTCCACTCTGCCCCTAGGCTGCCTCCAATTCTCTCTGTACCGCCGCCGCTCCGACGACTTCCCAAGCCAATTCCGGCAGCCCCTCACCGCCCCTCTCCTCCCCGACCAAGCTCACAGCTTCCCCACTCTCAGGCGCATCTGCTAGTGCATCAAACTCGACCGCGGGTACCCTGTAACCTCGCCTTCGACAACGACCACCGTCGCCACCGTCTGCTTCATCTCCGGCGAAGCCCACAGGTAGTATCTGACCGCCCCGCTCCTTCTCATTCACGCACACACATTCGCTGTGTCCTTGCGCATCTAACCACATCGGTTTCTTGCCCTCTGGTGGACAGCAGCCCCATCCCCGTCGTCAGGCAGAAGCTCCCGACGTCGTCCTCCACTCCGGTGAGGAATTGCCGCAGACCCCGAGCGCCCCTCGTCCGACCAACCCCTCCCCGAGCACCGCCATGACCCCCTGAGCCCGGTGAGCAACCCCTCCTTCTCCCTCACCTTCTGTAGCATCGCCTCCGTCGTCGACCGACCGCTCCGCCGCCGGTAGCCACCGCAGCGCAGCTTGTCTGTGGTCGAGCACCCCACAACCGTTCGACCTGGATCGTACGCATTAGATAGAATCACTTAAACGCGAATGGGTACGCTCTCTGCACCGCACGATCTAAATAGATCTAACGCTCCACAGCCACGATCCGGCCGAACCGGTATCGA
The DNA here is from genome assembly GCA_023614405.1 of Avena insularis. Lineage (NCBI taxonomy): Eukaryota > Viridiplantae > Streptophyta > Magnoliopsida > Poales > Poaceae > Avena > Avena insularis. Next base: position 37,058,678 of record CM042687.1, read on the forward strand.
CCAATGATATTACGCCACGTGGCCAGGTTTTGTTTTAAAACAGAATTAGAAAACAGAAACTTTTGCAAACTTCAAACCCTTGTATCTTTGGATCCACACGTCCAAATTTTACAAATTTGATGTCGTTGGATTCAGCAAGGCTAGACCTAGCCAACCCTACCCTTAGTTTAGAAAATAGTATCTGTTAACTTGTTTAACTTTGCAGATTCTTTTGTATGCTTGCTAACATTAGGAAAATTGTTTAAAAATGATTTTTGAGATCAAACCTTTGCCAATTAGTTTGTTGTGACCTTACTGACCCTAGGAACCAACCCATAGTTTGGAAAATGATTTTTGAAAAGTTTAGAATGGATTAATTGGTTTAGTCCATTTCTAGCTAATTAAAAACCATTGTTTTGTTTATGAAAATGCTTTCATAAATAAAACTTTGAGAAAAGGGTTTGGACCAAAACCTACTAACCCAAACACCAAGTTTTGCAATAGCAACTCATTTGGTGAACCCTATAGGTTAAGGCCTTAGGAAAAATATTTCTTCACCCCATAAAATAACACTTTGTTTTGAAAATGGTTTTGAGGTGAAACCTTTTGCTAACAACTTTGCCACTTTGGTAAATGACCAATTTGGATCTTACAAAGTTTAGGAATCTAATAGAGACCCTCTTTCAAATGACTTTGCCACTTTACAAAATGACCATTAGGTGTACCCAAATGTTTATGACCCACTAGGAACCACTTTTTCAAACAAAGGAAAGCTTGGCATGCTTGCATGCATTTCTTTGACTTTGCCATTTTGATAAATGACCAATTTGGAACTTACAAAGTTTAGAAGCCTAGTGAAGACCATCCTTACAATAGAACCAACCTTTGCATGCTTATGCATGACTTAGATCCCATTACTTTGTGTGTGAAAAATTGTTTGTTTGACTTTGTTATTTTATGTGTGTAGTTTTGCTTGATTGGTAGATTAAGTTTGTGCCTTGCTTGATTGAATTGTAGTGACTTGAAGAGTGTGAGTGTTGCAAGGACAAGGAGTGAACCTATACCCTCTACCAAAAAGGCAAGTGATATCATCATGAATATTCCATTCCTATATTTTATACTTGCATTAGTTATATTTTGTTAAGACTTGCATGCCACACTTGTCAAATGATGTTGGGAAATCCTATATAGATTAGAATGCTAGAGTTGCTAGGAAATTCCCTAAGGATAAGTTGTCATGCCATGCTTAGCCTAGCTATTAGAAAACAAGGGTGGTTTATATATTCACACTATGGAAAAATATTCTAAGTCTAAGGACTTGTTTTTATTCAACAAAACAACTAAGTTAATGAATCACTTGGGTGGAATGGAAAGAATGGTATATGTTGAGTGGTTCACAAGGCCATGGACTTGGCTTGTGTATCTCACTTGTGGATGGCCACCCAGGAACAAAGAGATTTGAGATGTCAAATGTTGAGGAGCTTCAAGTGCAACCACTTGGCATTATGGGCTCTGCCATGATCTTAGGATGCTAGAACTTAGTCTCTTGGACAGAGGGTGGTAGATGGGATGATAGGTTGGAGCGCGTCCATTTGACTAAGGAAAGGCTACTGAAGGATCTTGTCTTGGGAAACCAAGTCTTGTGGGGAAAGTGCACCACCTCTGCAGAGTGTAAAACCTAAGTACTTAGCCATGTCCCTGGTAAAGGACAATTTGAGCATCAAGACATGGAAACTTCAAGAATCTCATCACTCCAATTTCTAAATAAAACTTGTGGGTGAACAAGGGCTAAAAGGATCTTCAGTCTTTGATTGGTAGATGCCCTGAGTGGATCTTCAGTCTTTGATTGGTAGATACCTTGGGTGTTTTTGCCAAACAAAACTTAGTATTTTCAAAAGTTAGGGAAAAATCTATTTTGAGCAAAGCAAGCCTAAGCTCCACCAGCCAAATGCATATAGTATTATAGTCCACTTAAAATATACTAAGGTATCACTTGCCAATACTATTCCAATGTATTGACCCTTGTGGCTGTAACTTATGATGTTGCAGGTTTGATTGATTTAGTGAAGATTGATTGATTAGGATTACAAAGTCTACAACCAACATCTGCCTGTGGCACTTTGAAGATGAAGGACCCACGACTATAGTTATTCCGCTGCAATGTAATGAAATAGCCATATGAGCTATGTTTGATGTAATAAAAAAATTATGTTATTTCTGGTTATAAAGTTGTATTATGACCTTTGTTTCTTGATATTACATCTAAACTGTGGATGCTAGCTTTTGATCCAGGGACTAGCATTGTAAACACAGGGGGCTCAATCTTATTAAAGGTTGGGGACCTTACAAACATATTCGTCCTCCATTGTTGATCCCGCTACCACAGGTTGTTTGGAGCTCCTCCAACTAACCGCTCCGCCATTCATGAGAAAAACATATCCGGATTGAGACTTAGAGTCATCCGGATCGGTGTCAAAGCTAGCGTCAACATAACACTTAGCGACGAGCTCTTCTTCACCTCCGTATACAAGAAACATATCCTTAGTTCTTCATAAGTACTTAAGGATATTCTTGACCGCTATCGATGTTCAACACGGATCCGATTGGTACCTACTAGTCAAACTAATAGCATGTGCCACATCCGGTCTTGTACATAGCATGGCGTGCATTATAGAGCCTATGGCTGAAGCATAGGGACTTTGTCCATTATCTCTCTTTCTTCCATGCCGGGGACTTTGAGTCTTACTCAATGTCTTGCCTTGCAACATAGGTAAGAACCCCTTCTTACTTCCGTCCATTTTAAACTTCTTTAAAATCTTATCAAGGTATGTACTTTGCGATAGCCCTATTAGGCGCCTAGATCTATCTCTATAGATCTTTATGCCTAATATGTATGACGCTTCACCTAGGTCCTTCATTGAAAATTTGCTATTTAGATAACTTTTAACACTGTTTAAAAGATCTATATCATTTCCGATCAATAATATGTCATCCACATATAATATCAGAAATGCCACATTGCTCCCACTCACTTTCTTGTAAATACAAGCTTCTCCATAAGTTTGGACAAATCCAAACTCTTTGATCACCTCATCAAAGCGGAGATTCCAACTTCGTGATGCTTTCTTCAATCCATAGATGGATCGCTGAAGCTTGCACACCTTGTTAGCATCCTTAGGATCGACAAAACCCTTTGGTTGTATCATATACAACTCTTCTTCAATATTACCATTGAGAAACGCGGTTTTGACATCCATCTGCCATATCTCATAATCGAAATATGCAGCAATTGCTAACATAATCCTAACTGACTTTAGCATCGCTACGGGAGAGAATGTCTCATCATAGTCAACTCCTTGAATTTGTCGAAACCCCTTTGCGACAGGTCGAGCTTTATAGACGGTCACATTACCATCAGCATCAGTTTTCCTTTTGAAAATCCATTTGTTCTCCACGGCCTTTCGGTCGTGAGGTAATTCCACCAAGTTCCAAACTTGATTTTCATACATGGATTCCATCCCGGATTTCATGGCTTCTAACCATTTGTTGGAATCCGGGCTCATCATCGCTTCTTCATACGTCGCAGGGTCATCATTTTCATCAACCATGAAATTCATGACAGGATTTCCGTACAGCTCGGGAGCTGCACGCGTCCTACTTGACCTGCGAGGTTCGGTAGTACTCTCTTTTAGAGTTTCATGATCATTATCATTAGTTCCCTCTTCAACAGGTGGAGCCAACTCCGAAACAACTTCCAGCACTGCGCTACTCGCCATACTTTGAAGAGAAGGTTCAATAACCTCTTCGAGTTCTATTTTCCGACTACTCACACCTTTCACGAGAAACTCTTTCTCTAGAAAGGATCCATTCTTGGCAACAAAAACCTTGCCCTCGGATCTGTGATAGAAGGAATACCCAATAGTTTCCTTAGGGTATCCTATGAAGATGCATTTTTCCGCTTTGGGTTCGAGTTTATCCGGTTGAAGTTTCTTCACATAAACATCGCATCCCCAAACTTTAAGAAAAGACAGCTTAGGTTTGTTTCCAAACCACAATTCATACGGTGTCTTTTCAACAGATTTAGATGGTGCCCGATTTAAAGTGAATGCAGCAGTTTCTAGTGCATAACCCTAAAATGACAACGGCAAGTCCGTCAGAGACATCATAGATCGAACCATATCTAATAAAGTACGATTATGACGTTCCGACACACCATTTCTCTGTGGTGTTCCGGCAGGTGTGAGTTGTGAAACAATTCCACACTCTTTCATGTGAGTGCTAAACTCGTAACTTAGATACTCACCTCCACGGTCGGACCGTAGAAATTTGATCTTTCTATTACGATGATTTTCCACTTCATTCTGAAATTCCTTGAATTTTCAAAGGTTTCAGACTTGTGTTTCATCAAGTAGATATAACCGTATCTACTCAAATCATCCGTGAAAGTAACAAAATAACGATATCCACCTCGCGCCAACACACTCATTGGACCACATACATTAGAATGTATGATTTCCAACAAATCTGTCGCCTGTTCCATTGAATCGGAAAACGGCGTTCTAGTCATCTTGCCCATAAGGCATGGCTCACATGTATCAAATGATTCATAATCAAGTGATTCCAAAAGTCCATCCGAATGGAGCTTCTTCATGCGTTTAACGCCAATATGACCTAGACGGCGATTACACATATGCGGATATATCATCATTAAGTTTAATCTTCTTAGCATCAACATTATGAATATGTGTAACATTATCATCGAGATCTAAAAGAAATAAACCATTCATCATCGATGCATGACCATAAATGATTTCATTCATATAAATGGAACAACCATTGTTCTCGGATTTAAATGAATAACCACTTTGCATCAAACACGATCCAGATACAATGTTCATGCTTAGTGCAGGCACCAGATAACAATTATTCAAGTTTATAACTAATCCTGACGGCAAGTGGAGAGGCAGCGTTCTGACGGCGATCACATCAACGCTTGATCCATTGCCGACACGCATCTTGACCTCACCCCTTGCTAGGGGTCGCTTGTTCCGCAGCCCCTGATTCGAGTTACAAATATTAGCAACTGAACCGGTATCAAATACCTAGGTGCTACTGCGAGCACTAGTCAAGTACACATCAATAAAATGTATATCATATATACCTTTGTTTGCCTTGCCGGCCTTCTTGTCTGCCAGATACTTGGGGCGCTTATGCGCCCAAAGGCTCCCTTACAATAGTAACACTCGGTATCGACTTAGGTCCAACTCGGGTTTCTTTTCAGCACGGCAACAAAGCTTGCCGCCCTTACTTCCCTTCTGTTTTCCCTTCTTGTCTTTCTTGAAACCAGTGTTCCTATTGATCATCAACACTTGATGTTCCTTTTTGATCTCCACTTCTGCAGTTTTAAGCATTGTGTAAGCTCGGGAGAGACTTCTTCATGCCTTGCATATTATAGTTCATCATGAAGCTCTTATAGCTAGGTGGCAGAGACTGCAGACCACGATGGATGCCTAAGTCAATGGGAATCGATATTCCCAAAGACACAAGCTTATCGGTGTAACCTGACATCTTGAGTACATGCTCACTAACGGAGCTGTGCTCTTCCATCATGACTAAAGAACTTTTACGAAGCGTTGTAGCTCTCACTGGCATGTGTGTCGAAAATCATTTTCAACTCACCCATTGTATCAAATGCATTGCCATTTTTGAAACGCTTTCAAAGTTCCGGCTCTAGCCCATACAATATGCCGCAATGAACTAAGTTGTGGTCCTCCTGACGAGTCTGATAGACATTCTTCTCCTCGTCAGGGGCATCATCAAAGGTGGGGCCTAACGCGCTTCTAGCACATATTGCTTTTGTGCAGAGAGGAGAATCCTCAAATTCATGGCCCATTCGGTAAAGTTGTTACCGTTCGTTGCTAGTTTCTCTTTCTCCATGAACACATTGAAATTAAGCGGTGGTGCCATCTACAGAATTTGTAAAGTTTAGACTAAGTGTATGATAGATTGAGTTCAACTAATCCATATTACGAATGAACTCCCACTCAAAAACGACATCCCTCGTGCCTTTTTGGTGATTACATGAACCAAATCCACTATACCAAGTCCGATCATCACGTGAGTCGGTATAGCTTCAAAGGCGAGCATCAAATGGGCATCATATCAACTATATGACTCATGCTTAACCTTTTGGTCCGTGTTCCGAGGCCATGTCTGTACATGCTAGGCTCGCCAAGTTAGAACCTTAGTATTCGCGTGTGTAACTGTTTTACACCCGAAATATGGTCGTGGATCCAAGAACACCCGATCATCACATGATGTCTTGGAGCGATGAAACATAATCGGTGCATACTAAAGGAAGAACACATTCTTATCTTGATATTTAAATGAGGGATCATCTTATTATGCTAACAAAGCGCTAAACAAGCAATATAAGATGCTATCAAAATCACATGTTTATTAGTGAAATGTTATGGTTCCCACATATGATCTCTATCATGTGCATCGTGGTATGATCACTATCATACCTATATGTGTAAATCCAAGGTCTATGGAGTTTACACGCTATGTGTGTTATAAGAGTATCATCTCATACTTCTACTTACAACACTACCATATCATAACACTAGCCCAGCAACAATCTAAACTAGACGCCTCTAATTTATCCATTGCAAGTTTTACGTGGCTTAGGGCTTTCGAGATAGAACCGTTCTTACCTACGAACATGAACCACAACGAGGATAATCAAATTGTTGACAACTCGCTTGCAAAATAGATATTGACTATAGTAGGAGAGACAGACACCCGCTAGCCACTTATGCAAACTAGTTGCATGTGAAGCGTGGAACAGGTCTCATGTGCGAGGACATGTAAAGTTTGTCCGGGCCGCTTCATCCCACTATGCCACCAATATCTAAAATTACAACAAAGGAGCAACAACATGATCATCATCGCCCACATACTCATATGTGTACTACCCGTGTAAAGAATCTACGCATAGATCCCGCTCTGATACCACTGTAGGGTTTGCAGCATAGAAAACAAAAACTTTCCTATGATGGGAACTATGTACCAAGATCTATCTACTAGATACAAACAACGGGCGGATGTATATCCGTAGAGAACATACCCTTGAAGAACGACAAAGCTTAACGAGTTCAACTCGTGGTTGATGTAGACGATCTCTTGCCGATCTCAAGATTGAGAGGAAGTCCTAGCGCCACAAATCAGCAGCGCATCCGTGCTCGCACACACGTTCGAGGCACCGAGCAACCTCCGCCTCCTCGCTCCAGCGATGTAGCGGAAGCACAACTCTTTCTTGCCAAATAGCCACCGGGAACATGTATCTCGCTAGTCCGAGACCATGGGGGATAAATTCTAGAGGGGGAGAGAGATCCTTCACGAGGAGGTGTGAGAGACAAGTGAGGAGGGGGGCTCCTTTTATAGGAGGAGGGGGACCTCAAGGGGGTGGCCGGCGCATGGGGCTTCCCCCTTGCCCTCCCCTCTTCATGTGGGTGGACACTCCACTCACAAAATTCCTTTAAATTCCCTCCACTCAAAAGTCCACTCAAATTCCCATTAAATTTCCACCAAATTTAATGCAAACTCTCATTAAATAAAACTCTTTTATTTTATTCAGAATTTTGTCAATTACTTTAATGACAAACATTCACAAATAACCCCTTGCTAGAATTCCATTTCACATGCATAACCACTATATGCAAATTCACCAAAACCTGTTTTGTATCTAGTGAAATAAATTCGCGCTTGTTTATTCTTTAGGCATGAAACATTTGCTCCAATTGGATGTCGGTGTCTCTTAAGTGTGTCACCCTACGGTTTGTGAATAATGCGGACATGATCGAGACCCTCTCGGATCAATAATCGAGTTTAGATCTGAGACCCATCTCGACTCCCACACATTCAACGATGACTTTCTTGTGATGGTCGGAACCTTTTACACTAGTATCTTAATCCCTTTGTTTCACGATATATTACATGTCCGAGATTCGATCATCGGTATCTCCATACCTAGTATGATCTCGTTACCGACATGCACTCTTTTCTCGTTCCCGTGATATAACATTCTAGTGATCAAATCACTTGCTTGCAAGCTAATCAATGTGATATCACCGAGAGGGCCCAGAGTATATCTATCCGTCATCGGGATGAAAAAATTCCACTCTCGATCCATGAACCTCAACATAACACTTTATTAGTTCTAAATCCATCTTTATAATCACCCTGTTACGGTGTGACGTTTGATGTTATCAAGAAACTCTTCCGGTGTTAGTGATTGACATGATCTCATGGTCTAAGGATTAGGATCACTTCGTAAGTTGTTATAGCAATATAAACTCAATGACTTTGATCGTAATGCTATACTTCAGATGAATGTTCATCACATCATTACACTAATGTTGTGATCACGTTATTAACAACATCCAATGTCCATGATCAGGAAACCTTGATCATCTTGTTAATCCACGAGCTAGTTTATGAGAGAGGCATAACTAGGAACTTTCTGTTTGTTTATTAAACACACATGTATTAATGTTTACGTATTAATACAATTATAGCATGCAAAATAAACATCTATAATATACTTGGAATACACATAATAAACACTTTATTATTGCCTCTCAGGGCATATTCCCTTCAAAAATAACTTCTATACCAAAGATACGAATCCACTAAAAAGGTAAAAGATAAAAGATAATGATGTGATACCGCGACACTCCCCCAAGCTTGGAACAAGCCAAGGGGATGCCAAACCTGATGACGAATTACTCCTTCGGTGGTGGTGTTCTCTTGATAATCTCCTCAATCAATTTCCTCAATCCTCAATCTCGAAGGTCAGAGTACGAATCAACTCCGAATTTTTCTCAGTGTGATTCATGATCATATCGGACCAAGAGTCCTAGTCCTTGATATTATTTCCCCACTCTTCCTTCTTAGTATGTTCCTTTCCTGCATAGTTAGAACGAGGCAGATCCCAAATCGAGGGCAAGTTCCCTTTGGGCACCTATTGGTATTGTTGCTCATGTATAAGAGTATGGAAGGGATTCTTGGTACGTGGAGGAGGTGACCGTGGAGCAAGGATATGACGCGGGGTTTTTCCCTCCTATAGACATCCGTGTTGTCCTCCTAAGCTTGGTAGGTTTTGCCACCACTCCAATGCTTGCGACGGTGGCGCGGGTGTCCGAATGCTCGTCCTCCTCCATGTCTTCTTTATCCCCTACCAAAATATCCTCCTCCTTGGGGTTTTGAGGATCATCTTCCTCGGGCTTCTTGCCTTTGTCATTGGCGGAGACCATGGTGCTCTAAACTTGAGAAGATTTCCTGACAGAAACAGATCGAAATGAAAACACGATGAGAACACGATGCACGAACCTCGGGGGATCGGGGGGTTATATATTACGAAGTTTCAATGCATAAGGAAGGTTCTGGTGTGAAAGTAAGGTCACGAACCTTCTGTTTTCACCACTTTTACCGAATCAAAGACGAACTCTGCAGATTCTGGTGTTTGGTTTCTGATAAATTCTTTCGGATTCACCATTTGAATAATATCAACGTCTTCGTTATAAGAATCTCCAGAAATATAATGTTTTAGTCTTTGACCATTCAACACATGTGTTGTGTCATCCTTCAAAGAAGATATTTTGATAGCACCTGAACGATATACTTGCTTAATAACAAAAGGTCCTTCTAGTTTTGAGAGTAGTTTCCCTGCAAAAAATCTGAGATGAGACCTATACAAAAGAACTTTCTCACCAACATAGAACTCCCTTTTAAGAATTCTCCTATCATGCCATCTTTTTACTTTTTCCTTAAAGAGTCTAGCATTTTCATAAGCTTCACTTATCCACTCATCTAAGGTACTCAAGTCAAGCAGTCTTTTCTCACTAGCAATTTTAAAATCTCTCTTCAATTCTTTCACTTCCCAATAAGCTTTGTGTTCTAATTCTGAAGGCAAGTGACAAGCTTTCCCATAGACCATTTTGTAAGGAGACATCCCCATAGGATTTTTATAAGCAGTTCTATAAGCCCATAAAGCGTATTCAACTTTTTAGCCCAATTTTTCCTAGATCTATTAACAGTCTTCTGCAAGATAGATTTAATTTCCCTATTGGAAAGTTCTACTTGCCCACTGGTTTGGGGGTGATAAGCTGAAGCTATTCTATGGTTAACATCATATTTAGCGAGAGTTTTCTGATACATCGGAAACGTATCTATAATTTTTGATGCTCCATGCTTGTTTAGTATCTACTTTGCTTTTCTTTGTCTAAACTTTGAGGTGTTTTTATATCTTTTGTGGAACTAACCTATTAACAAGTTTTCATAGTGCCAGTTGCCTGTTTTGTTCTGTTTTTGGTTCCAGAAAGGCATAAAATCAATATTCTCGGAATTGGACGGGACAAAAGCCAAAGTCAATATTTTACCGTGGGCCACACGAAGTCCAGAGGAGAGACGGAGTAGCGGACCAGGGCGGCCAGACCCCCCTAGGCGTGGGTGGGCCCACGCCGCGCCTGGGTAGGGTGTGGGGCCCCTGGCCGCCTCCCAGCCTCACCTCTTCGCCTATAAGAAGCCCCCGATGCAGACACCCTAGGCACCCGATCAAAACTCCACGAAACCTTATGCAGCCGCCGCCACCGTCGTCCCTAGATCAGGGGGAGTGTCTGAAGTTCTTCGTGGCACCCTGTCGGAGGGGAGATCATCCCGGAGGCCTTCTTCTCCGGTATGATGCGTGAGTAGTTCCACCTTGGACTATGGGTCCATGTAGTAGCTAGATGGTTGTATCTCCTCCTTGTGCTTTCATGTATAGATCTTGTGAGCTCCGTTCATGATCAACATCTAATCTATTTGTAATCATGCATGTTGTGTTTATGGGGATCCGATGGATATTGAGATTACTATGTCAGATTGATTAATGGTTTTGTCTATTTGATACTATCATGTCTGTGTTGTTTGTGATCTTGCATGCTCTCCATTGTTAGTAGCTATCTTGGCCAAGTAGTTGCTAGTGACTCCAAGAGGAGGTATTTATGCTTGATAGTTGGTTCATGCCTCTAGTTTCCAAGGGAAGTGCCAGAAATCTCCCATGTTGTTAGTATATGTGATGTTGCCACTAGGGAGAAAACAACGGTCTCTTGTTCATGGAACAAGTGGATTGTTTAACTTACACACTTTGCTTAAAGAAGTTGTCTGTTGCTTGCAACTTAATAGTGGAGGGGGTTCGGATGATAACCTGAAGGTGGACTTCTAGTAATAGATGCAGTTGGATGGCGGTCTATGTATATTGTTGTATTGCCCAATCGAATCTCATAGGATCTTTTTGTCTGGTATTGTATTGTTATGCCTTGCTCAGTTCCTGTCAATTGCCCTGCTGTAATTTGTTTACCCTTCATGCCGTGTTGTTTATCTAAGGAGAGCACCTCTAGTGAACTATGGACCCCGGTCCAATCTTTACCATTGGTATATCTTCCACTGTTACTTGTTTACTTGCTGCAAACCATTACCTTCCACACCATACGTTTAATCCTTTGTTATAGAAAACTGGTGATCTTGACAACCTCACTGATTTGTTGGGGCAAAGTCTTGAGTCTATGTTGTGCAGGTTTTCGCCTTACTTGCAACACCTGTGTGACGTTTCCTTCCTCCTGCTGGTTTGATAACCTCGGTTTCTTACTGAGGGAAAACTTCCTGTTGTGCTGCTTCACACCCTGCTCTTTGGATTCCCAACATGCTCCACGTCAACCATCATTTTCCTAAAACCACCATGAATAAAATGAGAGCCTCCATCAGTCATGAGATATCTAGGCACACCAAACCTAGGAAAAATAACATCTTTAAGCATTTTTAAAGAGGTCTTACCATCAGCACTATTTGTAGGTATGGATTCTACCCACTTTGTAACATAGTCAACAGCAACAAGAATATGAGTACACCCTTTCGAAGGAGTAAAAGGACCCATAAAGTCAAAACCCCAACAATCAAAAGGTTCAATAACAAGAGAATAATTCATAGGCATTTCATTTCGTCTAGAAATGTTACCAACTCTTTGACATTCATCACATGATAAGACAAACTTCCTTGCATCCTTGAAAAGGGTAGGCCAATAAAATCCAGATTGTAAAACCTTTTGTGCAGTCCTATCCCCAGCATGATGTCCTCCATAAGCACTGCCATGACATTTCCTCAATATCTCTTGTTGTTCAAATTTTGGAACACATCTTCGCATAATACCATCTACTCCTTCTTTATGTGGGTCATCCCAAAAATAATGCCTTAGATCATAAAAGAATTTTCTTCTTTGCTGGGATATAAAGGTTGGAGGCAAATACTTGCAAACAATAAAGTTATCATAATCATCATACCAAGTACTCTCATGCGGGCTTACCCTTATTGCAGCCAACTGCTCATTTGGAAAACTATCATTAACAGGAAAAGGGTCAAAAGAAATGTTTTCGAAATTAGATAAATTGTCAACAACAGGATTTTCAGCACCTTTCCTATCTACAATATGCAAATCAAACACTTGTAAAAGCAACACACATCTAATAAGCCTAGCTTAGCATCCTTCTTTGTCATAAGGTACTTAATAGCAGCATGATCGGTATGAATAGTGACCTTTGAATCAACAAGATAGGGTCTAAACTTATCACAGGCAAAGATTACAGCTAAGAACTCTTTTTTAGTAGTAGCATAATTATTTTGAGCAGCATCTAGAGTCTTGATAGCATAATGAATAACATTCAACTTCTTATCAACACGTTTCCCAAGGACAGCACCCACAGCAAAATCACTAGCATCACACATAATTTCAAAAGGTAAACTCCAATCAGGTGGTTGAACAATAGGAGCAGTAGTCAAAGCTTTCTTCTAAGTTTCAAAAGCTTCCTTACAATCATCATCAAAAACAAAAGGTACATCTTTTTGAAGAAGATTAGTAAGGGGCTTTGAAATTTTGGAGAAACCTTTAATAAACCTCCTATAGAAACCAGCATGACCAAGGATACTACGGATACCTTTTATATCTCTAGGACAAGGCATCTTCTCAATTGCTTCAATTTTGGCTCTGTCAACTTCAATGCCTCTTTCAGAAATCTTGTGTCCAAGAACAATCCCTTCATTAACCATGAAATGACATTTCTCCCAATTAACAACAAGGTTGGTTTCTTCACATCTCTGCAAAACTTTATCAAGGTTGTGCAAACAGTTATCAAAAGAAGTTCCATAGACAGAGAAATCGTCCATGAAAACCTCCACAATTTCTTCACAAAAACCATGAAAGATAGCAGACATACATCTCTAAAAGGTAGCAGGAGCATTACATAAACCAAAAGGCATATTCCTATAAGCATAAGTGCCATAAGGACAAGTGGAAGTGGTTTTCTCTTGGTCTTGCGCTTTCACAGCAATTTGAGAGAACCCGGAATAACCATCAAGAAAACAAAAGTGGGTCTTTTTAGACAACCTCTCAAGCATTTGATCAATAAAGGGCAAAGGATAATGATCTTTCTTTGTAACTTTATTAACCTTCCTAAAATCAATGCACATCCTATACCCAACCACTACTCTTTGGGGTATAAGCTCATTATTTTCATTAGGTACAACAGTAATTCCCCCTTTCTTTGGAACACAATGAATAGGGCTAACCCATTGACTATCAGCAATAGGGTAAATAATACCAGCATCAAGGAGTTTTAATACCTCATTTCTTACCACATTCTTCATCTTAGGATTTAGATGGCGTTGGTGCTCAACAACTGGTTTTGCTTCAGGTTCTATATTAATAGCATGCTGACATATAGTAGGAGAAATCCCTTTTAAATCATCAAGAGTATAGCCCATAGCTCCTCGGTGTTTCTTCAGTATTTCGAATAACCTCTCTTCTTCTTTTACTTAAAGTTTAGAACTAATAATAATAGGATATACTTTCTTATCATCAAGATAAGCATATTTAAGATCATCAGGTAAAGGCTTTAATTTGAAAACAGGGTTCCCTTTAGGTGGTAATGTGGTACCCAAATCTTCCACAGGTAGATTATGCTTAAGTAACCCTGGCTAACGAAGGAAAACCTCGTCAATCTCATTTCTTTCCTTCATGAATACATTGATTTCATGATCTTCCATGAACTGCTGCAAGGCATTGTTAGGTGCAAGAGAAATAGCAGAAAGTTGTTCAACCCTGAAATCCTCATTAGGTAGTTCATTTTCATAAGGAGTTTTAGCAAATTTGGAAAAATTAAACTCATAAGACTCTCCATCAAACTTAGTAAAAAAATTCCTTTCTACAATCTATGATAGCCCCACAAGTATTCAAGAAGGGTCTAACAAAGATAATAGGATGGGTTTTACTAGCTTCAGAACCAAGTACTAGAAAATCAGCAGGATATTTAATCTTACCACAAATAACCTCCACATCTCTTACAATTCCAATGGGATATACTGTCTCTCTATTAGCAAGGTGAATAACCATATCAATGTCCTCAAGCTCACAAGGACCAATTCCATGCATAATTTCCCTATAAAGCTCATAAGGTATGGCACTAGAACTAGCACCAATATCACATAAACCATAATATCAATGATCACCAATTCTAACAGAAAGCACATGGACACTAGCTTTTCTAGCCTTACTTGGATGAGAAATAATATTAGAAACGTCTTCATAGAAGACAATGTGCTCATCCTCTACATTTCTAGTGACAAGATCCTTCACTACCCCAGGTTCATTATTTATTTGCTCATCAGGTTTCACAGTTTTCTTTGTACCTTTGTTATTCGCACTAATCATCATAGAATACTCCTTTACCTTAGCTGGGAAAGGTATTTTCTCAACATAAGGTTCAAGCAAAATATGATCAATAGTACAAACTTCAGTGCTTCTAACAGGAACATGACTAATAACATCTTTATATGGTGCATGGTACTTATTCCACTTCTTTTTGGGAATTTGTTTGTAAGAGGCAAAGGCTTTAAAACAATTGGCAATACTTTGGGAGTCAAGACCAAACTCATTACTAATATCAAGGAAGTCATCCATTCCCATAAAAGATTTAATGCATTCATAATCATAGTTTATACCTGACTTTCTTCCTTTGTCATTCTCCCAAACTTCAGTGTTCTCTTGAATACGGTCTAGGAGATCCCATTTAGCTTCTTCCTTCATACGTGTGAATGATCCAGCACAAGAAGCATCTAGTAAATCTTTATCATGAAGAGAAAGCCTAGCATAAAATTTATTGATAATAATATTGTTAGGGAGTTCATGAATAGGACATTTAAGCATTAGTAACTTCAATCTCCCCCAAGCTTGAGTTGTACTCTCCATCACGAGGCCAAAATTTATATATCAGATTTATATCCTTATGAATTTCACTGGGAGGATAGAATTTAGAATAAAAGAGAGGTACTATTTCCTCCCATTCCATGGATTGTCCTTTCTTCAGTATATTATACCATTCTTCAGCTCTCCCTTTCAAGGATATAGAGAGTAACTTCTTCTTCACCTTTCAGTTGTGATACCTGCACACTTAAACAACCCTCATAATTCATGGATAAAAAGCAAATGATCACCAGGATGGACAGTTCCATCCCCAAAATAATAATTATCCATAACACGATCAACAATACTTGTAGGTATCTTAAAAGGATCTATCTTAACAAGTGGTGGTTCATCTACTACCCTAACAGTGGTAGTAGTTTTCCCAAACAGAAAACCAAGTGGGTTATCCATATTGGAAACAAAGTAATAAGTAGAAATAAAAAGCAATACTCATAGTAGAAGTTTCCTTTACCGGTTCCACTCTTCAATAGCGCTTCACTCCCCGGCAACGGCGCCAGAAAATAGTATTGATGACCCACAAGTATAGGGGGTGTATCGTAGTACTTTTGATAAATAGGAGTGCCGATCCCAATGAGGAGCAGAAAGTGTTGACTAGTGGTATGGAGTAGGAATTCTCTGTAAATACTTAGCAACGGATTTTTAGGGGTTTTCTGATAAAGCAACAAAACAAAGTCCAAGTAATAAAGACAACGAACAACTGCAGCAAGTGGCCCGATCCTTTCTTAGCAAAAGACAAGACGGTGGAAATACTTATAAGGACCAAACGTTCTCGAGGACACATGGGAATTCTGTCAAGTGCTTTCGCTTCAAATAGCTGAGTACTCTTCTTTGGTGTTGTAAGTGTTGTGTGGGTGAACCTGTTCTAATGTACCGACCTTACGTGGACTAATACATATTTGTGATTAAACCCCCTGCAAGCATCTGCAACTACAGGAAAGCAATTAAGATATAAGCCTAACCACAGCCTTAAACTCTGAGATCCTACACTCCCTTGTGCAATGGTGTCCTAACGGGGTCTCAGGTTTCTGTCACTCTGGCAACCCCACAATTAGTAGCCAAATACACAATGCATTCCCAGGCCCATAAATGGTGAAGTATCATGTAGTCGACATTCACATGACACCACTAGAAGAATAGCACCACAACTTAAATACTAAACCATTGAATAATATCTCAACACAAATCCACTACTAACAACATGAATTCTCCCATGTCCTCAAGAACTAAACGAACTACTCACAAGACATCATATGGATCAAGATCAAAGATGATATGGTGATGGATAACAATCTAAACATAAACAATAATCCAATGGTTCCACTCACAATCATCAACTACAATAGTAATCAACACCGGGAAAGTTTCCCCTAAGAACTATGCAAGTATTCAACACAACTATTATAGTGGGATGCAGTGGTGATGATGGTGTTGGTGGAGATGATGGTGTGGATGATGATGATGATGATCCCGATTAAGTCTATCTTGATGATGGTGTTGATGGCGACGATCTCCCCTCTCCTGGAAGGAATTTCCCTGGCAGAAATCTGTCTGCCGGAGAGCTCTTTCTCTCTCGGTGTTTTCCGCCCCGCAGAGGCGATGGAATCTTTATGTGGTCTCTCCCCGTGTTTTAGGGTTCCGATAGGAAGAAATAGGCGATAGGGCGGAGTCAGAGGCCGGCTAGGTGGGACACACCCACCCTAGGCGTGGCCTAGGGGGCCCGCGCCTGGGGGGTGTGGGCCTCCTGTGGCTCAACTCCGCCTTCCCTTCTGGCTTCCTTCATCTTCTAGGAAAATATAATTTCCATGATTTTTCTGGTATTTTTCTGATCTTCGCAAAATTTCATCAAAACACCTCTTTTTCCATCAGAATCTTGACTCCGGCGGTCCATCCTACAAAAATCATCCAACATGCAAAAACAGAGGAAAAGACATAAGTAACACCTCATAATAAGACACATATCAATGAATAGAGGAAAATTATGATATATAATAGTGATGCAAATTAGACGTATCAAATGCCCAGTCTGCATCCGTGAATATGCTAACACCGGTGGAATTAGACTTGCGGATCTACAGTCATGTATCCAGCGTATGTTTGACATATCTTAGAATACGCTTAACAACTTCCCAATGAACCTCAGTCGAATGAGAGAGAAACTGGCACACCTTGTTCAAGGCAAAAGAAATATCTGGGCGAGTGAGCGTTAAGTACTGAAGTGCTCCAACCACACTTCGTACCGGAAAAAATCATCAGCACTGAGAAGAGCACCAGACTCACGAGACAGTGGCTCTATCGTGACAAGCGGAGTGGAAGTGGGCTTGCAATTCTGCATATTGATTCGATAAAGGAGATCAAGTGCATACTTTCACTAAGTCAATGACCTGCCCCCTAAATGGAAGGACGCTTCCAATCCAAGAAAGTACTCCAGCTTGCCCAAATCTTTGATAGGAAAACTAGCATGTCCTCCCAGCGGCGCTCTGTTTGGCTGAGTGTGAAACAAGATAGGGAAAGAAGAAAGGGTCACGACGGTTAAGTACTAAAGGCTCATACGTCCCGGTTGGAGCTACCAACCGGGACTAAAGGGTCATAGTCCCAGTTGGTGGCTCCAACCGGGACTAATGCTCCACCCTTTCGTCCCGGTTGGAACCACCAACCGGGACAAAAGGGCCTATTTTGGGCCAGCCCTAAATTGCGCGCAGAGCCCTTTTGTCCCGGTTGGAATCTCCAACCGGGACTAAAGGGCCTGTTTTCAAAAAAAAATCAACTTTTCACTCGAGGTTCCCGCCTTTTTTTATTTAGGAGTTTAAAATTTTCATGGTTTTTAAATGGTAAATCATTTGGAATCTTAAAAAACTTTAAACATAAATAGTGTTTGAATTTGAATAACTAATTCAAAACCATTTTCTGTTTTTTAAAATAATTATTGTAGCTATTTAAACTATTAACAATTTTAATTAAAAATGAATTAACTAATATTTTTTGCATATTTTGGAATCTTAGAAAAACTATAAACATGAAAAGTGTTTGAATTTAAATAACTAATTCAAAACCATATTCTGTTTTCTAAATTGATTATTGTAACTATGTAAACTATTAACCATTATCAATTAAAAATGAATTAACTAATATTTTTTGCATATTTTGGAATCTTAAAAAACTTTAAACATAAAAAGTGTTTGAATTTGAATAACTAATTAAATACCATTTTCTGTTTTCCAAAATAATTATTGTAACTATTTAAACTATTAACCATTTTCATGTTTCAAACTATGGTCAAAACGGCGTGCATGAAGATATGGGACGAGCCTAACTAGAACTTGCATTGGATCTCTGAATAAACAACATATTTTGAGTCTACAAATTATTTTTTCAAAAAATCACGAGCGTTAGATCATATACCTATAGTTCAAATCGGACCCACTTCCTACCGACTCGGCAGATATTTGTCTTTTTCACCAAGGGAGGACGGAAATATTTGAGATATCTCGGTTGGGAGATCGTCCATGTAAGGTGGTCTAGTATTTTAGAAAAATGGGATGATAGCTTTATAAAATAGCATTTTGGCGGTTGCTTCACAAAACACCCCTTTTTTGCACCCGGAAAATAAAAAATGGCTTTTCCGTGTGACGAAAAGGAAAACTTCCTGCTGCAACATTGTTCGTCATCCCAAGATACATGTGTGCGCACAATATGTCACAGTATTACGAACTATGCCGCGATTCTGGATATAACATTGGTCATTTGGACCGAAAGTCATGAAACCTCGAACATGATAGCTCATTTTGTGAAGGTTTTTTCGAGACATAATAAATATACCAAGTTTGGTATTTTTTCCTTGCAACTATGTCACATATGACACTTCACGAAGGATTTACATTGTTCGGACCATTTTTAAATTTATTATACCCGTTTCGAATTTTTCCTATTTCAAACTATGGTCAGAACGACGTGCATGAATATAGGGGATGAGCCTTGTTAGAACTTGCATTGGATCTCTGAAGAAACAACATATTGTGAGCCTAAAATGATTTTTAAAAAAAATCACGAACGTTAGATCATGTACCTGTAGTTCAAACCAGACCCACTTCCTACTGATTCAGCACACGTTGGTATTTTCCACCTGGGAAGGACGAAAAGGTTTGAAATCTTCCGGTTAGAAGATCGTCCATGTAAGGTGGTCTAGTATTTTAGACAAATGGGGTGGTAGCATTCTGAAATAGCATTTTGGGGGTTGCTTCATAAAACTCTCCTTTTTTACGCCCGGAAAATGGAAAATGGATTTTCCATGAGATGAAAAGGAAAACTTCCTACTGCAACATTATTTACCATCCCAAGCTGCACTTGTGTGCACAATATGGGCATGCAACATTATTTACCATCCCAAGATGCACTTGTGTGCACAATATGGGCACAGTATCACAAACTATGCCGTGATTATGCACATAACATTGGTCATTTGGATAGAAAGCCATGAAACCTCGAACATGATAGGTCATTTTGCTAAGTTTTTAGGACATAATCCATATACCAAGTTTGGTATTTTTCCTTGCAACCGTGTCATATAATATGGCACCACGCGAAGGATTTACATTGTTCGGACCGTTTTTGAATTTCTTATGTCCGTTTCAAATTTTTCCCATTTCAAACTATGGACAAAACGACGTGCATGGAGATAGGATATGAGCCTCATGAGAACTTGCATTATATCGATGAAGAAACAAAATATTGAGAGTCTCAAAATGATTTTTTCAAAAAATCATTAAATTTAGATCGTGTACATGTAGTTCAAACCGGACCTACTTCTTGCCGATTCGGCAAGCATTTATCTTTTTTATGTGGGAAGGACGAAAAGGTTTCAGATCTCTCGGTTGGGAGATCGTCCATGTAAGATGGTCTAGTATTTTAGAAAAATAGGGTGGTATCATTCTAAAACAGCATTTTGGTGGTTGCTTCACAAAACGTCCCATTTTTTGCGCCCGGAAAATGGAAAATGGCTTTTCCATGCAACGAAAAGGAAAACTTCCTACTGCAACATTGTTCGCCATCCCAAGATGCATGTGTGTGCATAAAATGGGCAAAATATAACAAACTATGCCGCAATTCTGCACATAACATTGGTCATTTTGACCAAAAACCATGAAACCTCGAACATGATAGGTCATTTTGTGAAGGTTTTTTCGAGACATAATCAATATAACAAGTTTGGTATTTTTACTTGCAACTATGTCACATAATATGACACCACGCGAAGGATTTACATTGTTCGGGCCATTTTTTAATTTCTTATGCCCGTTTTAAAATATGGTTAAAATGGCGTGCATGAAGATAGGGTATGAGTCTCGTTAGAACTTGCATTGTATCCTGAAGAAACAACATATTGTGAGTCTAAAATGATTTTTTTTCAAAAAATCACGAGATTTAGATCATGTACCTATAGTTCAAACCGGATCTACTTCCTACCGACTCGGCAGACATTTGTGTTTTTCACCCGGAAGGACAGAAAGGTTTAGGATCTTCCCGTTAGGAGAAAGTCCATATAAGGTGGTCTAGTATTTTAAAAAAATGGGTAGGTAGAATTCTGAAACAGCATTTTGGTGGTAGCCTCACAAAACGCCCCATTTTTTGTGCCCGGAAAATGGAAAATGGCTTTTTCGTGCAACAAAAAGGAAAACTTCCTACAGCAACATTGTTCGCCGTTCCAAGATGCACGTGTATGCAAAATATGGGAACAGTATCACAAACTATGCCGCAATTCTGCACAGAACATTGGTCATTTGGACCGAAAACCATGAAACCTCGAACATGATAAGTTATTTTGTGAAAGATTTTTGGAGACATAATCAATGTACCAAGTTTGGTATTTTTTACTTGCAACTATGTCACAAAATATGACACCACGTGAAGGATTTACATTCTTCGGACGGTTTTTGAATTACTTATGCCAATTTCAAATTTTCCTCGTTTCAAACTATGGTCAAGACGGCGTGCATGAAGATAGGGGATGAGCCTCGTTAGAAGTTACATTGTATCTCTAAAGAAACAACATATTGTGAGTCTAAAAATGATTTTTTCAAAAAAACGCGAGATTTATATCATGTACCTATAGTTCAAACCGGGCCCACTTCCTACTGATTTGGCAGACATTTGTATTTTTCACCCGAGAAGGATGGAAATATTTGAGATCTCCCTGTTGGTATATCGTCCATGTAAGGTGGTCTAGTATTTTAGAAAAATAGGTTGGTAGCATTATGAAATAGCATTTTGGTGGTTGCTTCACAAAGCGCCCATCTTTTGCGCTCGGAAAATGGAAAATGGCTTTTCCTTGCGATGAAAAGGACAACTTCATACTGCAACATTGTTTGCCGTCCCAAGATGCACGTGTGTGCACAATATGGGCACAGTATCACAAACTATGTCGCGATTATGCACATAATATTGGTCATTTGGACCGAAAGCCATGAAACCTCGTACATGATAGCTCATTTTGTGAAGGTTTTGTCGAGAGATAATAAATATACCAAGTTTGGTATTTTTCCCTTGCAATTCCTCCCTCCGTTTCAAATAATAAGGCGCACATGGATTCCAATGCAAAGTTTGACTGAGTAAATAGAACAACTAAAATTTGATTATATTATGTAAAATTAGTATCGTTGGATTCGTACTGAAACACACTTTCCAATGATACTAATTTTGTACCAATATTTTTTGTATATTTAGAGTAAATCTTGGTAAAAAAATCACGCAAAACGAGGACTCTTTATTCATTGGAACGGAGGTAGTATGTCACATAATATGATACCTCGCGAAGGATTTACATTGTTTGGACCGTTTTTAAATTTCTTATGCCTGTTTCGTGTTTTTCCAGTTTCAAACTATGGTCAAAACGGCGTGCATGAAGATAGGGGATGATCCTTGTTAGAACTTGCATTGGATATCTAAAGAAACAACATATTGTGAGCCTAAAAATGATTTTTTTTCAAAAATCACGAGCGTTAGATCATGTACCTGTAGTTCAAACCAGACCCACTTCCTACCGATTCGGCAGACATTTGTCTTTTTCATCTGGGAAGGACGGAAAGGTTTGAAATCTCCCGGTTGGAGGATCGTCCATGTAAAGTGGTATAGTATTTTAGAAAAATGGGGTGGTATCATTCCGAAACAGCATTTTGGTGGTTGCTTCATAAAACGCTCCTTTTTTGCGCCCGGAAAATGAAAAATGGCTTTTCCGTGCGACGAAAAGGAAAAATTTCTACTACAACATTATTTTTCGTCCCAAGATGCACTTGTGTGCATAATATGGACACAGTATCACAAATTATGCAGCGATTATGCACATAACATTGGTCATTTGGACAGAAAGCCATGAAACCTCGAACTTGATAGGTAATTTTGTTAAGGTTTTTCCGAGACATAACCAATATACCAAGTTTGGTATTTTTCCTTGCAACTATGTCATATAATAGGACACCACGCGAAGGATATACATTGTTTGGACCGTTTTTGAATTTCTTATGCCCGTTTCAAAATTTTCCCGTTTCAAACTATGGAAAAAACGGCGTGTGTGAAGATAGGAGATGAGCATCATTAGAACTTGCATTATATCTCTTAAGAAACAAAATATTGTGAGTCTCAAAATGATTTTTTTCAAAAAATTATTAGATTTCCATCATGTGCATGTAGTTCAAACTAGACCCATTTCCTGCCGATTCAACAGACATTTGTCTTTTTCATCCGGGAAGGACGGAAAGGTTTCAGATCTCCCGGTTCATGTAAGGTGGTCTAGTTTTTTAAAAAAATTGGGTGGTAGCATTCTGAAATAGCATTTTGGTGGTTGCTTCCTAAAACTCTCCTTTTTTACGCCCGGAAAATGGAAAATGGATTTTCCATGCGACGAAAAGGAAAACTTCCTACTACAACATTATTTGCTATCCCAAGATGCACTTGTGTGCATAATATGGGCACAGTATCACAAACTATGCCGCGATTATGCACATAACATTGGTCATTTCGACAAGAAGCTATGAAACCTCGAACAAGATAGGTCATTTTGTTAAGGTTTTTTTGAGACATAATCCATATACCAAGTTTGGTATTTTTCCTTGAAACTGTGTCATATAATATGGTACCACGCAAAGGATTTACATTGTTCGGACTGTTTTTGAATTTCTTATGCCCGTTTCAAAAAAAATCCCGTTTCAAATTAGGGACAAAACGACGTGCTTGAAGATAGGATATAAGCCTCATTAGAACTTGCATTATATCTCTGAAGAAACAAAATATTGTGAGTCTCAAAATGATTTTTTTTAAATCATTAGATTTAGATCATGTACCTGTAGTTTAAACTGGACCCACTTCCTACCGATTCGGCAGACATTTGTCTTTTTATCCAGAAAGGACGGAAAGGTTTCAGATCTCCCGGTTGAGAGATTGTCCATGTAAGGTGGTCTAGTATTTTAGAAAAATAGGGTGGTGGCATTCTGAAATAGCATTTTGGTGGTTGCTTCACAAAACGCCCCATTTTTTGCGCCCGGAAAATGGAAAATGGCTTTTCCATGCGGTGAAAAGGAAAACTTCCTATTGCAACATTGTTCATCGTCCCAAGATGCACGTGTGTGCACAATATGGGCACAGTATCACAAACTATGTCGCCTTTCTGCACATAACATTGGTCATTTGGACCGAAAATCATGAAACCTCGAACATGATAGGTCATTTTGTGAAGGTTTTTTCGAGACATAATCAATATAACAAGTTTGGTATTTTTACTTGCAACTATGTCACATAATATGACACCACGTAAAGGATTTCCATTGTTTGGACCGTTTTTGAATTTCATATGCCTGTTTCGAACTATGGTTAAATCGGCGTGCATGAAGATAGGGGATGAGCCTCGTTAGAACTTACATTGTATCTATGAAGAAACAACATATTCTGAGTCTAACAATGATTTTTTCAAAAAATCACGAGATTTAGATCATGTCCCTATAGTACAAACCAGACCCACTTCCTACTGATTCTGTAGACATTTGTCTTTTTTACCCGGGAAGGACGGAAAGGTTGAGATCTCCCCGTTGGGATATAGTCCATGTCAGGTGGTCTAGTATTTTAGAAAAATGGGTTGGTAGAATTCTGAAACGGCATTTTGGTGATAGCTTCACAAAATGATCCTTTTTTGCGGTCGGAAAATGGAAAATGGCTTTTCCGTGCGACGAAAAGGAAAACTTCCTACAACAACATTGTTCATGGTCCCAAGATGCACGTGTGTGCACAATATAGGCACAGTATCACAAACTACGTCATGATTCTGCACATAACATTGGTCATTTGAACCGAAAACCATGAAATATCGAACATGATAGGTCATTTTGTGAAGGTGTTTTCGAGACATAATCAATATACCAAGTTTGGTATTTTTTACTTTCAACTATGTCACATAATATGACACCACGTGAAGGATTTATATTGTTCGGACCATTTTTGAATTACTTATGTCCATTTTGAATTTTCCTCCTTTCAAACTATGGTCAAGACGGTGTGCATGAACATAGGGGATGATCCTCGTTAGAAATGGCATTGTAACTCTAAAGAAATAACATATTGTGAGTCTAAAAATGATTTTTTTTCAAAAACATACGATCTTTATATCATATACCTGTAGTTCAAACCAGACCCACTTCCTACCGATTTTGCAGACATTTGTCTTTTTCACCTAGGAAGGATGGAAAGGTTTGAGATCTCTCCGTTGGGATATCGTCCATGTAAGGTGGTCTAGTATTTTAGAAAAATAGGTCGGTAACATTCTGAAACAGCATTTTTTTGGTTGCTTCACAAAACGTCCATTTTTTGCGCCCGGAAAATAGAAAATGGTTTTTCCTTGCGACGAAAAGGAAAACTTCGTACTGCAATATTTTTCGCCGTCCCAAGATGCACATATGTGCATAATATGGGCATAGTATCACAAACTATGCTGCGATTCTGCACATAATATTGGTCATTTGGACCAAAGCCAAGAAACCTCGAACATGATAGGTCATTTTGTGTAGGTTTTTTTGATACATAATCAATATACCAAATTTGGTATTTTCCTTGCATCTATGTCGCATAATAGGACACTACGCGAAGAATTTACATTGTTTGGACCGTTTTTGAATTTCTTATGACCGTTTCGAATTTTTCCCATTTCAAACTATGGTCAAAACAGCATGCATGAAGATAGGGGATGAGCCTCGTTAGAATTTTCATTGGATCTCTGAAGAAACAACATATTGTGAGTCTAAAAATGATTTTTTTTAGAAAATCACGAGCTTTAGATCATGTACCTGTAGTTCAAACCAGACCCACTTCCTAACGATTCGGCAGACATTCGTCTTTTTCACCCGGGAAGGACAGAAAGGTTTGAGATCTTCCGGTTGGGATATAGTCCATGTAAGGTGGTCTACTATTTTATAAAAATAAGTTGGTAGCATTCTGAAACAGCATTTTGGTGGTTTCTTCACAAAACGCCCCGTTTTTTGCGTCCGGAAAATGGAAAATGGCTTTTTCGTGCGACAGAAATAAAAACTTCCTACTGCAACATTGTTTGACATCCCAAGATGCACGTGTGTGCACAATATGGGAATAGTATCACAAACTATGTCGCGATTCTACATATAACATTAGTTATTTGGGCCGAAAGCCTTGAAACCCAATACATTATTTTGCTCCATCAAACTAGACGATGACTCCTGGTGCCTGAGCCACGGGAGGTGGACACCCAAAGATAAGGAACCATCACACGAGCATAGCTCGGGTGAGATCCCTGAAGAACCTGCCAGGTATCGGAGACCCTGGCGTCCAACGCAACCATATAGCGATGGACGTGCTCGTCCTCGTCACTGACACAACGTTGTACCACCTCCTCGTGGGTCGGCTCCCGCTGCACCGATTGTGGACCAGCGAGCGCCACCAAAGAAGGTCTAGGTAGAAGACGAGACCCGGATTCCTCACCAAGCGACGCGTCCCAGAAGGTAGCACCTCCCAGTGCCAGCCCAGTGGAGCCCAGTCTCGAACATGCCCGGCGGTTCCTAGTACTTCGTCGTTGTCGCTGAGTTGACCACGAGTATGCGGGATAGGAATCCTAAAGTAGGCGTCGGGGAATGTGTGGATGTGTGGGTGACCATGACGGTCGGCCTATATATAGAGGGAAAGGGCGGGAAAACATGGCGGGAATCATAGAGAAAGGTGGAAAAACGTGGCAGGAAGCGGAGGGAAAGGACAGGAAAACATGGAGGGAAGCGGAGGAAAAGGGCGCGAAAACATGACGGGGAAATATCTTTAGTCCCGAATGGTGTCTCCAACCGGGACTAAAGGTTCATCTTTAGTCCCGGCTGGTGAAACCAACCGGGACTTAAGGGGTTGTGGAAGGCTAGGGCCGGCGCGAGCATATTTAGTCTCGGTGGTCTCTCCAATTGGTACTAAAGATGAACCTTTATTCCTGGTTGGAGAAACCAACCGGGACAAAACATGAGTGGTGACACTATTCTGGTGGGTGGCAGCACTAATGACATGGGTGAGTGTCGACATTATGTCATGAGTGTCGACACTATGTCGTGCTGCTTGTACTATAAATAGGCATCCTCGTGAGTCCTCAGGCATCTCCAATATGGTGTGCGAGAGAAGGGACAACACTACGGACAGTTTGAGGGAGATGCCGAAGGATCGAGTCCTCGGGCATCTCCAACAAACTGGTCATAGATGCACTCCCTAATATGTGAAATTAGTTAGCTCCCAGGCGTATTGATCTACTTAGAGAAGTTATAAGTTGCAAGATTGTGTGCGAGAGAAGGGACACCACTACGGCCAGTTTTAGGGAGATGCCTAAGTATCCAGTCCTTAGGCATCTCCACAAAACTGGTCATGGAGGCACTCCCTAATATGTGAAATTTTAGTAGGAAATGGTCCATTATTCCCGGTTTCCTAATTGGGATTACAGAATCAGGACAAGGCCCCTTTAGTCCTGGTCCAGCCACAAACCGGGACTAACACTCAAGACATTTATTAATATTAAAAAACCAGGACTACGTAATCGGTACTGAAGCCCCCCCTTGGCATTTATTAATATTAAACTTGGAAAATTGCAAATATTATAAAATATCCTTCACAAAATGAACTATCATGTATCATGGCCTTTAGGTTCACAATATGCGGCCGACCGACCAAATTTGAACTAGAGGTACACAATATGAGGCCATGAACTTCTTGGCGTATGTCCCTTGCTTATGATCACTTCGAATGTAACCATGGAGCATCTTCTTTATTTAACGGGATGCTTGGGTCAGTTTTCACTGTGAAGGGTGGAATTTCATCAAACTTATTATAATCTTATGACATGTATGTCTTCTCCTCGATGATACGTCGGAAACGTATCTATATTTTTTTATGTTCCATGCTTGTTTAGTATCTACTTTGCTTTCCTTTGTCCACACTTTGAGGTTCTTTTCATATGTTTTCTGGTACTAACCTATTAACAAGTTGCCATAGTGCCAGTTGCCTATTTTCTGTTGTTTTTGGTACTAGAAAAGCTAGTAAGGAAATATTCTCGGAATTGGACGGGGCAAAAGCCAAAGTCAATATTTCACCGAGGAGAACACATAGTCCAGAGGAGAGACAGAGAGGCGCCACAGGGCGGTCGCACCCCCAGGCGTGGGCCCACCCTAGGCCGCGCCTGGGAAGGGTGTGGCCCCCCTGGCCACCTCTCTGCCTTGCCTCTTCGCCTATAAGAAGCCCCTGATGCCTAAACCCTTAGAACCCGATCAATATTTCACGAAACCGTCTATAGCCGCCGCCACCATCGTCCCTAGATCGGGGGGATCTAAAGCTCTTACCGGCACCCTACAGGAGTGGAGATCATCCCGGAGGCCTTCTTCTTCATCATGTCAGCCTCCAGTATGAAGCTGAGTAGTTCCACCTTGGACTACGGGTCTATGTAGTGGCTAGATGGTTGTATCTCCTCCTTTGTGCTTTCATGTCTAGATCTTGTGAGCTCCGTTCATGATCAAGATCTCATCTATTTGTAATCATGCATTTTGTGTTTGCGGGGATCCGATGGATATTGAGATTACTATGTCGGATTGATTAATGGTTTTGTCTTATTGATTCTATCATGTCTGTGTTGTTTGTGATCTTGCATGCTCCCCGTTGTTAGTAGCTATCTTGGCCAAGTAGTTGCTAGTGACTCCAAGAGGGGGTATTTATGCTCGATAGTGGGTTCATGCCTCTATTTAATAAAGGGAAGTGACAGAAATCTCTAAGGTTGTAGATGTGTTGTTGCCACTAGGGAGAAAACAATGGTCTCTTATTCATGTAACAAGTGGATTGTTTACCTTACACACTTTGCTTAAAGCAGTTGTCTGTTGCTTTCAACTTAATACTGGAGGGGGTTTGGATGATAACCCAAAGGTGTACTTCTAGTCATAGATGTAGTTGGATGGCGGTCTATGTATCTTGTTGTATTTCCCAATTGAATCTCATAGGATTTTATGTCTAGTATTGCATTGTTATGCCTTGCTCAGTCCTGTCAATTGCCCTGTTGTAATTTGTTTACCCAGCATACAATGTTTGTTTATCTAAGGAGAACACCTCTAGTGAACTATGGACCCCGGTCTAATCTTTACAATTGATATATCTTCCACTGTTATTGTTTACTTGTTACAAACCATCATCACCTTCCACACCATACAGTTAATTCTTTGTTACAACAACCGGTGAGATTGAAAACCTCACTGTTAGTTGGGGCAAAGTCTTGAGTTTGTGTTGTGCAGGTTTTCACGTTCCTTGCAACACCTTTGAGACGTTTCCTTCCTCCTACTGGTTCGATAACCTTGGTTTCTTACTGAGGGAATACTTGCTGTTGTGATGCATCATACCTTGCTCTTGGGGTTTCCCGTCGAAGCGCTCCACGTTGACGCAACGCCATCAAGATTTTCTGGCGCTGTTGCCGGGGAGGCTACGAACGTCTTCACAAGGGGAGTCCATCTCAACCTTGCTATTTAATTTGTTTTTGGTTTGCTTAGTTTCTTTTGCTTGGTTGTGTTTGCCTCTTTTTACCAAAAACTCCAAAAAAATGAGTTTAGTTTGGTTTGCTTTCTCTTATAAAAAACACACAAAAAATAGTTCCTGCTCTAGCTGCTGCTGCTGTTTTTTGCTTGCTCCACTTTTGCCGAAATGAACTCTGCTGAGAACACCAAGTTGTGTGACTTCACTAGCGCAAACAGAAACGATTTCCTTAGCACTCCTATTGCTCCACCTTCTCCTGATGCTACCTTTTATGAAATTAAGCCTGCTTTGTTGAATCTTGTGATGATAGAGCAATTTTCTGGTGCTAGTTCTGATGATGCTACTTCCCATCTCAATAACTTTGTTGAACTTTGTGAGATGCAAAAGTATAAGGATGTAGATGGAGATATTATTAAGTTCAAGTTGTTTCCTTTCTCCTTTAGAGGAAAAGCTAAAGAATGGTTGCTATCCTTGCCTATAAATAGTATTGATTCTTGGATTAAGTGCAAAGATGCTTTTATTGGAAAGTACTACCCTCCTGCTAAGATTATATCTATGAGAAGTGATATTATGAAATTTAAACAACTTGATAATGAACATGTTGCTCAAGCTTGGGAAAGAATGAAATCTTTGGTTAAGAACTGTCCCACTCATGGACTCACTGCTTGGATGATTATCCAGACTTTTTATGCAGGTTTGAACTTCTCTTCAAGAACCTGTTGGATTCAGCTGCTGGAGGTACCTTTATGACCATCACCTTGGGTGCTGCAACAAAACTCCTTGATAATATGATGGTTAATTATTCTGAATGGCACACTGAGAGAGCTCCACATGGTAAGAAGGTAAATTATGTTGAAGAAACCTCCTCCTTGAGTGATAAGATATATGTTATTATGGCTATGCTCGTTAATGGGAAAGCTCCTTTAGATCCAAATAATGTTCCCTTAGCCTCTTTGGTTGCTCAAGAAGAGAAAGTTGATGTGAAGTTCATTAGAAACAACAATTTCAACAACAATGCCTATAGGAATAATTTTGGTAGTAACAACAATTATAGGCCTTATCCTCCTAATAATGGCAATACCTATGGAAACTCCTGCAACAATGCTAGAAGTGCCCCCTCTGAACTTTAAGTCAGGCTCAAAGACTTTAATAGTAAATAAACCACTTTCAACAAGACTATGGAGGAAAATCTTTTAAATGTTGAGAAAAATATTTCCTCTTTGTCTGAAGCACAGTCCTCTTTGATTAATAAAATGGCTGCTAAACCTGAAACCATCGAAAGTACCTTTGCTGCTACTCATGCCATACAAGTTACTATTGATGAAAATGTTAGATTGTTAGCCTAACTTCATGCTAAATGGGAAAGGGAAGCTGAAATTGATAGAAACAATAGTGTGTTCACCATCACCACCACAAATATGGATGCCACTAAACCACAAGAAGTCCCTATTCCTCCTCCAACAATGCCTAAGCCTAATGAGTCTACTACTAGTGATGCTAAGTTTGATTTTGATCTTGATGGTTGCAATATTTCTGAAGTGATTATGTTCCTGCAAAAACTTGCTAGAAGTCCTAATGCTAGTGATATGCATGTTGCTTTCACCAAACACATTACAAATGTTCTTGTTAAAATTAAGGAAGAAAGGTTAAAACACAAAGCTTCTATTCCTAGGAAAGTAGAAGATAGTTGGGAACCCATTATAAATATGCAAGTGAATGACTTTGATCTCAAAGCTTCGTGTGATCTTGGTTCGAGTGTCTCTATTATGCCTAGGAAGATTTATGAAATGCTTGGTTTGCCACCTTTGGAAGATTGCTATTTGGACGTCCCACTTAATGATAATGCTAAGAAAAAACTCATGGGGAGTATTAATGATGTTCTCATTATGGTTAACAATGCTTATGTCCCTGTTAATTTCTATGTTTTGGATGTTGAATACAATGCTTCTTGTCCTATTACTTTGGGAAGACCTTTTCTTAGAACTGTTGGTGCCATCATTGATATGAAAGAAGGAAACATTAAATATCAATTTTCATTCAAGAAAGGTATTGAACACTTCCCTATGAGGAGAGAGAGGTTGATTTTTTCTCCTCCTTTGAAAGTAAGGTTTGATGTTAATGCTTCTTCATTTGAAAATACTTGATTTCTTGCTTCTTGTGCCTAACTTAAAGGCGTTAAAGAAAAGTTCTTGTTAGGAGATAACCCAAGAGTTTTCTTGAGTCTTGAAAGTTATTACTTCAGTAATGACCTCTCCTTATCCTTTTTGTTTGTGCCAAGAATGACCTCTAATGAGTGGAAGTAAGATTTGGGGAGTTGCTGTCCCGTAACAGATTTATGTGCTCCACCATAAAAATTCGTCAGGAGTATCTCTAAGTCGTATTGAGCTGAACATTTACGAATAAATCCTCCCGTATGTTACCTAACTTTCATTAGTTCAACACTTTTTCATTTGAGCAACCGAAGGTCTTCAAAAAAATCGATTTCTACCTGCTGGTCTGTTTTAATAGATTTCTGCCATTATTTGCATTTGCTTCTTATTGATTCCTTTTTGGGAAATTGAGATTTTTTAAGGAGTTGATACAGTAGCTTGTGTTTTTCATGAAATTTTTGCTGTTCTAAAGCTAAACCCAAGGGTCTATTATCCTTTGAATACACTAATGTTGCTAATGAAGATTGTGTGGAGTTTTGTATGAAGGAAAATTTTTAGGTGCAGAGAGAGAATGATGTAATGAGATGAAGAATGGACAAAAGCTCAAGCTTGGGGATGCCACCCCAGTCTCACCCAAGAAATATCCAAGAGGTGCATGCGTCAAAGCTTGGTGATGCCCAAGGCATCCCCTTCTTCATCAATAAAAAGCTCAGGTCTTTCTAGACACTTCGTTTTATTGTTTCATGCACTGTTCTATTGTTCTTGGAGCGTCTTAGTTTTTGTTTGCTTTGCTTAGTTTGCTTGATAAAGTAGTTTGGGCCCCCGTTCTCGTTGTGTTGTTTCAAATAAGTTGATTGGTGTTGGAAAGGAGTAGAAAGTTCTTGCTTGAAAGTGCAAGAGGAGCTTGCATTGATTGTGACTTAGACTTTAGCATGTCATGCTAGGTGTTGTTTTGACCTTATGCTTAGTGATTATTATTGTAGCATGACTTGTTCCAAACAATTTGGATTGCTTAGTGTGCCTTGAAGGAATCATGCGTTGTTTTAGCATGCAAAAGCATAGTATTGTGGTATTATCCTTTGATGTTTTGTTTGGGTTGACTTGGCACATGCTCACACCATGTTATGACTATGAACAAGTCGCCATAGCCTCTATGATCATTTAGTCCTTGACTTGTAGTACCACTGTATGCTTTGATTAGTAATGTTTTGTCGCTCTGCATGATTATGGCCATTATTGCTCTCTTAGTTGGTTGTTCCCAGTCTTTTGCTAGCCTCCACTTGTATGAGTAAGCTCTACTCATGTTTCCAACTCCCAAGAAACCAAGTTATTCCAAAGTGTCCACTATAAATTCCTATGCATGGTGTGTTACACCATTCCAAGTATATTCTTGTTTTCAGCTATCTTCCAATTAAAAAAAAGTATTTTGTTATGTGAAAACTTAGTGATTAAAGCTCTCACGAACTTGATGGCACACTTTATATTCCGTGCCCCTAATAAACTTGAACCATTGTGTCATATATGTTGTATATGCTTGCACTTATACGTTGGAATTAGCAGAACCATGTTGTCATGGGTAACATTTTCAACATTGCACTTGTACTTTGTACACAGTTGATATCATGCTCTTTTGTCTATGGATGTCGCCGGTGTGAAATAAAAAGGGAGCTTGTAAGTCCACGGAGTTATGTATTTTGTGTTAGAGAAACGCTTGGGCCGCTAGCCTAAGCCATTCCTAATCATGGTGGAAACTTGCAGCGCCACCATAATGAGCAATCTGTGAAGCATCCTTAATAAAAACCTATATAAATAGCAAATAAAAACATTGCTGAGATGCTCATTGTATGCTTGCCTTGTCATTTTGGTTATGGGATAGATCATGTATCATGTGCAAGGGGTACCCCGTTGGCGGTTCTCTATGATACACATGTA
This sequence comes from Avena insularis, assembly GCA_023614405.1. Classification (NCBI taxonomy): domain Eukaryota; kingdom Viridiplantae; phylum Streptophyta; class Magnoliopsida; order Poales; family Poaceae; genus Avena; species Avena insularis. The sequence goes on from CM042687.1 coordinate 37,092,125, forward strand.
CTTACTCTGACAAGAATACTTATAGGTGACTAAAGTTGAGTAGCATGAGGTGCGGCCCTCGTGATCAAGGGACATGAGATTGCCAACTTATACTTTGTCAAGCATATACTCCATAGTTTGTTCACTTTAACCTTGATCACTTCAAGATGCTTATGATAGGGGCATTGAGGGCTAAAAGCTAACAAGTACCATAATTTTTGGAAGCTCTTTTTGAAACTTGAAATCCATGCTTCCCTTTATGAAGGGCCTTTCTTCCACTATTATATAGAGTCTCCACCTTCTACCTTTAGGCACCAGTTAAGAGAGCATAGTTACCATTCTTAGTCTCCACCTTCTACCTTTAGGCACCAGTTAAGAGAGCATAGTTACCTTCTGCCTTTAGGCACCAGTTAAGAGAGCAGTGTCCCAAAGCTTATTGATTGATGCATATTGTTGATATTCCTTGTTCTTGTGCTATTTGTATCTAGTCACTCTTATGAACTTTGAAGGTGTCCTATGCATCTATTTTCTACTCTATGTGGGACAAGCTGAATGCCACTATGCCATGTTTTATGTATGTGAAACAAACAAACATTTTTAATGCATGTTATTCATCATCTTTGTTTGTAGCCTTTCATGTTGCATGCATAGTTACTTTGTCTTATTGTTAGAACTCCATCTTTCATGCACATGTTTAGAGTTCTTTGATCCCAGCTTTCAATGCTTGCAAATGGTTTGATCTTGGTTTTGATGGTGCATGTCACCTCAAAAATTATTCTTTTATCACTTACCTACTCGAGGACGAGCAGGAGTTAAGCTTGGGTATGCTTGATACGTCAGAAACGTATCTATAATTTTTGATGTTCCATGCTTGTTTAGTATCTACTTTGCATTGCTTTGTCCACACTTTAAGGTTCTTTTCATATGTTTTTTGGTACTAAACAAGTAGCCATATGCCAGTTGCCTGTTTTCTGCTGTTTTTGGTTTCAGAAAAGCTAGTAAGGAAATATTCTCAGAATTGGACGGGACAAAAGCCAAAGTCAATATTTCACCAAGGAGAACACAGAGTCCAGAGGAGAGACGGAGGGGCGCAGGCGGCCAGACCCCTGTGCTGGGCCCACCCTAGGTCGCGCCTGGGCAGGGTGTAGGCCCCCTGGCCGCCTCCCTGCCTCGCCTCTTCGCCTATAAGAAGCCCTCGATGCCTAAACCCTAAGCACCCGATCAATATTCCACGAAACCGTCTCTAGTCGCTGCCACCATCTTCCCTAGATCGGGGGATCTAAAGCTCTTCCCGGCACCCTACCGGAGGGGAGATCATCCCAGAGGCCTTCTTCATCATGCCAGCCTCTGGTATGAAGCGTGAGTAGTTCCACCTTGCACTAAGGGTCCATGTAGTAGCTATATGGTTGTATCTCATCCTTTGTGCTTTCATGTCTAGATCTTGTGAGCTCCGTTCATGATCAAGATCTCATCTATTTGTAATCATGCATGTTGTGTTTGCGGGGATCCGATGGATATTGAGATTACTATGTCAGATTGATTAATGGTTTTGTCTTATTGATTCTATCATGTCTGTGTTGTTTGTGATCTTGCATGCTCTCCGTTGTTAGTAGCTATCTTGGCCAAGTAGTTGCTAGTGACTACAAGAGGGGGTATTTATGCTCGATAGTGGATTCATGCCTCTATTTAATCAAGGGAAGTGACAGAAATCTCTAAGGTTGTAGATGTGTTGTTGCCACTAGGGAGAAAACAATGGTCTCTTGTTCATGGAACAAGTGGATTATTTACCTTACACACTTTGCTTAAAGCAGTTGTCTGTTGCTCGTGATGGCGCCTGAGAGCGCTTAGTCGGGAAACCCCAAGAGCAAGGTGTGAAGCAGCACAGCAGCAAGTCTTCCCTCAGTAAGAAACCAAGGTTATCGAACCAGTAGGAGGAAGGAAACGTCTCAAAGGTGTTGCAAGCAACGTGGAAACCTGCACAACACAAACTCAAGACTTTGCCCCAACTAACAGTGAGGTTTTTAATCTCACCGGTTGCTATAACAAAGGATTAACTTATGGTGTGGAAGGTGATGATGGTTTGCAGCAAGTAAACAGTAATAGTGGAAGATGTATCAATGGTAAAGATTGGACCAGGGTCCATAGTTCACGAGAGGTGTTCTCCTTAGATAAACAAACATGGCATGAAGGGTAAACAAATTACAGTAGGGAAATTGACAGGACTGAGCAAGGCATAACAATGGAATACTAGACACAAAGATCCTATGAGATTCGATTGGGCAATACAACAATATACATAGACCAATATCCAACTGCATCTATGACTAGAAGTCCACCTTCAGATTATCATCCGAACCTCCTCCAGTATTAAGTTGCAAGCAATAGACAACTGCTTTAAGCAAAGTGTGTAAGGTAAACAATCCACTTGTTCCATGAACAAGAGACCTTTTTTTCTCCCTAGTAGCAACAGCACATCTACTATCAAAGAGATTTCTGTCACTTCCCTTGGAAAATAGAGGCATGAACCCACTATCGAGCATAAATACCCCCTCTTGGAGTCACTAGCAAATACTTGGCCAAGATAGCTACTAACAACGGAGAGCATGCAAGATCACAAACAACACAAACATGATAGAATCAAATAGACAAAACCATTAATCAATCTGACATAGTAATCTCAATATCCATCGGATTCCCGCAAACAAAACATGCATGATTACAAATAGATTATATCTTGATCATGAACGGAGCTCACAAGATCTATACATGAAAGCACAAGGAGGAGATACAACCATATAGCTACTACATGGACCCGTAGTCCAAGGTGGAACTACTCACGCTTCATACCGGAGGCTGGCATGATAAAGAAGAAGGCCTCCGGGATGATATCTCCTCCGACAGGGTGCCAGGAAGATCTTCAGATCCCCCGATCTAGGGACGATGGTGGTGGCGGCTACAGACGGTTTCGTGGAGTTTTGATAGGGTGCCTAGGGTTTTGGCATCAGGGGGACTTTATAGGCGAAGAGGCGAGGCAGGGGCCACCAGGGCGGCTGCACCCCCACCCCCCTCCCAGGCGCGGGGTGGGCCGACCCGCGCGGCCGGGGGGGGTGGCCCCCTGGTGAGCCTCCTCCATCTCGTATTATGGCTTCGTGTTGCCAACAGTAAAATATTGACTTTGGCTTTTGTCCCGTCCAATTCCGAGAATATTGATTTTCTGCCTTTCTGGAACCAAAAACAGAAGAAAACATGCAACTGGCACTATGGCAACTTGTTAATAGGTTAGTTCCAAAAAACATATAAAAACACCTCAAAGTGTAGACAAAGCAAAGCAAAGTAGATACTAAACCAGCATGGAACATCAAAAATTATAGATATGTTTCCGACGTATCACTTGCAACTTAATACTGGAGGGGGTTCGGATGATAACCCAAAGGTGTACTTCTAGTCATAGATGTAGTTGGATGGCGGTCTATGTATCTTGTTGTATTGCCCAATCGAATCTCATAGGATTTTATGTCTAGTATTGCATTGTTATGCCTTGCTCAGTCCTGTCAATTGCCCTGCTGTAATTTGTTTACCCAGCATACAATGTTTGTTTATCTAAGGAGAACATTCTCTAGTGAACTATGGACCCCGGTCCAATCTTTACCATTGATACATCTTCCACTGTTATTGTTTACTTGCTGCAAACCATCATCACCTTCCACACCATACAGTTAATCCTTTGTTACATCAACCAGTGAGATTGACAACCTCACTGTTAGTTGGGGCAAAGTCTTGAGTTTGTGGCGTGAAGGTTTACACATTGCTTGCAACACCTTTGAGACGTTTCCTTCCTCCTACTGGTTCAATAACCTTGGTTTCTTACTGAGGGAAGACTTGTTGTTGTTTTGCATCATACATTGCTCTTGGGATTTCCCGACGAAGCACTCCACGTTGACGCAGCCCCATCACTCGACTCCATGATGTTTCTTTTCCCTAAAAGAACTATGTGACGCTTTGGCTCATCGTATGATGTATTCGTTTGCTTTTTTTCTGTTTTCGGTCTAGAGGACATGTCCTTCATATAGAAAACCTGAGCCACATCATTGGCTAGGACGAATGGTTCCTCTCTGTAACCAATATTGTTGAGATCCACTATTGTCATTCCATACAACTGGTCTACCTTTACCCCTTTCTCCATTCAGGTTGACCCATTTGCAGTGAAACAAAGAGACCTTAAATGAAACTCCATAGTCAAGTTCCCATATCTCCTCTATGTAACCATAGTATGTGTCCTTTTGTCCATTCTCATCTGTTGCATCAAAGCGGACACCACTCTTTTGGTTAGTGCTCTGGACGATCGTGTAAAATGTATTCCCATTTATTTAGTACCCTTGGAAATTCAATATAGTAGAAGATGGTGACCCGGCCAACAAGTAGAGCTGATCTCCAACAGTGGTGTCATTCATGAGATGTGTTCGCAACCAACCGCCAAAAGTATTCATGTGTTCAACTCTAATCCAGGAGTCAGGCTTCCCCGGGTTGTTGGAGCGTACAATATTCTTGTGTTCCTCGATATATAGAGCTGCCAAGGCGGAATTATGTGGAACTGTGTAGTGTGCTTGAGTGAAAGATTGCCCATCCCTACATATCATTGCTTTCTTTCCCAGCGTGCCTTTTCCACTAAATCTCCCCTCATTTCGCGAGTTAGGAACACCAATCGGTTTGAGGTCAGGAATAAAGTCAACACAAAACTCAATGACCTCGAGTGTTCCATAGCCCTTGGAGATGCTTCCTTCTGGCCTATCATGGTTATGAACATATTTCTTTAAGACTCAAATGGGAACATATTGTATAGAAATACATGACCGAGAATGGCAATCTCTTCCACTAGGTGAACCAGGAGATGCGTCATAATATTGAAGAAGGATGGTGGGAACACCAACTCAAAACTAACAAGGCATTGTACCACATCCTTCTATAACCTTGGCAGAATATCTGGATTTATTACCTTCTGAGATATTGTATTAAGGAATGCACATAGCTTCACAATGGGTACTTGAACATTTTCCGGTAGAAGCCCCCTTAATGCAACCGGAAGAAACTGCGTCATAATCACGTGACAGTCATGATACTTCAGGTTTTGGAATTTTTTCTCTGCCATATTTATTATCCCGTTTATATTAGACGAGAATCCAGATGGCACCTTGATACTATAAAGGACTTCAAAAAAGATTTTCTTCTCTGAATTGGTAAGAGCATAGCTGGCATGACTTAAGTGACGCCCTTTACCCGTCTTGTTCTATGTATGCATGTTCTTTGGGTCTTTCATAAGTTGTCGGTCCTCTCGTGCTTCTAGTGTATCTTTTGTCTTCCCGTACACGTCGAGGAAGCCTAGCAGGTTCATACAAAGATTCTTCGTCACGTGCATCACATCGATTGAAGAGTGGACATGTAGGACTTTCCAATAGGGTAGCCCCCAAAATATAGATTTCTTCTTCCACATAGGCGCGTGTCCGATAGCGACGTCGTTCGAAACAGATTGACCACCAGGACCCTTTCCAAAGATTACTTCTATATTCTTGACCATACCAAGTACATCATCATTAGTAGGGAGGTCAGACTTCTTTCGATGATCCGCCTCACCTTTGAAATGCTTGCCTTTCTTTCTTACCGGATGATTGGTCGGAAGAAATCGTCGATTCCCCAGGTACACAACCTTCTTGCATTTATGCAAATATGCACCATTAGTCTTATCTAAACAGTGCGTGCATGCCTTATATCTCATGTTTGTCTATCCTGAAGATTACTAAGAGCAGGCCAATCATTGATGGTTACGAAAAGAAACCCCTGTAGGTCAAATATCTCATGTTTGTGCTCATGCCACACATGTACACTTGGTTTTCCCCACAACTGTATAATGGCCTTAGGTACACATCAATATCGTTGTTGGGTTGCTTCGGGCCTTGGATGAGCACTAGCATCATAATAAACTTACGCTTCATGCATAATCAAGGAGGAAGGTTGTAGATACGTAGAGTCATAGGACAGGTGCTATGGCTGCAGCTCTGCTCGCTAAAAGGATTTATGCCATCCGTACTTAGACCAAACCATAAATTCCTTGCGTCACCTGTAAAGTCTGGAAAGTCTCTCTCGATTTTTCTCCACTGTGACCCATCGGCGAGGTGTCTCAACTTCCTGTCTTTCTTACAGTCTTCTTTATGCCATCGCAACAACCTGACATGTTCTTTGTTTCTGAACATGCGTTTCAACCATGGTATTATAGGAGCATACCACATAACCTTAGCAGGAACCCTCTTCCGGGGGGCTTTCCCTCAACATCACCAAGGTCATCTCGTCTGATCTTATACGACAATGCAGTGCATACCGAGCATTTATCTAAATTCTCGTACTCCTCACGCGGAAGAGGATGTAGTCATTAATGCATGCATGTATCTTGTGCACATCTAATCCTAGAGGGCAGAGAGTCTTCTTTGCTTCGTACGTACTCTCGGGAAATTCGTTATGCTTTGGAAGCTTCGGCTTCATTATTTTCAACAACTTTTTAAATGCGGAGTCAGCTAGACCACACGCTACCTTCCATCGCACCAATTTCAGTGTGGTACCGAGCTTTATGCTGCCATCTTTACAATTTGGGTACAATAATTTTTTGTGATCTTCTAACATGCCCTCCAACATCAACTTCTCCTTTTCTGTTTCACAGTCTCACTTTGCATTAGAAATGACCCGACCAAGATCATCAGCGGGCTCATTTAATGCTCGTTCTTCACCTCCTTCCTCTTTATTGTCTTTCATTGCAGTATCACCATATTCAGAAAACATATGATGATAGTTGTTATCATCATCCCCTTCTTCTTCATTGTGTTCCATCATAACCCCTCTTTCTCTGTGTTTGGTCCAGCAATTATAGCTGGGCATGAAACCTTTCACAGCCAGGTGGCCGCGAATGATTTTCGAAGAATAGTACTCCTTGTCGTTTCGACATTTAACACATGGACAACACATAAAAACATTCTCTTTGTTTGCCTTAGCCACATCGATAAATTTATCCACGCCCTTAATGTACTCGAATTCACGTCGGTCACCATACATCCATTCCCGCCGGTTCATCTGCATCATATAATTAAGTTTATCAAAAACCATTACAGAACATCATGAATAGTGAAATGACTACTTTACATCGACACATGCATTGTATCAATGACAAATGAAAGGATAAAATTTCTAACCTCGATGGAGAAGGAAAGAAAGAGGAGAAAGCTCAAGTATGGCTCGGGCACTTCATATCATTTATGTTTTGTGAGAAATCAAGAGGCATCATTCACTCAAGCATTTCATCGAACACCTCGCGTGCAAGGGAAAAAAATAAACTAGCACACACCTCTCACGCCTTCCACCAAGAAAAAACAAAGGAGGAGAGGGAGAGGGTCAGAACGGCGTATTTATAGTAGGTAAACTATCTGTGGTATTGCACCAGACAGTTGGCCTGCTGCGTACCTTTAATCCCGGTTTAATTACAAACCGTGACGAATGTTTCCTTACGAACCGGGACGAAGGCCCACCGCTTTTCGAGCGACGCGCCGGCCGCTCGAACCGGGACGAACGCGAGCATTAGTCCCGGTTCGTGGCGGAACCGGACTAATGATTTGGACGAAAGACCAGTTTTCTATACCGAACATAAAATCTACACATGTAGCTGCACGGATCTTACAGCTTAACTGGACGTCCAGGATAAGTTCAAAATGCCCACGTATATGTAGACTGGAATTTTCGGGTTATGGGCCATATGAACACGAGCAGAGGCCTGACATAAAAGTGAAAAAAGATGGAGCCATAGGCAGAGGCTAATGTTGTAGCGACGTGGGGATACACTAAGGAGGCACCATCCATTATCCAATGATTCGTTCAGAAGAGATCGTCGTTCGGCAATTCAACGTACCCACCAGACCACCGCGATCTAGAACAATGAACAAGCTACGATAAGAACAGAACATCACCAGCAAGTTATAGTGCCATCTCAGATTTCTTCTCTACACAACTTCCAAGAAACAATGGCGTCAGAGAGATCTCTTCTCCTCTGGCTCCTCCTCCTGCTGCCGCCGTTTGCCATTTCCACCGCATCGAGCCGTGGCATCCGTCTTGAGCTGACGCACGCAGACACCCGCGGCGACTTCACGGGGATCGAGCGCATCCGCCGCGCCGCCGACCGGAGCCACCGCCGCGTCAACGGCCTGCGTGACACGGGAATCTCGTCCCCTGCAACGCTGAAGAGCGACGGTACCGAAGGAACGGCGGCAGTGCACGCGAGCACGGCGACGTACCTCGTCGACCTCGCCATCGGCACGCCGCCGCTCCCGATCACCGCCGTCCTCGACACGGGCAGCGACCTCATCTGGACGCAGTGCGACGCGCCCTGCCTGAAGTGCTTCCCGCAGCCCACGCCGCTGTACGCGCCGGCCAGGTCGACCACCTACGCCAACGTGTCGTGCCGCTCCCCGCTGTGCGACGCGCTCCGCAACCCGCGATCGCACTGCTCCGCGCCCCAGCCCAGCTGCGCGTACTACTTCTCCTATGGCGACGGCACCTCGACGGAGGGCGTCCTAGCCACCGAGACGTTGACCTTCGAGTCTGGTGCCACCATGCATGGCATCGCCTTCGGCTGCGGCACGGAGAACCGTGGCAGCACCGACAACTCGTCCGGTCTGGTCGGGATGGGGAGGGGGCCGCTGTCGCTGGTGTCTCAGCTGGGCGTCACGAGGTTCTCCTACTGCTTCACGCCCTTCAACGACAAGACGGCGAGCCCTCTCTTCTTTGGCCCGTCCGCGACCCTCTCGACCACCGCCATGTCCACGCCGTTCGCGCGGAACCCAGCCGGTGGTGGGCGCAGGAGCTCATATTACTACCTCAACCTGGAAGGGATCACCGTCGGAGAGAAGCTGCTTCCGATCGACCCCGCCGTGTTCCAGCTGTGGCCGATGGGCGGCGGCGGGTTCATCATCGACTCCGGCACGACGTTCACCGCGCTGGAGGAGCGCGCCTTCGTGGTGCTGGCCCGCGCGGTTGCGGCACGCGTGGGGCTCCCGCTAGCCAGCGGCGCGCACCTCGGGCTCAGCCTCTGCTTCGCCGCGCCGGAAGGGAAGACGGAGGCCGTGGACGTGCCGCGCCTGGTGTTCCACTTCGACGGCGCGGACATGGTGTTTCCCAGAGAGAGCATCGTGGTGGAGGACCGGAGCACCGGTGTGGCCTGCCTCGGGATAGTGAGCATGCGAGGGATGTCGGTGCTGGGCAGCCTGCAGCAGCAGAGCATGCACGTCCTGTACGATCTCGAGGGGGGCGTCTTGTCGTTCGAGCCTGACAAATGCGATGAGCTTTAGGCTGGTCAGGATAACTTCAGTAGTAACATAGAGTCTAGCTCAGCAAATTTGTCTAGGTGGCAGTCAATTAATGAGGACAGAGAGAGACCGAGTAACCAATCTAGTTACCGTAACATAGCGCTCGATACCGGAATATTTTAATGAAAATTGATCCCGTGTGACGGCTGCTTCCTCAAAAAAATACTCCCTGACCGCTTCTCTTCCTCCTCTCCCTGTGCCTCCATCCCGCCCACCCCGCCCAGCCGCCTCAATCCACCGCCCAGCTGCCTCGATCTTGCTCACCCCACTCTCCTTATCTCTGGCCGGCGGCGCTACCTAGGGGGCATGGGCAAATCTGGTGCCCGCAAGGAGATGGCTCCATCCCGGTCGTCGGCCACCTCGCCGCCGCAGCACTTGTACCCCGGCGCCCCGACGAGCTCCGCCAGCCCCGCACTGCTGCCGCACATGTACGCTGTCGCCCCCATGAGCTCCTCCGCCAACCCATCAGCATCGCACCTGTACCCTCATGGCCGGGATAGCTCCTGCACTAATCCATTGTTGACCCAATGGTAATTCTCATAAATATTTGGTCACACATTCCAGCTTTAATTCGATTTTGCATCATTCAGTAATTTGTATCAAGCGTTTTTGGTCTATCAAATTCAATTACTGTGAGTACAATGTGTTGGTAGTAGTAGAATTAATTATTTGCTACTGTTCAAAACATGATATGATTCCACATATAAAGTGTATGCTCATGAATTCTGGTATTTGTATCAGGAGGCCAATGTATACCCCTGCACCTGATGGCCTGCTGAATTATGGACAATTGTCGCCAATGCATTCTTACAATTTTCGCCCTCCGCATATGCACCATCATGAACAAGAACACCAAAATATGGATAATTTGCACTTTGTTGGTGCTTCCCCACATGATTCGTTTTCAACGCCACCACCACCACCGCGCCATAAAAAAGTTGCGTCTCAGTCTGCTCCGAGAAAAGTGGATTCGACTTCTTCCAAAAGGAAAAGAAAGGCTGTCCATGTAGATGATGATCAATCAGGAGAAAGGACTGCATATCGTCTACCATATACACCCGAGGAACATGTCAGATTGGTAATGAGATTTGTTGCTCACATAGTTGTTATATGCATGTAAATTCTTGTTACTTGTTGGGCTCAACTAAATTAAATGTCCACCTTGTAGGCAAGTGCTTGGTTGGAGTGTTCACTTGATCCCATTGATGGAAACGGAAAGAAGGGTGAGCAGTTCTGGGATGACATTGCTACTTTATACAATGATACCACACCAAGTAACCGGAAGAGAGATCGGAATCAGTTGAAGATGGAGTGGCAAAGGACCAAGAAACGGCTCGCTGGTTTCCACGGTGAGTGGGTTGCTGTGATTGGTGTGTATCATAGTGGTCACAGCTCTCACGACCTAGAAAGAATGGCTTTGGAGAAGTATGAAGGCAACTATGGACATCCTTTCCAACATTTAACAATGTGGGAAAAACTCAAGGATGATGGAAAATGGCTAGCCTCTTACAATCACATGATAGCCAAAGCGGGAAAGGGTCGATCTGTAGAGACCAACCTCACATCAAATGGGATCAACTTGGAGGCTGAGAAGCGTCCATCAGCCGGTCGTGATAAGGCTAAGGCTGAACGTGCTAATAAAGGCAAGTCCGGAGGGCTCTCACAGGAGCTTGGAGAAAGATTGGACAAATTCATTGAGGTGAACAATCAATCGATGGAGGACCGCCAAAAGGTGATAGATAGCCAGGTTCTTCTATCAAATCAACAACTTGAAACCGCAAAGATCAACAACAATACGAAGGTAGTACTACTATGGATCACAAAGTTTAAATACTACTATGGATCCTACAAAGCAATAAATGTAGGTCTCTATGTTATTTCACTTATGTTACTACCAATATGAAGGTAGTAACTTAGAGTAGTAACTTAGACTAGTTACTACTCTAAGTTACTATGCACTATGACCAGCCTAAGGCTTTATTAAGCATCGGTGACGGACGATACGTGGTACTCGCTCCGTTTTAAAATATACGATATTTTAGTTTTGGAAAGTTATTGTATCTAGACTATTTTTAGTAAGTCTACGTACTAAAAAAAGTCTAGACACATTTTCTTCACAAACTAAAACATTATATATATTTTATATATATAAAAATCTTATATTTTTAAACGGAAGGAGTAGAAAAAACTTGAGTCCGTTTATTCGGAGAAATGCATTCTCTCTAGTACAATCCTATATGATGAATCCCGACACTATCTCTCATGTTTGAATCTTGGATATTCATGCTTCAAATTTGGACTCGGATTTTTACAGGCACATTATGCACTTAGGGTATCTCTAACCAATCCTAAATAGTTAGAGAAATAAAACGGCTCCTTAAAACCTAGAGGAGTAAAAATGCCTCTAACCAAAAGTAGTTTCTAATCAAGGAACCTCACCTAGCAATTCGGTCGAACAACTACTAGGCGGAGGAGGTGTGGAGGGTGGCCGGCCGGCGTCTTCTTTCTCCATGGTGGCTACATGCGCGGCGGGCCGATGGAGAGGTACGGCCAACGAAGAAACATCAAGTTTCGCTGACACCAACCTCACCACGTCATGAGGGGCCGACATCTCTCGACTCCGGGCGCAACCTAGCTCCAGTGCCGGCCTTTTACCACCTTCCTATCCTCCGCCCTCTCCATTTTCCAAAGAATTGAGCCCAGCGATGGACGATTTGCAACAAATTGGGGCAGCGGCCGGCAAAATCTTGATCTCCCGGTCGATTCCGGGGACGGCGGGGAGCGGCGAGCGACAGAGAGGTGGGCTCGAGGGCAACACAGGTCCAGGATGCCGGCCACGGGTTTTGCTGGTCACCGGAGACGACACATGCGGGAATGGGGGTGGCGGGGTGGGAGGTCGGGTTTTTTCTCTAGAGTGGTTGACGACTCTTGTATTTAGGAGTCGGCGGAGGAGACTCCTAATTTTTTTATCCCTCTAAGGGTTATACGAGTTCGGTTAGGTCCGTGTTAGAGAAGTAAAGAGATAACTTTTACTCCTCTAACCAGTTTTTTGGGATTGGCTAGAGATGCCCTTAGTGCCTATCCCGTGTTAGTTGAGATCCGAGATGGTGGGTTCCCATGTGTACTTTGCTCTCTTTTCGTTTGAGATTATTTGTGTTGTTGTCCTAGCAGACTCTGTCCGTATGTGTTCGAACCTTGTAAAGTTGTGTATGTTAAGAATATAATACACGTCTAGCCCTTTTCAATCAGTTCGGACTTTTGGAAAGGGCTAGACGTGTATTTGTTGGAGATATGCCCTAGAGGCAATAATAAAAGTGGTTATTATTATATCTTTGTGTTTATGATAAATGTTTACATTCATGCTATAATAGTATTAACCGGAAACATTAATACTTGTGTGATTTGTAAACTAAATTAGAGTCCCTAATAAAGCCTCTTTATACTAGCTTGTTGGTTAATGGATGATCGTGGTTTCTCGATCATGAACATTGAGATGTTATTAACAACAAGATCATATCATTAGGAGAATGGTATGATGGACATACTCCTATAGACAAGCATAGCATAAAGATCAAGTCATTTCAATTGTTCATTTGCTATAAGCTTTCAGATACATAGTAACCTAATTCCTTTGACCATGAGATCATGCTAATCACCATCACCGAAAGGATGCTTTGATGACATCAAACACCACACCATAACTGGGTGGCTATAAAGGTGGCATCGAGTGTTCGGAAAGTATGTTTTGAGGCCCATGGATCAAGAGTGGTATTTGTCCATCCATATGACGGGTAGATATACTCTGGGCCCTCTCGGTGGAATGTCATCCAATTAGCTTGCAAGCATGTGACTGGTTCACAAGGGATCACATATCACGGGAACGAGAAAATAGTACTTATCGGCAACGAGGTTGAACTAGGTATGCAGAGATACCGACGATCAAACCTTGGATAAGTAAACTATCGCAAGACAAAGGGAAATTGTTATCGTATGTAAGTGGTTCATTCGATCGCAAAGTAATCGTAGAAATATGTGGGAGCCATATGAATTTACAGATTCCTCTATTGGTTATTGATCGGAGAAGTGTCTCGTTCATGTCCGCATAATTCACGAACCGTAGGGAGACACACTTAAGGATTCGATGTTGTTTAGTAGATATGGAATGTAAGTAGGGAAACCGAATGTTGTTTGAAGTCTTGGATAGGATCCGAGATATCACGAGGAGATCCGTAATGATCCATAGAATAAGATTCATATAAGGAAAGTTCGATTCCGGAGTTCGGGAATGATTCCGATGTTTTCATCGGAGAGGTTCTAGAAGGGTCTAGAAGGTTCACCGAACCGGAAGGGGAATGGTCCATGAATGTGTCATGGTTAAGTGAAATGATTGGATCATGTAGTAGGTCACTTTGGTTGGGCATTTGCGAGAGAGAAATAAAGCTCTAAATTGAAAGTCAAAAGGGAGGTTTGAAAAGTCAAACTGGAACAATAGTTTCCTAGTGGAAGAAGGAAAGAGTCCTTCCTTCTATCCAACTTGGGTTTGGGTATGGATTCAAACTACCCTCTCCCAAGCTGCCCTCCTTCTCATAAATAGAGGGGAAGGGCTATCCGAAAGCACACAACGCCAGACCTCCCCACCCGTGCGCCGCCGCCGCCCAAGCCGCCGCCACCCTACGACGCCGCTTCGCCGCCACCTCGCGCCGCCTCCGGCCCGTTGCTGTCGCCCTAGCCGCCGCTGATACCTCCTCCTCCTCTCCGACCTTCTAAACCTAGATCGCTGGAAACCCTAGATCCACCATAACTCGCACCGGCTTAGGCGAAGCCCTGCGGGATCTTCCCTCTACTTCCGACACCACGCCATCGTGCTGCCAGAATCGTGAGGGGAGAACTACAACCTCCGCTGCCTGCTGGAACAAGGGAGAGGAAGGTCTTTATCGAGTACCGAACGTGTGATCGACTGTGGAAGCGCTGCCAGAACAAAGCGTCGGAAGGATCGTCTACGCGATCTTGAGATCGGCAAGTGTACGACTACATCACCCACGAGAATCTGCTCTCATTTACCGCTTTGGAATCTTCATGGGTGAGTACTCTAATCGACTTGTTGCTTCAATCTAGTAGATAGATCTTGGCTTGTTTGTATGCATGCGGTAGATATTTTTTGTTCTCCATGCTACGAACCCCTACAGTGGTATCAGAGCCGTGTCTATATGTAGATTTGTTGCACGAGTAGAACACAATGGTCATTGTGGGCATTGATGCTTTTGTTGTCGATTGCTTCTTGTGTACTTTGCATCTTGCTGGATGGTGGGATGAAGCGGCTCGGGCTAACCTTACATGACATCGTTCATGAGACTTGCTCCACGCTTAACATGCAACTTGTATTGCATAAGTGGCTTTGCGGGTGCCTGTTTCTCCCAACATAGTGAAGATTCAAATTACAACGGGTAATTGACAATACTACTATCAACATTATGGTTCTTGTTCGTAAGTTAGAGCGACACTTATTGAAAGCCCCAAACCACGTAAAATATGTAAAAAAATTAGAGGCGTCTAACTTTGTTTTGAAGGGGTGTGATGTGATATGGCCATGATTGTGATTATATATGATGTATGCAATGTTCCTTATTGTAAGTCGCCAACCGGCAGGAGCCATATGGTTGTCTTTTAATTCCGTTAAGACCTGCGTGTCTATTATTCAAAGTAGTTGTAATAGTTGATGCTGGTGGACGACAATCATGAAGCGGCGCCATTGACCTTGACGCCATGCCGGTGATGATGGAGATCATGTTTGTGCTTGAAGATGGAGATCGGAAGCACAAGAAGAAAGGCCATATCATATCACATATTTTGAATTGCATGTGATGGTAATCCTTTTATGCATCTTGTATTGTTTAGTTCATGATGGTAGCATTATAAGATGATCCCTCTCACAAAATTTCAAGTTATAAAGTGTTCATTCTTAGTAAGCACCGTTGCTAAAGCTCGTTGTTTCGAAGCACCACGTGATGATCGGGTGTGTTAGATTCTGCGAGTGTATACAACGGGAGCAAGCCAGATAAGCTCATACAGAAGCTAAGGTTTGATCTTGACGAGTCTAGCATGTACAGACATGGTCTTGGAACACGGATCACCGAAAGGTAAAGCATGAGTCATATAGTAGATATGATGAACATGTTGATTGTTCGACATTGAAGATACATCAACTCTCGTGATGATCGGTTTTGATGTGGTGGATTTGGTTCGTGTGATCACTAAAACAATGTGAGGGATATTGTTTTGAGTAGGAGTTCACCTAGATTAATTTAAGTATTAATTAGAACACAATTTGTCATAAAATTAGTCTAAACTATTGCAAATATGTTGTAGATCTATGGCGGCCCCTACCATTAATTTTAATGCATTCCTAGAGAAAGAAAAGTTGAAAAACAATGGAAGCAACTTCGCGGGTTGGTTCCGCAACTTGAGGATTGTCCTCAATGCTGGTAATTTGACCTATGTGATGGATGCACCGCTGGGTGACCCACCTGCAGCTGATGCTACCAACGAGGTAAAGAATGTTTTCCTCGCTCGGAAGAATCAGTACTCCACAGTTCAGTCTGCTATCTTGTATGGTTTGGAATCGGAGCTTCAGAAAAGGTTTGAGAACCATGACCCACATCATATTATCCGTGAACTCAAAATGATATTTGAGGCTCACGCGGAAGTTGAGAGTTATGAGGCTTCTGAGAAGTTCTTTAACTGCAAGATGGAAGAGGGCAGCTCTGTCAGTGATCACGTGCTTAAGATGTCTGGGCACGCAAGCAAGCTTCAAAGCTTGGGTATAGTGATTCCTAATGCTTTAGGGATTCACCGTGTCCTCCAATCACTACCACCAAGTTACAAGAACTTTGTGATGAACTAGAATATGCAAAACATGGACAAGTCGTTGCCCGAACTCTTCTTCATGTTAAAGTCTGCGGAAGTGGAGATCAAGAAAGAGCACCAAGTGTTGATGGTCAATAAGACCACCAAATTCAAGAAGCAAGGCAAGTCTAAGAAAAAGGGAAACTTCAAGAAGGGCGGTAAGACGCCGGCGAAGAAGACCAAGGTTGGGCCTAAGCCTGATACTAAATTCTTTTACTGCAAGGGAGAGGGTCACTGGAAGCGGAATTGCCCTAAGTACTTGGCAGATTTGAGGAACGACAACATCAAGAATAAAGGTATATTCGATATACATGTTATTGATGTGTATCTCACTAGTACTCGTAGTAGTGCCTGGGTATTTGATACCGGTTCGGTTGCTCATATTTGTAACTCGAAACAGGTGCTGTAGAATAGATGGAAACTAGCGAAGAACGAGGTGACGATGCGCGTTGGAAATGGATCAAAGGTTGATGTGATCGCGGTCGGCACACTACCTCTTCATATACCATCGGGATTAGTTTTATACTTAAATAATTGTTATTTGGTGCCTACGTTGAGCATGAACATTATATCATGATCATGTTTATTGCGAGACGGTTACTTGTTTAAATTCGAGAATAATGGTTGTTCGATTTATATGAGTAATATGTTTTATGCACATGCACCTTTGATAGATGGTCTATTCTTGTTGAATCTCGATTGTAGTAATACACATATTAATAACATTGAAGCTACACGTTTGAAACTGAGCGATAACTCGACCTATATGTGGCACTATCGTCTTGGACACATTGGAGTGAAGCGTATGAAGAAACTCCATTCCGATGGACTTCTTGAATCACTTGAAAGATGCAAAGCGTTTCTGATGGGTAAAATGACTAAGACTCCATTTTCTGGTATGATGGAGCAAGCTACGGACTTATTGGAAATCATACATACCGATGTGTGTGGTCCAATGAGTGTAGCATCACGCGGTGGTTATCGTTATGTTCTTACCTTCACGGATGACTTGAGTAAATATGGGTATATCTATTTCATGAAACATAAGTCCGAAACTTTCAAGAAGTTTAAGGAATTTCAAAGTGAGGTAGAGAATCAACGTAACAAGAAGATTAAATTTCTACGATCTGATCGTGGAGGTGAATATCTAAGTTACGAGTTTGGCGAGCATTTGAAGAAATGCGGAATACTTTCACAATTGACACCACCGGGAACACCACAACGTAATGGTGTGTCCGAACGTCGTAATCGAACTCTCTTAGATATGGTTCGATCTACGATGTCACTTACAGATTTACCGCTATCGTTTTGGGGTTATGCATTAGAAACAGCCGCATTCACTTTAAATAGGGCACCATCTAAATCCGTTGAAACAACACCATATGAATTATGGTTTGGGAAGAAACCTAAATTATCGTTCCTTAAAGTTTGGGGTTGCGAAGCTTATGTAAAGAAGTTACATCCAGACAAGCTTGAACCCAAAGCGGAAAAGTGCGTCTTCATAGGATACCTGAAGGAAACTATTGGGTATACCTTCTATCATAGATCCGAGGGCAAAATCTTCGTTGCCAAGAATGGATCCTTTCTAGAGAAGGAGTTTCTCTCGAGAAGTGACTGGAAGGAAAGTAGAACTCGACGAGGTTGCTAAACCTTCTCTCGAACTTGAGAGTAGCGCAGCACCGGAAGTGGTTCCTGTGGCGCCTACACCAATAAGAGAGGAAGCTAATGATGTTGATCATGAAACTTTGGTTGAAGTTACTACGGAACCTTGCAAGTCAACGGGAACTCATACCACTCCTGATTGGTATGATCCCGTTATGAGTGTCATGTTGGTGGACAACACCGATGACCCTGCAACATATGAGGAAGCGATGATGAGCCCATATTCCAATAAATGGCAAGAAGCCATGAAATTCAAGATTGGATCCATGTGTGAAAACCAAGTATGGACTTTGGTGTACTTACCGGATGACCGGAAGGCTGTCGAGAACAAATGGATTTTCAAGAAGAAAACAGATGCTGATGGTAATGTTACTGTCTATAAAGCTCGACTTGTCGCAAAAGGGTTTATGACAAATTCAAGGAGTTGACTAAGATGAGACTTTCTCATCGGTAGCTAAGCTAAAGTCTGTGAGGATTTTATTAGCAATCGCTGCATATTATGATTATGAGATATGGCAGATGGATGTCAAAACGGCGTTCCTCAATGGAGACATTGATGAAGAGTTGTATATGGTACAACCCAAAGGTTTTGTCAATCCTAAAGATGCTAACAAGGTATGCAAACTTCAACGGTCCATTTATGGATTGAAGCAAGCATCCCGGAGTTGGAATCAACGTTTTGATAAGGTGATCAAAAGTTTTGGTTTTATACAAACTTATGGAGAAGCTTGTATTTACAAGAAAGTGAGTGGGAGCTCTGTAGCATTCTTAATACTATATGTAGATGACATATTGTTGATTGGGAATGATGTAGACCTTCTTAATAGTGTCAAGGATTATTTGAATAATAGTTTTCTAATGAAAGATCTTGGCGAAGCAGCTTACATATTAGGCATAAAGATTTATAGAGATAGATCGAGACGCCTAATATCATTGTCACAGAGTACATATTTGGACAAAGTTCTAAAGAGGTTTGGAATGGAAGATAGCAAGAAAGGGTTCTTACCCATGTTTCCCAATACGACCTTGAGTAAAACTCAAAGTCCTGCAACGGCCGAAGATAGAGAAAGGATGAGTAAAACTCCCTATGCCTCAGCCATATGATCTCTTATGTATGCCATGCTATATACTAGACCCGACATTACATATGTTGTTAGTTTGACTAGCAGATATCAAAGTGATCCAGGAGTGGATCATTGGATAGCGGTCAAAAACATCCTTAAGTACTTGAGAAGAACTAAGTATATGGTTCTTTATTATGGAGGTGATGAACAGCTCGTTGTTAATGGTTACACCGATGCTAGTTGGAACACCGATCCATATGATTCGAAATCTCAATCTGGATACGTATTTACTTTGAATGGTGCAGCAGTTAGCTGGAGGTGTACAAAGCAAAGCGTTGTGGCGAGATCTTCAACTGAATCGGAATACATAGCTGCTTCAGAGGCTTCACAAGAGGTGATATGGATGAAGGAGTTCATTAAAGAGCTCGTTGTGGTTCCAAGTGCGCTGGACCCAATGTCTATCTATTGTGATAACATGGGCGCCATAGCCAATGCGCAAGAACCAAGTTCACACAAGAAGCCGAAGCACATCAAGCTACGTTTTCACGCTATTGGAGAGCATGTACAAGATGGTGACATAAATATTTGCAAAGTACACACAGATCTGAATGTGGCGGATCCGTTGACTAAACCTCTCCCGAGGGCAAAACATGACCAACACCAAACCGCCATGGGTGTTCGGTATATTACCATGTAATCTAGATTAGTTGACTCTAGTGCAAGTGGGATACTGTTGGAGATATGCCCTAGAGGCAATAATAAAAGTGGTTATTATTATATATTTGTGTTTATGACAAATGTTTACATTCATGCTATAATAGCATTAACCGTAAACATTAATACTTGTGTGATTTGTAAACTAAATTAGAGTCCCTTGTAAAGCCTCTTTATACTAGCTTGTTGGTTAATGGATGATCGTGGTTTCTCGATCATGAACATTGAGATGTTATTAACAACAAGATCATATCATTAGGAGAATGGTATGATGGACATACTCCTATAGATAAGCATAGCATAAATATCAAGTCATTTCAATAGTTCGTTTGCTATAAGATTTCTGATACATAGTAACCTAATTCCTTCGACCATGAGGTCATGCTAATCACCATCACCGGAAGGATGTTTTGATGACATCAAACACCACACCGTAACTGGGTGGCTATAAAGGTGGCATTGAGTGTTCGGAAAGTATGTGTTGAGGCACATGGATCAAGAGTGGGATTTGTCCATCCATATGACGGATAGATATACTCTGGGCCCTCTCGATGGAATGTCATCCAATTATCTTGCAAGCATGTGACTGGCTCACAAGGGATCACATATCACCGGAACGAGAAAAGAGTACTTATCAGTAACGAGGTTGAACTAGGTATGCAGAGATACCGACGATCAAACCTCGGATAAGTAAACTATCGCGAGACAAAGGGAAATTGGTATCGTATGTAAGTGGTTCATTCGATCGCAAAGTAATTGTAGAAATATGTGGGAGCCATATGAATTTCCAGATTCCTCTATTGGTTATTTATCGGAGAAGTGTCTCGGTCATGTCCACATAATTCACGAACCGTAGGAAGACACACATAAGGATTCGATGTTGTTTAGTAGATATGGAATGTAAGTAGGGAAATCGAATATTGTTCGGAGTCTCAGATGGGATCCGGGATATCACGAGGTGATCCGAAATGGTCCGGAGAATAAGATTCCTATAAGGAAAGTCCGATTCCGGAGTTCGGGAATGATTTCGATGTTTTCATCGGAGAGGTTCTAGAAGGGTCTAGAAGGTTCACCAGACCGGAAGGGGAATGGTCCATGAATGTGTCATGGTTAAGTGGAATGATTGGATCATGTCCTAGGTAACTTTGGTTGGGCATTTACGAGAGAGAAATAAAGCTCTAAATTGAAAGTCAAAAGGAAGGTTTGAAAAGTCAAACTGGAACAATAGTTTCCTAGTGGAAGAAGGAAAGAGTCCTTCCTTCTATCCAACTTGGGTTTGGGTATGGATTCAAACTCCCCTCTCCCAAGCTGCCCTCCCTCACATAAATAGAGGGGGAGGGCTACCCCAAAGCACACAACACTATCCCTCCCCAGAAGGCGCTTGCCAAGCCGCAAGCCGCCTCGCCGCCATGACCATCGTCATCGCCCTATCACATACTTATGTAGTATTTGATATTGGTAGTACCATTTTATTCTTTAATATTCCTTATATAAACCCTCTTAAAGGGATTGTCATCAATTACCAAAATGGGGGAGATTGAAAGAACATGTGGGCTCCCATGTGTGGTTTTGGTAATTAATGACAATCTTTATGGACTAATGTGTGTATTAAGTTATACTTGTAGGATTTGTCCATTGGCATCGCTTGGAGCATGTGTTGGCTTCAAGGTCGATGAAATGAGAAGATGTGTTGTGCAAGCTCAAAATGCGCCATCTATAGAAAATCTCATGTTTGATGCTTGCCATCCTCGGTGATCATGGATCGATGATAAGGAATCAAGAAAGGTGGTCCATCTTGAGAAGGTCAAGTTTGTCAACATCGAGCTCAAGTGGATTGCTCAAGATAAAGGTATAATATTGATAGGTTTTCCCATTTGTCGGTCGCATGTTGTTTGTGGGAGACCGGGTTTAGGATAGATGGCCATACTATCAAGAGGCGCTCTCGAATGAGTAACTCGATCATATCGTTCGGAGAGAGATCAAACCTTTGCATACTTTCATCATCGTATTTGGTTGTTATTTGGTCTTATCCATGTGAGGATATAGAGCTTGTGTTAATCTCCATAACAAGCTCTTGTTCATCAAAATCGGATCTTCCGTTTGTATCTTGTTGCGATTTTGATCTATGCGGGTTTCCGGTTTCGCACCAAGTGAGGTAGCTCATGTCGTCCTCTTTCCAACGCAATTTGAATCGGGTCAATCGAAGCTACCAATCAAAAGTTATCGTGGTTTGAATATTTGCTGTTATTCGGTTTGAAAAAGAAAAAGGAAAAGATATTTTCTGAGCCGTCCAATACTACCGGGCCTAGTACCGGACGCGCCTGATCCAGCCCGCTCACCCACTGCTTGGCCCGGCACCCGTAGCCGGCTCTACCATACCGGCCCGGTAGTACCGCCCGGGTGGGCCGATACTACCGGCCGGCCCAGAATCGCCCCGCCCAGCTTGGCCTCGCTCGGCATGCCGCGCACACCAGCCCCGCTGCAATCCCATGCGCCTGCTGCCAGCTTGCTGGGCTGCCGCGACCCACTCCCGCACGACGTAGAGCCTCTCGCGTTGACTCCTGCTGCGCGCTCGCCACTGCATCGCCCGCTAAGCGCTTCTTCTGCGCGCGCATTGCCACTTGGCTGGGCCCAAGGCTTGCTCGCATGCATTGCCACCGCTGGCCCCGCTCGCCTGCGCTGCTCCCACTTCTCCTCTGCTGACCCCCACAGTGGCCCCATGCTGGCACGCGCTCGCTCACCGTTTGACCTGCGCTTGCTTCGCCTGGATAGGGTCCGGTAGTACCGGGCCTTTCCGGCACTACCGGTTTAGGCCGTTTTTTGTTCCAACGGGAAGAAAATCGGGGCGTCTATATAATGTCTCCTTTTGTCTTTTTAACAGCTCCTTCCTCCTCCATTAGTCTAAGATTTGTCTATACTTGCTCTCATTCTCTAGCTTGATTAATCTCTTCCCCTCCGATGATTCTTGCCCATATTTGAGTGGAAGAGAGAGGAGATCTAGATCCACGTTTTGACTTAACCGATTCATCTCTTTGTGAGTGTATCTTTGGGGGATCTAGATTTTGGGGGATTTTGTGTCCCTCTTTGATTCCTCCTCTCTTGTTCTCCCAATAGCTTTAGTAGCTTTGTTGGAACTTGATAGTGAGGGATTGTAACACCTTTGTGGTGTTCTTTCCATTTGCATTCGGTGCATCGGTTTGAGTTCTCCCTGGAGGATTTGGTGAGTGAAAGTTGAGAAGCTTTTTACTCTTGGGTTCTTGGAGCCCTAGACGGTTTGTTGTGTTGCAGGTAGAGGCCTTGGTGGCGTTTGTTGGGAGCCTCCAATTAAGTTGTGGAGAAGTGCCCCAAACCTTGTGGCCTTTGTGGCGTTTGTTGGGAGCCTCCAATTAAGTTGTGGAGAAGTGCCCCAACCTTGTGAGAGGTTCTGGTTGCCACCGAGAAGTGCACCGATAGTGGAAGCATGGATCGATCCCGTTGGGGTGAGATTCACCGGAGAATAAGGGAGGCCTTTTGTGGCGTAGGTGGTTAGATACCACCCCCTATCCAAAGGAGAAGTACTCCATGGTGGGAGGAACTCGGTAAAATATCGTCGTCCCCATGTTCCTCGGTTATCTCTATACCCGAGCTCTTACTTATGCACTTTACTTTGTGATAGACTTCGTGCTTGAAGTATATATCTTACTATCACATAGTTGTTTGTCTTGCTTAGCATAAGTTGTTGGTGCACATGGGTGAACCCTAGTTGTTCTAGGTTGTGCTTGACAAAGTAAACGCTAGTTTAATTCCGCCTTTGTCGATCCTCTCTCGGAAAAGTTTTAATCGCCTATTCACCCCCCTCTAGGCGACATCTGTATCCTTACAAACGTGGTCTTCATAAACATGGCACTACGACGGCATGGCCGGTTCCATGACCCCGACGATGGCATGGCCGCGTCCACGACCCGACGACGGCATGGCCGCGTCTACGACACCGTCGACTGCATCGACAAACCCGGCGTCACAATTGTGATGCCCCTACGACCGCACATACGGTTTTGGCAAAACCTTGTGTGCTTGGTGGGTTCCTCCGGTTCTGGCAAAACCGGTGGTCTCAATTATGACCGCGTCCGAGAGACGCCCCCGATGGTACCTCTATAAGGTAAAAAACGTTCACAACTATAGATTCATCATCATCATCAACAACAACAACAACAACAACAACAACAACAACAACAACAACAACAACAACAACAACAACAACAACAACAACAACAACAACAACAACAACAACAACAACAACAACAACAGCAACAATAGCAACAGCAACAGCAGCAGCAACAGCAACAACAGCAGCAACAACAACAGCAACAGCAACAGCAACAGCAACAACAACAACAACAACAACAACAACAACAACAACAAAAAGTGCAACTTTTTTGCGCATTTGGAAATGGAGGCCGCACAAATACGACGACTACGACATCGACCACACCCACCTCAACCACGGCTACATCATGACCGGCTACCTCGACATCGACATCAAGAACAACGTCTACAACAACTCAAGAACTCCAGTCAATAGCGTCCGTATCGTTACTTGCGTCCACGCCACTCCCTCCGTGACTGCGGGAGGGAAGAGATGCACTAGAAGGGGACGCAGTCACCGCCCCTAGGTGCCAGTCATGATCGTGTCCACGCAGGTGATGATGACTAGGAGATCCAGCAGAGATAGAAACACGAACAATAAACACAATCCAAAGAGATGCTTGAACAATGCTCTGGGCTGCTCCGAACGAAAGACGGTTTTTCTACTAGTGAGATCGTTGCTGGCAGGTAGTCTCGCATCAAAAATATGCGTTGAGGCATACACGCTATAGCTAGACTGTGCAATAATCGAGTGATGAAGAGATATGTAGCAGATGGGTGGTTGAAGCATTGATGTCGCTAGAAGACAAACAATCCAAAGAGATGCTTGAACACACCGAGCAGATTCAGCGGAGATAGAAACACAAACAATAAATAGAATGAGAGAAACAACCACACGTGAATATAATTTGCCTAGGAAGGAATTTGTTTGTTCAAGAATTGACCTATCACAATCATATAGAAACAAGATTTATCAGACTAGCGTAAAAAGCAAGCAACACACTTTGGTTCCAAATAACCTCGATCACAGAAAGCTACTAACAAGGAAAATAAAATATGGAGCTGGATGCTCAATGCCCAATTATTTCTGGTAAAAATCTCATCTGCATTGCATTTAGCTGACGGCTAGCTCAGGACCTGTCTCTTGCCTTCATGTTCATACGCAGATGGTTTTTACTGTTCCTTGCTCTTGAAGGCAGGCGTTCGGATGACCCCCTTTGGCATCGCCTTCTTGGCTATAATTTTGCTGCACGGCCCAGCACGGTGGCACGAGATTGACGAACGGCCCGCGCTTGGCTCTGCAGAAGCTTGTCCCCTCTGCGCCTTCATTCTGGTGTTGTAAGTGGTGGTCTTCTTTGGGAGGTCTTGTAGGCGTTTTACAAGGGACAGATCGGTGAATGACTGGGACTTCTCCTTGTAGTACTCAGACAGCCCTGACCTGTGGCAAGTGAACGTATCTAATTTAAAGATTATCTTAACGGCATGTAAAACACAGTAAAAAGTGCATAATCTGCTAATGATTAATGATGAAAAATCAATTACTCTCTCTGACCAGAAATAACGGACATAGATCTATACACTAAAATGCATCTAGATATACTTGAATCTAGACAAATCCAAGTCGGTTATTTCTAGACGGTGGAAATAGATCTTATAAAAATGTAGTATAGAGAATTGAGTTTAGTTCTATACATGATGTGATGAATGCATATCTGTCATTTTCATTATGTCGTTATTCTCTCTGTCTAGAAATAAGTAACTTGTATTTGTCTAGATTTGCATTTATCTAGACATATTTTAGTGTATAGATACATGCGAATTTAAACAAATCGAAGTGAATTGTTTGTGGACAGAGGGAATAGATCGATCTTATAAAAAATACCATGGAGAACCGAGCTTAGTTCTATACACGATGTGATGAATGCATATCTCTCATTACCGTGTTATATATGCCGTTTGCAAAAACAGATCAAGCGGGCATATATAACACTACAAATTGATTTTGAGGCCAAGGAATCTACCGGTATGGTGTAACGTGGAACATAATAAACAATCTACAGTGAGTAGTACTCTAGTTGAGACAATGATCCGGACAGTAAGGCTCTCCAGCAGCGGCGACAGGTCGTCCAGCTGATGTTCTCCTTGCTGCTTCGTAGGATCAGCCACCATCAAGGAGGACTCGGCTTCGTCGTGATCGTCGTCGCCCATCAGGATCGACGTGGACGAGCACACAGACACCCGGGAGCCAAAGCTCTCCGCCTGGGCATCTCCGCCGTCCCCGCGGCCGCCGGAGATGACGACGAGCGGCTCTCCAGTTTTCTCATCTGACCCGCCCATCACGTGTAGTAGACTATACGTACGTCTGTCGTATCAGGAAATGCAGGGCGATTCGTCTGGCTTTATATATAGGTGCAAGTACAAGAGGGAATGGATCTTGGATGACGATCGATTTCGTGAAAATGGAAAGTTAATTAAACGGAGAGAAGGCGACAATTGGGGGATTCGATATTCATCCGTGCATGGACATAATAATTAATGTTTCCGCGTAGACGGAAACGCCAGCCATGCCCGAATCCCTGATTACTGATCGCCTGCCTGGACCTGGATACAGCCGCGGATCAGGAAGGCTTGGTCATCATCATCCGGTATGAGTCAAGTCAGCACATATTGCTTCACCCTGCCGATCGCTGGAACCGTGAGGGACATCGGATAAGAACGACACCGTAGGTAACGCACGGGAATGTGATTATTAGGCGTAGTGGTGAATGCTAATTAAGGTCCGGATAAAAATGCGCTTAAATCATGGCATGACGCATCCAGATCAGATTAGGCTAGATATTATCTCCCGCCCGGATTACAGCCGAATTATACATGAATACGTATGCTACTTTAATATTGCAATATGCTGGTGGAATTTATACTTAATATTAGAGCGATGTCCAAACATAAGGCGCGGCTGGATGGGATGATAGAACACCTACTTGTGACGGCGCGCCAACTTGCTTTTTCCCCCGGCCGTTGAGCGTGTCCTCATGGCGCGTGTATCTGTGTGTGGTGGGTGTGTGGTGTGCTGTGTGTGTGAACTTTGGCTTGTATGGCTTGGCTCATTTGTTCGCGTATTTCCAGAGATGTCCAAACATAATGTTATAACATATCCATATACATGACGCGAGCCGGCTCAGAAAAGCTCGGTCTAGAGCTGGCGAGCTCGAGCCAGCTCGAAAGTGAGGACGAACTGCTTCCGTGTGCTCAGCTCGAGCTAGGCACCAGCTCAAGCCATGTCGAGCCGGCTCGCAAGCTCAGGATCCCCACCTCTAGGAAAGCATCCTAGCTAGCTAGCTTCATGTAGTTGTTTCCTCTTATTTTTTGCGCATTTAGGTTTTGAAATTGAAGATTCAATGATACAAATAAAATTCTATGAAAGGATATTATAGAAATCCAAATATAGATGAATCCATTTCAATGATAAAATTGGAAAATAGCAACAATTAATAAATTGAAAATCATGGTTGCATCCTTACATTAACTTTTCAAAATAAAGCAACAACAAAGAAATTGACAATCATAGTGCATATTGGTCTCATTTTTTCAACCAAATAGTCGACATCAACACGGTTACAATATCAGTCTCATGTTTTCAACCAAAAAGTACAAATTCAAAAGAATAAGTTCCAAGTTCCATTCTCCAATACCAACATCAACATGAGTCTACAAGAAAGAAATGGTTTAGTAGATGTTTTGCTCACCTCTCAAATGAAATATCAAATATGTAGAATTTTTGTAATTACATTAGTTGCTAGTCACCACACTTTTAGGCAACTTGATGCTCTCTACATCCTTCTCATCATCATCCATGCTTACCTCCTAAATATGCGAAAGTTAGAAATTCATATTACATTATATGAAAATGAAACAAGATTGTAGAGAATGTGAGAGAGATGAGATACTATCACATTCAAGTCTTTATGGGCACCCTTAATGTAGCTTCAACCACAAACCAAAGCTTACACCATATAAAGTTTTAGAGAACTTCTATAGTCATCCAACACCCTTCCATCGGTGCTAAAAGTTGATTTCGAAGACACGGAACTAGACGGAATAGTCAAGAAACGCCTTGCCATCTTTGCCAACACCGGATATCTAAGTGAATTCACTTTCCACCAATTAAGAAATTCAAAGTTGGGAACATTTTCCTCACCGCCATCTTCTAGGTAGTTTCTCAATTCACTCTGTGATGATTTTGTGGTGGTGTTGGCACGCCAATTGTGGAAGTCACTATCCGATTCCGGCATTGAACTACTAATTATAGGAGGCTTCGATGATGATGGGATAACTTTTTGGGCTTGCTTATTTTCATTTTAATACTTCTCAAACAAGGTGAACAACTCATTTTCAACGGAATCCATCTCCATTTCAGTTGTGAGCTCATCATAGAGGTCATTAAAGGCCCACCTTATGTATAACAACTTGTACCTTGGATCTAGGATAGTTGAAAGCACCATGACATTGTTCTTTTCTTCCCAATACTTGTTGAACTTTTCCATCATCGCCTATCCCATCTTCTTGTAGGTTGCATTCTTCTGTTTCATTGCTTTCACCAATGCAATCTTAATACTCACAATGTGGGGATAGAATATGTTTGATGTGGGATATGTTTGGGCTAAAAAAGCCATAGTCACTTGAGACAAAGTGACGAGGGGTAACTTCGGAAATGGCCATGGTTATGGACTTAGGGTTCATGAAAAAGAGAGTGCTGGTGATTTCATCGGCTGATCAGACAAACAAGAGAGTCGATGTAGGCTGATTATGGTAGAGAACACGATTACAAAGTCTCCAATTAGGTAGATGCATTCTAGATCTCAGCGGATTGCTGATTGCTGGAAAGCTAAGGTTCCCTCTCCATCGGCTCCTCTCAGCCTTTATATGCGAGGCTGGGTCATGGAGCCGTATAAGAATAGGTTACATGTTATGTTTACAACACAAAGTCTATGTCGGTTTGCACTTCTATCTTGACCGTGAAGCCAAATTTCTATCCGTTGGATGCTTCCTGGACTCCTTATCTTATATGGGCCTCATGGGCCATATCTAACACGCCTAGGGTAACAAATCTGGGGAACACGATAAGTCATACCCATGTCAGTAGCCCCCGAGACTCCATCTGAATCGTAGATTCGGGTTGAGTGTCAAAGATATTTTTAGCTATAACCCGAAGATTCCTTAAGGCAAATGTTTATGTTTATAGATATTTTGTCGTGGAGATTTTGGTATAATGAGTCTGATGCATCTGATGGATCGGGAACCAACTAATTTCTCTTCGGCAAAAATATCGTGAACCTACTTCAAGCTCAAGTCCCTGGACTCAAACCTGGTATATGCTGGCGTAATTCAGCTCGGGCCGCGGATGTCTTATCGAGTATGAATTCCAGTGTTTAGTTTTGGGTACCCAACACGTCCATCAGGATTTTTCATCGTATCATAGATACGGATAAAATACTGATAGAGCGTATTCGTATGCGATTTCCAGGCCTCATACGACAGGTTCTGGGGTCTTATCTTCATGTCGTAGATACGACATTCAGATATGTTGCCGCGGCGAACACGGTATGATGACTTTTAGATTTTTATCGTCTGTCTTGTTTGGCTATTGGAATTGCTAAAGTCGGTAGCTTCTTTTAATTTTTCATCGTATGCGATGTAAATGCTCCTGATGGGAGTAACCATTTGAGAATACATTGATGTAATGCTCATAGGGTTTCAAATTTATTGACTCCGTTGGAGCATTATGATGTTTCTATTGGATGCGCGACCAGCGTTTCCGATGAGAGTAGCCCCCGAGGCTACATTCAAATGTTTGAATTTAAGTGTAGACTTAAAACTTGTATGTATCAAATCGTAATGTATACTTTGCAAAGAAACCTTCATTTTCTATCGGGTGCGCACCAAGAGCTCCTGATGGGTGTAGCCCCTAAGGCCATGCTCGAGTGTTTGTACCGGAGCATAGGCTCAGAATATTATTTTCATCCGAGGAGGTAGGCATGTGCAAAAACACAAACCGGTCAAACCACTGAAACCGGCTGTTTGGAGTTTAGTTCATTTTTTCACATCTTAAATCTGCGCCTCCAAACTAGTGAAAATATTTGAACTAGGTGAAACCGGCTAAACCATCTAAACCACTTTTGCACAGGCTTACGAGGAGGTACTCGACTCAGGATTAATTTTGAAACCTTGAATTTTATCGGGTGCGCACCCAGTGATCCACCCCAAATCCAACCCACACCTCTGAAGCTATAGGCAAAAACACCAAACCACACTAGTCCAAAATTCGTTGTCTAGAACCCAACTCGCACCAACCCATTTGTTTTTTTTTCTCACACCACAACAAACCATTTATAGTTTCTGGTTTTAACCCATGGTCCAACCAATGTAGCCGGCTAGGGGAATAATACGAATCTGAATACAGGTACCTCTGTACATGGGGTCTCACCACGTGGGAGGGAAAGGGAACTAGATAAATATCTTCCATCATCATATCCATAGCTCCACCCTCCACACAGTCCATGGCTAAAGGTCACTGCAGCCGCACAGCGAGGCGAAGGGTCGGCTGGTGGATGAGCTCCCCGAGGACACGCTCCAGTGCGTGCCGGGATGCGGCAGGGTGGCGGCCATGGGAACAACAGGCTCGACATATACGGGGACAATCTATGGGTTCAACCCGTGGGTTCAGCCCATGTTGATTGATGTTGTTTGGAACTGCACCGAGCCATACCAAACCGCAAAAAAACTTAACCCGTCCCAAACCAATCCAATACGTCGCTGAGCCCACTTGAACCCCATCCTGTTTTTCCCCAAACGAAAATCCACCCCATTATACCCGGAAGAACCCGCACCATTCTCACCTTGAAGCGCTAACAATGGGAGTATCCCCCAAGTCTAGACTCCACCCGCGGTTGAGAAAATCATTGGATCAATAAGCTTAAACAATTTCCATTCTTCACTTGTAGGCTCCCACTTGTAGTTGAGATTGGAAATGACATAATATTTGAGTACCTCTTTATATGGAAGGCCCAGACATATCATCTTGTAAGTTGAACTCTACCTTGTAGAGACATCTACTAAAAAGTGAGCACCAATTGTGAGATTTAAACCTCGACAAATCTCAACAAACTTGTGCATGCGAGCACCATATTTTTTGAAGTACTTCACGATCTCTCTTAAGTTGTATGACAAAGTTTCCATACATGTTTTCCCATCCTTCACCACCAAATTGATGATGTGTGCACAACACCGAACATGAAAATAGATGTCTTGAAATGTTGTACCTCTCCGAAACTTGAACGTTTCCTTCAAATACTTGGCAGCAACATCATTGTTGGAAGCATTCTATAGTGTGAGGGTATTACATTGTTCTCTATTTTCCATTCGGTCACACACTCCCTAAGAGGATCGGCAATTACATGTCCACTATGAGGTGGGTCTAACTCCATGAAAGCTAGCACACGGGTTTGCATGATCCAATTGGAATCCATATAGTGTGCCCCATACACATATAAGATAAGGTTTGATTTCTTGTCCACAAATCCGTAGTGAGACTAATTTATTCCACATCCTTGTGTGCATATCTAAGCACATCCTTTAATTTCTTTTAGACCTTCGAGCACTCGGCTCTAATTGCCTTTTGGATAATGGATTGATAGAGTGGATTAAATACCCCATCACAATGTTGAACCACTCGGTTGTTTCGGGTCCATGCGTGCTCACTATAAGCACATATTAGTACACAAATAAATGCACAAATCACCACATAAACTATATTACAAATTAGTACGACTACATGGTAGTATATGTTGGCCATATAAACATTTTAGTTGTACAAATCGGCACAAATACTAGGCAGTAGCTATTTCATTGGTACAAATCAGTAGGGAAAAAATAAGTAGCCATGTATACATCTAAACTAGTGTACAAATATGGTCCTAAACTTGTCTGCACTCCTGCTAATCGGTAGAAACAGGGGCCACGGACGTGTACCTAGCTTGCGCTCGATCTGCGAGGAGATAGGTCGATAGAGAGGAGAGGGCCGCCGCGTAGGTCATTAGAGAGGGTCCTGGCAGAGGGAAGAGGGGCGGTCAGAGAGGGGCGTGGCATAGTGGCCCACCAACCTCAGCGGCCGGCCAGCGAAATCGGGATGGAGGCGGCGGCGGTGAAATGGATCATATGGGCACCTAGAGGGGGGTGAATATGTGCTACTCCAAATTTTAATTATTTTTTAATTTTAGGCTTCACACAAAGATAAATTCTCTAGATATGTAACTACATAGAATTTCCTATATGCAAACCTAGCTACTAAGCGAGTAAAATAGAGGAACGAGGAAACCATAGTGGAGCATGCAGAGACACAAGATTTGTTTGACCATAGTTCCTTCCTTGTTAAGGGAAGTACGTCTGTGTTGGAGGGTTGAGCGGTACTAAGACCACCACGCCACAATAGGCATCACCATGTTCTCCGATGGATCTCGCCACCAAAGGCCTGATCCACCTTTCCACTATTAGTATCCTTCGTGGCGGGAACCGGTGCCTTTACAACACTAGCGAGGCACATATCCACAACTGAATTGGAGGCTCCTGTGATGACAACAAGATGCCACAAAAACAAGTATTATCAATAATGAAAAACGAGACCTAAATATTTGTAATAAATACTAGATCAAGAACCAGCCAAGTGGATGGAGGGGAAGTGAAGCGCTTGATTGATGTTGATGAAGATCAAAGCCTCCTCCTTCGATTCCCCATAGATCGAAGCCTTCGGGTGGAAGAAGCTGGAGATCCCAGTTTGGAACTTGAAGAATAGTATAACAACTTTTCGTATGAATCAAGAGATCTGACAAGAGGAGCAATTGGGGTATTTATACCCCCTGTCAAAACTCAGCCATTGGAGAATTTGGGGCTGGATTATCCGGTCAGGGCAAAATTCCACCCCGGAGTCGGATTTTCTGGGGGAAAATCCCCCATATCGCGTGACGCGCCTTGTTCCCTTTGCAAAATTTCCTGGGGGCGGATTATCCGGCCCCCTTAAGGGGAGGATTATCCATCCTAGGCAAAAACTCCGGCCCTGGATGGACAATTCGAGGGAAAGTCCGCCCCCCATACGGTGTGACGCGCCTTTTCCACTTTGTCGATCGAGCCAGGGGCGGATAATCCGGCCCTTGGTAGGGGCAGATAATCCGCCCGCCAAAACTCTGTTTTGGCTTCTTTTTGTATGGGCAATTATCTGCAGAACTCAACACACATTAAATATTCCTTGGTATTGTTATCTAACACACAAAACACTAGGGATCATGAAATGTTGTTTCAATCCCCCCATTTTTGGTGTTAGATGAAAATACTAGGATTTGTAATAATACCCTACTAACATCATTCTAAGGATGAAAAGGCTCCCCTAGATGTGTGAATATAATAAGTTTGCATTTGAATACAAATGCACATAAGAAGGTACAAGACTTTTTATTGAATTGGAAACTACAAACAAATGATGAGTTAGAAAAATACCATACCACCGGGAGAATGAAGTCCTCAATAATATAGATATAGCCAATATGATAACCACTTATTGAGACTTCGAATCATAATACCATTTGATGCATACATAGGGAAAATACTAGAATTCCATAGCATACAGATGAATCCAAACTTCCAGTGATAACCAAAATAAATCCATAATGATAATTCCAGTGATAACCGAGATAAATCCATAGTTTCACACAATCAACCATAAAGTCTCACACAACCACGAACAAAATAGCAAATAAGTTCAATGCTAAATAGGCATATGCAACGGAAAATAAAACGACAAAAATGGCAAATGCTTGTGCCCGACCCATGAAAATCCACGCAATCCTAATAGAACCGCTTCTCCCCCTTTGGCATCAAAACTCCAAAAAGGAAGAAGAGCAATGATAACTCCCCAAGAGATCACTCCTTGTAGTTGTCCTCATCCTCGTACTTGTTGTCATACTCCTCTTCATCCTCATCCTCATCATCATCAGCAGCCGGAGGGGTAGGTTCCCTCGCCGGGGCAGGCAACACATGAGGCTCTAGCTCACCATAGTTGAGGCCAGAAGTATTCCACTTAGCATATAGAGTGGGAGATGATGGAGTAGGAGGGTGGCCTGATGCCCCAGACATGTAATATATTCTTAACAGTGTAGGCGATTTCTTTAGTTATAAAGTGGGGGGAAAGCTACTTTCGATGGTTCTCACCTGTCTCACAAAAAAATACAGTTGTTCTATGTGTAGAAAATGAAATAACTTCTGGAATCTTGTTCGTACACTTTGATAAAACATGAAAGAAATTTATAATAACGACATAGAACATAACTTAATGCGCGAGGTATCCAGTTTTAGCCCTAAATAATGAAGAACTTTTTAGATTCAAACATCAAAAATCTTATAAAATAAATTTGAAGATAGTGAATATAAACTTATTTCGAGGTGTCGATCGTGGGGAAGTCAAACATCTAAATAACATGTAGTTTGCATGCGCTAAGAAGAGAATCTAATGAGCGGGCAGGTTAGTAGATCTCCACATACCCAAATCCCAAAAGAAAGGAAAGGTCGGGATAAGCGCAATGCACACAAACTGCTTGTGATAGTTATTTTTGAAATACACCTTCCATTTTTCATGCGGTCACATTGCTTAAGTTTATTATAATTCTTAGAACACCTCTTGTGTTTTTAGCTATTTTTACATGTTATGTTTATGTTTCTCCCCACTAATCTCACGGAACATTTTCTCTGAAATATTTCCACACGTATCAATTTGGCAATGGGGACACAAACTGTTTGTTATTCAACCAAAACCATCCCCACATCGCCACATAACTATCTAGGGGCACTTCGTCTACCATCACCATCCCCATTCACTGACTATCGGGGGGCACTTCTTCTACCATCTCCATCTCCACTGGGCAAGCAAATAACCAGTGGTTACCCATCACCGACTAAGCCAACAATAAAGAGTCAAAGAAAAGGGCAGCACTTCCCCAGCAACCCATCTTTGGTTGAAGCTTGAAAAGCCATTTACAGAGAAGCGAGTATCTTTAATCTGAAGGTCATGAATACCGAGCCCCACATGATATTTACTCCAGCAACTCATATTTGATTTCGCCACTCTATATTTTTTTCACTATCCCCTTGGCAGAAGATTCTTGATCGAACATAGGCTAATGTATGTAAAAACGTTTTTAGATAACTGGAAGAAATAAATCGTTTTGAGTACCATATTACTTAGTACTGAATTAATCATAACTAATTTTACATTAAGAGATATAGTTTCCCTTTCCTGCTGCTTGGCATTTTTCACTCGCTCCTTGACATGTTTCCATTTAACGTTTGTGAGCCTCCGATAGTGTAGCGGAGAACCTAAATATCTAATAGGAAACTAGCATTTCTCGCAATTAAATAATTCATCGTACACAGCTGCTTTCTCAAAACAGAACAATTCACTTTTATGAAAGTTTATTTTGAGAACCTAAAGTTGCTCGAATGATGATAATACTAGTTTCAAGTTCCTAATGTTTTTAAAGTCGTGTGCCATAAAGAGAATCGTATCATCCACATATTAAAGGATAAATATCCCACCATTAACTAGATACGGAACTAAATCCTAAAATTTTTCATTGATATTTGCGTGTTCAGTCATGAAAGCTAGCATATCAACCACTGTATTAAATAGAATTTACGATAATGGGGCACTTGTCTTAGAATTGTTTTCAATTGTGGAAGTAATGACTAACGTCATCGTTGATTTTAATGTCAACACTATCTCCAAATACAAAATTTCTAAGAGTTTCGGTTAAGAAGACCATTTGAGTTTATCATAAGACTTTTCAAAGTCAACTTTTAATATCATTCCATTTAATTTTTCTGATGCAATTAGTGGAGTGTTCCATGTAGGATTACCACATCGGTCTAGGATGTTTCTTCATTTCATGGATGTTGTTTGCGTGGGTCATACAACATGGTTCGCCATCGAATTTAACTTAATGGTTGCGGTTTTCACTACAGGAATAGGAAGCTACGCCGACGGCCAACGTCGGGGCCGTCGGCGTAGCCATCGTCTAGGACAGCCCCGCCAAGCAGCCGTCGGCGTAGAATTGACCTCAGCATATCCTATGCTACGCCGACGGCTGCCCTCGGTGTAGCTATTTTTATTTTATCTCATTAAACTTTGAAAAATCATAACTAAATCATTCTAATTCGGAAAAATACAAATAATATATCAAAATTTGCAGAAAAATAAGACCTATCTATCTACACTCAAATATTACACATTTGTAAATAGAAATTAAGTAAAACATAAAACATTATATATAGTTTAAAACGGGCATAAAAATTCAAAAATGATCGAAACAATGCGAAACCTTCGCGTGGTGTTATATTATGTGACATAGTTAAAAGAAAAATATCAAACTTGGTATATTAATTATGTCTTAAAGAAACCTTCACAAAATGACCTATCTTATTCGAGGTTTCTTGGCTTTCGGGTCAAATGACCAATGTTATGGCTAGAATCAAGGCATAGTTTGTGATAAATGTGCCCATATTGTGCATACATGTGCATCATAGGATGGCGAACAATGTTGCAAGAGGAAGATTTCTTTTTTGTCACACCAAAAAGCCATTTTCCATTTTTCGAGCATAAAAATGGACAGTTTTGTGAAGCAACCACCAAATGGCTAATTCAAAATACTATCACCAAATTTTACGAAAATACTAGACCACCTTATATGGACAATGTCCCAACAGGGGGATCCTAAACCTTTCCGTCCACCTTTGGTGAAAAAGACAAATTCCTGCAAAATCGGTAGGAAGTGGGTCAAATATGAACTACAGGTACATGATCCGATGCTCATGTTTTTTTACAAAAATCATTTTTAGGTTCACAATATGCTATTTTATCAAAGATCAAATGCAAGTTTAGCGAAGCTCGGCCCCGAGCTAAGAATCTTCATGCCCGCCGTTTGACAAAGTTTGACGATAGTTTAAAACAGGCATAAAAAATTTAAAAACGATCGAAACAATGCGAAACCTTCGCGTGGTGTCATATTATATGACATAGTTATAAGTAAAAATATCAAACTTGATATATTGATTATGTCTCAAAAAAACCTTCACAAAATGACCTATCTCATTCGAGGTTTCTTGGCTTTCAGGTCAAATGACCAATGTTATGGCTAGAATCAAGGCATAGTTTGTGATAATATGCCCATATTGTGCATACACATGTATCATGAGATGGCGAACAATGTTGCAGGGGGAAGTTTTCCTTTTCGTCGCACCAAAAAGCCATTCCCCATTTTCCGAGCACAAAAAACGGAAGGTTTTGTGAAGCAACCATCAAATGGCTAATTCAAAATTCTACCACCACATTTTACAACAATACTATACCACCTTATATGAACAATGTCCCAACAGGGGGATCCGAAATCTTTCCGTCCACCTCTGGTGAAAAAGACAAATTTCTGCCGAATCGGTAGGAAGTGGGTCAGATATGAACTATAGGTACATGATCCGATGCTCACGTTTTTTTACAAAAATAATTTTTAGGTTCACAATATGCTATTTTATCAAAGATCCAATACAAGTTTCGCGAGGCTCGGCCCCGAGCTAAGAATCTTCATGCCCGTCGTTCGACAAAGTTTGACAATAGTTTAAAACGGGCATAAAAAATTCAAAAACAATCAAAACAATGCGAAACCTTCGCGTGGTGTCATATTATGTGACATAGTTATAAGGAAAAATATCAAATTTGATATATTGATTATGTCTAAAAAAACCTTCACAAAATGACCTATCTCATTTGAGGTTTCTTGGCTTTCGGGTCAAATGACCAATGTTATGGCTAGAATCAAGGCATAGTTTGTGATAACGTGTCTATATTGTGCATACACATGCATCATGGGATGGCGAATAATGTTGCAGGAGGAATTTTTCCTTTTTGTCGCACCAAAAAGCCATTTGTCATTTTTCGAGCACAAAAACGGACGATTTTGTGAAGCAACCACCAAATAACTAATTCAAAATGCTACCACCATATTTTACAAAAATACTATACCACGTTATATGGAAAATGTCCCAACAGGGGGATCCGAAACCTTTCCGTCCACCTCTGGTGAAAAAGACAAATTCCTGCCGAATCGACAGGAAGTGGGTCAGATATAAACTACAGATACATGATCCGATGCTCATATTTTTTTACAAAAATCATTTTTAGGTTCACAATATGCTATTTTATCAAAGATCCAATGCAAGTTTTCCTTTTCATCGCACCAAAAAGCCATTTTTCATTATCCAAGCGCAAAAAGAAAATTTTGTAAAGCAACTACCAAATAGTTAATTCAAAAACGAAGAGTTTGTGTTTAGTTGATATGGATATCATATTTGGATTCCTCTCGTTTTTATTATCAATTTAGACATATTATTTGTTAAATTCCGATTTACAGATTTAAAGATATTAATTATTCCATATTAAATAGAAAAATACAAAAAAGTAAAATTATTATATTTTATTTGAATTCAATAATATTTTTACTTATTCATTAATGTTTACTTAAATAATTGTTTGTAATTTCAAAAAATACAAATATGTGACATGATGATATAAGAGTTAATAGGATTGATATCATAGTATTGACAATAATGTATGAATTACTTTGCGGAAATAGATTTTGAAGAACGAGGAAGTTAAGCGTGCTAGAGCTGAAGTAGTATTAGGATGAGTGATCGGCTGAGAAGTTTGACCAAGACTGCAATTTAATTAAATATTAGATATAATTAGTGTTAAAAATGTTCAAAGTGAGAGATTAACGAGTCAAACAATTCAAAGATTAAAAAGTTGAGAAAAAAATAAAAAATAATATTTTTTTAAATATGTTTTTACAACATGTCGACAGGCTATGCCGACGGCCACTACGCCGAGGGCATACGCCGACGGTATTTTGATACGTCGACAGCCTCTATATGCTCCGTCGAGGGAGGCCTTTGCCGAGGAGGCTACGCCGAGGACAGCCGTCGGCGTATCATACGCCGAGGGCATTTTGGCCTACACAGACGGCTTTTTGCCCTTGGCGTAGCGCGCGCGTCCTGTAGTGTTTTGTGAAAATTTGAAGCTAACATTAAAAAGACAGATATACCTGTACTATTTGATCATTTATGCTTCTTTTATCTTAGGCACCAAAATTACCTCCTTAAAATTTAGACGGGTCAAGTCTAGTCTCCTGTCATGAAGATAGCCAAACAATTTTAGAAGTTCTGATTTAATGACATCCAAAAAGTTTTGGTAAAACTCAGCAGAATAGCCATTGGAGCCCGTGGCCTTGTTGTGTTTTATTTGGTGGCCTTATTTGCAATTAAAAGAATTTCTCATTCTCACCGACTAGAGAAGTTTGTGTGAGCTAACTGACCAGAGACTTCACACTAATTAGCAACACAAAATTCTCACCAAGTTAATGGGCTTGCGGTACAAAAATCGTGTAAAAGTGAGGGCTGATAATAGGGTTGGTGACGCCCTTTCACGCAGGCTAGCAAATCAACTGGAAGTGTTGTCTCTTTCAGTTATACAGCCACTCTGGATACATGAAATCATCTAGAGTTATAGCAATGGCACAAAAAATCATTCAACAACTAGCGGATGCTCCAGATTCTGGTGCCTTCTCAATTGGTCACCCATGCTTGCATTTCCCTTTTTTTCTCTCTCTCTCTCTCACAATCCATAAACGCATTTCTGATTGTAACAACATTAAATTGTAAAATTTCTCTAAAAAAACAATTCTAGAAGCTTGAAAGAAGCCGTATCAATGAAATCGCCTACACAAACAAAGATGCATACATTGTTCATACGGATACTTTTAACATTCCCATACTCAATACTTCCTCCGTTTAGAAATATAAGATTTTTTTAGGTTTGTGAAGGAGATGTATCTAGATACCTTGGGTGTCTAGATACATCTCCTTCACAAACCTAAAACATCTTATATTTCTAAACGGAGGGAGTAGTTTGGTAAAGCAATACTAAGTACGATGGCGACGACAAAGGTAGCGGAGATGAGCAATGTACATAGTGTCCTTCTAAGATTCTCGAACAGAAAGCTCCTGGAGAAAAGAATGAACAATTGTGTCAGGCTCGACGGGCGCTGATGCATGTTCACGAGTCCTCTCCATCCGGCTCGACGCCAAATCGCTTTTCCCAGTCCAGCATGCAGCGGAGTCCAGATGCCAGGGAAGGCGAAGAGCACTGAAGCTAACGACAACATGTATACAAAGATGATGAGCCAGCGGTTGACTGAACCCACGACGAGGTGGAATCCGAATGCAAAGGCCGCGATCATAAATTGCGCTCCGAGGGGCACCAACCCAGAAGCCAGCAAGTACCGACCTCTAAACCTTCTTGAGCTCCCGTATATAAGAAAGCAGGTGGCCACGATGGAACAGAGGAAAGCCATGGTGTCTGATACCACAAATGCTCTGAATGCAAAACGTCTCGCCAGTATCGCTGTGCCCGCACTCTTCTGGTCGTCGGCGACAAAACCCCCAGGCACGGTGAAAGCTGCCGTGAATGTCACGGTCGCGATCAGAGCCGATGCAACCGTTCTACTTTCCGACTTGCCATCTTTTCCCTTGGACGCTTCTTCTTCGTCCAATTTGTCGTCCACGTAAAGATCAAGATCAGTAATAGGTGCTTCTGACCATGATAGACAATCGTACACAAGGATATGCGAATCCTGTAGATGCCAATAAATTATTATAAAAGTAGCACAAATTCATCTAGCTACACTTATTTCTATGGTTTATCGTGTTTCACGCTTGTGGATGGCCATTTCTGTGGTTTACCCTGGTGTTTCACACTTGTGGCAAGAAATAAAATGGCTAAAAATGTATTTAAATTTTGCAAGAAATAAAATGGCAAATTCATCTTGCAAGAAATAAAATGGCTAGAAATGTAAAAACAATAGTAGTAAAACCTCGCTACACTTATTATGTCGATTTGTTGTCTCTCCCGTGAGGCTTAAAAAGCATCGCGATGGCGCCACCGAACTCCTCCAAGGTTCCCTCTACAAGCTCTACCCACTAATGTGGATTTTTTTTAAAAAAAAAGGAGGATGGGACTAGCCTATAACATCTAAATGATGCCGTCTTTATTATTAATTGATCGAACAATGGTTTGGGAGAAGTATATACTCCCTCCGTATCAAAATTGTCCTGGAATGCCTCCCCTTATATCGCTCCATCACCCGCATCGAGGTTGGCTGTGGGGCCACCACCGCCTTCTGGCTCGATCGGTGGCTCTCGGCAAGCCGCTTGCGGAGGTTTTTCCCGCTCTTTTTTTTTGCATGTTACCAGGCCTAATGCTATCCTGGCCGTTGTTGTCTTGGCGGGCTTCTCCCTACAACCTCGGCTGTCCACTACGGCTGCCCGAGAGCAGGTGGAGGTCCTGGCCATCGCCCAGGCCATCACGCTCTTCGATGGTCCTGATCGCCGCTTCATCGACTCTCCTTCGTCCCCGCCCTTCTGCTCGTGCGAGGCATATCGCATGTTGTCCCCGCGCGGCGACCCGGACGCGTCGGCTTGCTCTGCATGGGCCTTCCGCCTGCCCGCCAAGCTGAGGATCTTCTCCTACCTCTCCGACATCGATCGCCTCAGCACACACTCCAACCTCTCCGCGAAGAACTGCGCGCACTCCGCCCTCTGTGCCGCCTGCCCCTCCACCGAGATGATGCGGCACCTATTCTTCGACGGTTCTGTTGCCTCCGCGGTTTGGCGGCGTTTGAGCGTCTCCGTCCCGCATGGCGAGTTCTCGATCTGGGGGCTTCCTGCTCCCCCGGGTCTGCCACATCCCATTTGGCATTCCGGCATTGCGGCGCTTCTGTGCTCGATATGGAAAGCTCGGAACGACCTTGTGTTCAACGCCAAGACCTCCTCGGCGTGCACCATTCTCCGCAGGGTCGTGGACGATCTCACTATTTGGAGGTGGCGTTTCTGCGCCTCTGACCGCCAGCCTGTTGACGTGCTTAGGTCTTTTATCATGAATGCTGCTTTGTAACCCTTTGTCTTCCCTCCCCCCTCTCTCTCTACCCTGTACGGACCGTCTGACTGCCAAGTCGCTTCGAGTAATGCAACAATCGGTGGGGTCCCCCCTACTTCTCGAAAAAAATAGATGTCTCAGGTTTATAAAAATTTGAACGAATCTATAAACTAAATGTTGTCTAAATTTATTTAAATTTTGATAAATCTATAACATCTATTTTAAAACAAAGAAAATATATAAAAAGAGCCAAATCCACCACACCAAACCAAACCATAAAGTCCCACCAATCAGACCTGGGTATCACGGAGTCGCTCTACGACGAACCGTGAGCACACACTACTGGAAAAACCATCTTCGGTTCGGCGTGAACAAGGCCAGCAGTCCCAGCCTGGCACAACCCACGACTAGTGGGAGCACTAGTCCCGGGCCGTGAGGCCTTTAGCGGCTAGAAACGGCCGTAGTCACTAGTCCCGAGCCGGACTAGGTCATTAGTCCCGGTCCGTAATACGGCCCAGGACTAATAACTTGGAGCAAGCCAGCTGGTCCTTTCATGGACTATTAGTTCCGGGTCGTACCATGGTTCGGGACTAGTTGTCCACCACTATATATTCTGCTTCCTGTCCTGCTTCCCTAAAGCATATGGTGGCCACTTTTCTCAAAGAAGCAAGAGAGTTCATGACATTTTTTTCTCAAGATTTGTCAAGATTTAGTTTGCAACACCTAAATCCAAAGCTTTAAAAGGTTAGAACTTCATTCTTTCATCTCTTATTGTTACTTTAGCTCTATAATGCTCTAGAAGTATAGATATATGGATCAATGCATGCATGCTCTAGAAGTAGCTAGAAGGATTTTGATATATATGTGTAACAAATTTTGATTAGCCACATAGTTACTGAAAATTGAAATATGTAATTTTAGAGTTTCAGAGCTTAGAATGGAATGATGGTTTCACTGATAGAACAATAATAAAAAACTCCACATTTATCATGTTGGTTGTTTTCTCCAATTCACAAATTGGTGCATGTAAATTTTTCAAAATTTAAAATTAATGCTCTAGAAGCTCTCAATATAACTTGTAATAATTTTATCATGTTGTGTAATGGTTTTTGATATACTTTTACTATAATGCAGATGGTCCGGAAATAGATGTACGGTACTGACCGACGCTCTGGCGAGTTTATTAATGGCGTGCATGAATTCATCTGTGTTGCTGATGCAAACAAGCGCAATGGTTTTGTATTCTGTCCATGTAATGGATGT
The DNA here is from genome assembly GCA_023614405.1 of Avena insularis. Classification (NCBI taxonomy): domain Eukaryota; kingdom Viridiplantae; phylum Streptophyta; class Magnoliopsida; order Poales; family Poaceae; genus Avena; species Avena insularis. The sequence goes on from CM042687.1 coordinate 37,135,309, forward strand.
AGGAATCAGAATGATTACTCTGACTCAAAAACCCTTCACAGCCACCTATTGAAGTCCGGCTTCATGTCCAGTTATAATTGTTGGACCTAGCACGGAGAAAGAGGGATTATAATGGAAAACAATAAAGAAGAGGAGGAGGATGACAACTATCATGGTTTCCTTGAGTACGGAGATACTTCCATGGGGGATGCTGAAGGGGAGGATGAAGAAGAGACACATGATGAACCCGCTGATGATCTTGGTCGGACCATTGCCGATGCACGAAGAGATTGTGAAACTCAAAAGGATAGGGAAAAGTTCAATCACATGTTAGAGGATCACAAAAAGTTGTTGTACCCAAATTGCGAAAATGGTCTGAAAAAGATGGGCAGACATCGAATTTGGAATTGCGATGGAAGGCTGAGTGTGCTATACCTGACTCCTCATTTGAAAAGTTGCTGAAAATGATGAAGAATATGCTTTCAAAAGATAACGTATTGTCCGCCAGTACGTACGAACCAAAGAAGGTTGTCTGCCCTTTAGGTTTAGAGGTTCAGGAGATACATGCATGCCCTAATGACTACATTCTCTACCGCGGTGAGGAGCATGAGAATTTGGATGTATGACCGGTATGCACTTCACTTCGGTATAAGATTAGACGAGATGACCCTGGTGACGTTGAGGGCGAGCCCCCCGGAAGAGGGTTCCTGCCAAGGTGATGTGGTATGCTCCTATAATACCACGGTTGAAATGCTTATTCAGAAACAAAGAGCACGCCAAGTTGTTGCGATGGCATAAAGAGGAACGTAAGTCAGACGGGATGTTGAGACACCCTGCTGATGGATCGCAATAGAGAAAAATCGATAGAAAGTATCCGTACTTTGCAGATGACGCAAGGAGTTTAAGGTTTGGTCTAAGTACAGATGACATGAATCCCTTTGGGGAGCAGAGCTCGATCCAAAAGACTGGCCCGTGACTCTATGCATCTATAACCTTCCTCCTTGGTTGTGCATGAAGCGGAAGTTCATTATGATGCCAGTGTTGATCCAAGGTCCGAAGCAACCCGGCAACGATATTGATGTGTACATAAGGCCATTAGTGGAAGAACTTTTACAGTTGTGGCACGAACCCAGGATACGCGTGTGGGATGAGCACAAGCAGGAAGAATTTAATCTCCGAGCATTGCTTTTCGTAACAATCAATGATTGGCTTGCTCTTAGTAACCTTTCAGGACAGTCAAACAAGGGATACAATGCATGCACACACTGTTTAGATGAGACTGAAAGTATATATTTGGAACATTGTAAGAAGAATGTATACAATGAGCATCGTCGATTTCTTTTGGCCAAGCATCCCTTAAGAAAGAAAGGCAAGCATTTCAACAGTCTGGCATGTCACAAGATGAAGCCTAAGGAGCGTACTGGTGCTAATATATTTGATATGGTCAAAGATTTGGATCAAATGGTAACCTTTGGAAAGGGTCCTGACGAAAAATCTGTTCCGAAGGACGCTGAAGGACACACACCCATGTGGAAGAAGAAATCTATATTTTGGGAGCTACCATATTGGAAATTTTTAGAGGTCCGCTCTGCAATCAATGTGATGCATGTGACAAAGAATCTTTGCGTGAACCTGCTAGGCTTCTTGGGTATGTATGGGAAGACAAAAGATACACCGGAAGCACAAAAGGACCATCAACGTATGAAAGACCCAGATGGCCTGCATCCAGAATGGTTTCAAGTTCATGCCAGCTACGCTCTTACCAAACAAGAGAAGGAATTTCATCCGAAGGACATACTTCATCTTGTCACCTTGAGGGGACGTCAGTATGACACCGGCCCCTGCTCCAGCCTCGCGCTTGGAGCCGTCGAAGTGCATTGTCCAGGACTGCGACATGTCCGGAGTATCCGGTAGCTGGAGCTCCATTAAGTGGACGATGAATTCAGGGAGGATCTGGGATTTTATGGTGGTGCGCCGCTCGTAGATGATGTCCCGCGAAGACAACTCGATGCCCCACAGGGCCACGCGCCCCATAGCTTCGGGGTTGTTCAGGATATTCGACGGCGGGGCGTCGTTGACGACCATGATCTGGTGCTCCTGGAAGTAGTGGCTCAGCCAACACGCCGTCATGAATACACCATAGGCGAGCTTCTAGTTATGAGGGTACCTCTGCTTTGTCGGGGTCAGTACCTCGCTGAGGTAGTAGATTGGGCGCTGGACCCCGTGGGTCTTGCCATCTTTGGGTCGCTTGACCACGAGTATGGTGCTGACCACTTGATGTGTGGCTGATATGTATAGTAGTAAAGGTTCCCGTTCCTTCGGCATCACCAGGAAGGGTGATGTGGAGAGCAGGCGCTTGAGGTTCTCGAACGCATCATCTGCTTCGGGTGTCCATTCGAATTTGTCCGTCTTGCGCAGCAGCTGGTAAAAAGGGATGGCCTTCTCACCCATTCGACTGATGAATTTGCTCAGTGTTGCGATTCGTCCGGCTAGCTGCTGGACTCCCTTGAGGTTCTTCGGCTTATCCATGGTAGTACGACCCTGATTTTCTTTGGGTTCGCCTCGATGCCCTGTTGGGAGATTAAGTACCCGAGTAACTGACCAGATGGTATGCCGAAGGCGCACTTGTCTGTGTTCAGCTTGATCTTGTCGCGATCAAGGTTATCGAACGTCTGGCAGAGATCGTCGATGAGCATCCTGGCCTCCTTGGTCTTGATTACTATGTCATCGACATAGACCTGGATGTTGCGGCCGATCTGGTCCTTCAGACATGCTTGCATGCACCAATGGTATGTGGCACCTGCGTTCTTTAGCCCGAAGGGCATGGTTTTGTATTATAACACCCTAAACGGCGTGATGAGCGCTGTTTTCTCCTGATCTTTGACTTTCAGTCGAATTTGGTTGTAGCCTGAGTAGGTGTCGAGGAAGGAGAGCTTCTCGCATCCTGTAGTGGAGTCGATGATTTGATCGATCCGCGGTAGAGGGAAGTGGTCCTTGGTACAGTGCTTGTTAAGCTATGTGAAGTTCACGCACATCCGCAAGATGTCCATGTCTTTCTTGGGGACCAGCATGGTGTTGGCCAGCCACTCTCTTTCTTTGATTTCCCTGATGAAGTTGGCGTCAAGGAGTCTGCTGACTTCGATTCCAACGGCTTCGGATCTTGGATCGATAGTCGATGCATCGACTGCTTGACTGGCTTCGCATGTGGAAACACATCAAGTGCATTCTCGGCGAATTCCCTGGGAACTCCTGGCATGTCCGCATGACACCAGGCGAAAATTTCCTAGCACTCACGGAGGAATTCGACGAGCGCGCTTTCCTATGCAGGACTCAGGTCGTTGGTGATCAGCGCCGTCTTGGAGGCGTCCGTCGGGTGAACCTGCACCTTTTTTGTGTTTATTGTGGAGTCAAACGACATGTCGGGTGTGTTTTGCCTGGTGACTGGGGGTGCCCCGTTGTCTGTCACCTCCCTGAGTCTCGTGAGCTCCTCCTACATGCCGAACGACTGAGAGATTCTGTGGAAGTCTCTGTCGCAGCTGTCGGACCTTGTGAAGCTTCTTGGGACGTTTATGACGGCCCTAGGTCCTAGCATCTTCAGTAGCAGATATGCATAGTGTGGTGCTGCCAGGAATCTTGCGAATGCCACGCGCCTGAGGATGGTGTGGTACTATGATGGCCAGTCCACCACTTCAAACTCTAGCCGCTCACGCCTGAAGTTATCGGGCTTGCCGAAGATGACATCGAGCCATATCTTGCCCAGGCGGTATATGCCCTTCCCTTGGACTATGCCGTGGAACGTCGTGTCCGATTGTTACAGGCTGCACAGTGGGATCCGCATCGCTGCGACTGTGTTGGCGAACATCAGGTTGATGCCGCTGCCGTCATCCATGAAGACGCGGCTCATCTCGAATCCCCCGATCTGGGCCTCGAGCACCAGGGCAGAGTGACCTGGGCAAGGGATCTGGCGTGGGTGATCCGCTGAGGTACTCAGGTATGGCTGGTGGAGAGGTCACGGCTAGGCCGACTTGGCGGGTGATCTTCTTATACACCCTATTTGTTGGACGCCCATTCCGGATCATCAGGGCCCCTTTCAGTTGAGGGTATCCATCTGCACCGTTATTTGGTGTTGGTGCGACCGGCGGCTGCGATGGTCCGCCGGGTGGTGGTGGAGGAGCTCCGTGGGCGATGGCACCTAGAGCAGGTGCTAATCCAGGGTTCGCCGTCTAGCACCGTGTAACATCCCAAAAATACTAAACTTCGATCATCAAACTCTAATCATCAAAATTAGGGTTAACAAAAACTTTTCTAAATAAAAATATGAAAGCATGCATGTGTGTATGCATTCCAATTTGAATTCTTTTGAACCACCTTGTTTGTGTGTTTCTTTTCTTGTAAAATGTTGCTTAGGTGAAATAAACATCATCTAAACAATTCCCAAACTTTTCCCAAAGACAAATAAATCAAAAACAATGAAATCAATGGTGAACAGCCGAAGCTCACCATGCCACCCCAGTGGAGACAGCAAGCTAGGAGGAGATTTAGCCGTTCCAAACTTGTCTAGGAGGCAGCCCACCGTCAAACGCCACTCCCTGTCCCAGCCGCGAGCATTGCCAACCCCTGGACCACACGCACGGACCGTGCCCAGCTCGCCAGCAACCATGCCGAGCATGCGCCAGAGCGCCACACTCGACCGACGCCCACGCATCACAAGACCGCCCTGCTGCGTATACGCGATCACCACCGACCCAGGAGACCGCCAGACATCTCCCTTCGCTGCCCCATGCCGCACAGCCACCGCTCGCCGTCGAAGACGCTGCCTCTGCCGCATAGAGCATCGCGCGTTCCAGACCAATTGCCACCGCCCCTACGCGCGCATTAAAGCCGTAGAGCACCGCCAGGAGACCACCAAGCGATTGCCACCGACGGCCATGCCGCTAGCCGCCCGTAGCCATGTCGCCACCGTCGCCTGCCCATCCCGTTCGGTCTCGTCGTCGCGACTATAAATAGAGGCCACCCCCAGCCGAATTGAGCACACCATCTCACTCCCCTCTCTTCACTGATCGTGCCACCCCGTTCCTGGAGCAAGGCGAGCAGCACTTCACCGGAATTTCACCGGAGCCTGCCGCTGCTAGAGAAGAATTGGTCCAGCGATTGGAGCCGCCCCAGGAGAAGCTACCGGTACCAGGAGGTTCGCCGTTGTTGACTTCGTCGTTCGCCCGCCTCGCCAACCCTCGTTTGAACCCTGGTGAGCCCCCAACGACCCCCACTGGCCGTGCTAGGTTTCTGTCTCGCCGGTGTTGCCAAACGTCAACGATGGCCCTCAGCCGTTGGATTAGAACTAGATCGAACGCACCACATCACCCCATACCACTTTGCACCCCCTCGTCTCACTGACACGTGGGGACAGCCACTTAACCAGCTCGGCCTTGTGCTTAGCAGTCGCCCAAGACGCTCAAGCAGCCTAGTTATTTGAATTTAACCTTTTCCATTTTATTTCAAACACACTTCTGCACCCAGTTTCAAAAATCAACCCAGATCGATTTATTGAACCAAATGGAATGAAACCAATTTTGTTAGAAAGGTCTTGAAATGCTGAATCCAAGCCCATTGGATTCAAACCATTTGGATCTATAGATCATCCTTGGTAAAAATAACAAGGCAGAGGCTTTTCTGCATTAAAACATTTTCAAATTTAAACCATAATAGCTTTTGAGTTGATTCCAACTCTCAAAAATCACATTTAACCATACCTTTCAGAATATATAAAAATATATAGGTTTACTTACAGAAATATTGACCAAGTAATAAAAGAATGCCACATAGGCATTTCTAGTCACTTATTTAATAAAAATAAAAGGGTAAAACATTATTAAATTGTGACACCACTTTAAAACACATTCCCATGGACTAAAATATGTGGTGATGACATGTGTCAACATGATCCCATGTTTGGTTTGGAGAATATTAAATCTTAAGTGGTTTTTCAATGAGTAGAAATTACTTTTCTAAAAATAAAAGTAATTAAACCAAGCTTTAATCTTGTAATGTTAGTGATGATACTAGATCATCTATAGGACCCTTTTGTGTGATGATTGCAAGTAGTTAAGTATTGTTTGGTGATTGTGTACATCGTATTTATTTATAGACGCTAGTACCGACCAAGGATATGAGGAGGAAGGAGGATACTGCGAAGAAGAAGCCGAGGAGAACTTCAACCACTGCTCTGCACAAGGCAAGCTAACACTCGCAAGATACTTTACCTATGCAAGCCTTACTAATCAAGTTGACCTATGCAAGCTTATACTTGCAATTGTGCAAGCTAATACTTGCTTGTTACCATGCCAACTATATGCCTTAAGCATATGTGATCATATCCACTTGATACCCCCTCCTAGTTTTAATTGCAAGCTTTCTACTTTATTTCTTTATCAAAGCTACTTCCTTAGAGTTTACTTAAGTGACTTGTAGATTCTAAAAAGATATTTGAAGGTTGCATAAAGAGCATAAAATTTGGCCTAAGCTAGATAATCTTGATGTCATCCTAAGGCATGAGATTGAACTTAGTTAAAACTCCACTAGTTTACCACCTCTCATTAGTACTCACCCCCACTTGTAGATGCTAGTGCTAAGCATAAAACTTGATCAACTTTAGATGGGAATACTTGGTGAAAATGGTTATGAAAACCTTAGAATGATGGATCATTCTACTGAGATGTTTTGACATGTGTTTCTGAACACCAGATGATTTTGGTGATGAAAATGTTGAGGCATGAGCCTTAGCCCTTTATAAAACTGATGGTTGTCTGGATGCGATACCATTCCAATTTTACCGTATAACCACAATACCCGAAGATTGGGTAGGGCTTGACTGGAAACTTATATACCTTAGTATTAGTTCCCTCACGGCCAAGGTCTGAGCTGAGGCTACCTTGTGAAGGTTGTCCACCTATGCAGTACCCAAGATGACAGTTGGTCATGGTTGGGAGGCCAAACTCACAGGAGAGGTGCTTATACTAGGGCGTGTAATTGAAAGGTTAGGATTGATTATCCGCATACTGAGTATGGTGAATTCAGGATTTGTTCCTGATGGATGTATCGAATGTTGTGGTGAAAGTGTACAATCTCTGCAGAGTGTCAAACTATTCGAATAGCCGCGTCTGCGATTATGGACAGCTTGGAGCCACTGCTCGTCAGATGTTTTCAAAATGACTTGTGAAATGAATTGAGATTTTGACTTGACCACAACAGGGTTGTGATATGAGATACAAGTTCCCACTTAGGTGTTATAAACTTCACTAGCTCTCTTGCTTCAAAACTTAGTAGAGATAAATCTGGCTTCTTGCAAAAGAACCCTAGAGCCTAGTGTCCTATTATCAAAAACCCCTTTCACTTGTTAGTATTGGTTTTCGAGTACTTAAAGAGTACTCATGGCTTTGTCCCTGGCTATTCCCATGGACAGACTATGAAGAGGAGTACCCGGAGGATGGACCCCAGGAAGGTTACGACAACTAGGATCATCTCCCATCGTCAGCATTGCCTGTGAGCCCGAAGATGGAGCTTCGCCTACGCTACCTTTATTATTACGTATTCCGCTGCTTGAGTTGTATTAAGAACTGGATCATGAGATCCTTATTTGTGTAAGACCTTATGTATGGTTTGTAATGGATGATGTACTATGGTATCCAATTCTGTTATGTCTCGCAAAAATGGTAATCTTGGGATTGCGATGTATGGCATAACAGGAATCTGGGATTAAAAACCCGGGTGTTGACAAGTTGGTATCAGATCCATCCTGACCATAGGATACCCTAGTTAGACTGAACGTTTGAATCTAAAACTTAGTTTCAAAACCAAAGAAAGCAAATATTTACAAAAACTTATTCCCATTCTTATCTCTTTGATTCTTTTATGAAAATTTATGTTCCTCAAAACATCTTGCAAAATACATAAAATTTGACACACTTGATCACTCTACTAACTTACTCATCCTATATTCTTATAGATGGACGTGAAGTACAACAAGTTTTATCAATCGGGGAATGGAGGAGACCTTATCTTTGAGAGGGATTTGGACCAGCTTTCGGAATTTCTGGAGCGTTCGCACCCCGAGTTCTTCGGAGCTCAGCTCAATGATCAAGGAGGAGAAGATCTGCAGTGGCTAATTGTTGCAAGTCTCCGAGGAAAGATTGAACCCCCCACTGCTGAGGGAATTCAGTTTACCTTAAGAGAGAACAACTGGCTCGATGGAATTGCCAGGGCCATGCAGGAAGCTCTTTCCCGTCTGTGTGGGCAGAGTATCAATCAGATCAAGGGAACCCACTTTGGGTTTTGCCCAAGGCGTGATGCAAATGGACAACCACTGGAAGCCCCATACCACCCTGAGCCGAAGACTCAATTGGACCACCTTAGCTTCATGATGTACCATCGTCAGCAGGAGTTGGATAACTATCGTGACTACTCCAACCACAAGTCTGCCATCATCAAGACGAAGGATCAGAGCATCGCCATGCTAGCAAAGGATCGCAAGTCTCGCCGCCATCAGCTCGACAAGAAGGAGCGCATCATTGCCCGTCTTCGCCACCGTATCTCTGCTTTGGAGGATACCATCCACGAGAGAGACATGCAGTTGGAAGAAAGAGAGAATGCAGGAGAGGATCTTTGTGGAGACCCCTACTCCTATCTCAGTGATGATGATGATTTTCTGGAGGATCAGGCTATGGACTTCTTCACCGATGAGGATGATTTCGCCTTCATCAATGATGATGAGGATGACGACTGCACCGACTCCGAGGAGTAGTAGCACTTGAGCACTAGCGTAGTGAGTAGTATTCGGTCCCACTGTATCATAGATTCCAGAATGGTTCTTAAAACCATCTGTTTTTCTTTGTTGTGGTGTGTGTTGTATCGTGTGCTATGAATGAATGAATGAAAAGCAAGCTGCTAGAAAAATCTGAGTCAAACTTTAAAAAACTTTTCAAAATCCCAGAACCTTAGAAATTTCCCTCTTTTTCTCATGATCTATCTCAATCTTCAGATGCCACGCAGAGGAATTGGTTCATCCCCGGACCCGATGTTGCAGATCCTGCAAATGTTGGTTTCAGACCATGAAGCTGAAAGAGCGGAACGTCAAGCCAACCTAGCCACCATGCAACAGATAGCCTAGCTTGCCCACAACAATCAAGGCCACGGAAATCAGGATATCCATGGATCTAAGCTCAAGAATTTCCAGAATACCAACCCACCTGTTTTCACTAAGTCAGAAGAGCCCCTAGATGCCGACGATTGGCTGCAAACCATGGAAAATAACCTAGAAGTCGCCGGAGTGGAAGCCAACGAGAAAGTTCTGTTCGCCACCCACTATCTAGACGGAGATGCCAGGGCATGGTGGAACAGTGTTCGCGCAATGACCGGAGGACAGATGATGACCTGGGAGGAATTCAAGGTCAAGTTTAGCAGAACCCATGTGCCACCGGGTTTGATCAAGAGGATGAGAGACGAGTTCAGAGAACTGAAGCAAGGAAGGATGACTGTAGTGGAATACCGTGACAAATTCTTGTCATTAGATAGGTATGCCCCGGATGAGATCGAGACCGAAGCCAAGAAGAAAGAATGATTCATGAATGGTCTGCATGATGAGATGCAGACTGTGTTAGTCAATATCCCCTTTGCGGATATTGAAGCCCTTGTCGACTCTGCCATCCAGATGGAAGGAAAGATCAACCAAGCCAATGAGAACCGCAAGCATCGCATGATGCATCAGCCAGGAACCCATCAGACCCCAAAATATCGCCCTAACCCATCTCCAGGATTTGCCCCAAGAACCAACAGACCCCCGATGAACCGTCCGACCTATCCCAACCGTGGAAACCCTAGGCCCGGAGGAAATCACACCAACCTCGGCAACTCTAACAATTTCAACCGTGCCCCACCCAAGTTCAACACCAACAACGCTACCACCAACACCAACACTGCCCCGAGGACTGGAAGCAATGTTGTGCATGTGGCAGCAAAGGACAAGTCGCAGGTAACTTGTTATGACTGTGGAAATAAAGGCCACTATTTCAACGAGTGCCCCAACAAGAAGAATGTCGCAGCCCCCAATGCCAATGCCCCAGCTCAGCAGCAGCATTGTGTTCATCCCGGACGAAGGTTTGCCCCAGGGAATTCGCTCAACCGCAATGGTCGTCTTTTTCTCATGCACGCTGAAGAAGCTCAAGAAGCGCCAGACGTCGTGCTGGGTATGTTTTCTGTTAATTCAGTACTTGCAAGAGTGTTGTTTGATTCTGGTGCGTCGCATTCAATTGTCACCGAAGAATTTGCATGCACTAGTAAAATTCAACCAACCAAACTGAAGCATGTCATGATTGTTCAAATTCCCGGATCAACCACCAAGGCTAGGCAAATTTGCAAAGCCGTCCCTATCCGAATCCATGGCATAGATTTTTATGCTAATCTGATAGTACCCGGAACTAAAGGTTTGGAAGTAGTACTAGGAATGGATTGGATGTCCAAACATAAGGGATTGATTGACTGTGCCAAGAAAGCCATAACCATGACCAGTACAGCCGAAATATCAGTTGAGCATATATCTAAAACCTTACCTCGTCAATTCAAATGCAACAAGAGTATAGCCCAGCCTACCATTGACCAAGTCCGGATAGTCTGTGAATACCTCGATGTATTCCCAGATGTTTTGCCCGGTATGCCCCCAGATCGGGATATCGAGTTTATCATCGAATCAATCCCCGGAACATGACCCATAGCCCAGAGACCCTATAGTATGAACCCATCTGAACTAGAAGAACTGAAGAAGCAACTAGATGCCATGTTGGAAATTGGATTGATTCAACCAAGTGCGTCACCATGGAGATCACCTGTCTTGTTTGTGGACAAGAAGGATGGAGGTAACCGTTTGTGTACGGATTATCAGAAGTTGAATGATGTCACCATCAAGAACAAATACCCCTTGCCCAAGATAGAAGATTTTTTGATCAGTTGACCGGTGCCAAAGTGTTCTCTAAGATTGATCTTAGAACTGGTTATCATCAACTCAAAATTTGTGCAAAGGATATTCCAAAGACTGCCTTTACCACCAGATATGGATTATACGAGTATACAGTCATGTCTTTTGGATTAACCAATGCCCTCGCTTATTTCATGAATCTCATGAATAAGATTTTTATGGACTTCCTGGATAAGTTTTTCGTTGTTTTCATCAATGACACTCTGTTTTATTCCAAATCAGAAGAAGAACATGAGCTACACCTAAGGACCATTCTTGGAACCCTTAGAGAGCATCAGCTGTATGCAAAGTTTAGCAAATGTGAATTCTGGTTACAGGAGGTAGGATTCCTCGGTCACATTGTATCAGCCAGAGGAATTGCCGTTGACCCTGCCAAAGTGAAAGATGTAGAAGATTGGCAAGCCCCAACTACTCAAACCCAAGTTCGTGCATTTCTCGGATTGGCGGGATACTACCGCAAATTCGTAGAAGGATTCTCGAGTATCGCCAGACCCATGACCCAATTGCTGAAGAAGGACAAGAAGTTTGAATGGACAGACAAATGCGAAGCGAGTTTTCAAGAACTCAAGAGGAGATTAATTTCAGCCCCAATCTTGATCATGCCGGATATCACGAAGCCCTTCGACGTGTATTGTGATGCATCCAAGATCGGTCTCGAATGTGTGCTAATGCAAGAAGGCAAAGTCATATCTTATCTATCTCGACAACTGAAACAACATGAGCAAAATTACCCAACCCATGACCTCGAACTCGCAGCCGTAGTTCTAGCCCTAAATACATGGAGACATTACCTGATGGGAAATCGTTGTGAGATCTATTCGGATCACAAGAGTCTGAAGTATATATTCACTCAGAAGGAGCTGAATATGAGACAGACAAGATGGATTGAGCTAATCAAGGATTATGACCTGGACATTCACTATCACCCTGGTAAAGCCAATGTGGTAGCAGATGCCCTTAGCAGATTGCCGTGCCGCTTGAACTCCATGATTTTGAAGGAGCAACCAAGCTTGCACAAAGAGATGGAAGATTTTCGAATAGAATTAGTAAGTGAAGGATTTTTGGCTAGCATAGAACTTCAGCCCACTTTGATCAGTGAGATCAAAGAGGCACTAAAGGGGAATGCTAGTATCGACGGAAGCAAGTGTCGTATTGGTACAGGCAAAGTACCCGGATTCACCGAAGACGAATGTAAGATCCCTCCTTTATAAAGGAAAAGGATCCCTGTGATTGCAATGCTAGTCCCTTGATCAATGCTAGCATCCACAGTTTAATATGAAGTACACAGAAACAAAGGTCATTATTACAGTCATTCCAGAGACAACATAGTCTTTACAACTCCATGGCCACAGGCCTAATACAAGAGTTTAAATAGGTAAATAAATAAAAGTCTTCATCTTCATGTGCCACAGGCAAACATGTTGAGTGTAGACTCATGACTCCTAATCCTCATCAAAATAACCTGCAACATCACAAGTTACAGCCACAGTGGGTCAATACATTGGAATAGTATTGGCAAGTGATACCTTAGTATATTTTAGGTGGGATAGATACTATATGCAAATTTGGCTAAGTGTAGCTTGGCTTGCTTTGCTCAAATTAGGTTTTGCCTATTAGTTGAAATCACTAAGTTTTGCTTTGTCAAAACTTTTCCCAAGGAACCACCAATAGACATTGGAGTCCTTCACCCTTGTTCACCCACAAGTTTTTACTTAGAAATTGGGATGAGGAGATTCTTGATAGCTTCCATGTCTTGATGCTCAAGTTGTCCATTACCCTGGACTTGGCTAAGTACTTAGATTTTTCCATCTGCAGAGGTTGTGCACTTTCCCCACAAGCCTTGATTTTCACCAAGACAGGACCTTTCAGAAGCCTTCCCTTAGACCAAATGGACGCACTCCAACCTATCATTCCCACTACCACCCACTGTCCAAATGGCTAAGTTCTAGCAACCTATGTGATCCTGGCAGAGCCCATATTGCCAAGTGGCTGCACTAGAAGCTTCTTAACATTTGGCCTCTAAAATCCCTTTGTTCCTAGGTGGCTTTCCACAAGTGAGATACACAAGGTAAACCATAGAAATGGGCCTTGTGTAACCACTCAACGTAAACCATTCCTTCCATTCCACCCAGGTGTTTCATTTACTTAGTTGTTTTATTAGGCAAAACACAAGTCAAAAGACTTAGAAATATTTTATCATAGCATGTATATTTCACCACCCTTGGTTGCTACTAGCTAGGCTAAGCATGGCATAGATAAGCAACTTAACTTAGAGATTTTCTAGCAATTCTACAACTACTAGGATTTCCCAACATGGCATATAAGCAAAATATAACATGCAAGTCTAATAAAATATTTCTAATGCTTAGTATAAAAACTTAGGGATGAGAAATATCATGAAGCACCACTTGCCTTGGTAGTTTGGAGAGTAGCTACACTCCTCACAATCACAATCACAATCACTAGCACCAAAATCTACACAAAGAATCATAGCCACAAATCACATACAAAACATATACAAACAAAAATATATGAATGCATGCAATATGATATGTGATGATTTTTAAAACTCAACAAAGCAAGTGTACAGTACTGGTTCATAAACAAGTTAAAAACTTGCTAAACAACATTTATTTAAACCCTAAAATATTTCTTAAACAATTCATATACGTAAATTATCCCTACACAAGTTTCTGCAAAAACACCATTTTAACCGAAGCAAAACATTAAACACATTGCATATTTAGAAAGGGCTTGCTCTTCTGATTCCATTGATATAAAATTTGTCAAATTCTAACGTGGGGATCAAAAGTTATAGCCAAAACAAATTCAAACTACTAATAGATTCAAATCCTGTTTTTAAATCTAAACAGCTGTCACGCGTCTTAATCTAATTGGCCCATACCGCTTCGCGTTGGATCACGCTTCTGAGCCATTAGATCTACTTAATCTGCACGGCCCAGATCTACCTATACCGCTTCGTTAAGTGATCTAATTTCATTCGCTGGATCCAGATCCAACGGTCCCAGATCAAATGACCATAGATGGGCGGTGCTGGCGGTGGCTACTGGCGGCGACGAGCTCTGCCTACGGCGGCGCGGCGCTATAGGTGGCTCTGGGGTCATCGGAGATGCTTACCAGAAACTTGACGATGCGCTGATGCTCAACTTGGCGACGGCTTGGCAAGGGGCGCACGGAGATGGTCGCTGGAGCTCGTCGAAGTTGCGGGCGGCGTCAGTTGCTTGATGTCGAGGACGTTGCCGAGGCTATGCGTCGACCTAGCACAAGCCAGATGGTTCAGGAGATGCGCAAGGTCCTGGCGATCAAGACAGTAACAAAGGGGAGGCAAGGGGCGGTCTCATCTTACCTGAATCGCACGTCGGAGTCGAGCGTCGGCTCAGGTGCTCGCGGGTGAGAACGAGGACGTCACTCTGGGTCATGAGAAAGCAAACGGAGGGCATGAGCGGATGCGCAAGCTCATGCTGGTCACAGTGGTTTGAACTAGAGGCAGAGGGGCGGTCTGTACTCACCGAGATTCGTCGCCGGAGTGTGTCTGTCTGCGGCGGCGCAAGGGCAATTGAGGGCAGCCTGGGGGCGTATCTGTCTGGCTTTGTTGGGGGAAATGACCGCGTGGGGGTGGTGGTCTTATAGCCAGAGCGGGGGCGAGGATTGCGCGCTGTATCAATGGCAATTAAGACCATGATAGCAATGGCGAGGTAACGGCGAGCGTCGCTGCCATGGCGTGATTGACGACGAAGACGACGTGGTCGCAGGGTCCACTCGTCAGCGAGTTAAACAGAGAGGGGGTGGGGTCGTGTAGTCAGAGACCTGGTGGGTGTGTCTGCGAGTGACAGAGGGAGAGAGGGGACCCGAGTGGGCTTAGTGGGCTGGATTCGTAGTTGGGCCAGATAGGTGGCGCTGGCCTTTTTTCCATTTCTTTTTTCCTTTTCTTTTTCTGTTTTGATTTTCTAGAATGATTCTCAAATCCAAATCAAATGGGTTTGAATTCAAATCTTCTCTAGGTTTTTATTCTGCAAACCTTGCACTCAAATGTGTGTCAAACACTAATGTCTAACCAAAACACTTTGATCAAATGAAAATAAAAATAAAACCAAGCCTTTTTGATATATACTCAATAGGCATAATATTGGTTTTATTTATTCATTTTGTTTTGAAACTTTGCTCAAACTTTTGAAGGTGCCTAAGTTTGAATTTCAAACCTTACTGAATCAAAACAAAGTACTCTCCTCATTGGAAGATAGCATTAAGGCTAGAGCAAACTTACATGAAATAGTAAGCATAAATGCTTCTGTTTTGAAATGATGTGCTTGAAATGAGATTCATATGATCATGGATGCATGGATGATATGCATGAGTTTGAAACATGAGTTTAGGGATGTTACAACGAAGAAGCAGTTCTGTGGTACAAAGGACGCCTTTGTGTACCAGCAGATTCTGAGTTAAAAGAATTTATTCTGAAGGAAGCTCATGATATTCTCTATTCTATCCACCCCGGAGGAACTAAAATGTATCAAGATTTGAAAGAGCAATTTTGGTGGCATAAGATGAAGAGAGAAATCGGAAGCTATATCGCCAAGTGTGATATATGTCAGCGAGTTAAGGCAGGACATTAAAGGCCCGCTGGATTGTTGCAACCATTGCAGATTCCGGAATGGAAATGGGATTCCGTTGGAATGGACTTTATCACCGGATTGCCTACTTCTAGTAGGGGAAATGACTCTATCTGGGTCATAGTGGACAGATTGTCCAAAGTCGCCCATTTCTTACCCGTCAAGACCACATATCAGAGTTCAAAGCTAGCGGAGTTATACATCACTACAATCGTTAGTTTGCACGGAGTCCCCAAGAACATCGTATCGGATTGAGGAACTCAGTTTACCTCAAGATTCTGGAAGAAGGTCCTAGAAGGTTTAGGAAACCGCCTAGATTTCAGTACCGCATATCACCCCCAGACCGATGGACAAACGGAGCGAGTAAATCAAATACTCAAAGATATGCTGAGAGCCTGTGTGTTAGAATATGGATCTAAGTGGGAAGACTGTCCACCGTTTGCAGAATTTTCATACAACAACAGTTATCAAGCTAGTTTGCAAATGGCCCCATTTGAATTCATGTATGGAAGGAAGTGTCGTACCCCTTTGAACTGGTCGGAAGTAGGAGAGAGTCAGATCTTCGGACCCGACATCCTACGAGAAGCAGAAGAGAAGGTTCACAAGATTCGTGAGCACCTCAAGACCGCCCAGTCTAGACAGAAGAGTTACACCGACAAGAGACGTCGAGACCTCGCCTTCAACATAGGAGATTTTGTTTATCTGAAGGTGTCACCATTGAAGGGAATGCAGCGTTTCCAACTCAAAGGAAAGTTAGCCCCCAGATATATCAGACCCTTCAAGATTCTGAACCGTCGAGGAGAAGTGTCGTATCAATTAGAACTACCCGAAGAGATTTCAGCCGTGCACAAGGTGTTCCATATCTCATTACTTCGCAAGTGCCTCGAAGTCCCAGAGAAGACCGAAGTGTTCAAGAACATTGATCATCGGACCATAGAGATCAACGATGACCTAACCTATCCCGAAGTACCCATTCGTATTTTGGAAGAAGCCTTCAGAACTACCTGAACCCGAAGCATCAAGTTTCTCAAGATTCAGTGGAGCAATCACACAGAAGAGGAAGCTACCTGGGAGCGTGAAGATCACATCAGGACGGAGTTTCCTGATCTCTTCAAATCCTAGGTAATCTTTTTCGTCCTTTTTCAAATCTCGGGACGAGATTTTGTTTAAGGGGGGAAGGTTTGTAACATACCAAAAATACTAAACTTGGATCATAACTCTAATCATCAGAATTAGGGTTAACAAAAACTTTTCTAAATAAAAATATGAAAGCATGCATGTGTGTATGCATTCCAATTTGAATTCTTTTGAACCACCTTGTTTGTGTGCTTCTTTGCTTGTAAAATTTGCTTAGGAGAAATAAACATCATCTAAACAATTCCCAAACTTTTCCCAAAGAAAAATAAATCAAAAACAAACAAAATGAGTGAATGGTCATTTTGACCAATTTAACTCCCATGCCTACTTTGGCTATCTCAAACTTTCAGAACTTAACAGAAACGTTTCTGGATCTTTGCACCCCTTGATTGTACTCATAACAAAGTATCAAGGACCACTTTGTGATCATCCAGAAACTTTCAAATGCATGGTTTAAAGGATAGTTCAAAATTGAATCTTTATCATATGGGAAGATCCCACTTTTTCAAAAACCACTCAAACAAGCTCAACTTTCAAAAACCAAGCATCTACAGACTCACCAGCACCAACCTATCACACCCACCAAAAATCTTTTCAAAATTCAAAACTTGAATTCTTGCGGCCATTTCATCAAACACTTTGCAGACACAAATCATCAAAATCCTAAACACTATTGTGAGCAGTGATTGAAGCCTAACTTGTTCCCTCTCTAGCTCACAACAACCTCAGTATATCATCTACCAAGCTAAACCAAGCACTAGCATCACTGTAAGCCGGGCAATGACATTAATGGTGAACAGCCGAAGCTCACCATGCCACCCCAGTGGAGACAGCAAGCTAGGAGGAGATTTAGCCGTGCCAACCTTGTCTAGGAGGCAGCCCACCGTCCACCGCCACTCCCTGTCCCAGCCGCGAGCATTGCCAACCCCTAGACCACACGCACGGACCGTTCCCAACCCGCCAGCAACCATGCCGAGCATGCGCCAGAGCGCCACGCTCGACCGACGCCCACAGACCGCGCGCCGCGCGCCAGCATACGCATAATCACCACCGACCAGAGACCGCCAGACATCCCGTTCGCGCCGCCACATGCCGCACATCCACCGCCGTCGAAGACGCCGCCTGCTGCCAGCAGAGCATCGCGTTCGCGACTATAAATAGAGGCCACCCCCAGCCGAATTGAGCACACCATCTCACTCCCCTCTCTTCACTGATCGTGCCACCCCGTTCCCGGAGCAAGGTGAGCAGCGCCGCGAATTTCACCGAGCTCGCCGCTCTTGGAGAAGACGGGGGCCAGCGATTGGAGCCGCCCCAGGAGAAGCTGCCGGTACCAGGAGGTTCGCCGTCGTCGACTTCATCGTTCGCCCGCCTCGCCAACCCTCGCCTGAACCCCGGTGAGCCCCCAACGACCCCCACTGGCCGCGCTAGGTTTCTGTCTCGTCGGCGTTGCCAAACGTCGACGATGACCCTCAGCCGTTGGATTAGAACTAGATCGAACGCACCACATCGCCCCATACCGCTTCGCAACCCCTCGTCTCACTGACGCATGGGGACAGCCACTTAACCAGCCCGCGTAAAGCTTAGCAGGCGGCCCGATCGCGCTTCCTTGACCCGCTTATTTGAATTTAACCTTTTCCATTTTATTTCAAACACACTTCTGCACCTAGTTTCAAAAATCAACCCAGATCGATTCAGTGAACCAAATGGAATGAAACCAATTTTGTTAGAAATGTCTTGAAATGGTGAATCCAAGCCCGTTGGATTCAAACCATTTGGATCTATAGATCATCCTTGGTAAAAATAACAAGGAAGAGGCTTTTCTGCATTCAAACATTTTTCAAATTTAAACCATAATAGCTTTTGAGTTGATTCCAACTCTCAAAAATCACATTTAACCATACCTTTTAGAATATATAAAAATATATAGGTTTACTTACATAAATATTGACCAAGTAATAAAAGAATGCCACATAGGCATTTCTAGTCACTTATTTAATTAAAATAAAAGGGTAAAACCTTATTAAATTGTGACACCACTTTAAAACACATTCCCATGTACTAAAATATGTGGTGATGACATGTGTCAACATGATCCCATGTTTGGTTTGGAGAATATTAAATCTTAAGTAGTTTTTCAATGAGTAGAAATTACTTTTCTAAAAATAAAAGGAATTAAACCAAGCTTTAATCTTGTAATGTTAGTGATGATACTAGATCATCTATAGGACCCTTTTGTGTGATGATTGCATGTAGTTAAGTATTGTTTGGTGATTGTGTACATCGTGTTTATTTATAAACGCTAGTACCGACCAAGGATACGAGGAGGAAGGAGGATACTACGAAGAAGAAGCCGAGGAGAAGTTCAACCACTGTTCTGCACAAGGCAAGCTAACACTTGCAAGATACTTTACCTATGCAAGCCTTACTAATCAAGTTGACCTATGCAAGCTTATACTTGCAATTGTGCAAGCTAATACTTGCTTGTTACCATGCCAACTATATACCTTAAGCATATGTGATCATATCCACTTGATACCCCCTCCTAGTTTTAATTGCAAGATTTCTACGTTATTTCTTTATCAAAGCTACTTCCTTAGATTTTACTTAAGTGACTTGTAGATTCTAAAAATATATTTGAAGGTTACATAAAGAGCATAAAATTTGGCCTAAGCTAGATAATCTTGATGTCATCCTAAGGCATGAGATTGAACTTAGTTAAAACTCCACTAGTTTACCACCTCTCATTAGTACTCACCCCCACTTGTAGATGCTAGTGCTAAGCATAAAACTTGATCAACTTTAGGTGGGAATAGTTGGTGAAAATGGTAATGAAAACCTTAGAATGATGGATCATTCTACTGAGATGTTTTGACATGTGTTTCTGAACACAAGATGATTTTGGTGATGAAAATGTTGAGGCATGAGCCTTAGCCCTTTATAAAACTGATGGTTGTCTGGATGCGATACCATTCCAATTTTACCGTACAACCACAATACCCGAAGATTGGGTGGGGCTTGACTGGAAACTTATATACCTTAGTATTAGTTCCCTCATGGCCAAGGTCTGAGCTGAGGCTACCTTGTGAAGATTGTCCACTTGTGCAGTACCCAAGATGACAGTTGTTCATGGTTGGGAGGCCAAACTCACATGAGAGGTGCTTATACTAGGGCGTGTAATTGAAAGGTTAGGATTGATTATCTGCATACTGAGTATGGTTTATTCAGGATTTGTTCCTGACGGATGTATCGAATGTTGTGGTGAAAGTGTACAATATCTGCAGAGTGTCAAACTATTCGAATAGCCGCGTCCGCGGTTATGGACAGTTGGAGTGGCCATATTGTTCCCCCGTCAGTTGTTTTCAAAATGACTTGTGAAATGAATTGAGATTTTGACTTGACCACAACAGGGTTGTGATATGAGATACAAGTTCCCACTTAGGTGTTATAAACTTCACTAGCTCTCTTGCTTCAAAACTTAGTAGAGATAAATCTGGCTTCTTGCAAAAGAACCCTAGAGCCTAGTGTCCTATTATCAAAAACCCCTTTCACTTGTTAGTATTAGTTTGCAGTACTTAAAGTGTACTCATGGCTTTGTCCCTGGCTATTCCCGTGGCCAGACTATGAAGAGGAGTACCTGGAGGATGGACCCGAAGGACGGTTACGACAACTAGGATCATCTCCCATCGTCAGCATTGCCTATGACCCCGAAGATGGAGCTTCGCCTACGCTACCGTTATTATTACGTATTTCGCCGCTTGAGTTGTATTAAGAATTGGATCTTGAGATCCTTATTTGTGTAAGACCTTATGTATGGTTTGTAATGGATGATGTACTATGGTATCCAATTTTGTTATGTCTCGCAAAAATGGTAATCTTGGGATTGCGATGTATGGCATAACAGGCATCTGGGATTAAAAACCCGGGTGTTGACAAGTTGGTATCAGAGCCATCCTGACCATAGGAGACCCTAGTTAGACTGGACGTTTGAATCAAAAACTTAGTTTCAAAACCAAAGAAAGCAAATATTTACAAAAACTTATTCCCATTCTTATCTCTTTGATTCTTTCATGAAAATTTATGTTCCTCAAAAACTCTTGCAAAATACATAAAATTTGACACACCTGATCACTCTACTAACTTACTCATCCTATATTCTTATAGATGGACGTGAAGTACAACAAGTTTTATCAATTGGGGAATGGAGGAGACCTTATCTTTGAGAGGGATTTGGACCAGCTTTCGAAACTTGAGGCGTCTGCACTTTTGAGTTCTTCGGAGCTCAGCTCAATGATCAAGGAGGAGAAGATCTGTAGTGGCTAATTGTTGCAAGTCTCCGAGGAAAGATTGAACCCCCACTGCTGAGGGAATTCAGTTTACCTTAAGAGAGAACAACTGGCTCGATGGACTTGCCAGGGCCATGCAAGAAGCTCTTTCCCGTCTGTGTGGGCAGAGTATCAACCAGATCAAGGGAACCCGCTTTGAGTTTTTTCCAAGGCGTGATGCAAATGGACAACCACTGGAAGCCCCATACCACCCCGAGATGAAGACTCAATTGGACCACCTTAGCTTCATGATGTACCATCGTCAGCAGGAGTTGGATAACTATCGTGACTACTCCAACCACAAGTCTGCCATCATCAAGATGAAGGATCAGAGCATCGCCATGCTAGCAAAGGATCGCAAGTCTCGCCGCCGTCAGCTCGACAAGAAGGAGCGCATCATTGCCCGTCTTCGCCACCGTATCTCTGCTTTGGAGGATACCATCCACGAGAGAGACATGCAGTTGGAAGAAAGAGAGAATGCAGGAGAGGATCTTTGTGGAGACCCCTACTCCTATCTCAGTGATGATGATGATTTTCTGGAGGATCAGGCTATGGACTTCTTCACCGATGAGGATGATTTCGCCTTCATCAATGATGATGAGGATGACGACTGCACCGACTCCGAGGAGTAGTAGCACTTGAGCACTAGCGTAGTGAGTAGTATTCGGTCCCACTGTATCGTAGATTCCAGAATGGTTCTTAAAACCATCTGTTTTTCTTTGTTGTGGTGTGTGTTGTATCGTGTGCTATGAATGAATGAATGAAAAGCAAGCTGCTAGAAAAATCTGAGTCAAACTTTAAAAACTTTTCAAAATCCCAGAACCTTAGAAATTTCCCTCTTTTCTCATGATCTATCTCAATCTTCAGATGCCACGCGGAGGAAGTGGTTCATCCCCGGACCCGATGTTCCAAATCCTGCAAATGTTGGTTTCAGACCATGAAGCTGAAAGAGCGGAACGTCAAGCCAACCTAGCCACCCTGCAACAAATAGCCCAGCTTGCCCACAACAATCAAGGCCAGAGAAATCAGGATAACCATGGATCTAAGCTCAAGAATTTCCAGAATACCAACCCACCTGTTTTCACTAAGTCAGAAGAGCCCCTAGATGCCGACGATTGGCTGCAAACCATGGAAAATAACCTAGAAGTCGCCGGAGTGGAAGCCAACGAGAAAGTTCTGTTCGCCACCCACTATCTAGATGGAGATGCCAGGGCATGGTGGAACAGTGTTCGCGCAATGACCGGAGGACAGATGATGACCTGGGAGGAATTCAAGGTCAAGTTTAGCAGAACCCATGTGCCACCGGGTTTGATCAAGAGGATGAGAGACGAGTTCAGAGAACTGAAGCAAGGAAGGATGACTGTAGTGGAATACCGTGACAAATTCTTGTCATTAGATAGGTATGCCCCGGATGAGATCGAGACCGAAGCCAAGAAGAAAGAATGATTCATGAATGGTCTGCATGATGAGATGCAGACTGTGTTAGTCAATATCCTCTTTGCGGATATTGAAGCCCTTGTCGACTCTGCCATCCAGATGGAAGGAAAGATCAACCAAGCCAATGAGAACCGCAAGCATCGCATGATGCATCAGCCAGGAACCCATCAGACCCCAAAATATCGCCCTAACCCATCTCCAGGATTTGCCCCAAGAACCAACAGACCCCTGATGAACCGTCCGACCTATCCCAACCGTGGAAACCCTAGGCCCGGAGGAAATCACACCAACCCCGGCAACTCTAACAATTTCAACCATGCCCCACCCAAGTTCAACACCAACAACGCTACCGCCAACACCAACACTGCCCCGAGGACTGGAAGCAATGTTGTGCCTGTGGCAGCAAAGGACAAGTCGCAGGTAACTTGTTATGACTATGGAAATAAAGGCCACTATTCCAACGAGTGCCCCAACAAGAAGAATGCCGCATCCCCCAATGCCAATGCCCCAGCTCAGCAGCAGTGTCGTGTTCAGCCCGGACGAAGGTTTGCCCCAGGGAATTCGCTCAACCGCAATGGTCGTCTTTTTCTCATGCACGCTGAAGAAGCTCAAGAAGCGCCAAACGTCGTGCTGGGTATGTTTTCTGTTAATTCAGTACTTGCAAGAGTGTTGTTTGATTCTGGTGCGTCGCATTCAATTGTCACCGAAGAATTTGCATGCACTAGTAAAATTCAACCAACCAAACTGAAGCATGTCATGATTGTTCAAATTCCCGGATCAACCACCAAGGCTAGGCAAATTTGCAAAGCCGTCCCTATCCGAATCCATGGCATAGATTTTTATGCTAATCTAATAGTACTCGGAACTAAAGGTTTGGAAGTAGTACTAGGAATGGATTGGATGTCCAAACATAAGGGATTGATTGACTGTGCCAAGAAAGCCATAACCATGACCAGTACAGCCGGAATATCAGTTGAGCATATATCTGAAACCTTACCTCGTCAATTCAAATGCAACAAGAGTATAGCCCAGCCTACCATTGACCAAGTCCGGATAGTCTGTGAATACCCCGATGTATTCCCAGATGTTTTGCCCGGTATGCCCCCAGATCGGGATATCGAGTTTATCATCGAATCAATCCCCGGAACATGACCCATAGCCCAGAGACCCTATAGTATGAACCCATCTGAACTAGAAGAACTGAAGAAGCAACTAGATGCCATGTTGGAAATTGGATTGATTCAACCAAGTGTGTCACCATGGAGATCACCTGTCTTGTTTGTGGACAAGAAGGATGGAGGTAACCGTTTGTGTACGGATTATCGAAAGTTGAATGATGTCACCATCAAGAACAAATACCCCTTGCCCAAGATAGAAGATTTGTTCGATCAGTTGACCGGTGCCAAAGTGTTCTCTAAGATTGATCTTAGAACTGGTTATCATCAACTCAAAATTTGTGCAAAGGATATTCCAAAGACTGCCTTTACCACCAGATATGGATTATACGAGTATACAGTCATGTCTTTTTGATAGGGCAAAGGTGTCCGATCTTTTGATGAGATGGAGATAATCGATTTGGTGGAGTTCGGGCTTGACGATCCGACTACACGTGCGAGCACGAGCGCCAATGCAATCACTAGGCCAATCTCCTGGAGGTTACCGATCCTGCGGGAACACGATCAGCCTGACCAGCGAGGGTCTTAATTCCTACCTGAAATCAAGAACAAGTAAGAACCAATATTGCAATCGAGATATTGCGGATTAAGAGGAAAGCTTTATTGAAAAGGTGGGATCCTGTATAGGTGCAAAGTACAAGAGGCCTCTGCGACGCTCGAGCCTTGGCGAAGTTGCTATGATGGCTAACTTAATGTCTAAACAAAATCCGAGTCTAGGGTGACGGCTATGGGGAGTATTGAAGGAGGAAAAGGTGGGGTTTCGGCCAGCCATGGAAGTGGTGGCCGAATCCAACCCTAGGAGTCCTTTTCCCCTCAAATACGGACTCTAAAAAGTGGCTAATTAAAATCCTGCAAAAATTACATGGGCCTGGCCCAAAATAAAGGTGTCGTAGCACCATATTAAGCTGTGGACGAATTCGTGAAGTATTAATCTTGAATATTTCGTCCAAGCCTTCTTTCTTCATTATGGTAGCCTCAAAGTTCTGAAATCTTCATCCGTGGCCTTCTCTTGGATCATCACATGCTTGCTGCCATCTCCATGCATGTACATGCTCCAATGCTTGTCCCTCTCATCCATGCTTGGTCCATCATTCCTAAGAGTAATAAATACATCTGATTTAGGCAGCATCATATTCTCATGTATGTGAGGAATAGTTCCAAGAAACGAAAGTACCTGATAGTTAAGTTGTTTGGCACAAGATCTTGTGATGGGTCCTAGTATGTGTGTAGCTGTAGGTACAACGGTTGTATCAATAGAAGGGATGTCCACATCATGCTCGCCTTCTTTAATTGAAGTCGTCCTCGACGCAATCTCATCTTCCTCACCAAAGTAAGGCTTCAAATCTTCAATGTTAAACGTAGGACTAACCGTACCAAAGTCTGCAGGCAACTCAAGTTTATATGCATTATCATTTATTTTCTCTAACACCTTAAAAGGACCAGCAGCATGCGGCATTAACTTAGACTTGAGTAAATCAGGAAAACGATCTTTACGCAAATGTAACCAAACAAGATCTCCAACATCAAAAATAACATGATTTCTCCCTTTATCCCCAGCAAGTTTATACTTAGCATTCATGTGTTCAATGTTATCTTTAGTAGTCTTATGCAATTTTAATATCCTTTCAGCGCGTTGTGTAGCATCCAAATTATTTTGCACCGAAGAAGGTAAAGGCAATAAATCAATAGGTGCACGAGGAACAAAACCATACACAATCTCAAATGGGCACATCTTTGTGGTAGAATGCAGCGAACGATTATAAGAAAATTCTATATGAGGTAAACACTCTTCCCACAATTTTAAGTTCTTCTTTAAAACAGCCCACAACATAGTAGACAAAGTTCTATTTACTACTTCAGTTTGTCCATCAGTTTGGGGATGACATGTAGTACTAAACAGCAATTTAGTCCCCAACTTAGCCCATAAATATCTCCAAAAGTGACTAAGAAATTTAGTATCACGATCAGAAACAATAGTATTTGGCACACCATGCAAACGAACAATTTCACGAAAGAACAAATCAGCAATATGCGCAGCATCATCCGTTTTATGACAAAGAATAAAGTGTGCCATTTTAGAAAACCGATCCACAACAACAAAAATACTATCCCTCACCTTCTGTGTTCGTGGCAATCCCAAAACAAAGTCCATAGAAATATCCTCCCAAGGAACACTAGGAACAGGAAGAGGCATATATAAACCATGTGGATTAAGGCGAGACTTAGCTTTTTGACAAGTAGTGCAGCATGCCACAAATCTCTCAACATCTCGACGCATACGTGGCCAAAAGAAGTGTGCAGCAAGAACATCCTCCGTCTTCTTGACACCAAAGTGTTCCATCAATCCTCCTCCATGCGCCTCCTGTAACAACAAAAGACGAACAGAACTATCTGGAATGCATAGTTTGTTAGCGCGGAACACAAATCCATCATTGAAGACGAACTTGTTCCATGTTCTACCATCTCTACAATTCTGCAACACATCTTTAAATTCAACATCATGCACATATTGTTCCTTAATAGTTTCCAATCCAAATATTTTGAAGTCAAGTTGAGATAACAAAGCATAACGGCGCAACAAAGCATCAGCAATAATATTATCTTTACCCTTTTTGTGTTTGATAACATAAGGAAAAGACTCAATAAATTCAACCCACTTTGCATGATGACGATTCAACTTAGCTTGACTACGAATATGCTTCAAAGATTCATGATCAGAATGTATAACAAATTCTTTAGGCCATAGATAATGTTGCCAAGTTTCTAATGTCCGAACTAACGCATATAATTCTTTATCATAAGTAGAATAGTTCAGACTAGCCCCACTCAATTTCTCACCAAAATATGCAACAGGTTTTCCCTCTTGTAATAACACACCTCCCAAACCAATTCCACTAGCATCACATTCAAGCTCAAAAGTCTTATTAAAATCAGGAAGTTGGAGTAAGGGAGCATGTGTAAGCTTATCTTTCAATATGACGAAGGCCTGTTGTTGTGCATCGCCCCAAACAAAGGGCACATCCTTCTTGGTAAGCTCATTCAGCGGCGCGGCAATTGATCCAAAGTCTTTGACAAAGCGCCTATAAAAACCAGCGAGGCCAAGAAAACTCCTCACTTGTGTGACCGTCTTGGGCTGCGGCCAATTATCAATAGCTTCAATCTTGGCTGGATCCACTTCAATACCCTGTGATGTAACAACATAGCCAAGAAATGCAAATCGATTGGTGCAAAAGGTGCACTTCTCAAGGTTACCAAACAAACGTGCATCACGTAAAGCATTGAAAACAACACGTAAATGGTCCAAATGATCCTCTAAAGATTTGCTATAAATCAGAATATCATCAAAGTAGACTACCACAAAACGTCCAATAAAAGCACGTAAAACTTCGTTTATTAATCTCATGAAAGTGCTAGGTGCATTAGTTAAACCAAACGGCATTACTAACCACTCATATAAACCGAACTTAGTTTTAAATGTTGTTTTCCATTCATCTCCTAATTTCATACGAATCTGGTGGTAACCACTACGCAAATCAACTTTAGAAAACATGGTAGAACCACTCAATTCATCAAGCATGTCATCTAAACGTGGAATAGGATGACGATATCAAATAGTAATATTATTGATAGCTCTACAATCAGTACACATGCGCGAAGAACCATCTTTTTTAGGTACCAAAATAATAGGAACAGCACAGGGGCTAAGGGACTCACGAATATGATCTCTGTCGAGTAGTTCCTGAATTTGGCGTTGTATCTCCTTTGTCTCCTCTGGATTGGTTCTATATGGTGCGCGGTTGGGCATAGTAGCACCAGGAATTAGATCAATTTGGTGCTCAATTCCTCTAATAGGAGGTAGTCCCGTGGCAGCTCGGGGAAAGACGTCCTCATATTCCTGCAAAAGGTTAGCAATAGCAGGTGGCAAAGAAGGAGGCATATCCTCAAATGAAAACAAAACCTCTTTGCAAATAATTGCATAACATTGAGTATTGTTTACATCTAATTCAGCAATATCAATTGTATTTGCAAGCATACATGGACTCTTCAAACGAATTTCAGTAGCATGGGTAGAATCAGATTTAGTGTTCTTTGGTGGTACAAAATCTGCAGCAACAATCTGATTCTCACTTTTATGTTTCTCCTCAGTTTTAGCTCTACTAGCTCTAGCAAGATCATCTTTTAAAATCTGTTCAGGAGTCATAGGTTTTAGACCAATTTTCTTTCCATCATGCATAAGAGAATAGTGATTAGTTTTGCCATTATGAACAGATTCTCTATCAAATTGCCATGGTCTACCAAGTAACAAAGAACAAGCTTGCATAGGTACAACATCACAATCAACAAAATCAGAATATGTACCAATAGTAAAATGCACGCGTACCGTTCTTGTTACCTTGATCTTGCGAGAACTCTCAAACCATTGGATGTAATATGAATGTGTGCGTTGTCTTGTTGGAAGTGCAAGCTTCTCGACCATGTAAACACTAGCCAGATTATTACAACTCCCTCCATCAATGATGATCCGTATAGCTCTTTCTTTGACAACACCACGTGTTTGGAACAGGTTGTGGCGTTGATCTTGCTCAGATTTGCTCAATTGCACACTCAACACACGTTGTGTAATTAAGCTCTTGTATTGATCAGCAGCTTCAGCTCCCATTACCTCTATCTCTTCATCAGCATCAGAATTGTCTCCATCGCGAGCAGAAATAAGGGCTAATGTATCTTCATCAAAGTCACTCGCTGAATCGTATTGACCATCATCCCGCACCATCATCACACTTGTGTTGTGCACTATCTCTCAATATGACCAAAACCCCAGCACTTGCGGCATTGTATATCCTTTGTCTTACCCGTGGAAGCCATAGAAGATGCACTACGAGCAGGAGCATTGGATGACGGTGGAGGAGCAGCTGGAAATCTTGTGGTGGCCTTGGATGTGGTAGTAGCTGGTGGCGAATCACGAGAAGGAGGCGCTGACTGTCGGGATGTCCAAGTGGATGTGCGACCTGCAGAATTATTAGTCCTCCTCCATGGTGTTTGGTGATCCTGCACTTCACGTTCAGCTTTGCAAGCAAGATGAAACAAACGAGTGATAGAATTATATTTCTTATAATCTAATATGTGTTGAATGTCCTTGTTTAATCCACCAAAGAAACGTGCAAGTATTTGTTCAGTAGATTCAACAAGACCACACCGAACCATCCCCGTTTACAATTCCTGATAATACTCTTCTACAGAATTTTTCTCTTGCTCTAAACGTGTCAGATTCTTTAGTAAATCACGTTGATAAGTGGGAGGTACAAAACGAACACGCATAGCAGTTTTTAAAGCAGTCCAAGTACTAGGAATAGTAGTAGGATTTAAACGACAATACTTAGACCACCAAAGGGAAGCAAATTTAGTAAATTCACATGTAGCAGCACTAACACGCATATTCTCAGGATATTTTAAACATGCAAAACGTTGTTCTACTTCCATCTCCCATGTAAGATATGCATCAGGATTATATTTACCCTCAAAAGATGGAATATTTAATTTAAGCTTAGCAACATGCTCATCATCACGTACCAGTGGTCGAGCGTTGCGGTGGTAATATCGGGGACGTCCAGCAGGTACATGTGGAGGTTGTTCAACCTCTCCTCGTCAAACAGATCGTCGTCGTCGGGGTCGTAGTAGTACCCGTCGTCTGTCCCCAATGTCGCAGCAGCAGCCGCGGCGGAAGTCTGAGGTGCGTCAGCTACAGCGGTAGCCGCCTGGGGTGCGGCGGCAGCCGAACCAGCAGTCCGACCCGTGATCGGAACGCGCCGTGCGCCATGTGTGGGTGCGGGTGCGGGCAATCTGTTCAAAATCTCCTTGAACCGAGCGTCAAGCTTGGCGTTGAAGGATTTCTCGAGTCCATCGATCTTGTCCACGACGTTGGTGAGCTTGGTGTAAAACTCCCCTAGGCGTGTATCCACGTCTTCAGTGCGACTGACCAAGAGCTCGGAGAAGTGGGCATGTAGTTCTTCGTTCGTCATTGTGGCAGGGTTCCGCGAAGTATCTGTCATGGTTAGTCCTTTAAAAGCACAGGTATATACTACGGAAATATGGTGGAAGGCACGCATAATCCGTCAAGCAATATACGAAGCTCTTACAAGTTCTTACCAAACAGCAGGAAAAGGCGATGTGCAACCGCGAGGATCAGTGGGTCTAGAGATTGAACCGAGCGATTACCAGAAGTCGAGACACCGCACGTGGAGAATATCTGTGGAGCTCTGGGAAGGCTTAGCAAAAGGGGGTTAGCAATTATCAAAACAGCAATGCAAAAGTTGAAAGAATGCTCAAAGACGGTACTGTGCTGGTCCTAGGCTAGACCGTACTAGAGACGCGAGCCTAGATCACCAACGATGTCACGACGTGACACAACAAGCAATGTATGATGATATGGCACCCTGAAAAGCGAACCGAGAGGTGGAAAATCACTCTGATGGCGAGTGTCTAGGACTGATCTACGGGGTCTAAAAATAGGTTAGCCCCAAAAAAAATTCGAAATTTTTTATTTTGCTCCGGAAAGCGCGCAGGCGCCAAAAAAATATCGCTATAACGGCCGATGGAGAAAAGTGATCCCCAGAGCCGAAAACTAGTATAGCCAGATTTTTTTTTCGGAGGCGGTTCCAGACTTTTTTTTGCTCTCCTTCTGGACTTACGACCGAACTCTTAGCTCGACATGGACTTTAGCTTAACACGGAAACAACAAAGAAGGAAAGAAAAAAGGAATAACTAGGAAACAATAACTCTACTCGGACTCGTACCACGGCAGGAAAACTGATCGGATCTGTGTCGCGGTAGGAAGGCAGTGGCGGAGTATTAGGGTTTATGGTGGCTGGGTGTATGGCGGCGGAATATGGTGGCGGAATATGGTGGCGGTGATCGGCGAGTGTGGCGGTGACTACTATGATCAGAACTCGAAACACTAAGGGACGAGACACTAAGACCAGCAACTCGACGCGACGATGTAGACACAAATTCAACAATGCAAAAACTGAAAAGATAATGCGAGGCGTAGATTGGTGATGGGATGGATCTAAACTCTAACTGTGTTTTTGGCTTTTTCGTGGGTTATAGGTAAAAACAGATCTAATCTACGAAAACAGTAAAATCTCACCGAGCAACCTGAAATCTGATACCACTTGATAGGGCAAAGGTGTCCGATCTTTCGATGAGATGGAGATAATCAATTTGGTGGAGTTCGGGCTTGACGATCCGACTACACGTGTGAGCACGAGCGCCAATGCAATTGCTAGGCCAATCTCCTGGAGGTTACCGATCCTGCGGGAACACGATCAGCCTGACCAGTGAGGGTCTTAATTCCTACCTGAAATCGAGAACAAGTAAGAACCAATATTGCAATCGAGATATTGCGGATTAAGAGGAAAGCTTTATTGAAAAGGTGGGATCCTGTATAGGTGCAAAGTACAAGAGGCCTCTCATGACGCCGAGCCTTGGCGAAGTTGCTATGATGGCTAACTTAATGTCTAAACAAAATCCGAGTCTAGGGTGACGGCTATGGGGAGTATTTAAGGAGGAAAAGGTGGGGTTTCGGCCAGCCATGGAAGTGGTGGCCGAATCCAACCCTAGGAGTCCTTTTCCCCTCAAATACGGACTCTAAAAAGTGGCTAATTAAAATCCTGCGAAAATTACATGGGCCTGGCCCAAAATAAAGGTGTCGCAGCACCATATTAAGCTATGGACGAATTCGTGAAGTATTAATCTTGAATATTTCGTCCAAGCCTTCTTTGTTCATTATGGTGGCCTCAAAGTTCTGAAATCTTCATCCGTGGACTTCTCTTGGATCATCACATGCTTGCTGCCATCTCCATGCATGGCCATGCTCCAATGCTTGTCCCTCTCATCCATGCTTGATCCATCATTCCTAAGAGTAATAAATACATCTGATTTAGGCAGCATCATATTCTCATGTATGTGAGGAATAGTTCCAAGAAACAAAAGTACCTGATAGTTAAGTTGTTTGGCACGAGATCTTGTGATGGGTCCTAGTATGTGTGTAGCTGTAGGTACAACGGTTGTATCAATAGAAGGGATGTCCACATCACTTTTGGATTAACCAATGCCCCCGCTTATTTCATGAATCTCATGAATAAGATTTTTATGGACTTTCTGGATAAGTTTGTCGTTGTTTTCATCGATGACATTCTGATTTATTCCAAATCAGAAGAAGAACATGAGCTACACCTAAGGACCATTCTTGGAACCCTTAGAGAGCATCAGCTGTACGCAAAGTTTAGCAAATTTGAATTCTGGTTACAGGAGGTAGGATTCCTCGGTCACATTGTATCATCCGAAGGAATTGCCGTTGACCCTGCCAAAGTGAAAGATGTAGAAGATTGGCAAGCCCCAACTACTCAAACCCAAGTTCGTGCATTTCTCGGATTGGCGAGATACTACCGCAAATTCGTAGAAGGATTCTCGAGTATCGCCAAACCCATGACCCAATTGCTGAAGAAGGACAAGAATTTTGAATGGACAGACAAATGCGAAGCAAGTTTTCAAGAACTCAAGAGGAGATTAATTTCAGCCCCAATCTTGATCATGCCGGATATCACGAAGACCTTCGACGTGTATTGTGATGCATCCAAGATCGGTCTTGGATGTGTGCTAATGCAAGAAGGCAAAGTCATATCTTATCTATCTCGACAACTGAAACAACATGAGCAAAATTACCCAACCCATGACCTCGAACTCGCAGCCGTAGTTCTAGCCCTGGAGACATGGAGTGATGGGAAATCGTTGTGAGATCTATTCGGATCAGAAGAGTCTGAAGTATATATTCACTCAGAAGGAGCTGAATATGAGACAGAGAAGATGGATTGAGCTAATCAAGGATTACGACCTAGACATTCACTATCACCCTGGTAAAGCCAATGTGGTAGCAGATGCCCTTAGCAGATTGCCGTGCCGCTTGAACTCCATGATTTTGAAGGAGCAACCAAGCTTGCACAAAGAGATGGAAGATTTTCGAATAGAATTAGTAAGTGAAGGATTTTTTGCTAGCATAGAACTTCAGCCCACTTTGATCAGTCAGATCAAAGAGGAACAGAAGGGGAATGCTAGTACCGATGGAATCAAGCGTCGTATTGGTACAGGCAAAGTACCCGGATTCACCGAAGACGAAGAAGGAGTTCTGTGGTACAAAGGACGCCTTTATGTACCAGCAGATTCTGAGTTAAAAGAATTTATTCTGAAGGAAGCTCATGATACTCTTTATTCTATCCACCCTGGAGGAACTAAAATGTATCAAGATTTGAAAGAGCAATTTTGGTGGCATAAGATGAAGAGAGAAATCGGAAGCTATATCGCCAAGTGTGATATATGTCAGCGAGTTAAGGCAGGACATCAAAGACCCGCTGGATTGTTGCAACCATTGCAGATTCCGGAATGGAAATGGGATTCCGTTGGAATGGACTTTATCACCGGATTGCCTACTTCTAGTAGGGGAAATGACTCTATCTAGGTCATAGTGGACAGATTGTCCAAAGTCGCCCATTTCTTACCTGTCAAGTCCACATATCAGAGTTCGAAGCTAGCGGAGTTATACATCGCTAGAATCGTTAGTTTGCACGGAGTCCCCAAGAACATCGTATCGGATCGAGGAACTCATTTTACCTCAAGATTCTGGAAGAAGGTCCAAGAAGGTTTAGGAACCCGCCTAGATTTCAGTACCGCATATCACCCCCAGACTGATGGACAAACGAAGCGAGTAAATCAAATACTTGAAGATATGCTGAGAGCCTGTGTGTTAGAATATGGATCTAAGTGGGAAGATTGTCCGCCTTTTGCAGAATTTTCATACAACAACAATTATCAAGCTAGTTTGCAAATGGCCCCATTTGAATTCATGTATGGAAGGAAGTGTCGTACCCCTTTGAACTGGTCGGAAGTAGGAGAGAGTCAGATCTTCGGACCCGACATCCTACGAGAAGCAGAAGAGAAGGTTCACAAGATTCGTGAGCACCTCAAGACTGCCCAGTCTAGACAGAAGAGTTACGCCGACAAGATACGTCGAGACCTCGCCTTCAACATAGGAGATTTTGTTTATCTGAAGGTGTCGCCATTGAAGGGAATGCAGCGTTTCCAACTCAAAGGAAAGTTATCCCCCAGATATATCGGACCCTTCAAGATTATGAACTGTCGAGGAGAAGTGTCGTATCAATTGGAACTACCCGAAGAGATGTCAGTCGTGCACAAGGTGTTCCATATCTCATTACTTCGCAAGTGCCTCGAAGTCCCAGAGAAGACCGAAGTGTTCAAGAACATTGATCATCAGACCATAGAGATCAACGATGACCTAACCTATCCCAAAGTACCCATTCGTATTTTGGAAGAAGCCTTCAGAACTACATGAACCCGAAGCATCAAGTTTCTCAAGATTCAGTGGAGCAATCACACAGAAGAGGAAGCTACCTGGGAGCGCGAAGATCACATCAGGACGGAGTTTCCCGATCTCTTCAAATCCTAGGTAATCTTTTTCGTCCTTTTTCAGATTTGAATTCTTTTGAACCACCTTGTTTGTGTGTTTCTTTGCTTGTAAAATGTTGCTTAGGTGAAATAAACATCATCTAAACAATTCCCAAACTTTTCCCAAAGACAAATAAATCAAAAACAAACAAAATGAGTGAATGGTCATTTTGACCAATTTAACTCCTATGCCTATTTTGGCTGTCTCAAACTTTCAGAACTTAACAGAAACTTTTCTAGATCTTTGCACCCCTTGATTGTACTCATAACAAAGGATCAAGGCCCACTTTGTGATCATCCAGAAACTTTCAAATGCATGGTTTAAAGGACAGTTCAAAATTGAATCTTTATCATATGGGAAGATCCCACTTTTCCAAAAACCACTCAAACAAGCTCAACTTTCAAAACCCAAGCATCTACAGACTCACCAGCACCAACCTAGCACACCCACCAAAAATATTTTCAAAATTCAAAACTTGAATTCTTGCGGACATTTCATCAAACACTTTGCAAACACAAATCATCAAAATCCTAAACACTATTGTGAGCAGTGATTGAAGCCTAACTTGTTCCCTCTCTAGCTCACAACAACCTCAGTAGATCATCTAGCAAGCTAAACCAAGCACTAACATCACTGTAAGCTGGGCAATGACATCAATGGTGAACAGCTGAAGCTCACCATGCCACCCCAGTGGAGACAACAAGCTAGGAGGAGATTTAGCCGTGCCAACCTTGTCTAGGAGGCAGCCCACCGTCCACCGCCACTCCCTATCCCACCCGCGAGCATTGCCAACCCCTGGACCACACTCACGGACCGTTCCCAGCTCGCCAGCAACCATGCCGAGCATGCGCCAGAGCGCCACGCTCGACCGACACCAACAGACTGCACGCCGCCCTCGCCGCGTGCATACGCAATCACCACCGACCCTGGAGACCGCCAGACATCCTCGTCTGCCGCCCATGCCAAGACCACCACCGCCGTCGAAGACGCCGCCTCTGCCGCGCAGAGCATCGCGCGTTCCAGACCAATTGCCACCGCACCTACGCACGCATTAAAGACGTAGAGCACCGCCAGGAGACCACCAAG
Source organism: Avena insularis (assembly GCA_023614405.1). Lineage (NCBI taxonomy): Eukaryota > Viridiplantae > Streptophyta > Magnoliopsida > Poales > Poaceae > Avena > Avena insularis. The sequence goes on from CM042687.1 coordinate 37,170,618, forward strand.
CGATCGTCACCACCGTCCATGCCTCTAGCCACCCGTAGCCATGTCACCACCGTCGCCTGCCCATCCCGTTCGGTCTCGTCGTCGCGACTACAAATAGAGGCCACCCCCAGCCGAATTGAGCACACCATCTCACTCCCCTCTCTTCACTGATCGTGCCACCCCGTTCCCGAAGCAAGGCGAGCAGCACTTCGCCGGAATTTCACCGAGCTCGCGCTGGAGAAGAAGGGGCCAGCGATTGAGCCGCCCAGGAGAAGCTGCCGTACCGGAGGTTCGCCGTGTCGATTGCTGCTCGCCGCCTCGCCAACCCTCGCCTGAACCCCGGTGAGCCCCCAACGACCCCTACTGGCCGCGCTAGGTTTCTGTCTCGCCGGCGTTGCCAAACATCGACGATGACCCTTAGCCGTTGGATTAGAACTAGATCGAACGCACCACATCGCCCCACACCGCTTCGCACCCCCTCGTCTCACTGACGCGTGGGGACAGCCACTTAACCAGCCCGCGTAAGCGCTGTGCTTAGCAGGCCGGCCCAGTATCGCTTCCTGCGCAGCCCAGTTATTTGAATTTAACCTTTTCCATTTTATTTCAAACACACTTCTGCACCCAGTTTCAAAAATCAACCCAGATCAATTCAGTGAACCAAATGGAATGAAACCAATTTTGTTAGAGAGGTCTTGAAATGCTGAATCCAAGCCCGTTGGATTCAAACCATTTGGATCTATAGATCATCCTTGGTAAAAATAACAAGGCAGAGGCTTTTCTGCATTCAAACATTTTTCAAATTTAAACCATAATAGCTTTTGAGTTGATTCCAACTCTCAAAAATCACATTTAACCATACCTTTCAGAATATATAAAAATATATAGGTTTACTTACAGAAATATTGACCAAGTAATAAAAGAATGCCACATAGGCATTTCTAGTCACTTATTTAATTAAAATAAAAGGGTAAAACCTTATTAAATTGTGACACCACTTTAAAACACATTCCCATGGACTAAAATATGTGGTGATGACATGTGTCAACATGATCCCATGTTTGGTTTGGAGAATATTAAATCTTAAGTAGTTTTTCAATGAGTAGAAATTACTTTTCTAAAAATAAAAGGAATTAAACCAAGCTTTAATCTTGTAATGTTAGTGATGATACTAGATCATCTATAGGACCCTTTTGTGTGATGATTGCATGTAGTTAAGTATTGTTTGGTGATTGTGTACATCGTATTTATTTATAGACGCTAGTACCGACCAAGGATACAAGGAGGAAGGAGGATACTACGAAGAAGAAGCCGAGGAGAACTTCAACCACTGCTTTGCACAAGGCAATCTAACACTTGCAAGATACTTTACCTATGCAAGCCTTACTAATCAAGTTGACCTATGCAAGCTTATACTTGCAATTGTGCAAGCTAAAGCCTTACTAATCAAGTTGACCTATGCAAGCTTATACTTGCAATTGTGCAAGCTAAAGCCTTACTAATCAAGTTGACCTATGCAAGCTTATACTTGCAATTGTGCAAGCTAATACTTGCTTGTTACCATGCCAACTATATGCCTTAAGCATATGTGATCATATCCACTTGATACCCCCTCCTAGTTTTAATTACGAGCTTTCTACTTTATTTCTTTATCAAAGCTACTTCCTTAGAGTTTACTTAAGTGACTTGTAGATTCTAAAAAGATATTTGAAGCTTGCATAAAGAGCATAAAATTTGGCCTAAGCTAGATAATCTTGATGTCATCCTAAGGCATGAGATTGAACTTAGTTAAAACTCCACTAGTTTACCACCTCTCATTAGTACTCACCCCCACTTGTAGCTACTAGTGCTAAGCATAAAACTTGATCAACTTTAGATGGGAATACTTGGTGAAAATGGTTATGAAAACCTTAGAATGATGGATCATTCTACTGAGATGTTTTGACATGTGTTTCTGAACACCAGATGATTTTGGTGATGAAAATGTTGAGGCATGAGCCTTAGCCCTTTATAAAACTGATGGTTGTCTGGATGCGATACCATTCCAATTTTACCGTACAACCACAATACCCGAAGATTGGGTGGGGCTTGACTGGAAACTTATATACCTTAGTATTACTTCCCTCACGGCCAAGGTCTGAGCTGAGGCTACCTTGTGAAGATTGTCCACCTGTGCAGTACCCAAGATGACAGTTGGTCATGGTTGGGAGGCCAAACTCACAGGAGAGGTGCTTATACTAGGGCGTGTAATTGAAAGGTTAGGATTGATTATCCGCATACTGAGTATGGTGAATTCAGGATTTGTTCCTAACAGATGTATCTAATGTTTTGGTGAAAGTGTACAATCTCTACAGAGTGTCAAACTATTCAAATAGCCGCGTCCGCGGTTATGGACAGTTGGAGTGGCCATATTGTTCCCCCGTCAGATGTTTTCAAAATGACTTGTGAAATGAATTGAGATTTTGACTTGACCACAACAGGGTTGTGATATGAGATACAAGTTCCCACTTAGGTGTTATAAACTTCACTAGCTCTCTTGCTTCAAAACTTAGTAGAGATAAATCTGGCTTCTTGCAAAACAACCCTAGAGCCTAGTGTCCTATTATCAAAAACCCCTTTCACTTGTTAGTATTAGTTTGCGAGTACTTAAAGAGTACTCATGGCTTTGTCCCTGGCTATTCCTGGGCTGACTATGAAGAGGCGCACTGGAGGATGGACCCTGTGAAGGTTATGACAACTAGGATCATCTCCCATCGCCGCATTGCTCGTGACCTCAAGATGGAGCTTTGCCTACGCTACCATTATTATTGCGTATTCCGCTGCTTGAGTTGTATTAAGAACTGGATCATGAGATCCTTATTTGTGTAATACCTTATGTATGGTTTGTAATGGATGATGTACTGTGGTATCCAATTCTGTTATGTCTCGCAAAAATGGTAATCCTGGGATTGCGATGTATGGCATAACAGGCATCTAGGATTAAAAACCCGGGTGTTGACACACCGCATTTGGGTGAGGCCCTCTCTGAGCTTCTGGAATGCCCGGCAGTCCTTGAACATGTGGCTGGCCTTCTTCTTACCATCTTGTTTGTTGATGTAGAAGTGGATGGTGCAGGGACCATACAACTTGTCGTATGTCGATGGCTCGTCGTCGCAGTTGCGACATTGCCATGTTTGTGTGGGTCGTCCGCCATCGCGGTAGTTGCTGGTGTGGTATCCGCTGTTGTGGTTACCATCATCACGTCGATCGGTGTATCCAGCCACAACCATGTCGACTCCATTGTGATCGTCGTAGACGCGCGATCTTCTCTTGCTGCGGTGCTCGCTCCTGTGGCCGAAGTCGTCTTCGTCAACCGAATGTGTTCGGTTGACAAAATCCTCGTCATCTGCCCAGCAGTTGGCGATGTCCATGAGGTGGTCAAGGGTTTTGGGCTTGACGCGCCCGAGCTCCTCCTTGAAATCTGGGCGCCAGGCATCGTCCTTGAAGGCGTCGATTTATCTTTCTTCAGAGATGTGTGTGGAAGAGTTCTTGATGTGGGACCAGCATAATATGTACGAACGGATGGACTCGTTGGTCCGCTAGGTGCAGGCCCGCAGCTCTTCGATTGAGGCTGGCCTCTTGCTGGTGCCCTTGAAGTTGCGGATGAAGCTGTACGCTAGCTCTTCCCAGCTTCGGATGAAGCCGGAGGATAGGCTGCTGAGCCTGACCCTGGCTGCGCCTGTCAGCTGCAACTAAAGGCACTGTAAGGCAGTGTTCTTGTCTCCGCTGTGGATCTTGACAGACGACAGGTGGTCGTCGAGCCAATCCTTTGGCTCCTGCGTGTCGTCAAACTTCGGGTTGTCCGAAGGGAGCTTGAAATTTGTCGGCATCCCCGATTGCCGAATGGATTTGCTGAAGCATCTCGCTTCGCACAGCTCACCTTCGTCCTCGTCTTTGGACTCAGTTGAACACATGTGTTTAGCACATGATTTGTCGATCTTGCGCTGGGTGAGCTCACTACGAGCATCGTAGTTGCTGCTGTGGCACCATGGGCTCTGGTGGCGCCGGGGCAGGTCGTGCTCCTCCTTGTCAAATGAGGGTGCGCGGCTTCGAGTGAACTTGACCGCAACTTTTTTATTCGGCTCTGCAGGAGTTTCATCGTGGAGCGCAGCTCCGACGAGTCCGAGGCCTGCTAGTGCATACTTGTGCATTGCGTTCTTCGGATTACCCGCCGGAGGAGGATTGGACGCGAGATAGGTGGTGGCCGCCATGATTACAGCCTACAGCGTTTTCGGCATGACGTTGCCGTGTGAGTCCATCGTCATGAAGGACGTGTCGAGGTCCCTAGTGACCTCGTGCCACGCGGAGGGGTCCATGCACTCCATGCGGGAGTGGTACTTGTTGGTTTTGTTGCCATGTTAAGTGGATCCGCCAGCGGGGGAGAGCGCACCTCATCGTGCGCTTGACTCTGCGGCTGCCTGCTTATGCTTTTCGAGATCCTCCTGCAGCTTCACCTGCAGATTGTGCTCATCGATCAGGAGCCAGTGGTAGGCCATCAGTAGGTCCCGGGAGGCATCCACAGGTAGGATTTTGTTGCCTTGCATGGCTTCGTGTGCTTAGCTCCAGCCTTCCTTGTTGAGGTTGATCTATTCATAGGCGCGATTGCTGCCCTCAGTGGCTCTGTTAGCCGGGTTTCCCCTGTTTCCCTCGTTCTCAACCTACGGGTTGGGAGGGGGATTTGGAGGTGGTATGGCACCCAAACCCAGCGGTGGATCCACTCCGTTGTTGACATTGCCGTCGTGGAAGGTGGAGCACAGGTAGCGCTCACGGGGTGGGTTGCTGCTGCCGCAGCTCTCAAATCCGGAACCGTAGGTTCCTTCATCCGAAGGAGGACCGCACAGATCGGAGTTGCGGCTGTTGCTGTCATCTGAATCGCCCGTCATTATTGATGTGCGCAGGGCGTCGATGGGTGGGACCCATGAAGCGGGCCTGATGGATGGAAGTGTCACCTGCTCTGGGAGGCGGAGGGTGCCGGTCTGCCCCACCTGGAAGCAGAAGCTCCCGCACAGCATCTCGAGCCTGTCACCAACAGACTCGAAATCCTTCAGGGTGGCTGGTGAGTGGGCGGTGAAGTCGAAGGCGTCGAAGAGGAGGTGACTCTCTGTTGTCAATGAATCGTAGATCGCTCCGGATGGAACCGTCACGACTGCATGATAAGCGTCCCTGCTTCCCACAGATGGCGCCAATTGACGAGGGTTCGGCTCGTCAATGCCCATTGTGATGGACTTGGGTTTCGAGAAGATGGAGATGCTGGAAGTTGTGGAACGGTTAACAGACAAGCAACACAGGGACACGGGATTTACCCAGGTTCAGGCCCCTGGAGGGAAAACCCTACTCCTGCTTGTCTGCTCTAGATTACAGCGAAACTGAAGGTTACAGGGGTGCGCAGATGCAATCTGGCATGGAGGTGTGTATGAGGTGAGTTGAGGATCCTTCTCGCCGTACTCTCATGTCCTTTATATAGATAAGGCCAGGTCTCGGGATAGGTCGAGTCGGTTACAGATGAGGGTTGGTACCCTTTGAAATTTTATCTAATCTAGACTTGTCCTCCAAGGAATCAAATCTGCTACGAGCTTGGACCACCCGAAATCTTCTTGGGTAGTAAGTCATCACGTGGGTCTTCCTTGGGCTGGACCGGGTATGCCAATGTTGTGCACCCGTAGGGTATATCCATGCCAGGTGCTGCAATAGAAAAATATGTTCATAACTATTTTTTCCTGAAAAATTTCGCTGCAACTTATGTAGAAAATGCACCACCGACGATGATACATGAAAATGATTGGGAGATTGTCGATTCAGGGTTCAAACTTGAACCACCAATTCTTAGGAGACCTCCTGGTAGGCCTAGAAAGCTAAGGATCAAAGCATCCACTGAAAAGGTCTCAAGGTTAGGAGCAAGGAAAACGAAATGCAAATGGTGTGGAGGATTTGTCCATATTAAGAGGTTATGCAAAAACCCAGTTCCACATGATTTTGAAGATGGTAACCCTATCTCTGTTCACATTAGGGAGGCAGAAGATGAAGCAGCTGAGGCAGAAGTTGAATCTTCTTGTTTAGGGAAACGAAGCAATGCTGAGGTTGAGGACATTCTATAAATGCAACAAGTTGATGCAGAACGTGTAGTATAGAAATATGGAATTACATGATGAAGTTGATGAGAAAATTGCTGAGCGGTGCCGAAAGACAACATGTCGCTTGATTTGCTAAAGGGGGGGAATAATAAGCTAAAACAAAAGAGGAAGCGAAAGGGAAAGACAGATGGCAAATACGAGCATGGTGAAGTTGTGGAAATGTGATGGGGATATGCCTACCAGGGTATACCCAGCAGGACGTTCAATGGCCCAGTACCAAATGAGTGGGCTGCAGAGGCTGACTGGATCAAGATCTGGCGTGGACTCAAGCGACTGGAAGCTGAAGGCCTAGAAGCGTAGACAGGCCCAGTCGGATTAGGTCATAGGATCACCGAGTTGGTAACTGATTCGGTTGAGATCTGTAAACCCTAGGGAGGTGAGTCTATATAAACCTCCCTAGAGGACGCATAGAGGATACTTTCCATCATACACCCAAGCGACTTGCTGCCTAGCCGCCGAGCTCGTCCCATTGTACTCTCACAATAATACAATCTAGCAGGAGTAGGTCTTTACCCTCCAGGGGGCCGAACCTTGGTAAATCCTTGTGTCTCCGCCCTCATCTCGCACCGCAGATGGTTGGCCGCCCTTGCCCCATGTTCTACTACTCGCTGCCGATTGCACCATCTGCCGTGGTCATTCCCACGACAGTGGCGCCCACTGTGGGGCCTGGCCGGTCAGGCCGGTGTTCTGCGGTGAGATCCAATCTACCCATCAACGAGTCGATCGCCACCGGCCGTATGATAGCGATCGGCGAGATGCTCTAGATCTTGCCGAGCAGGTACGTCCCGGCGGCACGACCCGTCACGCATAGCATGATCTTGCCGGTTGGCACGATCAGCCTCTTCGTCGGCCTCACCGACGTCATCATCTCGGAGGACTCGGCTGGCATCCGCGAGTCGCCGCCACGCGACCGGCTCTCCGAGAGTCAGGTCCGCAAGATCCATTGTCTCGCCTCCGAGTATGACTCGGCCCACAGCGACGTGGCCGAAATCACCACAGCCGTGGAAGACGCGGCCCTCAACGACGACGCCGACTCGACGACCCCGGCGTCACTCGCCGGATCCATTGTCGCGGCATCGCCCGCGGGCTCCATCACCCAGGTCTCCAACGTCGGAGACTTCGAGGATCCTTTCATCCTTGGGATCTTCGACTTCGACTCTGGGTCAGAGAACTCCGCCGACCTCCGCGACGGAACCGGCCGCCACACCGCGACCTACATGGCGACTGGCACCGACCCACCGGAGGATCCATTCTCCACTCCGATCCCTCCCAACACGACGGCAACGAAGGTCAAGGAACTCCGCCTGAAGTTGGCGGAAGCAGTCCGCAAGGAACAAGCCGAGCGTGAAAAATTTCGCCTCGAGCAGGTGACGGCGCAGGAGCTGTCGCACTACCACCAGCTCCGAATCAGGTCGCGCCTGAACCCCACCGTCCAGGGGCGTGCCCTGAACTTCGATGACAAGAGCGACCCGGCACGCGCGGCCGAGCGCGCGGTCTGTGAGAACGCACCACAAGGAGGAAGCACTCGACCCCCACCAGGGTCAACGGCCAATGGCGCCTCGCCACCACCCAACCGCGCACCCCCTAGGGACCAGCCGCGGATTGTGGTCTCCTCACGGGAGCGAGACGCGAACGGCCTACCGCTGTTCTCCACCCCAATGGACAACCTCGTCGCGGGTCGCGCGGCAGTCGACAACATCGCAGCCACTGGTGAAGGCACCTTGCAGATCCAGTATGTCAGGGCCCTGCTCGCAAAAGCGGTCGAGCAACAAAACGCAGGCGTCGACTCACAGGGTCGGATGTACTCGCGTTCATCAGGAAGCAGAGTGGCCTCAAGCGGCCGCCCCATGGCGGCAAACACCCTCAACTGCCCGTCACCCGAACCACTGCAGCTCCAACACCGACCCGCGAACGCGGCACTCTCCACCAACGACCCTCGGTCGGCGACCAACTTCGTCGCCGCCAACGGTCAGCCTGTCGACGCCCGCACCCACATCATCAACAACCATGGCGCGCACGCCAGCCTGACGACCTGCGGCATACCCTAACCAACCGCCGTGACGGCGCGCCGAGGGGGTCGCTAAGCCGACTCGGGCCCTGGTGCTTCGGACCGATGATCCGAGGCAAAATATACCCGGCGAACTTCAAAGCGCCGAAGGAAATAGAGAAGTACGACCCCTCGTACGACCCCTTCGTGTGGCTGGATACCTACCTCATGGCGATGGGGATCGCCGGCCACACCGATCTACTAGCCGCCCGCTACCTTCCCCTGACGATGGAGGGAGCATGCAGGCACTGGATTAACACTCTCCTCGCGGATAGCATCGACTCCTAGGAAGAGATGCGCGATGCCTTCGTCAGGCACTTCGAGGGTTCCTACACCCGCGCCACCACCATCGAGGACCTGGAACGATGCGTCCAGGGACCTCGCGAGTCGACCTGCAGCTGGGTCCAACGGTGGCAAGAACTGTGGTACAACGCGGTCGGCATCCACCCAGACACCGCGATCCACTGCTTCAAGACCTCGTGCCGCTACGAGCCCCTGGTCGCCAAGCTCAAACGAGCGTACCGCACACTCGACAACATACCGGACCTCCTGGAGATCGCCAAAAGGTACGCGGAAGAAGACCCAAACCAAGAAACCGACGACGAGTCGGGAGGACAACGCCGCACGAGCAGCAGCGACAACGGACGACGATCCGATCTACGCTATAGCAACACTCGCCTCACCGGCAAGCGCCACAGTGACGGGCGAGTCGACTTCGTCGCCAATACGCGCAGCGCGAGCCCAAGAGCTACCACCGCGACGGGGGGCAACGCCGCGACGGCGGCAACTACAAGGCGAAGCCAAGGTTCGACCCCGCGGCCCTTCTTAACCAACCTTGTGTATTTCACAGTAGGGAAGGAAAGACCGCTACGCACACGACCGTCGACTGCCACTCCCTCAAGGAGATCGAGAAGGCACGGCGAGCGCAGGAAGACCCCGACAACAACCCGCCAAACGGCAGAAAAATTGGCAGCGTGGCCGGCTCGCTCCACACCTTCACAGGCTTCAACACGAAGCGCGAGAAGAAGGTCATCGCCCGCACCGTCGCCGTCAATGCGGTGACCCAGGTGGACGTCCCTCAGTTCCTCAACTGGTCCGAGCAGCCAATCACTTGGAGCCGCCAGGACCACTCGCCACGAATCAATTACCCAGGCCGAGTCGCCCTGGTGGTCAAGCCCAAAGTGGGAGACTACTGGCTCCCCAAGACATTGATGGACGGTGGCAGCTCCATCAACATCCTGTACCTGGACACCATCAGGAGACTGCGGCTCCCGCAGTCGATGGTCGAGACGACCTACACCATGTTCCACGGCATCGTCCCTGGTCGGAAGGCGTATCCGATCGGCAAGGTCACGCTGCCAGTCACCTTCGACACACCGGCAAACTTCCGCACCGAGCGGATCTTCTTCGAGCTGGTGCCCTTCGACAGCCCCTACCACTGCGTCCTGGGGCGCCAGGCATTCGCTAAGTTCATGGCAGCGCCCCACTACGCATACAACGCGATGAAGCTCCCCGGACCACGCGGCGTCATCACCATCCACGTCGACCCCGACATGGCCGCCGAGTGCGAGGCCAAAGGAGCCGAACTTGCCGACGCCGTCATCGCGGCAGAGTCCAACCACGCCGACGAGCTCGCCAAATATGCGAGAGGGGTCAACAACGACGACCCCACCATACTCAAGAAGCCCAACTCGGAGGGCGGCAACACCTCAGCCTTGGACGCAACGACGCATACCCGCACCGTCGAGCTGGTCCCAGGCGACTCCAGCCAGACGGTGACGATTGGGACGGGCATGAGCCTAGCATAGGAAGGCGCGCTCATCGAGTTCCTCCGTGAGAACAGGGACATCTTCGCATGGAAGCCCTCTGACATGCCTGGTGTCCCTAGGGAACTCGCTGAGCACAAACTCAACGCCGACCCCAAAGTGCGACCTGTCAAGCAGTCGCTATGGCCCTTCAATGAAGTGCGCCGCCGAGCCATCGCCGAGGAGGTGCAGCGTCTACTCGCTGCAGGCTTCATCCGGCCAATCAAGTACTCCAAGTGGCTGGCAAACCTAGTCCTGGTCGAGAAGAAAAATGGGACCTAGAGGATGTGTATTGATTACAAAAACTTAAACAGCGCCTGCCCAAAGGAGCAATTCATCCTCCCGCGGATTGACCAAATAATCGATTCCACCATGGGCTCAGAGTCGCTATGTTTCCTCGACGCCTACTCTGGGTACAACCAGATCAAAATGGCCATTGAGGACGAAGAAAAGACGGCGTTCATCACGCCATTCGGAGCCTTCTGCTACACTGCCATGACCTTCGGCCTCAAGAACGCCAGAGCAACCTACCAGCGGTGCATGCAGGAGTGCCTTGCGAGCCAAATTGGCCGCAATATCCACGTCTACATCGACGACGTGGTGGTAAAATCCGCTCGCCAGAGCGACCTACTCGCCGACCTGGCGGAAACATTTGCCAACCTGCGGAAATACAAGATAAAACTAAACCCAGGCAAATGCACCTTCGGTGTACCGAGGGCAGATCGATACGCTTGGGATCTCTCAAGCGTGGGATCCAGGCGAACCCTACCAAGATCGAAACGATCGCCCGACTCGGCAAACCCGAGTGCCTGCGCGACGTCCAGAAGCTGGCCGGGCGAGTCGCGGCTCTCAGTCGCTTCATCCCCCGATTGGGCGAAAAGGTGATGCCCCTCTACCGCCTGATGCGCAAGAACCCCACCTTCCGGTGGGACAAGGAGGCGGATGATGCACTCCGCGACCTCAAGAAGGTGCTACTCGCAACACCTCTACTCGCCGCCCCCGTCGACAAGGAACCCATGCTGGTCTACGTCGCGGCTTCCGAGCGCGTCGTCAGCGCTGTCATGGTCGTCGAGCGGCCAGAGGAAGGAAAGGAGCGCCCAGTGCAGCGCCCAGTGTACTACATCAGCGAAGTCCTCACCGAGTCGCGCCAGCGCTACCCGTAATACCAGAAACTGGTATACGCGGTCTTCAGAGCACAGCGGCGACTGACACACTATTTCCAGGAGCACCAGATAACGGTCATCTCCTCAGCACCGTTACAGGACATCATCCGCAACCAAGAGGCGACCGGGCGAGTCGCCAAGTGGGCCGTCGAGATCGGCGTCCACAACATCAAGTATGAGCCGTGCAAAGCGATCAAATTGCAAGCCCTTGCGGACTTCATCGCTGACTGGGAAGAGGCCCAGCAGCCAGAAAAGCTGTCATACCTCCATTTTTGGAGTCTACACTTCGACGGCTCCAAGAATGCGGACGGTGCAGGAGCAGGGATCGTGCTGACCTCTCCGAAGGGTGACAAGCTCCGCTATGTCCTCTGCCTCGACTTCAGCCCCTGCACCAACAACATGGCCGAGTACGAGGCACTACTCCACGGCATGCGAGCAGCCAAGGAGATGAACGTCAACCGCCTACGCTGCTACGGAGACTCCGACCTCGTCGCTGGGCAAGTCGCTGGTACTTGCGACGCCGTCTCCCCCACCATGGCGGCATACCGCCAAGCAGTGGACAAGCTGGGCAGACACTTCACAGGCTACTCCGTCGAGTGGATTGACAGGCGGAAGAACAAGGAGGCCGACGCACTCTCTCGCATCGGCTTGGCTCGACTCACACCACCCGACGGCGTCTTCCTCGACACCATCACCAAGCCTTTCGTTCTCCCCCAAGGGAGATCGACATCGGAATCCCGCTGCAACCAGAGGTAGCCCTGGTCGCACTCATCGCCGAGCCAGCCGACTGGACCACGCCGTACATCGCCTACCTGGAGGCCGGCACCTTGCCAGCAGACGAAACCAACAACCGGATGATAGCACGCCGCTGCAAATCCTTTGTCATTATCAACACGAGCTCCACAAGCGCAGCGTGACCGGCGTGTTCCAACGCTGCGTTCAACCCGCTGAAGGACGCAAAATCCTCCGAGACATCCACTCCGGCGACTGCAGCCACCACGCCGACGCCCGCTCTCTGGTCGCAAAGGCTATGCGGCACGGTTTCTATTGGCCCACCGCACACGCAGACGCCGTCGACATTGTCCAACGGTGCGTCGGGTGCCAGAAATACGCCAACTAGACCCACGTGCCGAGCTCGGCGCTCAAGAAAATCCCCATCACCTGGCTGTTCGCCGTGTGGGGTATGGACATGGTAGGCTCTTTCAAGAAGGCCCCTTCCGGCTTCACCCACCTCCTGGTCGTGGTCGACAAATTCACAAAATGGGTGGAGGCCAAGCCAGTCCGGAAATGCGACGGGAAGACTGCCACCAAGTTCCTACGCGAGCTCATCTATCGCTACGGGTTCCCAAACAGCATCATCACGGACAACGGCACCAACTTTGCCAAAGGAGCCATGGCCGAGTTCTGCGAGGAACATCACATCCGACTCGACCTCGCCTCACTCGCCCACCCGGAGTCCAACGGCTAGGCGGAACGAGCCAACCAGAGCATCCTCCATGGCCTGAAGCCATGGCTCCAAGTACTGCTCGAGCGCACCGCCGGGTGCTGGGTCGAGGAGCTATCCTCCGTCATCTAGGGCATCCGCACCTCCGTCAACAGGTCGACGGGGTTTACCCCCTTCTTCATGGTGTACGGCGCCGAGGCAGTCATGCCCACCGACCTAGAGCATGACTCGCCCAGGGTGGTCAACTACACGGAGGTCGCAAACGAACTCGCACGCTAGGATGGAGTCGATCAACTCGACGAGGCACGCGACCTAGCTCGCTCCCGCACTGCCATCTACCAGCAAGGGCTCCGCCGCTACCACAGCTGGCGAGTAAGGACTCGCACCTTCCAGGAAGGCGACCTGGTGCTACGCCTCATCCAGGACAAGAAGGGCATGCACAAGCTCTCCCCCCCCCCTTGGGAGGGACCATTCGCCATCGGGCGAGTCCTCGGCAACGACGCCTACTACCTCACCGACGTCCGCGGAGACGGGAGACTCGACGTCAAGCGACTGTGGAACGTAAACCTCCTACGGAAGTTCTACTCCTAGAACCCCATACATGTACTCTCAGCCTGCTATGAAATAAAACAGATTGGTTACCGCAAATTGTGTCTACTCTCCGTATCTTGTGCCACTCGCACTCGTAATAACAGCGTCAAGCTAACCGCAGAAGTCAACCTCTGGTACAGCGACCGGCACGGCCAAGTAGTGCGTTCCGAGGGCACTGGGTTACCCCAGGACTTGTAACGTCCACAAAAAAGCCAACCGGAGCCCCATTGGAGTCGCCTAGCTTGACTGGCTTAACGAGCCAAGACAACGGCCCTCGCTCCTCACAGCGACCAAGGTCCTCCGCACCCTTGGCACAGCGACTCGAACGGCCAAGTACCACGCTCGGGGACTGACGATCAGTCAAGCACGAGCGACTAGGGAAAAACGCCAAGTATGAGAGCGTGCCCAGGACTCGCCGTGCGACTGATCCTTCAGGTCAGGAAGGAGTGACGCGCTAACTCTAACGCGCTTAGTCCTCACCTACCGCGGAGCTGCGACTAGAACCACCAAGTACCACGCTCGGGGACTCAGCCACCCGACCTCGTTCGCGCACGGGAAAACGGTCAAGTAAAGAGCACCCATGGGAGTCGCCTGGCGACTGGCTCTCCGAGCTCGGGCGAGTCGACCTCAATAGCGAAACAGTTGAAAAAACATCCAAAATCGCAAACACATAACAAACGAGGTAAACCCCATAAAAAGGGCGGACGCGCTCGGGGACTCGTCCAATCAACAATCAAAATCACGAAACAATTCACAAAACAACACGAATTCGCGTTACAGCAGAGCAAGGTCGCTACATATTACAAGATAAGCCCAATGGCTATTTGCTAATAACTCCCTAGTGCACAATGCTTCTACTCCGCAGGTTCCGACACCGACTCGCCGCCACCCCTGCAGTTGCGAATGAAGGGCACGTACGGGTTTGACGGGTACGTCGTCAACTCACCCGCCATCGCCGCACGGAACGGCTGCTCAACCTTGAAGTCCCGATGCTTCGGCTCAGGATCGTTGGGGGCGACAGCCGTCTCCTGGTAGGGAAGGAGATCGCCGATCGCCCAAACGCGATCGGAGTACACCGCGGCCCGGTCCGTCAGCTTCAGCACCTCGGCAATCTCCACAGAGCCTGTCGACGAGGGGTAGCCACTCGTCACATCGTCAAGGTCGAAGTCCTCTGGAAAATGGGCAAGCCCAAGGCTGAGCGTTGTGGCCGCCCCGCGCCGGAAGGCCGACCGCGTCATGAACTCGACGACTGACGGAGCCTTCTCCAGATAACGCCATACCTCGACGAGGTCACGGGAATCACTTCCGTAGGCGATATCTCCTGGAGGTACGCTCGAATGCAAGTCGCGGACAACGTGGCCGAGTCGAACAGAGTGGTCACACACTGTCGCGCGTCGAACGCCTGCGCCTCCTCCGAGCTGTCAATAATCCGGCCTGCGGACAGAGATTGGCAGTAAGTACATCAACTACTACACAACGTGGCTATTGCAGGCAGAGGAGGAAAAGCTCACCAATTAGAGGACGGCACAGGCCCGTGATGAAGCTTTGAAGCGAGGAGAAGTCGTTCTGCAACCCAACAACGAGTGCGTCAGACACCTTTCGCTCTTCAGCGGCAGCCGTAATAGCAGCTTTCGCTCGCCCATCCGCCGAGCTCGCCTCCGCCTTCGCTTCCTTGAGCTCGCGTTCCAGATTAGCGATCCGCTTCTCGGCTGTACTCAAAGCAGATTGAGCCGCCGTCAGGTCACCCGCCGGGACAAGGCCTTGGCGGACCTCCTCCGCCTTCACAGCGATCGCTTGGAGCCCCTTGTTCGCCTCCTGGATGGCAACAAGTTCCTTCTCCATGCGACACTTTGCCCAAGCCTATCGGCCGATTCGCGCTGCAAGCCCTGCGCACACGATACAACGTCAACAACATTGAAATTCCTAAGTGTCCACCCGCTGAATTTCAGCGACTAGGCACACGGGGACTGGACATCGAAAATCCTAAGTGCCCACCCGCTGAAATTCAGCGACTAGGCACTCGGGGACTGGACATTGAAAATCCTAAGTGCCCACCCGCTGAAATTCAGCGACTAGGCACTCGGGGACTGGACGCTACAAAAATATTAAGAATCTGACCACTAAAATTCAGTGGCCCGATCCTCGGGGACTGGACATACCTGGATGGCAGCGCCCAACATGCCGTGAAGTTGCAGCGCGTCCACAGACGCAAGCACGACTGGAGTGTGGCCGCGACGCGGCTCGACGTCCGTCTCGGCGACTCCAGGCGTCCGGCTCGCTAGCACCGTGCCACGCGCTGACACCGCTTTGGCCATGAAGCGGGGGAAAGTTGCAGTGGACGCCGCGGCTCCACTAGGAGCTGGCTCGCCCACTTCGGGTAAGGCAACATCCTCCTTGGTCTTCGAGGCCACTTCCGCCGTAGTCGGAGGTTCGCTCGGAGCAACCGCCGTATCATCGGAGACCGTGACGACATCGTCAACTTTTGGCTTCTTGGCGCCGTCGGCGGGAGCAGCGACTTCGTCGGTTTCCTCTTCCGTGAGGGGTCCTCCTCGGTGATGACTGGCGGAACCTTGGCCACAGAAGGATAGCCGATCTTTTTAACTCCAGTCCTGTGAAACAACAATATGAGTAAAACTGCCCGATTACAACGGAAGACAAACAGATGAACAAGACATACTTGGCGACTGGTATGAACCGCAGACCGGTGCGGATGATGGCCGGTTTTTCCAGCTCAGGCCCCAATTTCCGACTGAGGCCCGTCTCGAACACACCATGTGCCCAAGACACAGAGGGCTCCTTCGAAGACGAGGCCGCGGCAGGAGCCTCCGCGATGTCAGCTGTGGGAGCTTTCCTGGGAGGCGAAGCTGCTGCGGTCGGAGTAGCCCCCAACCCGGAGACCGGGGCGAATGGGGGTGGAAGCAATGCCAGAGGCACCTCGTCCAGGGGAGCGGCAGCATCCGATGCTACAGTCGTGCACGTCGCTTCGCCCTTAGCCGAGCTGGTGGCGTCAGAACTGGTCGCGGATCGGGGCGGAGATGTCCGTTTTGCCAGCTTCGTCTTCTTCCTCGGTGGAGCCTTCACCTCCTTCTTCTTCTTCTTCTTTGACGGCATGGCTTCACGGTGCGAGGTGTGCTCGGGGAGCTCGTCGCCATCGTCATCGTGAGGTTCGAGGCTTCTACTCGCCTCGAGCTCGCGCTGATGCTGCCCGCGAGTCTTGCGAACCGTCGGAGCAGCGTCTTCCACGGGCTCGTCCTCGTCGTCGTCATCATCACTCTCGTTTCTCCCGACGTCGCCTTTGGCAGGTGGCGACTCGCTCCCGTCCTGGACGGACGAGCTCGAGTTCTCGTCGTCTGCGGGTGGGATCCACCCT
This sequence comes from Avena insularis, assembly GCA_023614405.1. Taxonomy (NCBI): domain Eukaryota; kingdom Viridiplantae; phylum Streptophyta; class Magnoliopsida; order Poales; family Poaceae; genus Avena; species Avena insularis. The sequence continues at coordinate 37,187,184 of CM042687.1, forward strand.
TCCACCACTTGGAACAACTACAGCAAGCATGAGACAACGTCAGCATAACCGCTAAAGCATTATCTGCGACCGCGAATGGTGGTGAAAATGGCGACTTACCGTCGGAGCTGGGCGCCTCGCGGTATAGGGGGCGACCCCGGCCTTCGCGTCCAGGTACGCCGCCTGGGTAATCTTCTTCAGCGCCAGGATATAGTGTTCGACTTTCCACTCGGCGAGGCAGGATTTCATCGGGTCTTCCCTTCCCGTATACTCGTACATATAATGGTCGCGGCGGGCCAACGGCACGAGCCGCCGCCCGAACCAGCAGTTGTATAGGTTGATGTTTGGAGGCCCTTCTTCTTCAGACCGCGGATGGTTTGCAACATCTCGTCGACGACCATCCGCTGGTCTAATGGGAGCTTGCCGACCTGGAGCCGACGCGGTTCAGGCCGGTCGGCGGAGTACCTTGGAAGCGCTACCTCGTCGTCTGGAGTCGACTCGGTGACGTAGAACCAGGATTTCTTCCATTCATTTGCCGCCTTGGCAGGCAACATCAGGTCGAAGAACGACGCCTTCGACTTCAACTGAAATGTCAGGCCACCCGCAGCCAGCATCGGGCCGCCTGATTCTTCGCGACTAATCCTCCCGTGGAATAGATCTTGCCACAAGGGGAAGTAGGGCCTGCAGCCCAGATAGCACTCGCAGAACGCTACGAAAATGGCGAGCTGCTCGATGCTATGCGGTCCCAGGTCCGACGGCTGGATCCCGTAGTAGGCGCAGAAGCGCCGAAAGAAGAGAGAAGTGGGAAACCCTAACCCCCGCTCCAGGTGGCTGGTGAAGCATATGAACTCTCCCTCGCGTGGGTCCGGGGTCACCTCTCCGGTAGCGGGGATGCGCCATCTGCCGGCGCGCAGGATCCCGGCCTCCTCAAAGGACGCCAGTAGCGCCCTGGTGCACTTCGACCTGCCCCATGGTTCAGTGGAAGGGGCCATTGGCTGGAAGATTTGCGGAGGTCGGGGCTCTCCGGATCGATTGGATCGCGATGCGGAGTGGAAACAGAGATGGGCGAAATCGGAGGAAAGGCGAAGGAGTGTTTCCCCGATCGCCTGCCATTCTCCTTATATAGCGGTTGCTACCCGCCAATTTCGGGAGCCGTTACTACGCGGTAATTACGCCAAAGTTACCGTTGGATTACCCCAACGGCTAGTTTTGACCCCATCTGACGGTCCAACTTTATCCATTCGATTCGTCGCTCCGCACGACTCGACAACTCGCCGACCCGATCACTACGACAGTGACTGAATATTCACCGACCCGTTCGCCGAGATGCGACCCGACTGGTTGCTATCATTGCGACCAGAATAACTAGTTTTTCCTTTATTCAGGAGTCCGCCGCCGATTCGACTGGGCGTCCGCATACACCGACTGCCAACAAACACCTGTGACCAATCAGTGATGGTCTCGGGGACTACTGATAAGGATATGCCTACCGGGGTATACCCAGCAGGACGTTTCCGACTGGCCCAGGTACCAGCGAGTGGGCCTGCAGGATGGCGACTAGATCAAGATCTGGCGTGGACTCAAGCGACTGGAAGCTGAAGGACCAGAAGCGTAGACAGGCCCAGTCGGATTAGGTCATAGGATCGTCGAGTTGGTAACTGATTCGGTTGAGATCTGTAAACCCTAAGGAGGTGAGTCTATATAAACCTCCCTAGAGAACGCAAAGAGGATACGTTCCATCATACACCCAAGCGACTCGCTGCCTAGCCGCCGAGCTCGTCTCATTGTACTCTCACCATAATACAATCTAGTAGGAGTAGGTCTTTACCCTCCGGGGGGGCGAACCTGGGTAAATCCTTGTGTCTACGCCCTCATCTCGCACCGCAGATGGCTGGCCGCCCTTGCCCCATGTTCTACTACTCGCTGCCGATTGCAGCATCTGCCGTGGTCATTCCCACGACAAAATGCATCAAGTTGTGGGGGTTCAACAGTGTGATGATGTACAGGAAGTGCAGACCGAAGGTGATGAGCATCAATACGATGGAGAAAAAGGGGTGCCAGAAGAAAATGCATCGTAGAAGTTGCTGGAGGAGGGAGAGAATAAGAAGAAACAAAAGAAGAGTCACAAGGGGAAGTGAAAGGAAAGAGGTGATCTGGAATATGAAGAAGTTGTTGGGGTTATTGAAGATGTTTTCTGAAGATCTTTCTCCTAACTACAGGAAAAACAATAAATCTCTTCCTATTTCATCTTTGTACGATTCTCCTAATGAAAGGCAAGATTCAAAACATGTGTGGTTTGGCATTTTGACCATATTTATTTCAATCGACTAAAAATATTATTTATGCATTCCGAGCTCGAATACTGCGAAGAGGAGCATAAATAAGCGGGCAGAATAATCTCATTTTAATAGTTTTTAGTGAGGACAGAATAATATCATTTAAGAGTTTTTAGTGAGTCTGAACTACTGATGTGCTTTATTTGAATCTGGTGTACACAATGTGTAACATTTGTGTTTTTTCATAATTTTTAGGTTGTTTTAAATTTCTTGCCAGCAACATAGAAAAGCACACATAGTCTTGTTAAATCACCCCACCGTGTTCGTCCAATAGTGTTCCGGGCTTGCGGGTTTCCCTTAAAAAATACAATCTAAACCGTCCAGGGCATAGATCGAATGATGCAGCATGATTAGGTTGCAGGGTCGCAGGTGGCATTCTAGAAGATCATATCCAACGACCAAGGTTGGCCAATGGATTATCATCCAATGGCTCTTGTTAGGCGTTAGGGTTACACGAGTACTACTCGGTTTTGAGGGGATTTTGAGTCAGTCAATGAGGTTATATGGGGTTTAACCAACATTCAAATAGACACAAGTAATTCGAAGGGAAACACGTGAGGGTATCTAAATTTTAACCCTCCGCGCTTGTCCAGCCTAGGACACCCTTGGGGACCCAAAACCATTTTTGTTTGAATTTTGGGAGCAATATTTATGGTACTTACCATTCAAATTTTGAATTATGCAAGCATTACTAGAAAAAAATTAGCATATATCTCCACACAAGAAAATTTTCAATCTCCCGAGAATTGCCATCCAACATGGCCTGCCACTATGGAAAAATGTCAGATGGCCTTGGGTGCACCTCCTTTGGAAAAATCCACCCAAAATTCAAATCTCTTGATTCAAAAAATGATAAATCAAGTTCTTTCTATAGAACCCTGGAATTACTAGTTGGATAAGTTGTTTGCAATGCCAATAGGCACTAACCTATCAAGTTTGGGCTTATTCCATAGAGGGGTGCCATGATTTTTGTAGTGAGCATGATAACTAGTGTTGGAACCCAAGTGAACTACTCGATAGACATCCGGTTCAAGGTTTGCATGTCGAAAGTAACATGAGGTCTTGTTTATGATTTTTCCTGGGTACAGGTCACAAATAAGGACTCCATGCATATGTTTTCAAAGAAATTCATTTTGTTTTGAATTTCATTTGATCAGGTTCAAAAAAAGGCCAAAATTGCCGCATGCGCAGCCTCGTGAGGGTATATAAATTTTGAAACATGTGTGCTGGTCCACCCTAGGACAACCCTGTGCACACAAAACTATTTTTGTTTAAATTTTGAGAGCAATAGTTATGGTACCTATAGTTTAAATTGTGAATTATGCAAGCATTACTAAAGAAAAGTCAATATATAGCTCCACCACGAGAAAAATCCTAATCTCCTAAGAATGGCCGTCCAACATGGCATGTCACTAGGGAAAAATGTTGGATAGCCTTGGGCATGTCGATTTCATGAACCTCCTTTGGAAAAATTCATCCCAAATTCAAATTTCTTGATTTAAAAATTGAAAAATCATTTTTTTTTTCACAAAACCCCTGGTTAGAGAAGTTGTTTTTAATGCCAAGAGTCACCAACGTGCCAAGTTTGGGCTTATTCCAAGGAGGGGTGCCATGATTTTGACACTGGGCATGATAACTTGGGTTGAAACTCAAGTGAACTCCTACTCGATAGACATCCCGTTAAAAATTTGTATGTCCAAAGTATCATGATGTCTTGTTTATGATTTTTCTTGGGTACTAGGTCACAAATGAGGACTCCATCCACATGTTTTCAATTTTTTGATTTTTTGGAATTTTATTTGGTCAGGTTCAAAAAATGCCAAACTTGCTAACGCAGCCTCGTGAGGGTATCTAAATTTTGAACCCTCTACGTTGGTCCACCATAGGACACCCATAGGGCATCGAAAACCATTTTTTTTTGAATTTTGAGAGAAATATTTATGGTACCGGCATTTCAAATTTTGAATTATGCAAGCATTACCGAAGAAAAAATCAGTATATAGTTTCACCACGATAAAAATCCCAATCTCCTGGTAATGGTCGTCCAACATGGTCTGCCACTGGGGAAAAATATTGGATGTCCTTGGGCATGTCGATTACATGCACCTCCTTTGGAAAAGTCCAACTAGAATTCAAATTTCTTGATTCAAAAAATGAAAAATCAAAAAAATCCATAAAACCCCAAAATCCCTAGTTGGATAAATTTCTTGCAATGCCACGAGGCACCAACCTGCCAAGTTTGGGCTCATTCCATGGAGAGGTGCCATGATTTTGGCAGTGGGCATGATAACTAGGGTTGAAACACAATTGAATCCATACTCGATAGGAATCTGGTTGAAGGTTTACATATCCAAAGTATCATGATGTCTTGTTTATGATTTTTTTCTGGGTACTAGGTCACAAATAAGGACTCCATGCCAAGTTTTCAATTTTTTGATTTTTTAAATTTCATTTGGTCGGGTTCAAAAAATGGCCAAACTTGTCGGCGTGTTGTGAAGGTATCTAAATTGTGAACCCTCTGCACTGCTCCAGCCTAGGACACCCCTGGGGGACCTAAAACCATTTTTGTTTGAATTTTGAGATCAATATTTATGGTACCTAGATTTCAATTTTTGAATTATGCAAGCATTACTAAAACAAATCAGTACTACATAGCTTCACCACAAGAAAAATCCCAATCTCCTGAGAATGACCGTCCAACATGGCCTGCTACCGGAGAAAACGTCGGATGGCCTTAGGCATGTTGATTTCATGCACCTCCAACATTATGACAATTCTTATACTATAGGTTTTACATTGTAGATGTTGTTACTTTTCCTAAATATTTGATCAAAGCTTATAAAGTTTGACTTTAACTAAATTTATAATGCAAAGTAATTGTGAACTGAAGGAGTTATCGTACGCTTGCAAGATGGCGATATTATGTTCGACAGGTAGCCGTAACTTGAAGTGTAACGTGGATTCACAATCATGAAATCTGAGCATAGCGAATAAAATGAAAAAGGGTAGCTTGATGAAGAGATAATACTAAAACATAAATACTTACCAGGAAATAGGATGTTGGTCTGTTCTGAATTGCACGGTTAGCAAGATCTCCAGCAGTTAAGCCATCCTTATTGGTAATGTCCATCTCAATACTTGTCGTCGACAGCAGCAAACTGACAATCCGTGGATATTCATTTTTGAACAGCTAGATGGAGCGAAGTATTTCCATGAGAATCCGTGGCATTCAGCAGCATCTCGAACATGTCATTTTGGCAAATGTAGCGAACAACCCTTTCCTGACCATGTTGAACCGCGCGATGCAGAAGATTTCTTCCTTTACCATCAACTATTTCATAGTAGTCCGGTGATATCTTTATGAGCTCATCGATTATTCTTGTTTGCCCCACCATAGCAGCAATATGGAGAGGAAATGATCCTTTGTCATCAGAAATGCTAGCTAGATCCATGGGAGAATAATTGCCATCCTGTAGGAACAGCTGAACGATGCCGAGTTCTCCGTGCAGTACTACAAAATGGAGAGGCGTTCTTCCCGACGAATCAGCTCTGGTTAGCATAGCTGGACCTTGTGGCTCCCAGTCCAGTATTGCTTGAACTATTTCTGCTTGATGAAGGTTCGCCGGCCAATTTGTGAACAGGTAACCAAGCAAAGTTTGAAATTTACGAAATGTGATATTGTTCTGTTAGAATGAAATTTACTGGAATCGGGAATACATCTCGTTTGAGAACGATCAAATTTCAAGCCAAAAGCTGCTTATAGGCGTACCTTTGCTAAATGTCGCCGCGCCATGCAAAGCAGTCCGTCCCTTGGGACCAGAAAACGACGCCGGCGACGTTGTTCCGTTTTGTGAGGGGCACAGTATTGCCCGGACCATCTGCGGGGAGCCAGCAATCGTTGCCAGGTACAGCGGTGAGATGCCATCCTCGGTTGCTACCGAGGCCAGATCGGGGACCTCCGCCATTAGCAGATCCACCACGCCAGCATGACCGTGCCGGACTGCTTCGTACAGGGCGGTGGCTCCCGTCTGGTTCCTCGCGCGCAGCGCGGACTCCTCCTCCACCCCGCCGGCTCGCATCGTCGACAGGAGGATGGCCGCCACTTCCCCGTGCCCGGCCTTCGCGGCGCAGTGCAGCGGCGTGTCGAGGCACCTGTTGCGCGTGGCGGCCAGCGAGGGCGCCCTCTCGCAGAGGAGCGTCGCGAGCTCGACATGGCCGCGGCTGGCGACGAGATGCAACGCCGTGTTCCCGTTGGTCGCCACGCCTAGAAGAAAGCAGCTCGGTGCCGCGCCATGGACGTTGATTGCGACCTGGCCGTCTGTTTGTTGGTGGTCGTTGTAGGCACCATGGTCATGTCTGCTCAGTATCCCCTCCATGCGGGCCTTGTCGTCGGCGGTTAGCACTTGCAACAGCTCCGCGTCAAGAGTCATCTTCTTGTGTAGCCCGAACTCTACCGCCGCAGCGAGATCCTCCGGCATGATTGTTTTTGGAAGTGTTGTCTACAATGCTGTTGGGGATTCTTGTTCTGTTTTGAATCTGTTCTGCGGTTTTCGTCGTTTTGGTATTGTATTTTCCGAGAGGACTCTCCGATTGAGGTCAAGTAGAAATATATCTTTCCACTCTGTCTGATCATTCGTTTGTTTAAGCCAAAGCCAACACTTTCATTAGTCTGGGACTGCTCCTTGGGGCAGCTCCTCGCCGGTCAGGTGCAGACCAATCACGTCTGATTGATTGTTTGAAAAATTCTTCCGTCGAGTTGTTTTATGATGATTAGGGCAACTTCTCGTTTCACGAGTTTTCGTCGGGTTTCGTTAGCTCTATTTTTTTCTAACAGTTGATTAAACTATTGATTATGTTCTATCAAGATTTAACATAGGATCAATTGGCCTCTATATAAGATACAAGAGTCTATTAAAAAATTACCGAGTCATTAGAAACTGTCCGTTGCTGGCGTTCATACGCTCTGATTTCGCGATCATACCCAATGCTCATCGTCGGCGCCACCGCGCGCCCCTCACCTTCAAACATGGGCGGACCCAAGCTCCCTGTTGCCCGGGCAGCTGCCCGGGCTTCCGGCCACATGTTCCCTCTAGTTAATAGGATTTTGTGCTTATTTACAAGCAAAATCAACATCTTAACCAATTTGACTTGAGGTTTACCCGGGCTTAGAAAACATTTTGGGTCCGCCACTGCCTTCGAAGCCCTGCGTCCAACCTCCCAGCCAATCCCCTCCGCTTCTTCTCTCACTCATGCCCCCCCCCCCCTAGGTGAGTACCAGCGGCGGCTAATTTTAGGGTTCATCTTTTGCTTTTTCTCGAATTAGGCTACCGCTGACTTTCCTTGTTCTATTCATGCTTGCAGGCGTCCCTCGATTGTTTGATCGACAATTTATGTTGAATTGTTGATAGATAGACATCCAAATTGGTCGGATATAGCCGACGAACTGGAGAAAGTAGGCGGTCACAACACTTAAGACCTCGCCATCCTAGAAATCCTTCACAGACTTGTATGCCTAGCCTGCATCTCGGCCGAACAAAAACTAACGTGCATACACCTGTTGTCAGTCTCTAAGATCCATAAACCACAACGAACAAACGGGACACAATACATAGGGTATATATGTGCATCGAGTCCATGCTTGTTGGATCCATAATTTGGAACATTTACAACTTAATTTTGTTCTGACCCCACACTATGTTTTCTATCTCTTTTCGTCAGGATCGTTCCGTCACTTTTTTCACTGTTAGATCAAGGCTTGTGCACGGCTATTAAAAAATCCAATCACTCTAAAACTTGTATTTGTCATTTTTGTGTAGCTCAATAAACACTATTTCCAACTAAGAGTCTACACATTTTTGGTATACATCATTGGCTACATCCTAATTTGTTCTTTAGAACTTTTTGAAACTCGGAAATAGGGTTCTTGATTAAAAACATGAGTGTCCATGTACAACAAATCTCAACTCCATTATGTTCTCTTATATCAAATTAGTTATGTGTGTTAAGTATTTTACTCACAGGTTCAACAACTTACAAGAGCCCAACTAATTTGAGGAGGCAGGTCCCAATAGCCATGATCTTTAGCGGAATTCCCAAAACATATAATCTGGGAAAAGCATGGTAAAATCATGTCAACAAGCAATAATGTTTGAGTGCCTGATATAGATGTGGATGCTTAAAAGAAAGAAATTCGTAAAGGAATTTGAACTGAATTCTAAACTAATTAGATCTAAAGTAATTAGTACACAAGTGACTTGATAGTCTACACAAATAAAAGACACTAAAAAGGAAATAATGGGTGACAACTGGGACTGAACTCTTATGCAAGCATTTATATGTTTGTTGTTTAGTTTGAGGTTGTTATGATCAGTAAATTCATTTATTATTTAGTGTCTCGCTTGCTATGTCTAGTTAAAACCCTTATTAGAATAAATACCATCCAAGTCTTTTGAACTAAAATAAAAAGGCAACACATATTTTCTCACATTTCTAATTTGTAGCAAAGGAAACGGCAATATGCTCCCAACAAGATCCACACAAGCTAATCTCCATCTTTATGGGAAAGAGTATCGGATAACCACGTTCAATAAAATGCTTAAAAAAATAAAATTCAACATACTACCAAAAAGTTTCAATGTAGTTTACATATAATGAACACATAATTTTGGGGGATGGGTAACATTATAACACCTTTCACATTGAAATATGCAGAAATGGCTCACAAACAAATGTTCTAGACTGTCATCGGTCAGAAATTGCACCTATCACACTGTACAATTGAAATAAATAACTTGAAGTGGAATTAGCAATCCCAAATGAAATTTGTGCCATACTTGTGCATCATTATCAAGAATATGTCGACAATGATTACTTCACTATATTTTGTATCACTAATCGTACCAAGAATTTGTTGTGTAACCATGTATCACTAATCCTTGCAAAAAAAAGGAACTAACATGACTTGGTCATTAATACATGAACAAAATCACCCTCTCACACTAATGAGATAAAAATCTACCAAGCTCACTGACACCATGTGAATTCAATAACAATTCTTATGTGTGTGTATTTTTCAGAAATTAAAATATAAGAGAACCTATCATTTTATCTATCTTAGTTCTTACCTTAATTCATATGGGCATAATATATATAACTTTTCATTTGGTGCTTAATTATAGTACCTTTCAGTCTTAGATGGTGGCTAATGTATCTATAATTTTTATTACTGTCACTTACATGGAAACTTCATATTTGTTACAATCATTAGAAATTAAAACATAAAAAATATTGAAAGAAAAAATCACTATTTATAGAAAGTTAGCACAAATAAAACAATTTATTATGTGACGCACATAAGTAATATTTAGAGAAGCGAAGGATATTGTAGATGATATTGAGAAAGTGCATGTTGTAATCTGAAACATAAGGTTTTGATTTATGTGTAATAGGATTACTGAATTCAATAATTCACCATCCTAGGGTATTCAGTAAGTTGGAGGATGTAACAAGAATATGCTAAACAATTCAAGATGGACCAAGTGGAATATTATCATAAACAATGCAATATTAGTTGAGAGTAATGGGTTACTAAAACAAAATACATTTGAACTGTTAATATCAATAGACATGAGTGAAAACCGCTTAATATCATTCTGATTTCCATGTAAAGATGGAAGAAATCATGCTCCACTAGGGCTAGCATGTGTGCATAACATAAATTAAAAAGATATATTATATAATGATGGACATGTTCGAATTAACAAATAGATGATGCTTTATTTGGAGCATTGTTGTGAAAGCTCAATTCCTCCTCTAGATTCCAGGAACACACTCGGAGCCACAGTAACATTGCTGATGCAGGTTGACATCGACGACGATTCGCGTATCATATCATCATCCTGGAAAAGTAGGCTACAGAGAAGGGTTAGAAAAACCACCCCTCATATGGCCACATAGAATGGGGGGAGAGCCTTACCCCAGTAGCATCATGACAAAACTAAACATGTTTGTCCGAACGAATACAAAATCAGAAGAATCAAAACACAAAAGATTGTATGTCCATTCCACATGACGTAGCCAAAGACCACCTACACGAAACAAAGACAAATTTGGCCCAGTTCATGAACGAAGCTCGACATGTCCTTTGACGACGCCAAGCAACACTGCTGAAACGAGGGTAGGACGGGGAAACCTTAACCATGCCACTCACAATGCTATCTCCTCGCCATTGCTGGTCGGACACGTAAACCGACCCTAGGGTGATCAAAACTACGTAAACAACTCTAGACATGGGTTCTCCTCAACCTCCCCGGCACTGGAAGGTACCTAGAGACAAGGGTAACCAACGGCGGCGGCAACACATAGGAGAAGAAGTACTCTAACAGCCGGTAAATACCAGGATATGTCGAAGCTAAGAAGGTGTGGGTACCCGATTTCATAAGAAAAAATACAAAGTATGGACCTGAACAAAAGGTGTGCAATTGTGTTTAGGGCTGCCTATCTGATTGAGATCATGTGATTTTTTTAGGAAAAGTAGCATCCTGCTACTGTCAAGGTGGACTATAATCAAATCGTCTTGTCTAAAAGCAATTTTTCCTTTACACTTTGGTCTTTGGAATACTGCTAAATTATCATATCTATATTCACTAGTAGAAAACAGGTCTTTCGTTTGGGAGCGCCCAGAGCATTAGTCCCGGTCGCACCACGAACCGGGAGTAATGCTCGCATTCGTCCCGGTTCGAGAGGACGACGCGTCGCTCGGAAGCCAGGGGCATTGGTCCCGGTTCGTAAGGGGGCATTCGTCCCGTTTTGTGTTGGCCTACCGCATATCTTTAGTCCCGGTTTGTGTTACAAACCGGAACGAATAGTCCCTACCTATAAATACGCATCCGTCCCTCTCCCTCCCTCCTTTGTTTTTTCTTGGTGGAAGGTGTGAGATGTGTGTGCTAGTTTTTTTCCTATACACGTGAGGTGTTCGATGGAATGCTTGAGTGAATGTTGTCGCTTGATTTCACACAAAACACAATAATATGAGGTGCCCGAGCCACACTTGAGCTTTCTCCTCTTTCTTTCCTCCTCGATCGAGGTTAGCAACATTATCCTTTCATCTGTCATTGATACAATGCATGTGTCGATGTAAAGTGGTCATTTCACTATTTATGATATTCTGCAATGGTTTTTGATAAACTTAATTATATGATGCAGATGAACATGCGGGAATGGATGTATGGTGACCAACGTGAATCCGAGTATATTAAGGGGGTGGATAAATTTATTGATGTGGCTAAGGCAAACAAAGAGAATGGTTTTATGCGTTATTCATGTGTTCAATGTCAAAACGACAAGGAGTACTCTTCTCAAAATCATTCGCGGCCACCTGGTTCGGAAAGGTTTTATGCACACCTGTAATTGCTAGACCAAGCACGGAGAAAGAGGGGTTATGATGGAAGACAGTAAAGAAGAAGAGGATGATGATAACAACTATCTTATATTTCCTGAATACGATGTTACTGCAATAGAAGACAATAAAGAGGAAGGAGGTGAAGAACTGACATCATATGAGCCCGCTGATGATATTGGTCGGGTCATTTGTGATGCAAAGCGAGACTATGAAATATAAAAGGAGAAGTTGGCGTTGGAGGGCATGTTAGAAGATCACAAAAAAATTATTGTAACCAAATTGCAAAAATGGCGGCACAAAGCTCGATATCACACTGGAATTGCTGTGATGGAAGGCAGAGTGTGGTCTAGCTGACTCCACATTTGAAAAGTTGCTAAAAATAATGAAGCCAAAGCTTTCAAAGGATAACGAATCTCCCAGGAGTACGTACAAAGCAAAGAAGACTCTCTATTCTCTAGGATTAGATGTACAGAAGATACATGCATGCATTAATGACTGCATCCTCTACCACGGTGAGGAGTGCGAGAATTTAAATAAATGCACGGTATGCACTACATTGCGGTGTAATATCGGACGAGATGACCCTAGTGATTTTGAGGGTGAGCCCCCCGGAAGAGGGTTCCTGTTAAGGTTATGTGGTATGCTACTATAATACCACTGTTGAAACATTTGTTCAAAAACAGAGGTAGCTCATAAAAGGTCTAAAACGAATAAGAAAAATGCTGCTAACAAGAAATATCGCCATACTATGGGGCAAGGTGGCTATAGGTCTAGCATTCCTAAGTGGATGAAACTTGAGGATGATCTGCGTGCTAAATGGGTCACTCCAAAGCTAGCCGATTGGCTCGAACAAGTAAAGAATTAGTTTTACGGGCATGGGGCACGTTGTACTCAGAAGGGAAGTGTATATATAACAGAAGACATGAAGAAAATCCTATACCCATCAAAGACATTAGAAATGCAATAAAGGTTGTTAAACATGGGAGGTTCATTCCCGATAGAGAGAATGATGAGCTCGCACTCGCCCTTGGGAATGAGAACACATAGGACGAACACGAGGCACAATAGGCTCTAAACCATGGAACATTGGGTTTCCCGTAGACAGGAAGAAATATCCTGATAGAAGTCGTAACAGGAGAAAGGAAAAGCAGGAATTGAAGCAAGGATTTAGGCAGACCAGATGCATAACATTGAAAAATAAATAAAGCAGCAACAAGATGAAATTGACACATGTAGCGAGCAAGGTACTACCGGCCCAACTCAGCGGCACATGGTAGAACCTGCATTCAATGCTACCGGCCTATCTAATAATTGTAAAAGCAGTGTGGCTTCCACGGAGGTCCCGGAGATGATGATGATGATGCACTAACAATGGCTCCTCTTGGCTACTGAGTGGATTATATCACGGAGATGACACATTGTGAGCTACATGTCAAAGTTGTGAACATAACAATGAAGGTAGCAGTCTGCTATGTCTTACCAATTGGACCTGAACCAACTTATCATTGTTGTTCAGTTCCACAGGGATACGCTGTTGTCAGGGTGGATGAAGTTATGTACGGATTTAACCAGATGAAGCTTTACTACCCTGCAGGTGAAGGGGATGTGACTGAACTGGGAGAAGCCAAAAACGTCACCATTCTATGGCGAAGAATACATCGTGCTTCCAAATCGGACGCCAACGCCATCGATTTATCAGAGCACTCCATCTTCGCCGATGCCTCACTCGTCTCTAGCGCAACAGTCATCTCTGTACCACCTGCCAAATAAGCTGTCGCCGCTGCGTTAGCCGTCTCTAGTGCAAATGCCGTTGTCTCCAGCACCGTCTTTCGGCCGCCCGCCATAAGTTGCCTCAGCCCACTATGGCTCAGGACAAAAAGCATAATAGTACCACCTCTACTCTGCGGAGTGGTAACCGATCATCGAGACATCAACAGGATCCCCTACCAAAAGTACCAAAGGTTCCTCCCAAGAGACCTTACAACTATACTCCAGAGGAGACTACGGTGATCGCAAAGGAGGAAACGGCAGAGTTTTTTTGCTAAACTGAAGCGAACGAAAGATCCGGAGTTCCCCAGCACCAAAGAAGAAATAGTCCGAGTGCAAAAAATGCTGAAGACCCTTCACCAACCCGAGCCAAGGTTGTCATCAGACCATGAGCGCTCTATTCTCAAGTCATATGCAGCAAAGAAACGGTCGAAGAGTAGTAGTGCAAGCGGGAAATCATTTCCTCAGCTCGGAGAACAAAAAAACAATCGTGCCCCCCGCTCAAGGTGATTTCCCATACCAATGTGGGATTGAGCAAATGTGCAGTCGAAGAGCGGTATGATCCGAAGTTATTTGAACTATACAGGGAAGCAGTCGTTGATCAAGGTATGACTATTGCTCAGTACTTATCTCAGTTACAGTACTTCCCCGAGGCTGAGGAAGCATACAATTACCGGTACGAGAAGCCTCTCATCAAACTTGACGAGGTGAAGAATCTATCAACAAAAATATGAAGATTGCATAACTGGTACATGGATGCCTCAAAGGATGGGACAAACTGGATAATACTGGGAGTTAGAAAGAGCATTACGGAAAAGGAGATGACGTGGTAATGATTGAATTTGATGAACTATTTCAGTTATTCAATCAAGACGCCATCGGCAAATCGATCATTTGTGCCTATTGTTTGTAAGTACTATTTCTGTAATTAAGTCTCTATCTAGCTCACCTTGTTTATTGTATGTATAATCATACTCAATATATTATGCAGAATGAAGATTCTCGACTGCAAAAGAGAACGCGTCTATGACAGTGGGTTCATTGACCCATATTTTGTTCATGAACATAATCTCAAACAAAAACCCAAGGAAACAGAGGATAATATTGTACAGTCGTTAAGGTTTCAAGAAATCAGAAGGGAAATACTATTTTCTTACAACTTCGTGTAACACCCCTAGTTCTACTAATACTAATTAGGATTTGTATGTGCATTCATGATCATCATATTAAAATGCATGCAAGAAAATAATCACAAAACTCTAAACCGTGATTTCCTCCCTCTTTGAAATCAATTCAAATGGTTTTGGAAATATTTGAAAAACACAAATATATGGAGCCCAAATTGTTACAAGGGCCCCTGCAATATTTTGAAATGTTTAAAAAACTTCTTGTATTTTGAAATTATTCAAAATAGAATTACAATTAAAAATTCAAAGAGGAATTGAAAACAGAAAAAGGGAAAACATTTTGCAAAAATAACTACCGCTAATGTAGGGTTTGCAGCATAGAAAACAAAAAAAATTCCTACGATGGGAACAACTATGTACCAAGATCTATCTACTAGATACAAACAATGGGCGGATGTATATCCGTAGAGAACATACCCTTAAAGACCGACAAATCTTAACGAGTTAAACTTGTGGTTGATGTAGACAATCTCTTGTCGATCTCAAGATCGAGAGGAAGTCCTTAGCACCGCAACTTAGCGGCGCATCCGTGCTCGCACACACGTCCGAGGTACCGAGCAACCTCCGCCTCCTCGCTCCAGCGATGCAGTGGAAGCACAACTCTTTCTTGCCGAATAGCCACCAGGAACATGTATCTCGCTAGTCCGAGACCATGGGGGATAAATACGAGAGGGGGAGAGAGATCCTTCACGAGGAGGTGTGAGTGAGAATTGAGGAGGGGGTGCCTTTTATAGGAGAGGGGGAACCCCAAGGGGGTGGCCGGTGCATGGGGCTGCCCCCTTGCCCTCCCCTCATTCATGTGGGTGGACACTCCACTCACAAAAATCTCTTCAATTCCCTCCACTCAAAATTCCCATTAAATTTCCAACAAATTTAATGCAAACTATCATTAAATAAAACTCCTTTTATTTATTCAGAATTTGGTCAATTACTTTAATGACAAACATTCACATATAACCCCTTGCTAGTATTTCATTTCACATGCAAAAACACTTTCTGCAATTTCACCTGAAAACCTGTTTCGGTATCTAGTGAAATAAATTCTTGCGCTTGTTATTCTTTCCGGCATGAAACTTTTGCTCCAATTGGATGTCGGTGTCTCTTAAGTGTTTCACCCTACGGTTCGCGAATAATGCGGACATGATCGATACCCCTCTCAGATCAATAATCAAAAGCGGGATCTGGAGACCCATACTGACTCCCACACATTCAACGATGAATTTCTTGTGATCGTCGGAACCTTTTATGCTAGTATCTTAATCCCTTTGTTTCATTATATATTACATGTACGAGATTCGATCATCGGTATCTCCATACCTATTTTGATCTTGTTATTGGCATGCACTCTTTTCTCGTTCCCGTGATATAATATTCTAGTGATCAAATCACTTGCTTGCAAGCTAACCAATGTGATATCACCGAGAGGGCCTAGAGTATATCTATCCGTCATCGGGATGAACAAATTCCACTCTCGATCCATGGGCCTCAACATAACACTTTATTAGTTCTGAACCCATCTTTATAATCACCCTGTTGTGTGATGTTTGATGTTATCAAGAAACTCTTCCGGTGTTAGTGATTGACATGATCTCATGGTCTAAGGATTAGGATCACTTCGTAAGTTGTTATAGCAATATAAACTCAATGAATTTGATAATAATTCTATACTTTGGATGAATGTTCATCACACCATTACACTAATGTTGTGATCTTGTTATTAACAACATCCAATGTCCCTGATCAGGAAACCTTGATCATCTTGTTAATCAACGAGCTAGTTTATGAGAGAGGCATAACTAGGAACTTTCTATTTGTTTATTAAACACACATGTATTAACGTTTCCATATTAATACAATTATAGCATGCAAAATGAACATCTATCATATACTTGGAATATACATAATAAACACTTTATTATTGCCTCTCAGGGCATATTCCCTTCGGTCTCCCACTTGCACTAGAGACAATAATCTAGTTACATAGTAATGAATCTAACACCCATGGATTTATGGTGTTGATCATGTTTTGCTCTAGGGAGAGTTTTAGTCAACGGGTCTGCTACATTGAGATCCGTGTGTACTTTACAAATCTTTATATCTCCATCCTTGACATGCTCGCGGATGGAGTGAAACCGGCGATTAATATGCTTGGAATTCTTGTGAGACCTTGGTTCTTTGGCATTGTGTAACATCCCAAAAATACAACACTTGGATCATCAAACTCTAATCATTAAAATTAGGGTTAACAAAAACTTTTCTACATAAAATTATGGAAGCATGCATGTGTGTATGCATTTCATTCTGAATTCTTTTGAACCACCTTGTTTGTGTGTTCCATTGCTTGTAAATGGATGCTTAGGTGAAATAAACATCATCTAAACATTTCCCCCACTTTTTCTAAAGACAAGTAAATCAAAACAAATAAAATAAGGGAATGGTCATTTTGACCAATTTAACTCACATGCCTACTTTCGCTGTCTCAAACTTTCAGAACCTAACAGAAACTTTTCTAGATCTTTGCACCCCTTGATTGTACTCATAACAAAGTATCAAGGCCCACTTTGTGATCATCCAGAAACTTTCAAATGCATAGTTTAAATGACAATTCAAAATTGAATCTTTCTCATATGGAAAGATCCCACTTTTTCAAAAACCACTCAAACAAACTCAATTTTCAAAACCCAAGCATCTGCAGACTCCCCAGCATCAACCTAGCACACCCACCAAAAATCTTTTCAAAATTCAAAACTTGAGTTCTTGCGGCCATTTCATCAAACAGGTTGCAGACACAAATCATCAAAATCCTAAACACTATTGTGAGCAGTGATTGAAGCCTAACTTGTTCCCTCTTTAGCTCACAACCATCTCAGTAGATCATCTAGCAAGTTAAACCAAGCACTAGCCTCACTGTAAGCTGGGCAATGACATCAATGGTGAACAGCCGAAGCTCACCATGCCACCCCAGTGGAGACAGCAATCTAGGAGGAGATTTAGCCGTGCCAACCTTGTCTAGGAGGTAGCCCACCGTCCATCGCCACCCCTTGTCCAACGCTCGAACCTTGCCAACCCCTGGACCATACGCACGGACCGCGTCCAGCTCGCCAGCAACCATGCCGAGCATGCGCCAGAGCGCCACGCCGATCAAAGCTCGCGTGCTCGCCAATGCATACGCGATCACCACCGACCCAGGAGACCGCCAGACATCCCCGTTCGCCGCCCCATGCCGCACAGCCACCGCTCGCCGTCGAAGACGCCGCCTCTGCCGTGCAGAGCATCGCGCGTTCCAGACCAAACTGTACCGCCCCTACGCGCGCATTAAAGCCGTAGAGCATCGCCAGGAGACCACCAAGCGATCGCCACCGCCGGCCATGCCTCTAGCAGCCCGTAGCCATGTCGCCACCGTCGCCTGCCCATCCCGTTCGGTCTCGTCGTCGTGACTATAAATAGAGGCCACCCCCAGCCGAATTGAGCACACCATCTCACTCCCCTCTTCTCACCGATCGTGCCACCCCGTTCCCGGAGCAAGGCGAGCAGCACCGAATTTCACCGAACACGCTTTGGAGAAAAAGGGCGCCAGCGATTGGAGCCGCCCCAGGAGAAGCTGCCGGTACTAGGAGGTTCGCCGTCGTCGACTTCGTCGTTCGCCCGCCTCGCCGACCCTCGCCTGCACCCCGGTGAGCCCCCAACGACCCCCACTGGCCGCGCTAGGTTTCTGTCTCGCCGGCGTTGCCCAACCTTCGACGATGACCCTCAGCCGTTGGATTAGAACCAGATCGAACTCACCACATCGCCCCATACCTCTTCGCACCCCCCTGTGTCACTAACGCATGGGGACAGCAACTTAAACAGCCCGCGGAAGCGCTGCGCTTAGCAGGCCGGCCTAGTATCGCTTCTCGCGTAGCCCAGTTATTTGAATTAAACCTTTTCCATTTTATTTCAAACACACTTCTGTACCCAGTTTCAAAAATCAACCCAGGTCGACTCAGTTCACCAAATTGAATGAAACCAATTTTGTTAGAAAGGTATGGGAATGCTGAATCCAAGCCCATTGGATTCAAGTCATTTGGATCTGTAGATCATCCTTGGTAAAAATAACAAGGCAGAAGCTTTTCTGTATTCAAACATTTTTCAAATTTAAACCACAATATCTTTTGAGTTGATTCCAACTCTCAAAAATCACACTTAACCATACCTTTCAGAATATATAAAAATATATAGGTTTACGTACAGAAATAATGACCAAGTAATAAAAGAATGCCACATAGGCATTTCTAGACACATTATTTAATTAAAATAAAAGGGTAAAACCTTATTAAATTGTGACACCACTTTAAATCACATTCCCATGGACTAAAATATATGGTGATGACATGTGTCAACATGATCCCATGTTTGGTTTGGAGAATATTAAATCTTAAGTAGTGTTTCAATGAGTAGAAATTACTTTTCTAAAAATAAAAGGAATTAGACCAAGCCTTAATCTTGTAATGTTAGTGATGATGCTAGATCATCTATAGGACCCTTTTGTGTGATGATTGCAAGTAGTTAAGTATTGTTTGGTGATTGTGTACATCATATTTATTTATAGACGCTAGTACCGACCAAGGATACGAGGAGGATACTACGAAGAAGAAGTCGAGGAGAACTTCAACCACTGCTCTGCACAAGGCAAGCCTTACTAATCAAGTTGACCTATGCAAGCTTATACTTGCAATTGTGCAAGCAAATACTTGCTTGTTACCATGCCCACTATATGCCTTAAGCATATGTGATCATACCCACTTGATAACCCAATCCTAGTTTTATTTGCCAGCTTACTATTTTATTTATTTATCAAAGCTTTAACTTAGAGTTGACTTAAGTGACTTATAGATTCTAGAAAGACATAGTTGAAGATTGCATAAGGAGCATAAAATTTGGCCTAAGTTAGAAACCTTGATATCATCCTAAGATATAAGGTTATACTTAGTTGAAACTCGACTAGTCTACCACCTCTCACTAGTACCCATCCCCACTTGTAGATGCTAGTGCTAAGCATAAAACTTGATCAACTTTAGATGGGAATACTTGGTGAAAATGGTTATGAAAACCTTAGAATGATGGATCATTCTACTAAGATGTTTTGACATATGTTTCTGAACACCAGATGATTTTGGTGATGAAAATGTTGAGGCATGAGCCTTAGCCCTTTATAAAACTTATGGTTGTCTGGATGCGATACCATTCCAATGTTACCGTACAACCACAATACCCGAAGATTGGGTAGGGCTTGACTGGAAACTTATATACCTTAGTATTAGTTCCCTCATGGCCAAGGTCTGAGCTGAGGCTACCTTGTGAAGATTGTCCACCTGTGCAGTACCCAAGATGACAGTTGGTCATGGTTGGGAGGCCAAACTCACAGGAGAGGTGCTTATACTAGGGCGTGTAATTGAAAGGTTAGGATTTATTATCCGCATACTGAGTATGGTGAATTCAGGGTTTGTTCCTGACGGATGTATTGAATGTTGTGGTGAAAGTGTACAATCTCTGCAGAGTGTCAAACTATTCGAATAGCCGCGTCTGCGGTTATGGACAGTTGGAGTGGCCATATTATTCCCCCGTCAAATGTTTTCAAAATGACTTGTGAAATGAATTGAGATTTTGACTTGACCACAACAGAGTTGTGACATGAGTTACAAGATCCCACTTAGGAGTTATAAAATTGTGACTAGCTTCTCTGGTTTCCGAACTAGTAGAGATAAATCTGGCCTTTGCAAAACAACCCTAGATCCTAGTGTCCTATTATCCAAAAACCCCTTTTACTTGTTAGTATTAGTTTGTGAGTACATAAAGAGTACTCATGGCTTTGTCCTGCTATTCCGTGGCGGACTATGAAGAGGAGTACGGAAGATGGACCCGTGAAGGTTACGACAACTAGGATCATCTCCCATCGTCAGCATTGCCTATGACCCCGAAGATGGAGCTTCGCCTACGCTACCGTTATTATTACGTATTCCGCTGCTTGAAGTTGTATTAAGAACTGGATCATGAGATCCTTATTTGTGTAAAACCTTATGTATGGTTTGTAGTGGATGATGTACTGCGGTATCCAATTCTGTTATGTCTCGCAAAAATGGTAATCTTGGGATTGCGATGTATGGCATAACAGGCATCTGGGATTAAAAATCCGGGTGTTGACACATTGGCAATGGTACCATTGTTGTCACAATAGATCACCATTGGGTCCAACACGCTCGCAACCACACCTAGTTCGGATATGAACTCCTTCATCCAAACCGCTTCATGAGCCGCTTCCGAAGCAGCAACATATTCGGCCTCCGTTGTTGATCCCGCCACCACAGGTTGATGGGAACTCCTCCAACTAACTTCTCCGCCATTCATGAGAAATACGTATCCGGATTGAGACTTAGAGTCATCCGGACCAGTGTCAAAGCTGGCATCGACATAACATTTAGCGACAAGCTCTTCTTCACCTCCGCATACAAGAAACATATCCTTAGTTCTTTGCAAGTACTTAAGGATATTCTTGACCACTATCCAGTGTTCCGAACCTGGATCCGATTGGTACCTACTAGTCAAACTAATAGCATGTGCCACATCCGGTCTTGTACATAGCATGGCATACATTATAGAGCATATGGATGAAGCATAGGGGACTTTGTCCATTATCTCTCTTTCTTCCGTCGTAGCCGGACTTTGAGTCTGAATGTCTTGCCTTGCAACATAGGTAAGAACCCCTTCTTACTTCCGTCCATTTTAAACTTCTTTAAAATCTTATCAATGTATGTACTTTGTGATAGCCCTATTAGGCGCCTAGATCTATCTCTATAGATCTTTATGCCTAATATGTATGGCGCTTCACCTAGGTCCTTCATTGAAAATTTGTTGTTTAGATAACTTTTAACACTGTTTAAAAGATCTATATCATTTCGATCAATAATATGTCATCCACATATAATATCAGAAATGCCACATTGCTCCCACTCACTTTCTTGTAAATACAAGCCTCTCCATAAGTTTGGACAAATCCAAACTCTTTGATCACCTCATCAAAGCAGAGATTCCAACTTCGTGATGCTTGCTTCAGTACATAGATGGATCGCTGAAGCTTGCACACCTTGTTAGCATCCTTAGGATCGACAAAACCCTTTGGTTGTATCATATACAACTCTGCTTCAATATTACCATTGAGAAACATGGTTTTGACATCCATCTGCCATATCTCATAATCGAAATATGCAGCAATTGCTAACATAATCCTAACTGACTTTAGCATCGCTACGGGAGAGAATGTCTCATCGTAATCAACTCCTTGAATTTGTCGAAACCCCTTTGCGACAAGTCGAGCTTTATAGACGGTCATATTACCATCAGCATTAGTTTTCCTTTTGAAAATCCATTTATTCTCCATGGCCTTTTGGTCGTGAGGTAAGTCCACCAAGTTCCAAAGTTGATTTTCATCCATGGATTCCATCTCGGATTTCATGGATTCTAACCATTTGTTGGAATCCGGGCTCATCGTCGCTTCTTCATACGTCACAGGGTCATCAATTTCATCAACCATGAAATTCATAATAGGGTTTCCGTACAACTCAGGAGATGCACGCGTCATGCTAGACCTACGAGGTTCGGTAGCACTCTCTTTTGGAGTTTCATGATCATTATCATTAGTTCCCTCTTCAACTGGTGAAGCCAACTCCGGAACGACTTCCGGCGTTGTGCTACTCGCCATACTTTGAAGAGAAGGTTCAATAACCTCTTCGAGTTCTACCTTCCGACTACTCACACCTTTCGCGAGAAACTCTTTCTCTAAAAAGGATCCATTCTTGGCAACAAAAACCTTGCCCTCGGATCTGTGATAGAAGGAATACCCAATAGTTTCCTAAGGGTATCCTATGAAGACACATTTTTTCCGATTTGGGTTTGAGTTTATCCGGTTGAAGTTTCTTCACATAAACATCGCATCCCCAAACTTTAAGAAATGACAGCTTAGGTTTGTTTCCAAACCACAATTCATACGGTGTCTTTTCAACAGATTTAGATGGTGCCCAATTTAAAGTGAATGCAGCAGTTTATAGTGCATAACCCCAAAATGACAACGGCAAGTCCGTCAGAGACATCATAGACTGAACCATATCCAATAAAGTACGATTACAACATTCTGACACACCATTTCGCTGTGGTGTTCCGGCAGGTGTGAGTTGTGAAACAATTCCACACTCTTTCATATGAGTGCTAAAATCGTAACTTAGATACTCACCTCCATAGTCGGACCATAGAATTTTAATCTTTCTATTATGATGATTTTCAACTTCATTCTGAAATTCCTTGAACTTTTCAAAGGTTTTAGACTTGTGTTTCATCAAGTAGATATAACCGTATCTACTCAAATAATCCGTGAAAGTAACAAAATAACAATATCCACCTCGCGCCGACACACTCATTGGACCACACACATCAGAATGTATGATTTCTAATAAATCTGTCGCCCATTCCATTGAACTGGAAAACGGCATTCTAGTCATCTTGCCCATAAGGCATGGCTCACATGTATCAAATGATTCAAAATTAAGTGATTCCAAAAGTCCATCCGAATGGAGCTTCTTCATGCGTTTAAGCCAATATGACCTAGACGGCAATGCCACATATATGCGGATATATCATCATTAAGTTTAATCCTTTTAGCATCAATATTGTGAATATGTGTAACACTATTATCGAGATCCAATAGAAATAAACCATTCATCATCGGTGCATGCCATAAAAGATTTCATTCATATAAATAGAACAACCATTGTTCTCGAATTTAAATGAATAACCACTTCGCATCAAACACGATCCAGATACAATGTTCATGCTCAGTGCAGGCACCAGATAACAATTATTCAAGTTTATTACTAATCTCGATGGCAAGTGGAGAGGCAGCGTTACGACGATGATCACATCAACGCTTGATCCATTGTTGACACGCATCTTGACCTTACCCCTTGCTAGCGGTCGCGTGTTTTGCAGCCCCTGATTTGATTTACAAATATTAGCAACTGAACCGGTATCAAATACCCAGGTGCTACTGTGAGCACTAGTCAAGTACACATTAATAACATGTATATCATATATACCTTTGTTTGCCTTGCCGGCCTTCTTGTCTTCCAAATACTTGGGGTAGTTGCGCTTCCAATGGCCAGTCCCCTTACAATAGTAGCACTCGGTATCAGACTTAGGGCCAACTTGGGGTTTCTTTTCAGGCACGGCAGCCGACTTGCCGCCCTTACTTCCCTTCTGTTTTCCCTTCTTGTCTTTCTTGAAACCATTGTTCTTATTGATCATCAACACTTGATGTTCCTTCTTGATCTCCACTTCTGTAGTTTTAAGCATTGACAGAAGCTCGGGGAGAGACTTCTTCATGCCTTGCATATTATAGTTCGTCACGAAGCTCTTATAGCTAGGTGGCAGAGACTTCATAACACGATGGATGCCTAAGTCAATGGGAATCGATATTCCCAAGGACACAAGCTTATCGTCATAACCCGACATCTTGAGTACATGCTCACTTACGGAGATGTGCTCTTCCATCATGCAGCTAAAGAAATTTTCTGAAGCATTGTAGCTCTCTACAGCAGCATGTGTGTCAAAAATCATTTTCAACTCACCCATTGTATCAAATGCATTGACGTTTTTGAAACACTTTCGAAGTTCCGGCTCTAGCCCATACAATATGCCGCAATGAACTAAGTTGTGGTCCTCCTGACGAGTCTGATAGACATTCTTCTCCTTGTCAGGAGCATCATCGAATGGTGGGGGGCCTAGGGGCACTTCTAGCACATATTGCTTTTGTACAGCAGAGAGGAGAATCCTCAAATTCATGGCCCATTCGGTAAAGTTGCTACCGTTCGTTGCAAGTTTCTCTTTCACCATGAGCACATTGAAATTAAAAGAAGGTGGTGCCATCTACAACAGAATTTGTAAAGTTTAGACTAAGTTTATGATAGATTGAGTTCAACTAATCCACATTACGAATGAACTCCCACTCAAAAACGATATCTCTCGTGCCTTTTTGGTGATTAATGAACCAAATCCACTACACAAAGTCCGATCATCACGTGAGTTGGTGTAGCTTCAAAGGCGGGCATCAAATGGGCATCATATCTACTATATGACTCATCCTTAACCTTTCGGTCCATGTTCCGAGGCCATGTCTATACATGCTAGGCTCTCCAAGTAAGAACCTTAGTATTCGCGTGTATAACTGTCTTATACCCGAAATATGGTTGTGGATCCAAGAACACCCGATCATCACGTGATGTCTTGGAGCGACGAAAACATAATCGGTGCATACTAAAGGAAGAACACATTCTTATCTTGATATTTAAATGAGGGATCATCTTATTATGCTAATAAAACGCCAAACAAGCAATATAAGATGCTATCAAACATCACATGTTTATAAGTGAAATGATATGGTTCCCGCATATGATCTCTATCATGTGCACCGTGGTATGATCACTATCATACCTTTATGTGTAAGGCCAAGGTCTATGGAACTTACATGTTATGTGTGTTGTAAGAGTATCATCTCATACTTCTACTTACAACATCACCATATCATAACACTAGCCCAGCAGCAATCTAAACTAGACGCCTCTAATTTATCCATTGCAAGTTTTACGTGGCTTAGGGCTTTCGAAGATAGAACCATTCTTACCTACGAACATGAACCACAATGAGGATAACCAAATTGTTGACAACTCGTTGCAAATTAGATATTCACTATAGTAGGAGAGACAGACACTCCGCTAGCCACTTATGCAAACTAGTTGCATGTCAAGCGTGGAACATGTCTCATGTGCGAGGACATGTAAATTTTGTCCGGACCGCTTCATCCCACTATGCCACCAATATCCAAAGTACAACTAAGAAGCAATAACATGATCATCATCGCCCACATACTCATATGTGTACTACCCGTGTGAAGCATCTACGCATAGATCCGGCTCTGGTACCACTGTAGGGTTCGCAGCATAGAAAACAAAAAATTCCTACGATGGTTACAACTATGTACCAAGATCTATCTACTAGATACAAACAACAGGCAGATGTATATTCGTAGATAACATACCCTTGAAGACCGACAAAGCTTAATTAAACTCGTGGTTGATATAGATGATCTCTTGCCAGTCTCAAGATCGAGAGGAAGTCCTTAGAACCGCAACTTAGCGGCGCATCCGTGCTCGCACACACCTCCGAGGCACCTAGCAACCTCCGCCTCCTCGCTCCAGCGATGCAGCGGAAGCACAACTCTTTCCTGCCGAATAGCCACCGGGAACATGTATCTCGCTAGTCTGAGAGCATGGGGGATAAATACGAGAGGGGAGAGAGATCCTTCACGAGGAGGTGTGAGTGAGAAGTGAGGAGGGGTGCCTTTTATAGGAGAGGGGGACCCCAAGGGGGTGGCCGGTGCATGGGGCTGCCCCCTTTCCCTCCCCTCATTCATGTGGGTGGACACTCCACTCACAAAAATCTCTTCAATTCCCTCCACTCAAAATCCCACTCAAAATTCCCATTAAATTTCCACCAAATTTAATGAAAACTCTCATTAAATAAAACTCCTTTTATTTATTCGGAATTTGGTCAATTACTCTAATGACAAACATTCACATATAACCCCTTGCTAGTATTTCATTTCACATGCAAAAACACTTTCTGCAATTTCACCCGAAAACCTGTTTCGGTATCTAGTGAAATAAATTCCTACGCTTGTTATTCTTTCCGGCATGAAACTTTTTCTCCAATTGGATGTCAGTGTCTCTTAAGTGTGTCACCCTACGGTTCGTGAATAATGCGTACATGATCAATACCCCTCTCAGATCAATAATCAGAAGCGGAATCTGGAGACCCATACTGACTCCCACACATTCAACGATGACTTTCTTGTGATCGTCGGAACCTTTTACGCTAGTATCTTAATCCCTTTGTTTCACGATATATTACATGTCCGAGATTCGATCATCGGTATCTCCATACCTATTTTGATCTTGCTACTGGCATGCACTCTTTTCTCATTCCCGTGATATAATATTCTAGTGATCAAATCACTTGCTTGCAAGCTAACCAATGTGATATCACCGAGAGGGCCTAGAGTATATCTATCCATCATCAGGATGAACAAATTCCACTCTCGATCCATGGGCCTCAACATAACACTTTATTAGTTCTGAACCCATCTTTATAATCACCATGTTATGGTGTGACGTTTGATGTTATCAAGAAACTCTTCCGGTGTTAGTGATTGACATGATCTCATGGTCTAAGGATTAGGATCACTTTGTAAGTTGTTATAGCAATATAAACTCAATGACTTTGATCGTAATTCTATACTTCGGATGAATGTTCATCACACCATTACACTAATGTTGTGATCTTGTTATTAACAACATCCAATGTCCATGATCAGGAAACCTTGATCATCCTGTTAATCAACGAGCTAGTTTATGAGAGAGGCATAACTAGGAACTTTCTGTTTGTTTATTAAACACACATGTATTAACGTTTCCGTATTAATACAATTATAGCATGCAAAATAAACATCTATCATATACTTGGAATATACATAATAAACACTTTATTATTGCCTCTCAGGGCATATTCCCTTCAGCTAAAACTAACTAGGTTGTAGCCCAACTCTCTCTTATCCCTATCCGCTGCCCGCGCGTAGCACCCTGCATCCCAGCGTGGCCCGCTACCGGCCCATACCACTTTGGCCACCTCCTCCTTGTTGTATACCTTCAGACAGGCAGAGAGCTGCCTGGCGCTGTCCGCCACTGCTGTGATGCGTGCATGTGCCCTGATGCTCGCCATCGCTCTGAGATGAGGATAAGATGCCCTTCCTCTCCCTTATCTTCTCCCTTCCCCTCTGGAGATCTTCCTCTCATTCCCCATTCGATCCGAAACCCTAGCTCTCCAGGCCTCGCCGTTCGCCGTCATTTCTGGCCACCCCTCGCTATTCTGAGCCTGCAGGAAGCTTTGCCTCGTCGCTCTGGTACTTGTCCCCGAAGGAATCGACCCCTCTCGCTCGTAGCCGTCGCCATTGACGCCATCTTCCCCGCCACCGATGACCACAGTCGTCCCATTGCCGTCTACCCTAACCTCCTCTCGCCTCACCGACCCCTTCAACAGCATCGTGGTGAGCATATGCTCCTCCTGGACCTCTCCAACCTCTTTTCCCCCCTCTGGTCGACCCCGCATCATAGCTTGCCGAGCGTCGCCGCTGCTCGTCGTCGTTGTCGATGCTCCATTGACCAAATCCGGGAGGCGCCACCTCCGTTTAGCTCGCCTCGCTCGGCTGGTTCGAACTAGCCTAGTCTCGCAGCCCCGCATGCCTCCTAGCACCGTCCATCGCCGTCGCCTGGCGCAGTCGCCGGCGTGCCGACGTGGATCCTGCATGGAGTCCGTGTGGCATTCGTGTGGTGCCCGCGTGGCCTCGGGCCCACTCGTCAGTCTCTGTGGCTAGCCTCTGTATTGGTGAGAAAATGATAGTGTTAGATTGTGCTGATGTCAGCGTGACGCAATAACCCTTTTAATATGGTTTAAATAGTTTCAGAAAATGAATAAAAGTTGTAAATTCAATAACTAATTATCTGTAATTTAGAAAAATACAAATAATATATCAAAATGATCAGAAAAATAAGATCTAACTTTTAAAGCTATAACATGCATTGTTAAACAACTTCAAGTGCAATTTTAATTAGAAGAAACAATTGAACCCCGCAGGTGATTCCAGGTATCCCCTGTTCTAGGGATTGTACCCCTCGGAACCCCAATTAAACTATCGAGCATGTCTTAGGGTTACATTTCAGTATAATTCAACTTCTCATATCATCATCCTTGATTGAGCATTGCATCTATGTCATGTGTTGATTGTTTCCCTTTCTTTTCTGGTGTTTGGTTTTTCTCTGGTAGAATATGATATCGGAATTGAGATCGATATTGAAGACCAAGATCAACACCGTAGAAGATCGAAGACCAAAACTTGACCAACTATAATCAAGTCAAGTACCAGATGTCTGAAGCTCTGCTTTTTTGGTATCAATTGGCAAAGGCAAGCGAAGCCCCACACGTACATATGAATCCTATGCTTTTAGAGTATTTACGTTCTTGCCATGTGCATGCAATTCTAAAGTCTTTTATCGATAGATAGAGTAAACCTATCTTATGCATGTTACCTTTTAAAGACTATATTCCCTGATCCAATGCTCCTAGCATAACTAGGGTTTGAGCTTGTGAAGCATTGCTAGAGCTATTATGTTCGTTGTGCTTAGCCATGCTTAGATGTTACCACTGGTCCATCCGGTTGATGAATCAGAGCTATGAATGAACCTAGTATCACAGGATGATGTGGTATGATCAGAGATGAAAGTTAAACATACTAAGACTTGTATGGGAGGCCAAGGTGGGTTGAGGTTTTTGCAGTCCCATACTTTCCACTATTAGGACCCGAGTTCTTGCCTCTTGAACCAAGACAAGCGTACAGCCACACGGGGGCCTGGAAACCCCCTCGGCCAACTAACTTGCCTAGTAGATTCCATGAGTCACATAGTTCGGGCGTTCCATTCGACATGCGCATCTTGGTTGTTCTTGAATGGAGGTGAAGGAGGTGCATTCATACAGGTAGGTAAGCGTGGCAGGGAACAAGAGATGCACGGCATCCGTAATATTGAACCCTGTTCACATCTCTAGGGACCGGCTTCAGGACTCGACCCATTCCGGCGGCATATCCTTAGTGTGTGACTCGTGGTCTCGGCGAAAGCAAGGTAAAGGTCGTGGTCAACCACTCTCTGTCGGCCTTCCAAGGAAGAGGGATAATGATCTGGAATTAAGAATCGGTTGGTACATGTGGGTAAAGTTGTACACCCCTGCAGGGTATTAATCTTTTTGAAAAGCCATGTCCGCGGTTATGGACGACTTGGGAACGGACGTGATAATCATAGAGAACTTTAACCTAATCATAAAACTTGGCAAGTTAAGTAATGTGTGATTAAGGATGCTTCCTCAAGGATCGATGGGTGATCCTAGATAGGTTTAGCGGATGATGATTCGGTGGATATCAAAAGATGATCAAAGCTAGTGATACTGCTCTCTTATCCCCTTTTAAAATATTCTGATTAGTCGAGTTTCTTCTCCCTCTTGTTTTACAAACAAAGATGGCTTTATGCAAAATAACTCCACCAGCCATAAGTCTTGCGGAGTACACCCTGTACTCACCCTTGCTACGTTGATAGTTTTGCAGCAGAGTAAGTGTTACCATAGAAGATGAATTATTTACAACATCGACATCAATGAGTAGCTTGGGGTTCCCAGTCGATAGTCTGGGATATATGTATTGGACGTCATCGTTATGTTTCAGGCCTCTTAGGCCATTTGTTAAGTTTGCTATACTTAATAGCATAATTTGCCTTCCGTTGTTTGATGTTTGTGGTCAGTGATCTCTGCTTGTAATATTTTGGTTCTTTACTCAGTTATGAGCTCACTATAATAATTTTTGGTGTCATAGGGTCACTTTTGTGTTATCAATTCTCCCTCTGTATGCTTTTGATATTTATGTTAGCCTTATATCAGACAAAGGTCTAGGATTTGTCTATCTCTAATCTCTTGGGTGTCACAGGTTTTGGTATCAGAGCAGTACCGATTGTAGGATACCCTTTCTATTGGTCAACGTTGAGTCTAGAGTTTGTGAAAACTATTTTCAAAGATGAAAATTATGTGTGAAAACTCTGGTATGCTTCTTTTTCTTCTTATCCAGTTTCGCTCTAACCCAGGGTCATCTTATCTTTCGGTGACTTTGAAAAGTTTTGCTATCTCGTCTCGTATTTCAAATCTTAGGTGCTTTTTTGGCATGACGTTTCTCAACTAGTTGACCTAGTGTTAAGTTCTTCAGAGTCTGGTGTGTGTGCTCCTTATTCCCTTTGATCCTATTC
Source organism: Avena insularis (assembly GCA_023614405.1). NCBI lineage: Eukaryota > Viridiplantae > Streptophyta > Magnoliopsida > Poales > Poaceae > Avena > Avena insularis. The sequence continues at coordinate 37,217,827 of CM042687.1, forward strand.
GTTTGAGAGATTTCTTTCTATCATGATCTCTCTACCTTAAGGGTCCACAACATCATTTTTATGGTTCCACAATGTTCTGTTCCAGGTCTCGAGGTTTCCTTTCGCCTCGTGTGCCTCCTTCTTATTTGTTTGGGTACTTCAGAAGTTGTTTCTTCTCTTGGAATCTACCTCGTAATTACTATCTTGTAGTGTACCTCTGTCACTCAAGTAGTAGTTACTTCTTCCTTTGGGTTTAACCATCAGACTTGAACCTAAGATCCCCGATTATGCTGGATTCCGGTGTTGTGAGTCTTGTACATGAAGCTGACCTTTAACCCAAGATCCATTTTGTTGACCCTTGTCGTTAATGTTCACACATTACTTCAGGATGGCTAGTACCTTCTAGTATAGCCTTAAAGCTTGTGGATATTGTCGCTATTGAATAGTGACGATAAAGGACTTCCCCTACCACTAGCTATGGAAAATGTCCTGTGATGGAACCAGCTAGATCATGACAAGAGTTCTCCTAGTGAGTCTCGCATCTATACTCGTGACTCTGCCACACCTTTCCTTCTCTACATTAGTTTTTGGAAGATTGTTGACTTATGCATCTACATCTTAGGATTCTATTCCGAGCATGTTCTTCCTTCTTTGTTGTTTTCCGACCTTTGTCAACCAGTTGGTAGCCAAGTAGTAAATGTTCATTGGTGTCTTCTGATGCAGGATACTCTTGTGGTTCGTCATGACAAACCATTTCGGGATGTCAGGAGAAATAAACTCCAGTACCTCGTCATTTTTGAGACCAGGTCAAAGTGTTGTAATCTGCAGATCAAGAGGTGTTGATTAGCTTCTGATTTGTTCTACCTTAAAGTATCACACCCTTTTTATACTAAGAGGTCAAGCTGAGTCGCATGGCTCTCTTAATGAAGTGATGCTCTTACACATATTAACCACCCTTCCTTGAGCTTTCGTGCTTGTGAATGATGTGTGTGCGTAATAATGTGGCAATCTAAGATTCTTAGAAAATCTTGTTGCTTTGAACTCAAAGACATGTGTGTCATTCTTAGCATGACTAGTTATCTTATCACTAAGCAAAGGATGATTGTGCTACCAATTCTATTATTCTAGTGCACTCTCTTCGGTCAAAGAGTTAGGTGTTGGAGATATGCCCTAGAGGCAATAATAAATGTAGTTATTATTATATATCTTTGTGTTTATGATAAATGTTTATATTCATGCTATAATAGTATTAACAAGGAAACATTAATACTTGTGTGAATTGTAAACTTAATTTGAAGTCCCTAGTATAGCCTCTATACTTCACTAGCTTGTTGGTTGATTGATGATTGTGGTTTCCCTATCATGAACATTGAGATGTTATCAACAACAAGATCATATCGTTAGGAGAATGATATGGTGGACATACTCCTATAGATAAGCGTAGCATAAAGATCAAGTCATTTCAATAGTTCAATTGCTATATGCTTTCTGATACATAGTAACCTAATTCCTTCGACCATGAGATCATGCATATCACCTTTACTGGATGGATGCTTTGATGTCATCAAACACCACACCGTAACAGGGTGGCTATAAAGGTGGCATTGAGTGTTCGGAAAGTATTGGTTGAAACACATGGATCAAGAGTGGGATTTGTCCATCCACATGACGGATAGATTTTCTCTGGGCCCGCTCTGTGAAATGTCATCCAATTAGCTTGCAAGCATGTGACTTGGTCACAAGGGATCACATATCACGGAACGAGAAAAGAGTACTTATCAAGAACGAGGATGAACTGGTATGCGAGATACCGACGATCATAACCTCGGATAAGTAACATATCGTGAGACAAAGGGAAATTGGTATCGTATGTAAGTGGTTCATTCGATCGCAAAGTAATCGTAGAAATATGTGGGAGCCATATGAATTTCCAGATTCCTCTATTGGTTATTGTTCGGAGAAGTGTCTCGATCATGTCCGCATAATTCACGAACCGTAGGGAGACACACTTAAGGATTGACGTTGTTTGAGTAGTTATGGTATTATGAGAAAGAGACCGAATGTTGTTCGAGTCTCGGATGGGATCCGGATATCACGAGGTGATCCGGAATGGTCCGGAGAATAAGATTCATATAAGGAAAGTCCTGCTGAGTTGGGGAATGGTTCCGTGTTTTCATCGGAACATTCTAGAAGGTCTCGAATGTCCCAAGACCGGAAGGGGGAGGGTACATGAATGTGTCATTGTAAGTTGGAATGATTGCATCATGTACTAAGTGTTCTCGCTGTCCAAAATAAAGGGTTTATTTAAATCCTAAATTGAAAAGTCAAACGGCTAGTTTGAAAGTCAAACGGCAAGTTTTGGAAAGTGGAAAGAGGAGGAGAAGTGGAAACCGAGTTGGGAGGATTCTCCTCCCAAGCCGGGCCCACCTCAAGGCCGAGTTGGGAGGGACTCCTCCTCTCCTTGGCCGCCGCCCCTCCCACCTATAAAGGGAGGCAGGGCTGCCCTCCTAACACACACAAGTTCCTATCCTCTAAACTAAACCCTAGACCTAAACCCCGTTTTAGAGCTATTTTGGTTTAGAGCCTTCTAATTGGTTTATAGCCTTCTAATTGGTGTGTCTAATTACTATACCACTAATAGCCTATCTCATAAGCTCCACCATACTACACGGCTTAAGGCGAAGCCCTCATGGGATTTCCCTCTACCTCGGTACCACGCCACAGTCCGGAATCGCGAGGAGAGTGCTACAACCTCCGCTGCTGGAACAAGGGAGAGGAAGGTCTTCGCCGAACGAATGTGACCGACTGGAGCGCTGCTGAACGCGGCGCTGAAGGATCGCTCACGCGATCTTGAGATCGGAAAGTACGACTACATCACCCACGAATCTGCTCTCGTTAAACACTTTGGAATCTTCGAGGGTGAGTTATTCCATCGACTTCGTTGCTGCAATCTAGTAGATAGATCTTGGCTTGTTTGTTTGTATGATAGAAAATTTTGTTTTCCATGCTACGAACCCCTACAAAGGGTATCGAGCCGTGTCTATATGTAGATCACAGACGAGTAGAACACAATGGTCATTGTGGGCGTTGATGCTTTTATTGTAGATTGCTTTTTGTGTACTTTGCATCTTGCGGTATGTTGGGATGAAGCGGCCGGCTAACCTTACATGACATCGTTCATGAGACTTGCTCCACGCTTGACATGCAACTCAGATTGCATAAGTGGCTTTATGGTGCCTGCTTTCTCCTAGCATAGTAAAGATCCAATTTACAACGGTAATCAACAATGCTAGTATCAATGTTGTGGTTCTTGTTCGTAAGTTAGAACGACACTTATGGAAAGCCCCAAACCACGTAAAATATGCAAAGAAAGTAGAAGCGTCTAACTTTGTTTTGCAGGGTGTCGATGATGTGATATGGCCATGATTGTGATTATATTTGATGTATGCAATGTTCCTTATTGTAAGTTGGCAACGGCAGGAGCCATATGGTTGTCTTTAATTTCATTAAGACCTGCGTCTATTCAAAATAGTTGTAATAGTTGAAGCTGGTGGACGACAACCATGAAGAAGCCATTGACCTTGATGCTATGCCGGTGATGATGGAGATCATGTTCGTGCTTGAAGATGGAGATCGGAAGCACAAAGAAGAAAGGCCATATCATATCACATATTATGAATTGCATGTGATGTTAATCCTTTATGCATCTTGTATTGCTTAGTAGACGGTAGCATTATAAGATGATCCCTCATGCACATAAATTTCAAGTTCTAAAGTGTTCACCCTTAGTATGCACCGTTGCCAAAGCTTGTCGCTCAAGCACCACGTGATGATCGGGTGTCTTTGATTCCGCTGGTGAATACAACGTAAAGCCAGATTTGCTTATGCGGTAGCTAAGGTTTGATCTTGACGAGCCTAGCATGTACATGGCCTCGTGAACACGGATCGCCGAAGGTAAAGCATGAATCATATAGTAGATATGATGAACATGATGATTGTTCGCCATTGAAACTATATCAACTCTCGTGATGATCGGTGTTGATGTAGTGGATTTGGTTCGTGTGATCACTAAAACAATGTGAGGGATGTTGTTTTGAGTGGAGTTCACCTAGTTTAATTTCATTAATTAATTTGAACTCAATTTGTCATAAACTTAGTCTAAACTATTGCAAATATGTTGTAGATCAATGGCAGCCCCTACCATCAATTTTAATGCTCCTAGAGAAAGAAAAGTTGAAAACAATGGAAGCAACTTCATGGATTGGTTCCGCAATTTGAGGATTGTCCTCACATTTGGTAATTTGACCTATGTGCTGGATGCACCGCTAGGTGACCCACTGCTGATGCTACCGATGAAGTAAAGAATGTTTACCTCGCTAAGAATCAGTACTCCATAGTTCAGTGTGTTATCTTGTATGGTTTAGAATGGAGCTTCAGAAAAGGTTTGAAGAGTCAGATCCATATGATATTGTCGAGGATCTCAAATTAATCTTTGAGACTCATGCGGCAATTGAAAGTTATGAAGCTTCTGAAAAGTTCTTTAACTGCAAGATGGAAGAGGGTAGCTCCGTCAGTGAGCATGTGCTTAAGATGTCTGGGCACGCAAATAAACTTCAAAGTTTGGGTATAGTGATTCCTAATACTTTGGGGTTTACCGATCCTCCAATCACTACCACCAAGTTACAAGAACTTTGTGATGAACTACAACATGCGTAACATGAACAAAGAGTTGCGTAACTATTTGCTATGTTAAAATCTGCAGAAGTGGAGATTAAGAAAGAGCACCAAGTGTTGATGGTCAATAAGACCACCAAATTCAAGAAAGGCAAGTCTAAGCAAAAGGGACACTTCAAGAAGGGTGGTAAGAAAGTTACCACGCCGACGAAGAAGACCAAGGCTGGACCTAAGCCTGATACTGAGTGTTTTTACTGCAAGGGAGAAGGTCACTGGAAGCGGAATTGCCCAAAGTACTTGGATTTGAAGAACGGCAACATCAAGAAGAAAGGTATATCGATATATATGTTATTGATGTGTATCTCACTAGTATTCGTAGTAGTGCATGGGTATTTGATACTGGTTCGGTTGCTCATATTTGTAACTCGAAACAGTAGCTGCAGAATAAACGGAAGCTAGTGAAGAACGAGGTGACGGCGCGCTGAGGAACCGGATCAATGGTTGTTGTGTTCGCGGTCGGCACGCTACCTCTTCATCTACCATCGGGATTAGTTTTATACTTAAATAATTGTTATTTGGTGCCTGCGTTGAGCATGAACATTATATCGGGATATTGTTTATTGCGAGACGGTTACTTGTTTAAATCCTAGAATAATGGTTGTTCGATTTATATGAGTAATATGTTTTATGCACATGCAACTTTGAAAGATGGTCTATTCTTGTTGAATCTCGATAGTAGAAATACACATATTAATAACATTGAAGCTAAACGATTGAAATCAGCGATAACTCGACCTATATGTGGCAATCGTCTTGGTCACATTGAGTGAAGCGTATGAAGAAACTCCATTCCGATGGACTTCTTGAATCACTTGATTTTGAATCACTTGAAAGATGCGAGGCATGTCCGATGGGTAAAATGACTAAGACTCCATTTTCGGTATGATGGAGCGAAGCTACGGACTTATTGGAAATCATACATACCGATGTGTGTGGTCCAATGAGTGTAGCATCGCGATGGTTATCGTTATGTTCTTACCTTCACGGATGATTTGAGTAGATATGGGTATATCTATTTCATGAAACATAAGTCCGAAACTTTCGAGAAGTTTAAGGAGTTTCAAAGTGAGGTAGAGAATCAACGTAACAAGAAGATTAAATTTCTACGTTCGATCGTGGAGGTGAATATCTAAGTTACGAGTTTGGCGAGCATTTGAAGAAATGTGGAATACTTTCAGATTGACACCGCCGGAACACCACAGCGTAATGGTGTGTCCGAACGTCAGAATCGAACTCTCTTAGATATGGTTCGTTCTATGATGTCACTTACAGATTTACCGCTATCATTTTGGGGTTATGCATTAGAAACACCGCATTCACTTTAAATAGGGCACCGCCTAAATCTGAAACGACACCATATGAATTATGGTTTGGGAAGAAACCTAAATTGTCGCTCCTTAAAGTTTGGGGATGCGCCTATGTAAAGAAGTTACATGCCGGACAAGCTTGAACCCAAAGCGGAAAAATACGTCTTCATAGGATACCGAAGGAAACTATTGGGTATACCTTCTATCATAGATCCGAAGGCAAAATCTTCGTTGTTAAGAATGGATCCTTTCTAGAGAAGGAATTTCTCTCAAAGAAGTGACTGGAAGGAAAGTAGAACTCGACGAGGTTGTCGAACCTTCTCTCGAATTGAGTAGCGCAAAGACCGGAAGAAGTTCCTGTGGTGCCTGCACCAATAAGAGAGGAAGCTAATGATGGTGATCATGAAACTTCGGTTGAAGTTACTACAGAGCCTCGGAGGTCAACGAGAACTCGTACCACTCCAGATTGGTATGATTCCGTTATGAATGTCATGGTGGTGGACAACACCGATGACCCCGAGACATATGAGGAAGCGATGATGAGCCCAGATTCAATAAATGGCAAGAAGCCATGAAATCCGAGATTGGATCCATGTACAAAACCAAGTATGGACTTTGGTGGACTTACCGGATGGCCGGAAGGCTGTCGAGAACAAATGGATTTTCAAGAAGAAAACAGATGCCGATGGTAATGTTATCGTCTATAAAGCTCGACTTGTCGCAAAAGGGTTTCACAAATTCAAGGAGTTGACTACGAGACTTTCTCACCAAAGCGAAGCTAAAGTCTGTGAGGATTATGTTAGCAATCGCTGCATATTATGATTATGAGATATGGCAGATGGATGTCAAAACAGCATTCCTCAATGGAGACATTGATGAAGAGTTGTATATGATGCAACCCAAAGGTTTTGTCGATCCTAAAGATGCTAACAAGGTATGCAAGCTTCAACGGTCCATCTATGGATTGAAGCAAGCATCCAAGTTGGAATCAACGCTTTGATAAGGTAATCAAAAGTTTTGGTTTTATACAAACTTATGGAGAAGCTTGTGTTTACAAGAAAGTGAGTGGGAGCTCAGAGCATTCTTAATACTGTATGTGGATGACATATTGTTGATTGGGAATGATGTAGACCTTCTTAGTAGTGTCAAGGAATATTTGAATAATAGTTTTTCAATGAAGGATCTTGGCGAAGCAGCTTACATATTAGGCATAAAGATTTATAGAGATAGATCAAAACGCCAAATATTATTGTCACAAAGTACATATTTGGACAAAGTTCTAAAGAGGTTTGGAATGGAAGATAGCAAGAAAGGGTTCTTGCCCATGTTGCTATCGACCTTGAGTAAAACTCAAAGTCCGACATCGGCAGAAGATAGAGAAAGGATGAGTAAGACTCTCTATGCATCAGCCATAGGATCTCTAATGTATGCCATGCTATGTACTAGACCCGACATTGCATATGCTGTTAGTTTGACTAGCAGATATCAAAGTGATCCAGGAGTGGATCATTGGACAATGTCAAAAACATCCTTAAGTACTTGAGAAGAACTAAGGATATGGTTCTTTCTTATGGAGGTGATGAACAGCTCGTTGTTAATGGTTACACCGATACTAGTTGGAACACCGATCCGGATGATTCTAAATCACAATCTGGATACGTATTTATTTTGAATGGTGCAGCAGTTAGCTGGAGGAGTGCAAAGCAAAGCGTTGTGGCGAGATCTTCAACCGAATCGGAATACATGGCTGCTTCGGAGGCTTCACAAGAAGCGATATGGATGAAAGAGTTCATTACAGAGCTGGGTGTGGTTCCTAGTGCGTTGGACCCAATGTCTATCTACTGTGATAACATGGGCGCCATAGCCAATGCGCAAGAACCAAGGTCACACAAGAAGCTGAAGCATATCAAGCTGCGTTTCCACGCTATTCGAGAACATATCCAGGATGGGGATATAAAGATTTGCAAAGTACACACAGATCTGAATGTGGCGGATCCGTTGACTAAACCTCTCCCGAGGGCAAAACATGACCAACACCAAACTGCCATGGGTGTTAGGTATATTACCATGTAATCTAGATTAGATGACTCTAGTGCAAGTGGGAGACTGTTGGAGATATGCCCTAGAGGCAATAATAAATGTAGTTATTATTATATATCTTTGTGTTTATGATAAATGTTTATATTCATGCTATAATAGTATTAACAAGGAAACATTAATACTTGTGTGAATTGTAAACTTAATTTGAAGTCCCTAGTATAGCCTCTATACTTCACTAGCTTGTTGGTTGATTGATGATTGTGGTTTCCCTATCATGAACATTGAGATGTTATCAACAACAAGATCATATCGTTAGGAGAATGATATGGTGGACATACTCCTATAGATAAGCGTAGCATAAAGATCAAGTCATTTCAATAGTTCAATTGCTATATGCTTTCTGATACATAGTAACCTAATTCCTTCGACCATGAGATCATGCATATCACCTTTACTGGATGGATGCTTTGATGTCATCAAACACCACACCGTAACAGGGTGGCTATAAAGGTGGCATTGAGTGTTCGGAAAGTATTGGTTGAAACACATGGATCAAGAGTGGGATTTGTCCATCCACATGACGGATAGATATTCTCTGGGCCCTCTCGGTGAAATGTCATCCAATTAGCTTGCAAGCATGTGACTTGGTCACAAGGGATCACATATCACGGGAACGAGAAAAGAGTACTTATCAGTAACGAGGATGTACTAGGTATGCAGAGATACCGACGATCATAACCTCGGATAAGTAACATATCGTGAGACAAAGGGAAATTGGTATCGTATGTAAGTGGTTCATTCGATCGCAAAGTAATCGTGAGAAATATGTGGAGCCATATGAATTTCCAGATTCCTCTATTGGTTATTGTTAGAGAAGTGTCTCGATCATGTCCGCATAATTCACGAACCGTAGGGAGACACACTTAAGGATTCGACGTTGTTTGAGTAGTTATGGTATTATGAGAAAGAGACCGAATGTTGTTCGAGTCTCGGATGGGATCCGGATATCACGAGGTGATCCGGAATGGTCCGGAGAATAAGATTCATATAAGGAAAGTCCTGCTTCGAGTTGGGGAATGGTTCCGTGTTTTCATCGGGAACATTCTAGAAGGTCTCTAATGTCCCAAGACCGAGGGGGAGGGTACATGAATGTGTCATTGTAAGTTGGAATGATTGCATCATGTACTAAGTGTTCTCGCTGTCCAAAATAAAGGGTTTATTTAAATCCTAAATTGAAAAGTCAAACGCTAGTTTGAAAGTCAAACGGCAAGTTTTGGAAAGTGGAAAGAGGAGGAGAAGTGGAACCGAGTTGGGGAGGATTCCTCCTCCCCAAGCCGGGCGCCCACCTCAAGGCCGAGTTGGGGAGGGACTCCACTCCCTCCCTGGCCGCCCTCCCACCTATAAAGGAGGGCAGGTGCCCTCCTAACACACACAAGTTCCTATCCTCTAAACTAAACCCTAGACCTAAACCCGGTTTAGAGCTATTTTGGTTTAGAGCCTTCTAATTGGTTTAGAGCCTTCTAATTGGTGTGTCTAATTACTAGACCACTAATAGCCTCTCTCATAAGCTCCACCATACTCGCACCGCTTAAGGCGAAGCCTCATGGATTTCCCTCTACCTCCGTACCACGCCACAGTCCGCCGAATCGCGAGGAGAGTGCTACAACCTCCTGCCGCTGGAACAAGGAGAGGAAGGTCTTCCGAAAATTTAACGTGTGACCGATCGGAGCGCTGCTGAACGGGCGCTGGAAGGATCGCTCACGCGATCTTGAGATCGGAAAGAGTACGACTACATCACCCACGAGAATGTGCTCTCGTTAAACACTTTGGAATCTTCGAGGGTGAGTTATTCCATCGACTCGTTGCTGCAATCTAGTAGATAGATCTTGGCTGGTTTGTTTGTATGCGATAGACAATTTTTGTTTTCCATGCTACGTAACCCTCACAAAGGGTATCGAGCCGTGTCTATATGTAGATCTGTAGACGAGTAGAACACAATGGTCATTGTGGGCGTTGATGCTTTTATTGTAGATTGCTTTTTGTGTACTTTGCATCTTGCGGTATGTTGGGATGAAGGCCCGGCTAACCTTACATGACATCGTTCATGAGACTTGCTCCACGCTTGACATGCAACTCAGATTGCATAAGTGGCTTTATGGTGCCTGCTTTCTCCTAGCATAGTAAAGATCCAATTTACAACGGGTAATCAACAATGCTAGTATCAATGTTGTGGTTCTTGTTAAGTTAGAACGACACTTATGGAAAGCCCCAAACCACGTAAAATATGCAAAGAAAGTAGAAGGCCTAACTTTGTTTTGCAGGGTGTGCATGATGTGATATGGCCATGATTGTGATTATATTTGATGTATGCAATGTTCCTTATTGTAAGTTGGCAACCGCGTGAGCCATATGGTTGTCTTTAATTTCATTAAGACCGCGTGTCTATTCAAAATAGTTGTAATAGTTGAAGCTGGTGGACGACAACCATGAAGAAGCCGCCATTGACCTTGATGCTATGCCGGTGATGATGGAGATCATGTTCGTGCTTGAAGATGGAGATCGGAAGCACAAAGAAGAAAGGCCCTATCATATCACATGTTATGAATTGCATGTGATGTTAATCCTTTATGCATCTTGTATTGCTTAGTAGACGACGGTAGCATTATAAGATGATCCCTCATGCACATAAATTTCAAGTTCTAAAGTGTTCACCCTTAGTATGCACTGCTACAAAGCTTGTCGCTCAAGCACCACGTGATGATCGGGTGTCTTTGATTCATGGTGAATACAACGTAAGCAAGCCAGATTTGCTTATGCGGTAGCTAAGGTTTGATCTTGACGAGCCTAGCATGTACGGACATGGCCTCAGAACACGGATCGCGAAAGGTAAAGCATGAATCATATAGTAGATATGATGAACATGATGATTGTTCATTATTGAAACTATATCAACTCTCGTGATGATCGGTGTTGATGTAGTGGATTTGGTTCGTGATCACTAAAACAATGTGAGGGATGTTGTTTTGAGTGGGAGTTCACCTAGTTTAATTTCATTAATTAATTTGAACTCAATTTGTCATAAACTTAGTCTAAACTATTGCAAATATGTTGTAGATCAATGGCAGCCCCTACCATCAATTTTAATGCGTTCCTAGAGAAAGAAAAGTTGAAAAACAATGGAAGCAACTTCATGATTGGTTCCGCAATTTGAGGATTGTCCTCACACCGGTAATTTGACCAAAGTGCTGGATGCACCGCTAGGTGACCCACCTGAAGCTGATACTACCGATCAAGTAAAGAATGTTTACCTCGCCAAGAATCAAGATCCATAGTTCAGGTGCTATCTTGTATGGTTTAGAATCGAGCTCGTAAAAGGTTTGAAGAGTCGATCCATATGATATTGTCGAGGATCTCAAATTAATCTTTGAGACTCATGCGGCAATTGAAAGTTATGAAGCTTCGAAAAGTTCTTTAACCGCAAGATGGAAGAGGGTAGCTCCGTCAGTGAGCATGTGCTTAAGATGTCTGGGCACGCAAATAAACTTCAAAGTTTGGGTATAGTGATTCCTAATACTTTGGGGGTTTACCGCATCCTCCAATCACTACCACCAAGTTACAAGAACTTTGTGATGAACTAACATGCGTAAACATGAACAAAGAGTTGCGAACTATTTGCTATGTTAAAATCTGCGAAGTGGAGATTAAGAAAGAGCACCAAGTGTTGATGGTCAATAAGACCACCAAATTCAAGAAAGGCAAGTCTAAGCAAAGGACACTTCAAGAAGGGTGGTAAGAAAGTTACCACGCCGATTTAAGAAGACCAAGGCTGGACCTAAGCCTGAAACCGAGTGTTTTACCGCAAGGAGAAGGTCCTCGAAGCGGAATTGCCCAAAGTACTTGGATTTGAAGAACGGCAACATCAAGAAGAAAGGTATATCTGATATACATGTTATTGATGTGTATCTCACTAGTATTCGTAGTAGTGCGGGTATTTGATAATCGGGTTCGGTTGCTCATATTTGTAACTCAAACAGAGCTGCGAATAAACGGAAGCTAGTGAAGAACGAGGTGACGGCGCGAGGAAACGGATCAAAGGTTGATGTGATCGCGGCACGCTACCTCTTCATCTACCATCGGGATTAGTTTTATACTTAAATAATTGTTATTTGGTGCTGCGTTGAGCATGAACATTATATCGGGATCTTGTTTATTGCGAGACGGTTACTTGTTTAAATCCGAGAATAATGGTTGTTCGATTTATATGAGTAATATGTTTTATGCACATGCACCTTTGATAGATGGTCTATTCTTGTTGAATCTCGATAGTATAAATACACATATTAATAACATTGAAGCTAAACGATTGAAATCAGCGATAACTCGACCTATATGTGGCATCGCTGCCTTGGTCACATTGGAGTGAAGCGATGAAGAAACTCCATTCCGATGGACTTCTTGAATCACTTGATTTCGAATCACTTGAAAGATGCGAAGCATGTCTGATGGGTAAAATGACTAAGACTCCATTTTCTGGTATGATGGAGCGAGCTACGGACTTGTTGGAAATCATACATACCGATGTGTGTGGTCCAATGAGTGTAGCATTGCGTGGTGGTTATCGTTATGTTCTTACCTTAAAGTATGATTTGAGTAGATATGGGAATATAAATTACATGAAACATAAGAACTAAACTTTCGAGAAGTTTAAGGAGTTTCAAAGTGAGGTAGAGAATCAACGTAACAAGAAGATTAAATTTCTACGCTCGATCGTGGAGGTGAATATCTAAGTTACGAGTTTGGCGAGCATTTGAAGAAATGCGGAATACTTTCGCAGTTGACACCGGGAACACCACAGCGTAATGGTGTGTCTGAACGTCGTAATCGAACTCTCTTAGATATGGTTCGTTCTATGATGTCACTTACAGATTTACCGCTATCATTTTGGGGTTATGCATTAGAAACAGCCGCATTCACTTTAAATAGGGCACCGTCTAAATCCGTTGAAACGACACCATATGAATTATGGTTTGGGAAGAAACCTAAATTGTCGTTCCTTAAAGTTTGGGGATGCGAAGCCTATGTAAAGAAGTTACAGCCGGACAAGCTTGAACCCAAAGCGGAAAAATACGTCTTCATAGGATACCCGAAGGAAACTATTGGGTATACCTTCTATCATAGATCCGAAGGCAAAATCTTCGGTTAAGAATGGATCCTTTCTAGAGAAGGAATTTCTCGAAAGAAGTGACTGAAGGAAAGTAGAACTCGACGAGGTTGTCGAACCTTCTCTCGAATTGAGTAGCGCAAAGACCGAAGAAGTTCTGTGGTGCCTGCACCAAGAGGAAGCTAATGATGGTGATCATGAAACTTCGGTTGAAGTTACTACAGAGCCTCGGAGGTCAACGAGAACTCGTACCACTCTAGATTGGTATGATTCCGTTATGAATGTCATGGTGGTGGACAACACCGATGACCCCGAGACATATGAGGAAGCGATGATGAGCCCAGATTCAATAAATGGCAAGAAGCCATGAAATCCGAGATTGGATCCATGTACGAAAACCAAGTATGGACTTTGGTGGACTTACCGGATGGCCGGAAGGCTGTCGAGAACAAATGGATTTTCAAGAAGAAAACAGATCCTGATGGTAATGTTATCGTTTATAAAGCTCGACTTGTCGCAAAAGGGTTTCGACAAATTCAAGGAGTTGACTACGATGAGACTTTCTCACCAGTAGCGAAGCTAAAGTCTGTGAGGATTATGTTAGCAATCGCTGCATATTATGATTATGAGATATGGCAGATGGATGTCAAAACAGCATTCCTCAATGGAGACATTGATGAAGAGTTGTATATGATGCAACCCAAAGGTTTTGTCGATCCTAAAGATGCTAACAAGGTATGCAAGCTTCAACGGTCCATCTATGGATTGAAGCAAGCATCCCGAAGTTGGAATCAACGTTTTGATAAGGTAATCAAAAGTTTTGGTTTTATACAAACTTATGGAGAAGCTTGTGTTTACAAGAAAGTGAGTGGGAGCTCTGTAGCATTCTTAATACTGTATGTGGATGACATATTGTTGATTGGGAATGATGTAGACCTTCTTAGTAGTGTCAAGGAATATTTGAATAATAGTTTTTCAATGAAGGATCTTGGCGAAGCAGCTTACATATTAGGCATAAAGATTTATAGAGATAGATCAAAACGCCAAATATTATTGTCACAAAGTACATATTTGGACAAAGTTCTAAAGAGGTTTGGAATGGAAGATAGCAAGAAAGGGTTCTTGCCCATGTTGCCCAATACGACCTTGAGTAAAACTCAAAGTCCGACATCGGCAGAAGATAGAGAAAGGATGAGTAAGACTCCCTATGCATCAGCCATAGGATCTCTAATGTATGCCATGCTATGTACTAGACCCGACATTGCATATGCTGTTAGTTTAACTAGCAGATATCAAAGTGATCCAGGAGTGGATCATTGGACAGCGGTCAAAAACATCCTTAAGTACTTGAGAAGAACTAAGGATATGGTTCTTTCTTATGGAGGTGATGAACAGCTCGTTGTTAATGGTTACACCGATACTAGTTGGAACACCGATCCGGATGATTCTAAATCACAATCTGGATACGTATTTATTTTGAATGGTGCAGCGATTAGTGGAGGAGTGCAAAGCAAAGCGTTGTGGCGAGATCTTCAACCGAATCGGAATACATGGCTGCTTCGGAGGCTTCACAAGAAGCGATATGGATGAAAGAGTTCATTACAGAGCTGGGTGTGGTTCCTAGTGCGTTGGACCCAATGTCTATCTACTGTGATAACATGGGCGCCATAGCCAATGCGCAAGAACCAAGGTCACACAAGAAGTGAAGCATATCAAGCTGCTTCCACGCTATTCGAGAACATATCCAGGATGGGGATATAAAGATTTGCAAAGTACACAGATCTGAATGTGGCGGATCCGTTGACTAAACCTCTCCCGAGGGAAAAACATGACCAACACCAAACTGCCATGTGTGTTAGGTGTATTACCATGTAATCTAGATTAGATGACTCTATTGCAAGTGGGAGAATGTTGGAGATATGCCCTAGAGGAAATAATAAATATAGTTATTATTATATATCTTTGTGTTTATGATAAATGTTTATATTCATGCTATAATAGTATTAACAAGGAAACATTAATACTTGTGTGAATTGTAAACTTAATTTGAAGTCCCTAGTATAGCCTCTATACTTCACTAGCTTGTTGGTTGATTGATGATTGTGGTTTCCCTATCATGAACATTGAGATGTTATCAACAACAAGATCATATCGTTAGGAGAATGATATGGTGGACATACTCCTATAGATAAGCGTAGCATAAAGATCAAGTCATTTCAATAGTTCAATTGCTATATGCTTTCTGATACATAGTAACCTAATTCCTTCGACCATGAGATCATGCATATCACCTTTATTGGATGGATGCTTTGATGTCATCAAACACCACACCGTAATGTGGTGGCTATAAAGGTGGCATTGAGTGTTCGGAAAGTATTGGTTGAAACACATGGATCAAGAGGGGATTTGTCCATCCACATGACGGATAGATATTCTGGGGCCTCTCGGTGAAATGTCATCCAATTAGCTTGCAAGCATGTGACTTGGTCACAAGGGATCATATCACGGAACGAGAAAAGAGTACTTATCAAGAACGAGGATGAACTGGTATGCAGATACCGACGATCATAACCTCGGATAAGTAACATATCGTGAGACAAAGGGAAATTGGTATCGTATGTAAGTGGTTCATTCGACGCAAAGTAATCGAGAAATATGTGGAGCCATATGAATTTCCAAATTCCTCTATTGGTTATTGTTAGAAGTGTCTCGATCATGTCCGCATAATTCACGAACCGTAGGGAGACACACTTAAGGATTCACGTTGTTTGAGTAGTTATGGTATTATGAGAAAGAGACCGAATGTTGTTCGAGTCTCGATGGGATCCGGATATCACGAGGTGATCCGAATGGTCCGAGAATAAGATTCATATAAGGAAAGTCCTGCTTTGAGTTGGGGAATGGTTCCGTGTTTTCATCGGGAACATTCTAGAAGGTCTCGAATGTCCCAAGCACTCCGGAGGGGGAAGGGGTACATGAATGTGTCATTGTAAGTTGGAATGATTGCATCATGTACTAAGTGTTCTCGCTGTCCAAAATAAAGGGTTTATTTAAATCCTAAATTGAAAAGTCAAACGGCTAGTTTGAAAGTCAAACGGCAAGTTTTGGAAAGTGGAAAGAGGAGAAGTGGAAACCGAGTTGGGGAGGGATTCCTCCTCCCCAAGCCGGGCGCCCACCTCAAGGCCGAGTTGGGGAGGGACTCCTCCCTCCCCTTGGCCGCCCTCCCACCTATAAAGGGAGGCAGGGCTGCCTCCTAACACACACACAAGTTCCTATCCTCTAAACTAAACCCTAGACCTAAACCCCGGTTTAGAGCTATTTTGGTTTAGAGCCTTCTAATTGGTTTAGAGCCTTCTAATTGGTGTGTCTAATTACTAGACCACTAATAGCCTCTCTCATAAGCTCCACCATACTCGCACCGGCTTAAGGCGAAGCCCTGCGGGATTTCCCCTCTACCTCCGGTACCACGCCGTTGTGCTGCCGGAATCGCGAGGAGAGTGCTACAACCTCCGCTGCCTGCTGGAACAAGGGAGAGGAAGGTCTTCGTCGAGCACCGAACGTGTGACCGACTGCGGGAGCGCTGCTGGAACGCGGCGCTGGAAGGATCGTCTACGCGATCTTGAGATCGGAAAGAGTACGACTACATCACCCACGAGAATCTGCTCTCGTTAAACACTTTGGAATCTTCGAGGGTGAGTTATTCCATCGACTCGTTGCTGCAATCTAGTAGATAGATCTTGGCTTGTTTGTTTGTATGCGATAGAAAATTTTTGTTTTCCATGCTACGAACCCCTACATTAGGCTTGTGCCGAAGCTTCGAGACTATGTCATCTTGCCTTACCAAGCAAGTTTCCTCTCGAACTGAGTGACATATCGGGGGTTCATGATATTCTAGACGTCTTGCTAGAAGTATCGCCATGTTGTCACATGACCGTGATGTCAAGGTCTTGAGTAAGCAGGTTCTCTGAACTACTCTTTTCTCCAAGGATCTGTACTGGATACCCCTGAACTAGTTGTTTGATCTTAGACAACAACTTGGAGAGTTGTAAGACACAAGTTCTATCCAACTGTGTTCCTCCTTAAAGGGATGTCTAGTTTTGTCCGTGCTGAAGAAAGATAGTATGTCATTTGTGGATATGTTATCTTTCCATGCTTTTGATTTGATTTGGGAAATCATCAAATCAAACTCGGTTCTGGGGACTATCTTGATGGTGTATCCATTTGTGATGTTTCACTTAAGTACATCTTCATGTCCTGTGGTCTGACCAATGTCTATGCTTTGTTCATACAACATGTGAGTCCATATTCTTGGAGTGTCTTGATAAGTTATACGCCCAATTTGCATCACCTTTCTATATCATAATTTACCTATATTCATGGATATTTGTGTTATTATGAGGAATTACTTATGGCTTTTCATCTGTTTATGCATGTTGGATGATTCTTGGAGGATGGACTGACGGAGTCTGGATTTTGATGGAAAATAAGGCGTTTTGGTGCAATTTCGCGAAGATTAGAAAAATACCAGAAAAATATGGAAACATATTATTTTACCAGAAGACGAAGGATGCCAGAAGGAGGGACGAAGTGGGGCCTCAGGGGGACCACACACACCCCTAGGCGCGGGCCCACCTGACCCCGCGCCTAGGGTAGGTGTGGCCCACCTACCCGGCCTTCGACTCCGCCCCTTCGCCTATATGTTACCTTCGAAACCCTAAGGTTCGGGGAGTGACCACAGATAGATTTCTGCCGCCTCTGGGGGCGGAAAACACTGAGAGAGAAAGATCTCTCCGGCAGACAGATTTTTTCTTAGGGAATTCCTTCCCGGAGAGGGGAGACCATCGCCATAAACACCATCATCAAGCTAAGCTTCATCGGTATCATCATCATTATCCACACCATCTTCACCACCAGCACCATCGTCATCACTCCGTCCTGCTGTAACAATTGTGTTGGATATTGCTTTAGTTCATTAGAGGAAACTTTCCCGGTGTTAATTACTATTGTAGTTGATGCTTGTGAGTGGAACCATTGGATTATTGTTTTTGTTCAGATTGTTATTCATTATCATATCATCTTTGATCTTGATCCATATGATGTCTTGTGAGTAGTTCGTTGTGTTCTTGAGGACATGGGAGAAGTCATGTTGTTAGTAGTGAATCTGTGACAAGTTATTATTCAATGGTTTAGTATTTAAGTTGTGGTGCTATTCTTCTAGTGGTGTCATGTGAACGTCGACTACATGACACTTCACCATTTATGGGCCTAGGGGAGTGCATTGTGTATTTGGCTACTAATTGTGGGGTTGCCGGAGTGACAGAAACTTGAACCCCCGTTAGAAAACCTTTGCACAAGGGAGCGTAGGATCTCAGAGTTTAAGGTTGTGGTTAGATTTATATCTTAATTACTTTCCTGTAGTTACGGATGTTTGCAGGGGGTTTAATCACAAATATGTACTAGTCCTAGGAAGGGCGGTATGTTAGCACAGGTTTACCCACACAACACTTACAAACACCAGAGAAGAGTAATCAGCTATTTGTAGCAAAAGCACTTGACAGAATTCCCATGTGTCCTCGAGAACATTTGGTCCTTATAAGTATTTACACCGGCTTGTCCTTTGCTAAGAAAGGATTGGGCCACTTTCTCCGTTTGTTCATTACTGCTGTTACTTGCTCTTTGTTTTGTTGCCTTGTCAGAAAACCACTAAAAATCCGTTTGCTAAGTATTCAAAGGGATTTCCTGCTCCATACCACTGTTCAGCAGCTTCTGCTCCTCGTTGGGATCGACACTCCTATTTATCGAAAGTACTACGATACACCCCCTATACCTGTGGGTCATCAAGACTATTTTCTAGCATTGTTGCCGGGGAGTGAAGCGCTATTGAAGAGTGGAATTGGTAAGGGAAACTTTCACTATGAGTATTTCTCTTGTTACTGCTTGTTACTTTGTTTCCAATATGGACAACCCACTTGGTTTTCTGTTTGGGAAAACTAGTACCACTGCTAAGGTAGTAGATGAACCACCACCTGTTGAGATAGATCCTTTTAAGATACCTACAAGTATTGTTAATCGTGTTATGGATAATTATTATTTAGGGGATGGAACTATCCACCCTGGTGATCACTTGCTTTTTATCCATGAACTATGCGGGTTGTTTAAGTGTGTAGGTATCACAACTGAACAGGTGAAGAAGAAGTTACTCTCCATATCCTTGAAATGGAGAGCTGAAGAATGGTATAAGCTACTCAAGAATGGACAATCCATGGAATGGGAGGAGATGGCATCTCTCTTTTACTCTAAATTTTATCCTCCCAGTGAGATCCATAAGGATAGAAATCTTATATATAACTTTTGGCCTCTTGATGGAGAGAGTACATCTCAAGCTTGGGGGAGATTGAAGTTACTAATGCTTAAATGTCCTATTCATGAACTCCCTAACAATATTATTCTCAATAACTTTTATGCTAGGCTTCCTCTTCATGATAAAGATTTACTAGATGCTTCTTGTGCTGGATCATTCACACGTATGAAGGAAGAAGCTAAATGGGATCTACTAGACCGTATTCAAGAGAACACTAAAGCTTGGGAGAATAACAAAGGAAAAAAGTCAGGTATAAACTATGATTATGAATGCATTAAATCTTTTATGGGAACTGATGACTTCCGTGATATTAGCAATGAGTTTGGTCTTGATTCCCAAAGTATTGCCAACTGTTTTAAGGCCTTTGCTTCTTACATAGACATTCCCAAGAAGAAGTGGAGTAAGTACCATGCTCCTTATAAAGATGTTGTTAGTCATGTTCCTGTTAGAAGTACTCAAGTTTGTACTACTAATCATATTGTGCCTGAACCCCATGTTGAGAAAATGCCTTTCCCAGCTAAGGTAAAGGAGTATTCTATGATTATTAGTGCAAATAGTAAAGGTACAATGAAAACTGTGGAGCCTGGTAAGCATTTGAGTGATGAACCTGTGGTATCCATTGTGAAAGATCTTGTCACTAGAAATATAGAGGATGAGCATATTGTCTTCTGTGAAGACGCTACTAATATTGTTTCTCATCCGAAGAAAGTTAGAAAAGCTAGTGTCCCTGTGCTTTCTGTGAAAATTGGTGATCATTGCTACTATGGTCTATGTGATATTGGTGCTAGTTCTAGTGCTATTCCTTATGAGCTTTACAAGGAAATTATGCATGAGATTGGTCCTTGTGAGATTGAGGACATCGATGTGGTTATTCACCCTAACAAGGAGACCAGTTGCCCCATTGGTATTGTAAGAGATGTGGAGGTTCTCTGTGGTGAGATTAAATATCCTGCTGATTTTCTAGTGCTTAATTCAGCAGCTAGCAAAACTTGTCCTATCATTTTTGGTAGACCTTTCTTGAACACTTGTGGAGCTATTATTGATTGTAAGAAGGAAAAAGTTTTAACTAAGTTTGATGGAGATTCTTATGAGTTTAACTTTTCCAAATTTGTTAAAGCTCCTTGTGAAATTAGCTTGCCTAATAAAGATTACAGGATGGAACAACTTGCTTCTATTGATCTGGTTTATGACCTTGGGCCTCTTTTTGAGGACTATAAGTATGCTTATTCTGATGATAAAGTTGTTTCCAGTGACAGTTATATTGTCAACTTTATTCAAAGTGCTACTGAAAGTTATTTTGAGAGAGGGAAACATGGTTTTATGCATCTCAATGATGTTAAGTTTCCCCGTTTTATATTGAAAGCTTTAAAGTTGCATCTATTTTGTCTTCCTATGCTTGTGGCCTTTTGTTTCAACAATTCGTTTTCTCATGATACCCCCATGCATAGGAAGTGGGTTAGACTCAAGTGTGTTGGTTATTTGCTTCATGATGCTCTCTTTCATTTCAGATATATATCTCCTATGTGAGCATCTTTGGAAGTTTCAAGCCTAACTTAAAGGCATTAAAGAAAAGTACTTGTTGGGAGATAACCCAAGATTTTTGTCGATTCTTGGAAGTTATTGCCTCAGTAATAACCACTCCTTATCCTTTTTTATTGGTTTTTGTGTCAAGTTCAAATACTTTTGTGAAGTAGAGGAGTTGTGAAAAGTGGTTGTCCTGGGACAGATTTTTGCACTGCATTGTAAAACTTCGTGAGGAAGCTCAATACTTCGGATGGAGCTGCATTTTTCTGAGCTTGTTCTCCAGGTTCTTACCCAACTTTCATCAGTTCTGCACTTTTTGATTTGAGCAACAGAAGCTCTTTGAAAAAATCAATCTTTACATGTTGGTCTGTTTTGACAGATTTCTATCATCATTTGCATTTGCCTCTTACAGAAGCTTTTGTTTTGATGAGTTTTTAGTTGAAATGTTTACAAAACGGTTATTGTTTTTGCTTACACTAATGTTGTTTCTGAGTTTGTTCAAAAGTTTTGTATGAAGGAAATTCTGAGGAGAAAGAGAGAAGGAATCTGCAGAGTTCGTCTTTGAATATTGTTTTTGCTTACACTAATGTTGTTTCTGAGTTTGTTCAAAAGTTTTGTATGAAGGAAATTCTGAGGAGAAAGAGAGAAGGAATCTGCAGAGTTCGTCTTTGAATAGGTAAAAGTGGTGAAAACAGAAGGTTCGTGAAACACCAATCTTTTTATATTTTTGTTGTTTTTAATACATAAGGGAAGTTACGAGACAAAATTGAAGAGGAAAGCGGGCGGGTGACAAACCCACACAGCCCAGCCTGGTGGCGCTGAGGGTGTCCCCCTCGAACTCCGTCTCCGCCTCATTTCCGTGTCAAAACCTTCCGTATGCATTGAATTTTTGTAATATATAACCCCCGGATCCCCCAAGGTTCGTGCATCGTGTTCTCGTCGTGTTTTCGTTTCAATCTGTTTCTGTCAGGAAATCTTCTCAAATTTAGAGCACCATGGCCTCCGCCAACAACAAAGGCAAGAAGCCCGTGGAGTCAAAGTTGGAAGAACAAACCACCGCAGGAACAAGGGGAAGGAAACCTACTTTTGTAGGAGAAACTAACACTGCGGATGCTTTTTCTCGTCACATGCAGGGAATCATAGCTTTCGGTCCAGAACTCGTATACTGCCCTGAGGCAGCGGAAGCCCTTCGAACCGCCAACGAGTTTTGTGATAAGTATCGTGCTTTGAGGATGAAGGTGGATATGCTTCAATAAGAGAATAACAGGCTTCGCAAGATGGTAGAAGATTTTCTGACCCATGACAAGAGAACACCACCACTACCGAAGGATTAATTCGTCATCAGGTTTGGCATCCTCTTGGCTTGTTCCAAGCTTGGGGGAGTGTCGCGGTATCACCACCATTATCTTTTATCTTTTACCTTTTTAGTGGATTCATATCTGTGGTAGATAGGTTATCTTATATTTTGGTTTGAATGTGGAAGTATCTCTCCGTTAGTTGATTATCTATGTATCCCTTGGTGTGAGTGCCTTTATTGAATATCAATGACAAGTCTCATCTTTTACTTTTTGCACTTCTTATTTTAGTTTGCAATCTCTATTTTATGATGGATCTTGTTGTTCAGTATTGGCACCACTTTGGGATCATCAAGAGGATATAAATTGGTTTTGGCAAACCGAGTTCTGGTCAGTGGCTTTAGTTTGAAAGAAAAAAGAAAGAAAGAAAGAAAGAGCTTACAGGTATTTGGTATCATTTGTTTTCTTTCTTGTTGGCCCATAAGCTTAGTATTCTTTATTGAAGATTCTTTTGTGTCTTCAAGGAAGATTGCATGTTTGGATTTATTACTTGTATGTTTGCTTGTTTCTTTCAACTCTCTTGCTTGCTACCCAGCCTTGCTAGCCAAAAACCTATTTTGAGAAGGCATACTTCTCGTGTTTCCAAAATCCTTTGAACCCAATACTTTTTCCACTTGTGTCCACCATATCTACCTAGTAGCTCTTGCTATTCCTAGCAAATTCTCAAGCTTCATCTACCTTTCGAATTAAAAAGTATTTTGTTATGTGAAAACTAGTTAGTAAAGCTCTCACAAACTTGATGGCACACCTTATTTTCTTGCCCCTAATAGACTTGAACCATTGTGAACATTGAAGTTGTATATGCTTGCATCTATACGTTGGAATTAGCAGAACCATGCTGTCACGGGAAACGTTTTCAACATTGCACTTGTATTATGTACACAGTTGATATCGTGCTCTTTTGTCTATGGATGTCAACGGTGTGAAATAAAGAGGGAACTTGTAAGTCCATGGAGTCTGTATTCTGTGTTAGAGAAACGCCTGGGTCGCTAGCCTAAGCTATGCTTAATCATGGTGGAAACTTGCGGCATAACCATAGTGAGCTATCTATGAAGCATCCTCAATAAAAAGCTATACATATAGTAAATAAAAAGATCGCTGAGATGCTCATTGTCTGCTTGCCTTGTCATTTTAGTTATGGGAAAGCTCCTGTACCATGTGCAAGGGGTACCCCGTTGGCGGTTCTCAATGATATGCAAATACTTACAATGACAAGAACTTACCTGGACCCAAATTTGAGTATGCATGAGGAGTGGCCCTCATATTCAAGGGACATGAGATTGTCAACTTATATTTCATCAAGCATATACTCCATCCTTGTTCACTTTAACCTTAATCATCTCAAGATGCTTATGATAGGGGCAATGAGGGCTCAAAGCTAGTAAGTACCATAATCTTTTGGAAGCTCTTTATGACTTGTAATCCCTGCTACCCTCTAAGAAGGGACCTTTCTCCCACTTCCAAGTTGAGTCAGTAAACCTACTTCCTCTCCATCTCCAGCAAGCTTTTGAGTTGTTGTGTTTCAAGCATTCATATGGTGATTTATTCAATCATGTCCTTTATCTTCCTTGTTTGTGCAAAACTCTTATCTATTGAGTATTACTTTGAAAGCCTTCACTTGTGAAAAACCTTTTTGAGCAAAGAGTGCTCCTGTTTTGAAACTTCTACAAAAAGCTTTTGTTAAACTGTTTACCAGGTGTTCTCTGACCAAGAACAAGTTTGCCAATTCCAATTATGATTTATCTTTATGCATCTCTATTGTGACTGTTGTACTTGGTTGCAAGCTAAGTTGTATAATGGCGAGTTGTTTTCTTCTATGAGTTGTGCATTGGTAAGTGTGATGCTTCTTGTTCGTATTCTTTTATCGACACTTCACTCCATAAACCTGTGGACATATTTACTGAGCTCAGTTTTCGCTTGGGGACAAGCGAAGTCTAAGCTTGGGGGAGTTGATACGCCCAATTTGCATCACCTTTATATCATAATTTACCTCTATTCATTGATATTTGTCTTATTATGAGGTATTACTTATGGCCTTTCATCTGTTTATGCATGTTGGATGATTCTTGGAGGATGGACTACCGGAGTCTGGATTCTGATGGAAAAGAAGGCGTTTTGGTGCAATTTCGCGAAGATCAGAAAAATACCATAAAAATATGGAAACATATTATTTTAACAGAAGACGAAGGATGCCAGAAGGAGGGACGAAGTGGGGCCTCAGGGGGCCCACACACCCCTAGGCGCAGGCCCACCTGACCCCGCGCCTAGGGCAGGTGTGGCCCACCTGCCCGGCCTCCGACTTCGCCCCTTTTCCTATATCTTCCCTTCGAAACCCTAAGGTTCGGGGAGCGACCACAGATAGATTTCCGCCGCCTCTGGGGGCGGAAAACACCGAGAGAGAAAGATTTCTCCGGCAGACAGATTTCTGCCAGGGGAATTCCTTCCCGGAGAGGGGATACCATCGCCATCAACACCATCATCAAGCTAGGATTCATCGGTATCATCATCATCATCCACACCATAATCACCACCAGCACCATCGTCACCACTCCGTCCTGCTGTAACAATTGTGTTGGATATTGCTTTAGTTCATTAGGGGAAACTTTCCCTGTGTTAATTACTATTGTAGTTGATGCTTGTGAGTGTAACCATTGTATTATTGTTTTTGTTCAGATTGTTATTCATTATCATATCATCTTTGATCTTGATCCATATGATGTATTATTAGTAGTTCGTTGTGTTCTAGAGGACATGGGAGAAGTCATGTTGTTAGTAGTGAATCTATGATGAGTTATTATTCAATGGTTTAGTATTTAAGTTGTGGTGCTATTCTTCTAGTGGTGTCATGTGAACGTCGACTACATGACACTTCACCATTTATGGTCCTAGGGGAGTGCATTGTGTATTTGGCTACTAATTGTGGGGTTGCCAGAGTGACAGAAACCTAAACCCCCGTTAGAAAACCTTTGCACAAGGGAGCGTAGGATCTCAGAGTTTAAGGCTGTGGTTAGATTTATATCTTAATTACTTTCATGTAGTTACGGATGTTTGCAGGGGGTTTAATCACAAGTATGTACTAGTCCTAGGAAGGGCGGTATGTTAGCACAGGTTCACCCACACAACACTTACAAACATCAGAGAAGAGTACTTAGCTATTTAAAGCGAAAGCACTTGACAGAATTCCCATGTGTCCTCGAGAACGTTTGGTCCTTATAAGTATTTACACCGGCTTGTCCTTTGCTAAGAAAGGATTGGGCCACTTGCTCCGTTTGTTCGTTACTGCTGTTACTTGCTCTTTGTTTTGTTGCCTTGTCAGAAAACCACTAAAAATCCGTTTGCTAAGTATTCACAGGGATTTCCTGCTCCATACCACTTTTCAGCACCTTCTGCTCCTCGTTGGGATCGATACTCCTATTTATCGAAAGTACTACGATACACCCCCTATACTTGTGGATCATCAATAAGTTTGTTATTGATCCCATCGATGACATTCTTAACTTATCTATGTTATATAAGATTCGTATGGAACATTTAGCATTAATGTTGGAAACTTTTGAGAACCATCTTCGTGTTATCTCGAAGTATGTGTTCTAGATGTTAGAAGTAACCTTATTTAGTTCACGTGCAATTATTGAAAGATGTCGCCATGGATTCGAGTAGAGTTATCTTTGTTTCTTCAGGAATCATTCCAAGTTAGTCAAGCATGTGCGAAGTATTCTTGATATGGTAGGTTGATATCTTCACATATCGAGAAGAACCTCCAAGCACAACAAGCCACTGATTGAATCGTCATGGAAGATAACAAGTCCAACAAAACTTTGATATCCTCCTAAATGTTTCCTAAACATGATTCAGATGTGTTTCATTGCAAACAACTCATGTAGGTGCAATTGTCGTCTCATAATTTGCTATCACATGGGTTCTGCAATCTAGCTCATCTTTTGGAGCTTGACATTGAAGTTCATGTCTTGAGAATCTAGTGACTTTACCTCTGTGTAAATGTTGCAAACTTTCTATTCAGATATGTTGAGTCTGAATTATCTCTCCACCTAACCAAATCTGAATCTCAAACAGATATGATGGTTGGTGTTCCGCAAGGTTTTGACATAGGTCTCTATACATCTGGCAATATTGATGTAACAGTTGTCACAATTAGCCGAAAGACCTATTGTCACATTAACTTGAATCAGCAATAACAACCAATCCTCATGAGGCTTCTTCTATAACTTAATATAGGAGTTATTCTTATGGTTTCATTTGTAAACAAAGTCCGACCTTTACTTTATGACTGGTTAAATGCTTGTCAGTAGCCTGATATCAGTGTTTCAAACATTATGGAGAACATTTAAAGAAGTGTTGCTAAATGTCTCTATGTCGATATTCCAGACCCTCTTATGATGGCAAGCGTCTTGTTATGCCAAGTACTAGGAGTCTGAGAATGAAGTTTCTTTCTTCTAGTGTCATCAGGAATCTTCTAAACTATTCATCTTGGTGGTGTAAAGTGACATCATGATCTTTGGCAAGGATTTTGATATCCCTAGATGAATAAATAGTTCCCTTCCTGCTTTCTTAAACATGTTTGAAGAGCGACCATGATTTTGGTAATCAACAGTTTCTCTTGTTACATGTTCCTTGTGACTCTTACGAGTCCTCTCCACCAAAACACCTTTCTTTCTTAGCCTTCTGTTGAATGAAAGAGTGACCCTTCTGTATCAAAAGTAGTTCAACAACTTGGTTTTGTTGGTATCTATTTTTTCCACCTGTAAATATCTACTAAGCTTTTTAGTAGAGGTTTACCTCTTGAAGTCTGTGTATCTTTTTCCATCTATTGGAAGTATCCTTCCCTCAGAAGTCAAAACTCTTCTGCAAGCTCCATGGTCTCAATCCTTATTAAGACAAGTTATCTGTCACCTTGAAAATCATCTTGTTTTGTTCCTCCGTTACCTTGGCATGTTTCATGTCGTTGGCTCTAGAGATGTTTGTGAAACATCTATCCATGAATTGATCATGAGATACTCAGTTTGTGGTTCCGTGTCATTCCCTCTCCTCCTTAGTGTGAGCAGCCACCCTGAAGATTATGAAGCGCTTCGTCCATTCATCATGGTGGCATGGATCAACCTATTCGAGAAGATCGTTGAAGTTTAGTGTGACCATGTTTCTTCTATCTTCCTACCTAGGAATGTCGGGTTGAGATTCTTTTAAGGGGGATAGAATTGTAACACCCCTAGTTCTACTAATACTAAGGAGGATTTATATGTGCATTCATGATCATCATATTAAAATGCATGCAAGAAAATAATCACAAAATCCTAAACCCTAATTTACTCCCTCTTTGAAATTAATTCAAATGGTTTTGGAAATATTTGAAAAACACAAATATATGGAGCCCAAATTGTTCCACGGGCCCCTGCAATATTTTGAAATGTTTACAAAAGTTCTTGTATTTTGAAATTATTCAAAACAGAATTACAATTGAAAATTCAAAGAGGAATTGAAAACAGAAAAAGGGAAAAGATTTTGCAAATAAAAACTGCTACTAGACCTAACTGGGCCGTAGCCCAACTCTCTCTTCTCTCTATCCGTCGCCCGCACGCAGCACCCTGCAACCCAGCGTGGCCCGCTACTGGCCCATACCACTTCGGCCTCCTCCTCCCTTTCGTCTACCTTCAAACAGGAAGAGAGCTGCCTGGCGCAGCCACCGCCGTCCGCCACTGCTGTGATGCGCGCCCGCGCTACGATGCTCACCGCCTCTCTCGGACAAGGATAATATGCCCTGCCTCTCCCTTATCTTCTCCCTTCCCCTCTAGAGCTCTCCCTCTTGTTCCCCATTCGTGCCGAAACCCTAGATCATCGGGCCTCGCCGTTCGACGTTGTTTTCGGCCACCCCTCGCTATTTTGAACCTGCAGGAAGCTTTGCCTCGTCGCTTTGGTACTTCTCCTTGAAGGAATCGACCCCTCTTGCTCGCAGTCATCGCCATCGACGCCATCTTCCCCACCACCAACAACCACCGTCGTCCCATTGCCGTCTAACCTTACCTCCTCTCGCCTCACCGACCTCTTCATTAGCATTGTGATGAGCCTATGCTCCTCCTGGACCTCTCCAACCTCTTTTCCCCCTCTGGTTCGACCCCACATCGTAGCTTGTCAAGCACCGCCGCCGCTCGTCGTCGTTGTCGATGCTCCGGTGACCAAATCCGGGCGGCGCCACCTCCGTTTAGCTTGCCTCGCTCGACTGGTTCGAACTAGCCTAGTCTCATATCCCCGCACGCCTCCTAGCACTGCCTCGCAGGCATGATGGCGCCAGCAAGCGTGCGTGATCCTATGTGGAGTCCACGTGGTGCCCGCGTGGCCTCGGCCCCACTCATCAGTCTCTGTGGCTAGCCTATGTATTGGTGAGAAAATGATAGGGTTAGATTGTGGTGATGTCAGCTTGATGCAATAACCCTTTTAATATGGTTTAAATAATTTCAGAAAATGAATAAAAGTTGTAAATTCAATAACTAATTATCTTAAATTCAGAAAAATACAAATAATATATAAAAATGTTCAGAAAAATAAGATCTACCTCTTTAAGCTATAATCATGCATTGTTCAACAACTTCAATTGCAAGTTTAATTAGAAGAAACAATTGAACCTCGTAGGTGATTCCAAGGATCCCCCTGTTCTAGGGATTGTACCCCTCGAAACCCCGATTAAACTGCCGAGCATGTCTTAGGGTTACATGTCAGTACAATTCAACTTTTCATATCATCATCCTTGATTGAGCATTGCATCGATGCCACGTGTTGATTGTTTCCCTTTCTTTTCTGGTATTTGGTTTTTCTCCGATAGAATACGATATCGGAATCGAGATCGAGATTGAAGACCGAGATCAACACCGTAGAAGATCGAAGACCAATACTTGATCAACTGTAATCAAGTCAAGTACCAGATGTCTGAAGCTCTGCTTTTTGGGTATCAATTGGCAAAGGCAAGCGAAGCCCCACACATACATATGAATCCTATGCTTTCAGAGTATTTACATTCTTGCCATGTACATGCGATTCTAAAGTCTTGTATCGATAGATAGAGTAAACCTATCTTATGCATGTTACCTTTGAAGACTATATTCCCTGATCCAATGCTCCTAGCATAACTAGGGTTTGATCTTGTGAAGCGTTGCTAGAGATATTATATCCGTTATGCTTAATCATGCTTAGTTGTTACCACTGGTCCATCTGGTTGATGAATCAGAGATGCGAATGAACCTAGTATGACATGATGACATGGTATGATTAGAGATGAAAGTTAAACATGTTAAGGCTTGTATGGGAGGCTAGGGTGGGTTGTGGTTTTTGCAATCCCATACTTGCCACTATTAGGACCCGAGTTCTTGCCTCTTGAACCAAGACGAGCGTATAGCCACACGGGGGCCTAGAAACCCCCTCGACCAACTAACTTGCCTAGTAGATTCCATGAGTCACATAGTTCGGGAATTCCATTCGACATACGCATCTTGGTTGTTCTTGAATGGAGGTGAAGGAGGTGCATTCATACAGGTAGGTAAGCGTGGCAGGGAACAAGATATGCACGGCATCCGTAATCCTGAACCCTACTCACATCTCTAGGGACCGGCTGCGGGACTCGACCCGTTATGGCGGCATCTCCTTAGTGCGTGACTCATGGTCTCGGTGAAAGCAAGGTAAAGGTCCTGGTCAACGACTCTCTGTCGGCCTTCCAAGGAAGAGGGCTAATGATCTGGCATTAAGAATCTGTTGGTACGTGTGGGTAAACTTGTACACCCCTACATGGTATTAATATTTTCGAAAAGCCGTGTCCGCGGTTATTGGATGACTTGGGAACGGACATGATGATCATAGGGAACTTTAACCTGATCGTAAAACTTGGCAAGTTAAGTAATGTGTGATTAAGGATGCTTCCTCAGGGATCGAGGGGGTGATCCTAGATAGGTTCAGTTGATGATGATTCGGTGGATATCAAAAGATGATCAAAGCTAGAGATACCGCTTTCTTATCCCCTTTTAAAATATTCTGATTAGTCTAGTTTCTTCTCCCTCTTGTTTTAAAAACAAAGATGGTTTTATGCAAAATAACTCCACCAGCCATAAGTCTTGCGGAGTACACCCTATACTCACCCTTACTTCGTTGATAATTTTGCAGCAGAGTAACTGTTACCATAGAAGATGAATTCTGTACAACATCGACATCGACGAGTAGCTTGGGGTTCCTAGTCGACAGTCTGGGATATATGGATTGGACGTCATCGTTATGCTTCAGGCATCTTAGGCCATTTGTTAAGTTTGCTATACTTAATAGCATAATTTGCCTTCCGTTGTTTGATGTCTGTGGTCAGTGATCTCTGCTTGTAATATTTTGGTTCTTTGCTCAGTTATTGAGCTTGCTGTAATAATTTTTGGTGTCATAGGGACGCTGTTGTGTTATCAATTCTCCCTCTGTACGCTTTCGAGATTTAGGTTAGGCTTATATCAGACAGAGGTCTGGGATTTGTCTAGCCCTAATCTCGAGGGTCTCACAGGTTTTGGTATCAGAGCAGTACCGACTGTAGGATACCCTTTCTATTGGTCGATGTTGAGTCTAGAGTTTGTGAAAACTATTTTCAAAGATGAAAATTATGTGTGAAATCTCTGGTATGCTTCTTTTTCTTCTTATCCAGTTTCGCTCTAACCCTGTGTCATCTTATCTTGTGTTGACTTTGAAAAGTTTTGCTATCTCATCTCGTCTTTCAAATCTTAGGTGCCTTTTTGGCATGACGTTTCTCAACCTATGTTATGGAACTTGTTAGTACTTGTACGGACCTATGTAATGGGCCTATGTGATGGAACTTGTTAGTACTTGTATGGACCTATGTTATGGAACTTGTTAGTACTTGTATGGACCTATGTAATGGAACTTGTTAGTACTTGTTAGTATCAATCTTCCCCAACAAACAAAACAATAAAATCAGTACAGCCAGGAAAGTGTGGCGCCACAATAAACGGCGCCGCATATGAGCTATGTGCTGGGCAAGCATTCATAGGAAAGTGCGGCGCCCATGTGCGACATCACGACGCATGGCGCCACACGGTGCAATGTCTGGCTCGGTGGCACCGCACAGTGCAACGCCACGACGCCTGGCACCGCACATTGGCTCCAAACTAGACAGAACCTTCTATATGTTTTGGAGCCAATGTACGGCGCCACGATGCATGGCGCTGCACGGTGCAACGTCTGGCTCAATGGCGCCACACAGTGCAATGCCATGAGGCCTGGCACCGCACATGGGCTCCAAAATAGGCAAAACCTTCTGTATGTTTTGGAGCCAATGTGTGGTGACACGATGCATGGAGCCGCACGGTTCAACTTCTGGCTCAGTGGCGCCGCATAGTGCAATGCCACGAGGGCGGTGCCATACATGGGCTCCAAAATAGACAGAACCTTCTGTATGTTTTGGAGCCAATGTGTGGCGCCACGACGCATGGCGCCGCACAGTGCAACGTTTGGCTCAGTGGCTCCGCATAGTGCAACGCCACGATGCCTGGTGTCGCACATGGGATCCAAAATTGACAAAACCTTCTGTATGTTTTGGAGCGCATGTGTGGCGCCAGGCCGCATGGCGCCGCACGGTGCAACGCCACGACGCCTGGCGCCGCACTCTCAGGATGTTGTTACAACTAGCGCTAAGGGGCTGTTTCGAGGGAAAATCACGAACATAAGAAAAATCTTTCGGGGGTGGGGGGAAATGTTTCTTAAGAAAATCTTGACACATACAAAATAACACGAGGTTCATGACATGTTTCGAACGCAAACCCCTAATACATGGGACATGTTTTGCCCTTAAGGGGCTTAAATACTCAAAGTCTAGAGCACGAGGCTCCTCCATGGCTCCCGGTTACACCATCAAAGTTTAGAACATAGGCCCTTTGCCCTTCTTCTTCTTCTTCTTCTCCTCGTCGTCCTCCATGGAGCGCCACGCCGTTCGACGCAGCCTTTCCCTCTCCACAGCACGAGCCTCCTTCTTGAGGTGCTACTCTTCCTCCTCTTCCTTGTGGCACTCATCCTCACGTTGCTTGTGCTTCTTCGCCATCTCCTCGTCACGCAGCCCTTCGTGGTAGCGCCATCTTATTATGGCACAATCGATCTCTTGGATACTCTTGTTGGCTTGAGGTTGCTCGAGATCTATCCAAGTGTAGTACCTGCATACCGGAGGGGGAGACTACAAGAAAATAGTGCATGTTAGTAGTATGACATGGAATAGTTGGGACACATGAAGAACTAAAAAGCTTTGTGCATACAGGTGGAGTCTCGTATGGGTTGCGGCTACACACGGGAGAGCGAGAGTAGTTGGCACACATGAAGAACTTCTTTCCTCAACTATCGGAATGGTAGTCTTGGGACTGCTTAACAATATAATCGGTTTCGCACCAACAAAGTTGTCGACCTCTTTGTTGTCTAGGAGCTTGTTGTCTAATAATATTGTGGCTTGGGACTTGTTGGCTAGTTCTTGGTTGGCTTGGGACTTGTTGGCTAGTCCTTGGTTGGCTACCATTTGGTTGGATACCACTTGGTTGGCTTGGAGCTTGTTGGCTAGTCCTTGGTTGGATTAGGACTTGTTGGCTACCACTTGGTTGCCTACTACTTGGTTGGCTACCACTCAGTTGCCTACTACTTTCTTCATTTCCTTTTGCTCTTTTCCTTTGAGAACACTTTCTTGCATTGTGCCCTTCACCATTGCACGTTCCACACCGGGCTCTCTCACGAGGCTTTTGGAATTGGTCGTTGCCCATTTCCCGACCACCACCACATCCCCATCCGTCCATGTCGCTCCTAAAGAGCTTTGGCTTGCGTCTTCCACGTCCAACAACCTTCCATTTCGGATCGGGCCATAGTTGAATTCCATGGTACTCTGGATATTGTGATTGGTCCAAGTATGGATGAAATCTACGAACCCATGTCTTCTTAGTAGTCTCAATAGAGAACTCGGACTCTCTCACCGTGAGCGGATTATTGTAATCCAAATGTCGCCTGCGAGACGCCACGAGCAAGTGCGAGCATGCAAGATGAAGCAATGATGGACTTCCGCATGTGCACTCACAAGTCTTGAGCTATACCTTGAAAGCTCGGCCTCTGTGTTGGACACCATCAGCCGTTGTACCTCTGGGCTCCGTAACTTGGTAAATTAGTTCGTCATTGTCATATTCCGTGACAACTTCGGAATCCGCTTTCCTTGACTGAAATTGCATCCAATCATCAACCTTAGGTGGGTACTTATATTTGTACTTGTTCTTGTTGTCCCCCGCAATATGCCGGTCCGTTTTATGTGAGTATTTCAGAAAATACTCATTCATCATGTCTAATGTATATCGGACTATTGCCATGACAGGCAATGCATGGACACCTTTGAGCAACTTGTTAAATGCCTCTGACATGTTGCTTGTCATTTGGCCATACCTCCGGCCAGCGTCATCAAAAGCCCGTGCCCACTTTCCCATATGTTCAATGTTCCTATTTAGAAACTCTCGACCACCCGCATTGAGTTCTTTGTTGGCTAGCAATTTGTTGTACAAGTTAGAGAAATGATATTCCGTGAAAGTGAGGCAACAATCTTGTAGATCATTGGACAAATCCTTGCTCTTGCACACCCTATATAAGTTTGCACAAAAGTGTCTCATGCACCAACGATTGTGCAATGGAGCATGGCCGGGAATATCAACCATCACTGCATTAAGAATTCCTTGATGACGGTCCGAGATGACACATATTTCCCTTTGAGGGGTTAATATCTTGGTTCTCAAAATATTGAAGAACCACTCCCAATTATCATTGCTTTATACCTTCACCAAAGCAAATGCCAAAGGAATCAATCGGTTGTTGGCATCATTGGCTATTGCAATCAAGATAGTGCCTTTGAATTGTTCGGTCATAAAGGTGCCATCAACGGAGATGACCGGACTACAATGTTCAAAAGCCCGCACACATTGCTCGAAACCCCAAAATGCATGGCCAAAAACTCGCACGGCTTTTCCGTTTACAATCCTTGTCTTGTTCCCATAAGGTTCAACCACATGAACCTTGCCCGGGTTAGCATTGGCCATCGCTCCCAACAACCTTCGGATTCGGTTATAAGATTTCTCCCAATCATCGTACAACATCTTGAATGCGTCTTGCTTAGCCTTCCGTACCTTCCCGTACTTCACCTCGTAGTGAAAGAGGGCTTTCACAAGCTCCATGACCATCCTGATGCTCATTATTGGAAATGATGCGATGTCATTGGATAGCCTATAAGCAAGGAAATCGGAGGTGAATTGCCGGTGCTCATGCTTCGCATCCTTGCCATCCACCATCGGGCCTCAGCACATGTGAGTTGATACACAACTAGATATGTGCCATTCGGGACCTCCCTTGAATGGTCTTGCACGCACAATCCAAGGACATCCTTCCTCCTCGCACTTCACCGTGTAACGCTTCTTGATGTCCGAGTGCACGACCATCATATTGTGTGATATATTTGTCCAAATCTCCTCGTCAACTTCTTCTTCGGGACCATCATCATCCGAGTCCGATGCATAGACTCGAGAATATGGGAGGTCATGGTCCATGTCATGTTGCATGATATATTTGTCCAAATCTCCAACAATGTTGTCGTGGAGTTCAACATCATCATATTCACCCCCACAATCATCATTGTCCACTTCCAACACTTCGTCTTGGTGTCTTGAAATCGGGCTCAATGTTTGGGTCAAGGGATGTTCACGGCTTAGCTCTTGGTCTACAGGTGGAGGACTCATAGTACGCAATGGGGATGCCATACGATTCAAGTCCAAATACAATGAACTATCAACTTTCTTGGTGGCAAATAGCTCAAGAGCCTTGTCTAGTGATTCGGCCACCACCTCCTTGTATGCAAGCCAATGGGCTTCGGAGAAGATACATATGGTCTTCCAACGGACATGCATTCCCAAGCCAACATTATGTCTTCCCTCCAACTCAACAACATCATTTGGGTCCATCGATTTCAATTCAATCCTCAATTTCTCCAAGACCTCGGCATAGGTTGGAGTACGCTCAAACACCAAATCAAGTTCGTCCGGGTCCGGTTCTATGTTACCTCTCAAAAAAGCATCCTTGTCTACATGGTGAACATGAACAATTCTTGCCATGCCTAAGATAATCACAACAACAACCATGGTCAACATACTCAATACATACAAATGCTACCATCAACAAAATGCCCAACCAATATGCCAATGCAACAACATTCTACCATGCATCTTACAAAACAACCTAGGGTTTGCAAGATATGGACCAAAACAAGAAATTAATGGGTGAAATCAAAGAAGAAGGGGAAGAATACCTCAAGGCACTTGGGGGATCGAATCCACGAAGAGAGGCTTCCGATTTGGACACTAGGAGGGAGGAGGTTGAGGGAGGACTGGAACCGCCGCTATTGTGCTTCTGTGTGGGAGAGGAATGAGGTTGGGTCGGGGGAGGGCTGGCTCGCGCGCTGTTACAAGACCTAAAGTGTGGCGCCACACGCACCGGCGTTGCACTACAGATTGCGGTGCCACACGGTGTGGTGTCGCACTAACGGGACCGGGGCCCACGCGGCCACGGGCGAGCCACGCTGGCAGGCGCGTGGCGCCACGCCTCATGGCGCTGCTCTTCAGGATGCGGCGCCAGCGCGTATGGCGTTGCAAAAAGGGTTAGTCCGGTAAATTTCTTTTCGCCGGAGTTCATTTTGTGAATTTGTTTTTTATAGGTTATTTCCGTCCAAATTGCCCGGCGAGAGATGGCGAAGGGGCGGCGGTGGTAGTTTAGGTAGGTGTAGTGGCTATATGCCAGTAGTATGGAGTAGGGCACCGGTGCTTTTTGGCCGGGACTGGCGCATCCGGAAGGTGGCTCGTGGCAGCGTCATGCTCCGATGGACGAAGGGGACAGCGAGCTTGGCCATGACCGGGGATCTCCGTAATAAGTGTCATGGTGTGTCTCTCGGCTATGCTGCTTTCTTCCTCTCATCTTCCTCATTCTGGCCGGCCGCGGTGGCGAGGAGAAGGGAGCGGGAGGAGAAGGTGATGCGGGCTGCAGGGAGGGTTGTAGGATCCCTGTCTTGGCGTGTTGGCGCGGCGTCGAGCAGAGGCTGGCAGAGGATCTCGCTGGGCGTCCGAGGTGGAGGGTGGCGGTTTTTCCTCTGGTGGTCGACCTCATCTTCTATAAATCATCGCGCCACCGTTGTCCATCTGTTGGCGTTGATGTGTCCCTCTCCCTCTTGGCCGACCATGGTGGCGAGGAAGAGGGGTTGGGAGACACTGCTGCTGGCAGTTTTGGGCGGCGGCTTCGTCTGCTGCTTCGGACCAGAGCTCATCACACGCTGGCAATGGATGCCACCGCGATCTCCCACCGCAAGATCGGCAATCTCTTCAACCTCCAGGATGGAGGCCTAAATTGGAGCTTCTCACCGGAGTCCCCTCCGTTGCTTCGTCAAGTGGTTTGTCCCCGACTTTGCAGCGGCAGCCGACGTTGGAAGCTCAGCCAGGGTGGAGGAGGACAAGGACTTGATTGCTTTTTCACTTTTAGTACTAGGGTCTAGTTTGCAAAATGCAAGGCCTTATCCTTGACATGCATGTGTGGCGTGGTCTGCTGTGCAAATTTGTTTTTGGGCCTTGATGTAATTTTGTACCCACTCGTTGAATAGTAATTAGAAGCAGCTTCAGATCCTTCGCGACCCCTTTTCCCGTTCAAAAAGTATTCCCTCTGTCCTAAAAAGGATGTCTCAAGTTTGTTTAAATTTAAATGTATCTGTATATTAAATAGTATCTGCATACATTCAAGTTTAGAGATATCTTTTTAGGATGGAGGGAGTATTAAGTGTCCAACCCAAGCACAAATTGACAGGTTCTCAGCCACACCGCCTTCGACACTTTATCTGTTTTCTATTTATTTTGCCAGCACATTGAGGGGTTATAAAGTTTTTGTACTAGAACAAATCCATTTTAATAGTTTAATTTTTCGAGTTACGAGTTGAATCCTTGAAGTGAAAGTTCAGTTGTATTATAAAATTGATGCTGCGGTATGTATACCTGTTTGTGTCGTACAATGCTACCTTGACGAATTCAAATGGATACAGCAATGCACACTCATGCTTCCTTAAAAACTGTTTAGATATTCTGAGATCCATGTCAATTGGAAATTTGGTACTCTCAGAGTCTCGAATAGCGTCATCATATCAAAATAGACCTTGTGCGTTTGTGTGTAGATATGGACCTCATGTTGAAAAGTGATCAAAGAAACTGTACTCCACGGTAACTGTACATGGATTTGTCAAAGAAAAAACTGTACAAGGTAAATATTTGATGAACACTGTGCAGGATAACGATCAAACACGTAATTTCATCAAACGCTAGCACAGTCGGCCGACGCGAAGGACATCGTCCCGCCGTCCAGATCATAGAGCACGTGCAGGTCCATCTGCATCACGTTGCCTATGACGGACACGCCCCCAGTCGGCAGCACCAGCACGCACCCCACGCGGCCTTCCTCGTCCACGACGTCGAAGTAGCTCCGCCGCGGCACGGCGAACTCCGCGCCGCCCGCAAAACTCAGCACCAGGCCAGGCACGAGCACGGCGTCGACGTCTTCGTCGCTGGCAGACTCGAAGCACAGGTCGAAGTCGAACCGCGCGCCGCTCACTCTCGTCAGCAGGCCGGCCGTCTGCGATAGGAACTCCCGCTCTAGCATATCGTAGCCCGCTCCGGCGAGGTACGTGAACGTCGTGCCGGAGTCCACGATGGCCCCGCCCGCGCCGGTACTCGTGAAACCGAACGTGACCGGGAGGTCCGCCGCGCCGACCCTGACGCCGGTGAGGTTGACGTAGTAATACGGGGCGCGTGGCACCGGTACCGTGGGGTTCTGGACGAGCGGCGTGGACTGGACGCTGTCGCCCGTCACGTTCGCCAGGGAGCCGAACAGTATCGGGCTGGCGCCGGCGTCCGAGTCGGAGCGGAGACAGTAGGAGAACCGGCCGATGCCGAGCTGCGACACGAGGGAGAGCGGGCCGCGCCCGAGCCCCAAGATCCCTGACGCGTTGTCCATGTGCCCGCCGTTCGCCGTGCTGCACCCGAAGGCGACGTCGCGGAACGAGGCGCCGCCGATGGCGAGCGTCTCGGTGGCGAGGTGCCCGGCGGTGAAGCCGACGACGTAGCGGTAGTCGTAGACGCAGCCGGTGGCGTTGCACGCCCGGAAGGGGCTCGGCAGGGACCGGCAGAGCGGGCTCGTACACGGGAGCGTGGAGAAGGTGGAGGAGCCCGATGGGTCGTACAGCGGCGTGGGCTGCGCGAAGCACTCGGTGCAAGGCGCGCACTGCGTCCAGACCAGGTCGCTGCCGGTGTCGAGGATCGCCGGGAAGGCGAGCGGCGGCGTGCCGATGGAGAGGCTCACGTGGTACGCAGCTCCGGCGCCGTTCTCGGCCAGCGTCTGGACGGCAACGGTGGGGCTCGTCGTTGGAGCAGGCGCGAGGAACGTGAGGCGGCGCGCGTCGCGGTGCACCGCGGCGGCGTAGTTGCTGGAGTGTCTGTGCATGCGAGTGAGGGAGCCGCGGAAACCATGGTTGTCGATTGCGGAAGTTATCGGCGGGAACGTGCCGATGAGTACTGCAAACGTCAGAACAGCTAGTGCCGTGGACGCCATGGGTCTCTCTGTTGTCAAACGTAATTTTTTTTCGTGTCCCTTTGTTTGGTTAGTTTTTGGAATGCTTTTCGATGGAACGAAAGTTGACATACGAACACCAGTCGCAGCTTCCCAAGTTGCATCCTCGCTCATGACTGCGACATAGTTGTACGTCAACTTGCCCAAGAAGTATACCCATACGTAGCTTTTTGTGGGTATTGACGACTTTTGGCCAAATTCTGTAGCCGTTTTGATGCCTGTTCAATATATATTCTGTGACTCACCTGGCACTATCAATTCATCATACACGACCATTATATTTAGTCATAGGTAGGTTTGTTTTTTTAGCATGGTCGTGTATGGGCGGTGGGCATGTATTCTGTGCAGACTATTCTCTTCTTTTTGTGGAGCTTATCCAAAATGCCAGATTGATGGTTATGTGTTCATTGACGCAAGGCACTAATTATTCAAACTGGTCATTGGACACATGGATCATTTACATCAGCTGAGTATTTTATATAATTTCCTAAGTGAATACTTCCATTGTCATTATCAAGATCCCAAAAATGAAAGGAACGTTGATAAGACGGCACACATAGATAGACACGTAAATAACATGCCATGTGGCAGTACGTCCAGCTTTGGGCACAGGTGCGGGATGTGATGCTCACAGAAGCACCCGACACGATGTTTTGGAGGTGGACGGCTGACAGGCAGTACTCGGCCGAGTCTTGCTACGAGTTTCTTTTTCAAGGCTCGCTTGCTTCGAGGTCTTGGAGGCTGAATTGGAAGGTCTGGGTGTCCTCGCGAGTCAAGTTCTTCATCTGGCTCGCTTGGCAGGATAGGTGTTGGACGGCCGAGAGGCTGGCCTGTCGGGGTCTCCCCCACCCCCCGATTAGCAGACGAACAAAATAAAAAATCAATCTCAATATGTTTTTTCCTGGCATGAAACACTGGACTAGCAGACGGAAAAGTAGCACCAAGATTATCACACCATAAGCATGGTTTTTCCCTTAGAGAAACACCAAGTTCTCGAACAAGGGCCTCTACCCATATTAACTCAGCGGTAGCATTTGCCAGAGCCTTATACCCAACTTCAGTACTAGAGCGTGACACGGTTGGTTGTTTTCTGGCACTCCAAGAGATGAGGTTGGGGTCAAATAAAATAGCAAATCCACCTGTAGAACGCCTGTCATCTAGGTCATCAGCCCAGTATGCATCTGAAAAAAGCACTGAGAAGTGTGGAGAAAGACCTTTGAAAGGTAAGTCCAAGTGTACGTGTACCATGAATATATCAAAGAATCCTTTTTACAGTTGTCCAGTGTGTGGTTGTGGGAGCATAAAGAAACTGAAAAACCTTATTAACAGGAAATGAGATGTCAGGCCATGTCAGAGTTAAATACTAGAGAGCACCAACAATACTCCTGTAGCGAGTGCTGTACTCAGGACCAAGTGGAGAGCATCAGTCAATGAAAGTGAATCATTACTTGACAAGGGTGTAGGACATGAGGTGCAGGTAGCCATGCCAACACGGTTCAGCAAATCTGTAGCATACTTATCATGATTCAGTAAAAGGCCGTTCGGCTATTGGTGGACTTCAAGTCCCAAAAAATAGTGGAGATGTCCAAGATCCTAGAGAGCAAAGTCATGGCTGGGATTTTGGAGCAAAGATGAAATAGCTGCATCTGAAGAACTAGTAACAATAATGTTATCAACATATATGAGCAAAATTATTTTGACATCGAACTTGTTGAAGAGAAATAAAGAGGTGTCTGTCTTGGAAGGAACAAAGCCAAGAGTATGTAGTTTGGAACTCAGATGAGAATACCACGCTCGAGGGGATTGTTTTAAACCATAAAGAGCCTTGTCAAGCCTGCAAACATATTGTGGAGTAGCGGAAGACTGAAAACCAGGTGGTTATCGCATGTAAACCTCCTCTTCCAAAACACCATGTAAGAACGCGTTCATCTAGCTGACGTAAAATCCATCCTTTGAAAACAGATATAGAGAGAACAAGTCTAATAGTAGCAGCCTTAACAACAGGACA
Source organism: Avena insularis (assembly GCA_023614405.1). Taxonomy (NCBI): domain Eukaryota; kingdom Viridiplantae; phylum Streptophyta; class Magnoliopsida; order Poales; family Poaceae; genus Avena; species Avena insularis. Next base: position 37,258,994 of record CM042687.1, read on the forward strand.
AAAATTATCCTCATAGTCAATGCATATCTCTGTTTTAAACCTTTTACAACAAGCCAAGCTTTGTATCTATCAATAGTCTCATCAATATTTTTCTTGATACGGTAAACCCATTTGCAGTCAATGATATTTTTGTTGGAACTAGGTGGCACAAGATGTCATGTATTATTTGCAATGAGAGCATCATATTCCTCTTGCATGGCGTGTTTCCACTTAGCATCAGTGAGAGCTTCATTTAGAGTTGTGGGTTCACCTGTAGATGTTAAAAGACGCCAGCGAATTGTACCATCAGTATGGATTTTAGGCTGTTTTATACCTTTTGCAGTCTAGTGCGAGATTAAGCCATAGGGGGTGTTGCATTAGTCATAAGCGCAAAGGATCCAGGAGCAGACCCAGCACCTGCGCCAGCGCCTGTGTCAGGTTGTGTAGGGCAGGAGGGCGATGGTCCACTCGAGGAGGATTCCTGACCAGCGGAGGAAGGCAACAGGGACCGCCTGGGTGGGTCCCATGATGGCGACCGCACATGAGGAGACCGCGGCGAGCGCGGGTCATCCACTTGCGGGAGCGACGTGGCGCCTAGTGATTGAGGCAGGTCCGGGGCGCTATGTTGGTCGTCCGTTGGAGGCCGCGACGTGGTGTCTGGAGATTGGCGCAACCGCATCTGCGCTGCCGGGTGGGCAGCGGATCTTGCTGGTGCGTGATTCGAGGGCGATTCCGGGTCAGAATCAACATAGGGATCGCTGTTTGTCTGTTCTATAGCTGAATTTTGTTCAGAATTATCATTTAATGCACCATTTTCACCATAGAGTGCCGAATTTTGAGGAGCATCCACTTAAGCAATGTTCTGCAGGGGAGTAACAATAGGTACAATTTGCAAATAATGGTCATTAGTATGCATGCCCCTATCATGTGATGCCGAGGAGGATGGTTCTGGAGGAAGAAGAAGAATTTCTTCACGAAGACGATGGTCGGCATTGGGATGAAGTGAAGCAAAGGGGAAAACATTCTCATAAAAAATATCACGAGAAATATAGACATGCCCGATGGTGACATCTAGACATTTAACTCCTTTATGAAGGAGACTATAGCCCAAGAAAACACATCATTTTAAGCGATAAGACAACTTGTGTTTATTGTAAGGACGTAAATTTGGCCAACGAGCACAACCAAAAACACGAAGAGAATCATAATTTGGTGTTATATGTAGGAGTTTTTTTGTGGGAGTCATGAAATCAAGTACTTTTGTGGGAAGTAAATTAATAAGAAAAGTGGCTGTGAGGACTACATCGTCCCAGTATTTTAGGAGCATAGATGAATTCACAAGCAAGGTAAGACCAACTTCAACAATATGACGATGTTTACGTTCAGCATAGCCATTCTGCTGGTGAGCATGAGGACAAGAGATATGATGAGTAATGCCTACTTTTTGGAAGAAACTGTTGAGTTTTTTACATTCACCACCCCAATCAGTTTACATTGTGATGATCTTCCTATCAAACTTGCTCTCAACATATTGTTGAAAATTAAGAAAAACTTGATAAACTTCGGAACGTTTCTTAAGTAAATATATCCAACTAAACTTGCTAAAATCATCAATGAAGCTTACATAATATGAATGTTTTCCTAGAGAGGGAGAAGCAGTACCCTATACATCAGAGAATATCTGTTCTAAGGGAATAGTAGACACACTAGTAGAAACATGATAGTGTAGTTGATGACTTTTGGCCTATTGGCATGGATCACATATGTATAGATTTATGTCTGGAGTGTAAGGAATATTATTTTTCCTAAGAATGCGCTGAATAATAAAGGATGAAGGATGCCCTAGACGACGATGCCATGTGAAGGATGTAGATTTGATGGTGGCTAGTGCTTGCTTGGATGACCCTGTGGATACTAGAACGAGAGGATATAAGCCACCATGATAAGGACCTTTAAACATGATTTGTTGCGTTGCCTGATCCTTGATAAGGAAAAAAGAAAGGGTGAATCTCAATGAATGAATTATTGTCTAGAGAAATTTTATGAGCAGAAAGCAAATTCATGGAAGCATTAGAAACATGCAAAATATCACTAAGGTGTATGGAGCTAGTGGGGGTGTGCAATACAGAATAATCAATATGTGCACTGTTCATACCTTGTCCACTAGCAGTGTGAACCTGATCATGCCCTTGATACTGATCATGTACTTGGAGTTTGTTGAGTTGGCATGTCACATGAGTTGTAGCTCCAGTATCCATGTACCAGTTTGTATCAACACCATAAGCACCCTTATGATCAGGAAGGGTATCATCATCGCCATACCTCCACCAACACTCGCTGGCGGGATGGCACTCTTCCTTGCATAGCTGGAAAAATACACCCTCTTGCCAGGGGGTAGCAACACGCCCCTGGCAATTTTTACCATTGCCTCGCCCATCTTTGGGGCGGCGACCCTGATCCTGGCACCCGCGCGGAGGTGGATGCGGATGTGGCAGGCGTTGCAACGGCTGTGTCGGGTGTGGGAGCGGCTGGTGGCATGGGTATGATAACATTGAATGGGATATGGAAACAGGGGTGCAGGAGGGGCATAGGGTGGCATCGGGTAGGGGAGTTGTGGTGGGGGTTATAGGGTTATGGTGGCATATGTGGTGGAGGAGAGACATATGGAGGCGGCTACATAGGTGAATAGCGGAGGGGCGGTTTGGGTGGAGCAGCGCCAGATGGAGGATGACGGGGAGCAGCTGATACGTCGGAAACGTATCTATAATTTTTGATGTTCCATGCTTGTTTAGTATCTACTTTGCTTTGTCTACACTTTAAGGTGTTTTTTATATATTTTCTGGTACTAACCTATTAACAAGATGCCACAGTACCAGTTGCCTGTTTTCTTCTGTTTTTGGTTCCAGAAAGACAGAAAATCAATATTCTCGGAATTGGACGAGACAAAAGCCAAAGTCAATATTTTATCGCGGGGAACATAGAGCCAGAGTACGAGACGGGAGGGAGGCACCAGGGGGCCACACCCTGGCGCTGAGGATAGGGCTAGCTCTGGGAGGTGACCACCACAGGACGCCCCTCGCCTCCTCTTCGCCTATAAAGACCCCCCGATGCCAAAACCCTAAGTACCCGATCAATATTCCACGAAACCGTCTATAGACGCCGCCACCATCATCCCTAGATCGGAAGGATCTGAAGCTCTTTCCGGCACCCTGCCGGAGGGGAGATCATCCCGGAGGCCTTCTTCTTCATCATGCCAGCCTTCGGTATGAAGTGTGAGTAGTTCCACCTTGGACTATGGGTCCATGTAGTGGCTAGATGGTTGTATCTCCTCCTTTGTGCTACCATGTTTACATCTTGTGAGATCCGTTCATGATCAAGATCATCTATTTGTAATCATGCATGTTGTGTTTGCGGGGATCCGATGGATATTGAGATTACTATGTCATATTGATTAATGGTTTTGTCTTATTGATTCTATCATGTCTGTGTTGTTTGTGATCTTGCATGCTCTCCGTTTCTAGTAGCTATCTTGGCCAATTAGATGCTAGTGACTCCAAGAGGGGGTATTAATGCTCGATAGTGGATTCATGCCTCTATTTAATCTAAGGGAAGTGGCAGAAATATCTAAGGTTGTAGATGTGTTGTTGCCACCAGGGAGAAAACAACGGTCTCCTGTTCATGGAACAAGTGGATTGTTTACCTTACACACTTTGCTTAGAACAGTTATCTGTTGCTTGCAACTTAATACTGGAGGGGGTTCGGATGATAACCTGAAGGTGGATTTCTAGTCATAGATACAGTTGGATGGCGGTCTATGTATCTTGTTGTATTGCCCAATCGAATCTCATAGGATCATGAATGTTTAGTATTGCATTATTATGCCTTGCTCAGTCCTGTCAATTGCCCTGCTATAATTTGTTTACCCAGCATGCCATGTTTGTTTATCTTAAGGAGAACACCTCTAGTGAACTATGGACCCCGGTCCAATCTTTACCATTGATACATATTCCGCTGTTATTGTTTACTTTCTGCAAACCATTATTACCTTCCACACCATACAATTAGCCATTTGTTACAACAACCGATGAGATTGACAACCTCGCTGTTCGTTGGGGCAAAGTCTTGAGTTTGTGTTGTGCAGGTCTCCAAGTTGCTAGCAACACCTTTGAGTCGTTTTCTTCCTCCTACTGGTTCGATAACCTCAGATTCTTACTGAGGGAAGACTTGTTGTTGTGCTCATCACACCTTGCTCTTGGGTTCTCCCAACGAAGCGCTACCACGCGCCATCAACAAGTTTTCTGGCGCCGTTGCCGGGGAGGCTAAGGACGTATTCACAAGGGGAGTCCTTCACAACCTTTCTCTTTACTTTGTTTTTGCTTTGCTTAGTTTTGTTTGCTTGGTTTTGTTTGCCTCTTTTTATCAAAAACTCCAAAAAATAGTTTAGTTTGGTTTGCTTTCTCTTATCAAAAACACAAAAAATTAGTTCCTGCTCTAGTTGCTACCATGCTGGTTTTGGTCCAATCCCTGTTTCACCTATGGAAAGGATCTTTACTTTCAAGCAAGAAAGTGAAGAGAGTTTCAAAGAAACTTGGTCTAAAATCTCTAATTTACAAAGGAAAATTGAGCCTAAGATGAGTCTTAGCTTGGTTATTAATAGTTTCTACGGTGGCCTTGCTCTTTGTTATAGATATGCTTTGGATGCTGTAGCCGGGAAAGATATTTTTTGATGTACTGAGGATGAAGATTTGGATGCCATAAATAAGTTGATTATCATTTATAATATGCCTAGCAAGTCTGATTCTTCCTTTATAAACATTTATGCTAGGTTGAACACTCTTGATATCAGTACAACTGCTTTGAAAGATTGCTATAACATGCTTAGAGAGCATCATGGTTATGTTCCAATAAATTCTGAGCCTTCAAAATGGTTTACTACAATAAAATTTTCTATAAATAGTGAAACTGTTAATGCTCGTTGTGATATCATGTTTGAATTTTGCCTTATTCCTAAAGATATCTACGAGTCTTTGAATCTTTGGGGACTTTCTGAAGGAGGAAAAGAAATATCTCTTATCAATAATGCAACTTTATTATCCATTGGAATAGCTGAAGGTGTGTTTACAAAAATCTTAGGGAAAGTGGTGTCTACTAATTATCTTGTTATCGAATATGTAGGAAAAGGACAAATTACACTTGGAAGATCCCTGCTGAAACACCTTGGAGCAACAATAGATGTGGGAAAAGGCATCATGCATTTTGCTTCTCCAATAAGCAATCATATATTCCCTAAAGAGAAGAAGAAAGGTAAGAAAGGTAGGAGCAAGGGAGTTGATGTTAATGCTTCTTCATTTGAAAATACTTGATTCTTGCTTCTTGTGCCTAACTTAAAGGCGTTAAAGAAAAGTACTTATTGGGAGATAACCCGAAAGTTTTCTTGAGTCTTGGAAGTTATTACTTCAGTAATGACCTCTCCTTATCCTTTTTATTTGCTTTTTTGTGCCAAGAATGACCTCTAATGAGAGGGAAGTAAGAGTTGGGGAGTTGATGTCCCGAAACAGATTTTTGTGCTCCACCGTAAAAATTCGTCAGGAATCTCTGTAAGTCAGATTGAGCTGATATTTTCTGAATAAATCCTCCACTATGTTAGCTAACTTTCGTTAGTTCAACACTGTTTTATTTGAGTAACAGAAGGTCTTTGAAAAATTTGGTTTCTACCTGCTGGTCTGTTTTGATAGATTTCTGCCATTATTTGCATTTGCTTCTTATTGATTCCTTTTTGGGTTCTTTTTGGAAAATTGAGCTTTTTGAGGGAATTGATACAGTATCTTGTGTTTTTAGTGAAAGTTTTGCTGTTCTAAAGCTAAAACCAAAGGTCTATTATCTTTTGAATACACTAATGTTGCTAATAAAGATTGTGTGAAGTTTTGTATGAAGGAAAATTTTCAGGTGTAGAGAGAGAATGATTTAATGAGATGAAGAATGGACAAAAGCTCAAGCATGGGGATTCCACCCCGTGTCACCCCAAGAAATATTCAAGAGGTACAAGCGTCAAAGCTTGGGGATGCCCAAGGCATCCCCTTTATCAATAAAAAGCTCAGGTCTTTCTAGACACTTCGTTTTTATTGTTTCATGCACTGTTGTGTTATTCTTGGAGCGTCTTAGTTTTTGTTTAGTTAGCTTAGTTTGCTTGAATAAAGTAGTTTGAACCCCCGTTCTTGCTATGTTGTTTCAAATAAGTTGATTGATGTTGGAGAGGAGTAGAAAGTTCTTGCTTGAATAGTACAAGAGGAGCTTGCTTTGACTATGACTTAGACTTTACCATGTCATGCTAGTGTTGTTTTGACCTTATGCTTAGTGATTATTGCTGTAGCATGACTTGTTCCAAACAATTGTGATTGCTTGGTGTACCTTGAAGGAATCATACATTGTTTTAGCATGCAAAAGCATAGTATTATGGTATTCTCCTTTGATGCTTTGTTTAGGTTGACTTGGCACATGCTCACACCGTGTTATGACTATGAACAAGTCACCATAGCCTCTATGATCATTTAGTCCTTGACTTGCAGTACTACTTTATGCTTTGATTAGTAATGTTTTGTCGCTCTGCATGATTATGGCCATTATTGCTCTCTTAGTTGGTCGCTCCCAGTCTTTTGCTAGCCTCCACTTGTATGAGTAAGCTCTACTCATACATCCAACTCCCAAGAAACCAAGTTTTCCAAAGTGTCCACTATAAATTCCTATGCATGATGTGTTACACCATTCCAAGTATATTCTTGTTTTCATATATCTTCCAATTAAAAAGTATTTTGTTATGTGAAAACTTAGTGATTAAAGCTCTCACAAACTTGATGTCACACTTTATTTTTCTTGCCCCTAATAAACTTGAACCATTGTGTCATCTATGTTGTATATGCTTACACTTATATGTTGGAATTAGCAGAACCGTGCTGTCACGGGGAACGCTTACAACATTGCACTTGTACTTTGTACACAGTTGATATCATGCTCTTTTGTCTATGGATGTCGTCGATGTGAAATAAAAAGGGAGCTTGTAAGTCCATGGATTTATGTATGTGTTTTAGAGAAACGCTTGGGCCGCTAGCCTAAGCCATGTCTAATCATGGTGGAAACTTGCAGCATCACCATAATGACATCTATGAATCTTTCTTCTTATAAAAAAAGAGACATATTGAAAAGAGGAAAGAGAGAAAAAGCACCATTTTCCCATGGTAAATAAGAAGATTGCTGAGATGCTCATTGTCTGCTTTCCTTGTCATTTTGATTATGGGATATCTCCTGTATCATGTACAAGGGGTACCCCGTTGGCGGTTCTCTATGATACACATTGATGTTGAGCAAGAGAAGATTGTCAATCTCATTGTTTTTCCTAGTGGCAACAACACCTTATTTTAGATCATTTCCTTGATTAAATAGAGGAAAACCCACTATCGAAATAATATTTTTTTTGAGTCACTATCAACTACTTGGCCAAGTAGTTGCTAGTGACTCCAAGAGGCATCGGGGGTTTAGGGTTAGTAGCTATCTTGGACAAGTAGTTGCTAGTGACTCCAAGAGGGGGTATTTATGCTCGATAGTGGGTTCACGCCTCTATTTAATCAAGGGAGTGATAGAAATCTCTAAGGTTGTAGATGTGTTGTTGCCACTAGGGAGAAAACAACGGTCTCTTTTTCATGGAATAAGTGAATTGTTTACCTTACACACTTTGTTTAAAGCAGTTGTCTGTTGCTTGCAACTTAATACTGGAGGGGGTTCAGATGATAACCCAAAGGTGGACTTCTAGTCATAGATGCAGTTGGATGGCGGTCTATGTATCTTGTTGTATTGCCCAATCGAATCTCATAGGATCATGATGTCTAGTATTGCATTGTTATGTCTTGCTCAGTCCTGTCAATTGCCCTGTTGTAATTTGTTTACCCTTCATGCCATGTTTGTTTATCTAAGGAGAACACCTTTAGTGAACTATGGACCCCGGTCCAATCTTTACCATTGATACATCTTCCATCAAGTACTTTATTGCAAAACCACCATCACCTTCCACACCATACAGTTAATCCTTTGTTATAGCAACCGGTGAGATTGACAACCTCACTGTTCGTTGGGGCAAAGTCTTAAGTTTGTGTTGTGTAGATCTCCAAGTTTCTAGCAACAACTTTGAGTCGTTTCCTTCCTCCTACTGGTTCGATAACCTCGGCTTCTTACTGAGGGAAGACTTGTTGTTGTGCTCATCACACCTTGCTCTTGGGGTCTACCACGCGCTCCATCAACAACATTAACATAAGAGGTAAAAGGACCTAAGTTTTGACCCATTGTCGCGACCATATCCTCACGGGATTCATAGGAGAGCAGCTGAGAGCACATATCAACAACAATAGTAGAAGGGTTTGCATTAACAGAAGCAACAATATGGTTGTAGGTACCGTCAACACCATTGAGAATATAGTCTTTTAGTTCATCGTCATCCACCTTTTTCCCTGTAGTAGCAAGCTCGGAGGCGAATCCCTTCATCTTGGAGAGATACTGGCTGACCGTCATGTCCATCTTTTCGGTGTTGGTGAGGGAACCGCGAAGAGCAGAGACCTGAGCTTTGGATTGGGTGGAGTGGAGCCCATTGAGGGCAGTCTAGACGTCAACATCGTGCTCAAGTCCGAAGACATCAGAGAGCACATCCTTAGAGAGGGAATTCACGAGGAATCCCACCACTTGCTGGTCCTTCAAAACCCACACATCATAGTCGGGGTTCGGGATGGAGATCTTCTTGCCACTTGAATCTTCAGCTTCCTTGAACTCAGATGGCGCCAGATCGGTACCCTCAAGGAGTCCCATGACCCGGGCGGCGTGAAGAGGGGGGAGGATCTGAGTTTGCCATAGACGGAAATTTTGGTGAGTGAGCTTTGTTGCCGGAGGAGCACCAATAGCGCCCGAGGTGGGGTTTGTGGAGGTGGACATTGTCGGGTCCTAGGGATGGGAGGGAGGGTTTTTGGAGAAGGATGTTTAGGGGAACATAAAGGCCTTGTCGTTGTAGAGATTTTTGTAGAGGTTGTAGGTCATAGGAGGAGGTCCTTTGGGGAGATTGCGGCGGCGGCGATAGTACCTGCGGTGGCAGCTAGAGGAGAGGAAGAAGAGGGGCTCTGGATACCATGTTAGGTTTGGGAGAACGATCGTACCCCTGTTGAGGGGGATCGGTACATGTTATATTGAGCATGAGAAAAGCCCCCGTGGTGGCAATACATGATAGGTTTGTATACGATAGAGTATTACTCTATACGTATACAATACCAAGGTACAAGTTTTGTCTAACACCCCTCTTAATCTTAACCTTGCAAAGATTGAGATTAGGTTTAAACTCATCTAGTTTCTTGAAACACGGAATCTTGGTGAAGCCATCAGCAATCTGATCCTTGCTTGAAATGAACCTGACATCAAGTTGTTTATTTGTCACTCGTTCACGAAAAAAAAAATCAATCTCAATATGTTTTGTCCTAGCATATCCAACGTGCCTCTATCTATATGGTTATTTTCCTTATTCCCAGCTTGTTTCCGCATGAAGGTGGCACTCCTGTACAAAAACATTTCATAGTCGGCATGAATTAACACTATAGATGCCAAGTAGATTGTAGAGTAGCAGGATTAGAAAATGATTATTATGGAAGCTGATGGTACCTCATGTACCGGGGATTAGTAGGATCCAATGCATATAGATGAGACGTGAACATATCCTCGAACCTTGGGTCTTTGCTAAGATAGTAAGTTTGTCTTTGACAAAATCCTTGTCCGTTTTGTCCTTTTTACTCTTGTATTTTATGTTATAACCCTTTGCACCACTGGCTGTATCTTGGTTAGCAACAACCAAGAGATCGGACTCTTCTCTAGTTGCCTCCAGCTCAAAATGTTCCCCTAGCAGCTTGTCTTTTCACAAAATTTGGTTGTGGCTTCAAAAGAATATAATCAATCAATAAATAAAATGTTCATAGATTACAAAAAGTTATAAGTTTCAAAATATTATTCATGAGTTTAAAAAACACGTTCATGGATTCAGTATGTATATTTCATATTTCAAAATTGTTCACGTAGTTCCAAAAAGTGTTCATGAGCTTTCACAAAATTGTTCATGGGTTCAAAAGAATACAATCACATAACTAAAAAAATTCATGGATTCCAATAAAAGGTTCACATATTTGAAAACTGTTCAAGGTTTAAAAATTTATTCATGGGTTCAAAAAATCATTCATATATTCAAACAAATATTCATGGTTTTTTTAAAAGATGTTCATGTATTTTGTAAAAAGTTAAAATAAAAATCATAAAATAAAAATAGAAATTCATTTTTGCATTGGTAATCATTTTTCCAACACAGAAATAGTTCAAAGAAGAAGCAATATGTAAAATATAATGAATATAGAGAATAAAGAGTCAACTCGAGCGAAGAGATCGAATAAAAAATAGTCGAAACCGACTGAATTAGCGACGAAAGCTTTTGAACATAAACCGGCCAAGTCCATTGTCTGTTTAGGATGTGCGGTGCGGGCGCGCATTGCCGGGTGGTGCTATATGGCGACCTAGTCGGCCTTTACCAGCCCCGCACAACCGATGCCGCTTTTCTTTTTTTGTTGTTGTTCTTTACTGTTTTTCTTTCTGCAAAATCTAACCATTTTCTAAAACCAATTTTTTTTAAATCTAAAGGTTTCAAAATTTGTCCTTTTCAAAATTTATTTTTATTTGAACATGTTCTCGCATTTTTCAAAATTTGAATTTTTTCATAATCCAAACATTTTTTTTACAATTTGAATAGTTTCTATTTTGAACATTTTCCAAATCTCATATTGTTTAATTTGAACAATTTATAGTTGAATATTGTTTGAATCTCAACCGTTTTCAAATTGAACTTTTTTGAATACGAACATTTTCAAATTTGAACTTCTCAAATTTAATTTTTTTCGAATATAAATAATTTTTAAGTTTAAGCATTTTTAAATCTGATTTTTTAAATGTGAAACATTTTTTTCGATTCTGGACAAAAAAATAAACAGAAAAGAATAATAATAAAAAAAAAGGCAAAACGATAAACCAACGCCTGGTCCAAAAAGCGGCCACCCCCACACATCATCAATTCGCTGGAAGTACAGCACGCCTCATTACGCCCAATCGCGAATCCTTCCTCGGCGGTGTCGCCGTCGCCGTCGTCTCGCCGGCGTCGGCCGCTGGGAGGAGATGGCGTCGTCGCTGTACGCGCCCAACCTCGACGATTACCTCCCCTCGGACTCGCTCCCGCAGGAACCCCCCAGGAGTCTCAGCCTGTAATATAGCCTCCCCTGCCTCGGCCTCTTGCTATCTTTTCGATCTCGTATCCCTAGTGTGGCTTAATTCTTGATTCGAGCTAGATTTTATAGGCGTTTGGTTCCCTTTTACAGGCGCGATCTGCTGGACATCTCGCCGGTGCTCACCGAGGCGGCGGGTGCCATCGTCGATGTGAGTGGTTTATGTTTTTTTACCTCCCGTTTATGCATCTTTCGGGTTTTTGTAGACGATGTTCATGTGAGAAGGTACGAAGTCAGTAGTCGTTTCTAGGCTTATGATTTGCAAGGTTTAGCATAACGAGAAATGAGCTTATTTTGCCCTTTTCTATTTGGTGGAAAGATTTGCAAGGTTTAGCATAAGGAGAAAACGAGATTTCTAACGAGTTATAATTTATGCATGATTAATTGTGTGGTTTTGGTGCCTTCTGTGCTTTGGTCTGATAAACTGCGTAGGATTCTGGTTTATTTCGGTTAGCTGGATGTCCGGTAGATAACTCACTTAATTTAAGGTCTCTTGACCTTGAGGGTTCACTTGTGGATTGCTTACTGTAATTTGGCTACTCTATTCAATGCATTCCCAGCTGTATCTTATGTCTTATAGTAGCAAATGATCCTGACGACTAGATGGAAAACAACACAGCCAGTTATTAGGACTGTGGTTTTATTTTTCCTGTTTATCTAGTAAGGAGTTTTATTATATTTTGGGACAGTAGGATACACAAAGTCTAAATGAAGGCACACATTTATTTTGTTACCCTCATAGTGTAATGTTGTTTCATACTTTCTCCAAATCCTCTCACAAGTTGGCAATTGCAGGCTTAGATTTTACCAGTTAGGTAATGTTAAAAGATTTTATGAATGTGTCGATCTGACTGAGTGAGCCTCTTATTTAGGAATTAGCCACTATGTTATGCCACCCATCCAGTTGAAAAGGCTGACACATCTCTCCTGCTAAAACTGGTGATTCTTGGATGTGTATTCCTTAGATTTAGTGACTGCATTGTAGATTGCAAAAGTTCCTGCCATTGTTAAGTTGAACTTACTTTTTGGTCGGGATATAATCATAATGGAGATTCTAAGTTGATCATCTTTTGCTCGATAGTCAACTTTTGAAGAAGTGATCATACACATTTGTTAAATAATTCAAATATAGAGTTTTAATTATATTGTCTACAAAGCTCCATGAGCAACTCTCTCTTAGTTGAGGAATGAGTGTAAAGTAGAGCATTGCACATTTGTCTATGTAATCTGGTTCCTGTCCTTCATGGATATGAACGTGAGCATATTTTGTGTAGCCTTTAAATGCTTGGAACACGAGTTAACTGTTATTTGTGGTGCGCGTAATTTGAATGTGCGGCGTGAGCACCAAATCCTCAACCTAGCCTAATCCTTGTTTCCGAAAGTTAAAGCTCTAACATCTTTATGTCATGTCTCATGGATCACTGTGCATATGCATCTTTAGATGTTCTATGGGCTTAACATAAATCATCATCGTTATGATTCTTGTTTATCTGTTCAAGTGTCTAGTTATGACATTGCTTGTGTTTGCACTCATGCAGGATTCATTCACACGTTGCTTTAAGTCAAATTCTCCAGAGCCATGGAACTGGAACATTTATTTGTTCCCATTATGGTGCTTGGGAGTAGTCATAAGATATGGCCTACTGTTTCCGCTGAGGTACTTGAGTCTTATGGTCTCAACTTCACATTGAGCTTCGGGATATTTCTAATTCTTATGTGAACTGTTTGTATTCTTTTTGCTCTTTTGATATGAGAACTTCTGTTATTCTGCCTTGTTGATCTGTTGTTAACATAGATTGGAAAACCCTTAAAGCCTTGTTGATTTGTTGTTAACATAGACTGGAAACCCCAAAAGAATGACATCACATGTAGAGTTGTAGATGGTCTTGGAAAGTATGTTCCCTTGGCGTCCTTAACCAGAACTGCGTTGAACCGTTCCCATAATGGCTCGTTATTAATTTGCAAACCAGTACCCCACCCCAAAAAAACACTTTGTACTAAAATGATGTGATGACCTTCTTTTGGCTTGACATGGTATAGCTTGTTCTATTGTTGTTTCAGGGTTTGCATTTTCTTTTTGGGGGTGTGGATCATATAATCTGCACTAAATGGCTAAACCACTAGGATTTACACATTTTTAACCCTTCAACAAGTTTCTTTGTCATTACAAACCCGTTGGTCTAAATCATTGCCGTGTTTTCTGTGCAATCACATTTGTAATGTGATACCTATAACTTCTTTCATGTTCCCTTTGAGGCTATAATTTTTCTTCTCTAATGCTTCTAAAATATTTCAATGCAAGCTATTTACTTGAAAAATTAATTTGATTTTATGTAGAATTGAGCAGAGAAACGTTGGTCTTCTGTATACTTTTGTATATGTATGCTAGTAGGTTCTACTAACAGTTATTCCTGCCTTTATTGATTTCTTTGTAAACATTGAATGTCACTCGTCTGATAACTCAATTATGTACCAGGACCTTAACACTTCTATTAGGATGGCTGGCCTTCTTTGCTGCCTTTTTCCCTGTGCATTTTCTAATGAAAGGGCAGAGCAAGCTAAAACGTAAAATAGAGGTGAGCTATTTTATTTTGATGTATCTGGTTCATCTGTGGTTGTGCATGTGTGCATATTTTCTGTACATTTCCCCTTGACGGTTCTGGAATGGATCTTTGACTGGAATCTTGGTTAACAATGGTGGTTATGTGGGTTTTTGTGTGTGTACGGATGAGCATTGGTGTCCATGGTTCTTAGGGTTTGTGGGAGCATGAATGTGGTAAATCAGTGCACCTTTTATTCTTCATCTTGGAAGCCTGGTAAAAATAAAGCTAATTTGTGAGATAATCTTTAAAAGCTTTTCGAGTTAACTAGGCTTTGGACTCAGTCGTTTGGTCCTGCCTGACACCATTAGTCCTCTAGCAACTTCTTCTAATAACTAATATCTCTTCGGCAACTTGTATGGGGCTATCTAATTTTCATAACGTACTCAGTTTTCGAGTCCCCTGATAGTTTTCTAGCCAATTCTCTTAGTGTGATGTTCATTAAAAACTTCTTGAGTTCTGAGCTAAATAAATTTCTTTTGAACTTTGTGCAGAGAAAGCTGGTTGAAATGATGTGCAGTGTTTTTGTTGCTTCTTGGACTGGAGTTATTAAGTACCATGGACCACGCCCAAGCTCACGACCTTATCAGGTTACCTTTTTCTTATTCATTTAGTCATGTCTGGGCTACTAGTATGGTTGTGTCTATGTACAAACACTACAGAGAAGTGTAATAGCCCACACTTTTGAGGTGCAAACATGATAGCTGTTAAACTAAAGGCTTGCTCGCTTGAATTTTTTTTTTGAGAAAACGCAAAGATTGCGTTTCATTATATTGAAGAGATAGAGTTGCTACACGCCTCCAGGGAGGCAAACATCCAGGAAAAAAGCGATAAAAACTAGTGAACATCCCAGGTCGTCGGGGCTATGTCCCTCAACCCCTTGGCCCCTGCAAGAGCCCAAGCTGCGGCTTCCTCCTTAATCTTGGTGATTAGCCCGTGGATAGATGGCTGCGTACTCTCGAAAACGCAGTCATTGCGCGCCTTCCAAATCATCCAGGGGACCAGGAGCGTCATGGAGGCTAGCCCACGGCGCATAGGCCCGGGCGTGTGATGCTGGGCTGTCAACCACCAGTCGTGAAGAGTTGCCTCGTCTGATGGCGGTGGGCAGGAAAGGCGCAGCCATGCGAGGATCTCGTGCCAAACCGTCCGAGAGAAGGGGCAGCCGATCATCAGATGCTGCATGGTCTCCATAGCCTGATCGCAGAGGACACACCGAGGGTGGTGCTGCAGGTGACGCCTCGCAAGCCTCTCCACCGTCCAGCAACGGTCCAGGTTTGCCAACCGGTGGAAGAACCTGACGCGGTTGGGCGCCCAGCTCTTCCAAATCAGTTTCCAGGCGGCGCAGTGCTTGGACCCTAGGAAAGCAGCACGGTACGCAGATTTAGCCGTATAGGCTCCATCCGCGGACCACTTCCAAAGAAGCCTGTCCTCGTCCTCGGTCAGGATGGTGGGCGTGATGGCCATCCATAGATGAAGATATTGCCCCACCTCCTGTATGCCAAGGACCCCTCGGATGTCCCGTGCTCGCTTGAAATTTCACATGGAAAGTTAGCACAAAGCCACAATATGTCATTTCTATCACATTTTTCTGATTATGGAACATATGCGTGGTCTGTGACATATTATTATCTTCAGTTTTTTACTTTAGATGGTTTATAGTCCCAATGTGTAACACAAATTTTTTTTAGAACCATATCTGTAGGTCCACACTGTTCTTGTATTTATGTACCATTGCTTCCTTTATCTTACTATAAATTTCTGAATATGATTGATACCCTTGCAACAATTTTGCAGGTATTTGTTGCAAACCATACATCGATGATAGATTTCATTATTCTGGAGCAGATGACAGCATTTGCTGTCATCATGCAAAAGCATCCTGGATGGGTTGGTCAGTTCTTATTGTTCAGAAACATCTGTTCTAGTTTTAGTTTAGTTTTCAATTTAGGACGATTATTTATTTAATATTTGTGTCTCTAATTTGCAGGATTTATTCAGAAGACTATATTGGAAAGTGTGGGTTGCATCTGGTTTAACCGCAATGATCACAATGATCGCGAAGTAGTTGGAAGAAAGTAAGTTATTCCCTTCGCAACTCTCTTTTTTGAAGATGTGTTTATTCAGTGATTTTTTTCTTATCAGGTTACGTGATCATGTGCAACATCCAGACAACAATCCTCTCTTGATTTTCCCAGAAGGAACTTGTGTCAATAATCAGTACACTGTGATGTTCAAGAAGGTATAGTGGTAGACCTGATCTTTTTTTCAGTGCCCATATAAGTGGCTCTATAATATGGAAAGTTTATTCAAGAGAGAATTTGGACTTCCATTCTTTACGGGTACATGCTGTATCAATTTACCATCCTTTTATAGATGTATATTTAGATGATATTATGAGTTCTCTGCATACAAAGCAAATTATAAAGGCTTGTCACTGTGTTCAGAAAAAAAGTAAATGAAAGAACAAACTTTCCTTTGCACTCTGTACACAAGATGGTTAAAGCCAATGCGGGAAATCAGTCCTGTGTTACATGGCATATACTTGAGAGATATCTGTTTTTTCACTCATGCTAAGCAAGAAATTGGATTGTTTCTTTGTTTGTTTTCAGGGTGCTTTTGAGCTTGGCTCTGCCGTGTGTCCAATAGCTATCAAATATAATAAAATATTTGTTGACGCCTTCTGGAATAGTAAGAAGTAAGGAATACAAACCAACTAGTATATGAATTTGCTTTGTTCACACTTGTACCTTTGTGTTTTTCACATGGCACTCCACTTGAAATGTTTGCCAGGCAATCTTTTACAATGCACTTGGTCCGTCTTATGACATCTTGGGCTGTTGTTTGTGATGTCTGGTTCTTGGAACCTCAGTATCTCAAGGAAGGAGAGACATCGATAGAATTTACTGAAAGGTAGCATAAGTTTTGGATAATATTCCTTTTTGTATAGGAACATACTAAGGATCAGAAATTATTATTTTTGTACTTATTGCAATGCTTTGTACAGAGTAAGGGACATGATAGCTGCTCGAGCTGGTCTTAAGAAGGTTCCGTGGGATGGCTATCTGAAACATAACCGCCCTAGCCCAAAACACACCGAGGAGAAGTGCGTTGACCCTGTCTTGATCTCTCGATGTTGATTTGGTCAACCTAGCGGGTTAACCACTTTTAAGTTTACATGATTCTTACAAGTTTTTCAATTTTCAGGCAGCGCATGTTTGCAGAATCTGTGTTGAGGAGACTGGAGGAAAACTAAATAGGTGGTACTGGTTAGTAGAGGGATTTACCCTATTAGCAACATTGTAATCCGTTTGGTCCCAACTGAGATCTGGGGGGCATGTGGAAATGACCACCCCAGTTTTGCTGTAAATTTGTTCAATTTGACAGAATCAGTAGAGCATGCTTGGCAAGAAAGAAGTATTGCATGTACTCGTGTGGCTATAGATCTTTTAATATCTTGTCATCCATTAGTGTCAACACATAAGCATTGGTCGTTGATCCTGCGATTATTGATTTGATATTTTTTGTTTACTAAGCATGAGGTAGAGCTGGATTTTAGATCACCCCAAAAAAACCGTGACAGAAGGTAGATCATGGTATTGTACAATTAGATGCTTGCACAAAATTAGAAGAAACAAGAGGTATAACGTTGCCGAAAAGCATAAGGGGTGAAGCATGTTAAGCAAGCGTGCATGTTGTAGTTCATGGTTAAGTTGCTGGCAGGGAAATTAAAGGAACTAGTATACTCCAGCATATTTATATACAACAATTCTCACATGCTTCACACTTGTATACAACAATTGGTCATAGAGTTTACAGAATGTAAAGTCACGAATACACATCTGTGATCATAAGGGATAAAAAAAGAATCACAAATATAGTAAAAAAAAACACCAGTAGCACCCGAAAAGCTTGAATAAATCAGTCGACTAGCAATTTTTTTTCAAGAACAAAGAGAAATACTACTAGTAAATCAGAGTAGGAAAAAAGAGAAGGATGGAAGGCTTGATGAATGATGTCCACTATAAGTAGAGCGTGCAGGGCTCGTTCTTGTACTGCTGCAGGAGGCTGCCGTCCCCTCCGACCTTGAACTCGCAGGCCACCTTCATGTGGTGCTCCCGCGTGTCCCACAGCCTGACCTGGAAGAGCACCGTGGAGTTGAGCACCAGCCTTAGCGGCACGCTCCCGGCCCCGACCTCGGCGGCGAACCTTGGCCACGCCTGGTCGGTGGGCGTGGGCCCGGACGCCGTGAGCTCCCCCACCACGGGCGTGTCGCCCTTGGGCACCTGGAAGAAGGGGTCGGCGAACCGTCCCGACGCGATGAGGTCGTCGTCGTGGTAGAGGGATCCGTAGACGTAGCCGAAGTGGATGCCGATCTTCTGGTTGGGGTTGTGCTCGTTGACGGTGAACTTGACGGGCAGGTTGGCGGCGCCCGACTGGCGGTTGAGGCTCGGGATGGAGAAGTCGGTGAGGGTGAACTTGGGGCGGTGCGGGCGGAGGCTGAGCCAGAGCACGAAGAGGATGATCCCTGCGATGAGGATGAGCGTAAGGATGAAGGCGCAGATGAAGTTGAGGCACCGGATCGCCGGGCTCTGCCGGTTGTACATCGGCAGACGGTAGTTCCGCGGCATGGCTGGTCGAGTGGTCGGTCTCGGCTGGAAGAAGAAGAACCCCTGTGCTAGCTCTTTTGTGGTGTACGTGATACGTGTGTTTGCGTGACATTTTATAGGTGCATGCATGTCGCGGTGTGGAAGGCAGTAATATTCTTGCCTTGCACAAAGACGAGAGATGCTAGCTACAGTAGCACGCAATGGTATCACCGAGGAGCGTACTCTGGAGGTTCGATTCCCGTCCTAGCTCTGAGACCTCGCAGAGTTTGCTGGAAAGTGAAAACGAATGTGTCAGTTGCAGAGTCTCTTTTTTTTTTCCTGAGATCGTGTCTTGCAGAATAGAAAGGCAAAGCTCTGTTTAAGCTGCATGACTGGCGGTCCTCTGTTCTATGGATATTTTTCTCTCCCGCATCCTGTAAATGCCCTCATCATATAGTTCCGCTGCCTGTAAAAGGCGGTATATATTCTTCCGTTCTGGACTAACTTATTCTTGGATTGTTTGCTTAAGATTCTTGCGGATATGGGAAGAACAGCTGCAGAAACTTCGCCCTCGGGCAAACGCAAAGGCAAATGCCGCAAAAACCATACACGGCAAAACCATCATACAACATTATACGTTGGAACCGTTAGCTAGAAACCACCTAAATTTACTTCACATACATCCAGGAAGGCGTCGTCCTGATTCCTAAACCTGGTGACACTCAAGTTCGTGCTCGTTTTCATGCAGAAAGAAAGCTGAACCCCATCTTCAGAAGAAAGCAAGACGCCAAGACATGCACGACGACCATTCGAAAAAGGGTTAATTGGATAGACACTATTACAATTTCCACGAATTTGAAAAACGCCACAGCAACTTCTAACTTTGGAAACATGCCACTGCAAATATGTGTATCTTTGGTAGATGCCATTTTTTTTGCTGGTATGGTAGATGCTATTACACCCTCTTTCATAGCATATACTAGTCATTATACGATCGTATTTCCGGTCATATATATGTACAGGTGGTGGGGTCCATTAGAATCAGCCAAAAAAACGTACAGAGTATTTGCAAGTCCAGGTCCAATATCACAGCAACACCAAAAATAAGTACAGAATATTTGCAACGCAACTCCAGTTCAATGATGCTACTTATTCAGATAAAATGAAGCTACGGGTTCAGATAAAAGGCTCTAGATTCAGAGCACAAGAAGCTACAGATTCAGAAAATAAAACACTCATGCATCAATCAAGCTACAGATTCAGATAAAAGGAAGCTATAGATTCAGAAAATAAAAGGCTCCAGATTCAGAGTACAATATCACAATGCCTCATCTCACAAAATAACAGGCTTCAGATTCAAATGAACATCAGACACGTGAATCTAGCCTCCAAGCCAGTACATCAGGCTTTGCTTGGTTCCAAGTGTTGGCGTCAGAAACGCCTCACTCATAGATGGTGCGACCACCTCAGGTTTCTTTTTCTTGCCATTTTTCGCTGACGTCTTCTTCTTTACTAGCGTCTTCTTCTTCTTCACGGGTGTTGCCTTCTTCACAGGTGTTTTATTCCTACAGATGCATGGAGAACAATATTATTGGAGCAATCTTGGGCAATATTCATTTTGTACTGCTAGAATTAAAATAATAGGATACCCAAAAGAATACCGCTTGTAATTAGCTATAGGCTCATCGTCTTGCACATCTTGCTCCTCGGCAGATCGCTTTCTGCATTGTATAGACAAAATTAGAAAATATACATCAAAAACTATTTAGAAAATAAACAGGCTACTAAAGGGTTACTAAACCTTTTACTAGGTGCTCCTCTTGTGTGTGCTGCTCTTGTGTCTGCTGCTCTTGTTGCTGCTCTGGTGTCTGCTCCTCTTGTGGCTGCTCGTCAACATAGCTAGGATATTTGAAGAAGGATTTTTTGGGGTACGCTTGTAATCTTGCTACAATGATAAAGACGACAAGTCCAGGAAGTCTCACAACCACGCAGACTGCATGGACCGCATCGGTAAAGAAGAGGCACTGTCTAGCCTCTTCGGTGTTAAAACAGGACCGGTGGCATCAACGTCAGCAGAGCCTCCCCCTTTGCCACTTTGGTGAAAGGGGCAGTGGAAGGTGTCGTGCGATGGGGAGACATCACCGACAACTCCGGCTTTATGGTAGACCGATGCCTCCCAAAGATCCTAGACTCGGTCCATGTAAAGCAGTCTTGTAGACCCGCTCCCCTTGGGCGGCAATGTGGTAGCCCTTGCTGCCCAGAGATTGTGGGAAGGCCCAGCGCCACTATAAAAGGGGAGCCACCCCCTACCTTAGAGGGGGGTCGATCCTGCCGATATAAAACCCTAAGTTCACATCCATCATTGTACCCTCACGAAGCACCGCGAGCAATACAACCAAGCAGGAGTAGGGGCTTTACCTCCTCACGAGGGGTCCCGAACCTGGGTAAAAAACCGTCATGTCAACTCTCTGTCGTGTGTGAGCTCTGCCGCAGCCTTCGTTGTTGAGAAGATCCGAACGCGTTTTCAGCCCCCTCACGAATCCAGGGCTCGTTGTACCCCTTGTTCCTTCACGGGACGCAAATCTCCGACACTGGTCGGCGCCCTTCTTCCTGACCTCTTGTACCAACGAAATAGAATTGGAAGGAGTCTCTGTCGGCTCTAGGAGGGGGAGAGGGAATAGGGGAACCAAGGGGAGAGAGGATTTCAGAGGACCCTTCGTCCGCTGCATGTGCTCGCCGTCGTCCCGTAGCACCGCCGCCGCCATTTTTGCCACCTTCTGCCTCCAAGGGGAGGCCGAATTCAGGAAGGGGTGCTTCTATCCAGTCGGTGGGGTGGGGAGGAAGTGCGGGAATAAGGTTCTCCCTGCCGCCAGGATCTCCGGCCTCGTCCGCCGCCAGTCCAATGGTCGCCGTCCTCCACCGCCAGGTTAGGGGTTTGGGGCTGGCGAGCGATACAGGAGCAAGACCGAGCGAGAGGAACAGGAGAGCGATTCATGGATTCATCGCCTATCGGTCTCCAAGTCGCTGATTCTAGTGGACCCCACCACGTGTATGTTTATATGGCTTAAAATACGACGTATAATGACTAGTATATGCTATGAAAGAGGGTGCAATGGCATCTATCAAAGATACACATATTTGCAGTGGTATTTTTCCAAAGTTAGAAGTTGATGTGTCAGTTTCTCAAATTCATGAAAATTGCAATGGTGTCTATCCAATTAACCTTCTAAAAAATAGTAATGCATGGCCCGATGTCGTTATTGTGCTCATAGCGTTAAAAGATCAGCGGTGGATCCACCGTCGAAGCTCCCGTTCCCCGCTTTAGGCTCTTTTGATTCGTAGCACACGAAATGTATTTTCTTTTGATAAAGCCTAGTATATTAATATCAAGATGTTATCAATTACTCTAACCTCCATAATAATCTAATGTTATCTAGTCAAGGCATCGAGGATACACGCCACCAAATAATTAAAATAAAAAGAAAAGAGAGAAAACAGCCCCCACGAAGCTATCAAAAATAGTATATCAATAAAAAATATATAGGATTAAAATGTTATGTCTACTTGAATCTTATTTGAATAAGTATTCGCTTTGTAGTTGAAAGGATCGTATCGGTACCTAGAGGGGGTGAATAGGTGCTACTTCAAATTTTATTCTTTCTCAATTTAGTGTTTGACACGAAAGATAAATTCTCTAGATATAAAACTAAGTGAATTTATCTATATGTCACACTAGCACAATTAACTAAGCAAGAGCAAGATATACGTAAAGTACAGTAAAAGATAGAAATAATCAAAGTGAAGCACGCGGAGACACAAGGATGATTTCCCGTAGTTCCTTCCTTTTGAGGGAAAGTACGTCTGTGTTTGGAGAGAGGGTGGTTTCAAACCACCAACATCACGAAAGGCCTCCCTTGTTCTTCGGTGAACCTCACCCCAAAGGGATCGATTCACTCTTCCACTATATCGGCAATCTTCGAAGTGAAAGCCGACACCTTTACAACAAATTCGAGGCACACATCCACAACTGAATTGGAGGCTCCCGAATACAAGCAAGCTGTCATAACAATCAAAGACAAGCTTGTAAGAACCAAATCAAGAACTAGGGTTTTCAGTAAAACACTAGAGCAAGGGGCCCTCAAGTGAACAAGGGGGAAATGAAGATCTCTTTTGGTGAAGATGTAGATCAAGACCTCCTCCTTCGATTGTCCAAAGATCTAGGGTTTTGGATGGTTGGAGGGGGAGATCTCTTTGATTTGGTGGCTCAGCTTTAGGGTTCTTGAGGTTGGGGAACGAGCAGCCTCTAAAGGTAGAAGAAGGGGCCTATATATAGGACCCTTGGAAATGTAGACATTAGATCCACTTAACCCGGAGTGTCCGACAAAATCAACCCGGACATTCCGGCCAGGGCCGAACACCCCGGCAGATACACCCCGGATACTCTGGCCTAGAAAAGATCCCGGCCAGTGTCCGGGTAGTGTCCGATGTGGAACACAGAACGGATGCACGCTTCGGCGAAGTCTCGAGGGAATCCCAGGGCCGTATACTCCGGCTGGAGACACCCAGACATTCCGGTTGGGCCGGATACTCCAGTTGAAACCAGCTGGACAGTCCAGCGAAATTTGTACTGCCCACAATAAAAACATGGTATCCTTTTTTCCCTTTGATTGAGCAACAATAATATTATGGTAATAGTATAACTATGCCCTGAAACATTTTAGCACATGACTAGAAACATCCTAGTGTTGTAACCAAACATTAAAACAATATGAAGGGCAAAAATGCCCTTTCAATCTCTCCCTCCGGTTGAAACCGGCCGGTCAGTCCAGCGAATCTGTACTGCCCACAATAAAAACCTGGCATCCTCTTTTCTCTTTGATTGAGCAACAATAATAGTATGCTAACATTATAACTATTCCTTGAAACATTTTAGCACACGAATAAAAATATCCTAGTATTGTCAACAAACATCAAAATAATATGAAGGGCAAAAATGCCCTTTCAGTAGTGAAATATTTTTTCATAAGATCCAACCTAATGATATTTTCCTTTGAAATCTACGCCATAAGATTCCAAAGGAACTATGTATATAAAAATGATCTCATGAATTAAACAACTTTTATAGGAAACTTTTCATAGAATCTCAATTCTACAAAATTTTTATGAAAATGCCATCGAGGAGCCCTTAAGCGGTGTGGGAGGCTCCCATCGACTGCACGCACCCATAGGCTGGAGCAATACATCCCATTATAACATGTGGATTTCTTTTCTATTTTTCATTTTTTATTAAATATTAAAAAGTAGATCTACTTATAATTGATCTGTTTGTTACCTGTATTTTTATTTTTTTATATTTATAAAATATTTAAAAATATATTGTTTCTATTTATCGTAAAACTCGGTTCATTGTTTCATTGATGTAAAAGAATAGACATGTGCAAATTTTATCAAATCGGTGATTCTTTAATCCCATGAGTGTATTTTTTTAACCTCGTGAACATTTAGAACATGTGAATTTTTTTTCGAACCGATGACATTTATAGCCCTATGGACATTTTTTTGAACCGGTGAACATTTTTTGAACCCCATGAAGTATAATTTTTACATGAACAATTTTCTAAAAACCATGAAAAGAGTACAAAGCAATACAAACATATTTATGAACCATGCGAGCATTTCTTTTGTCCCCCATGATTTTACCATACACGTTAACAATTTTTAAAATATGGATTCTTTGTTTCAAAAACATACAAATTTTTTAACACGTGGACTTACTTTTGAATCTGGTGAAGTTTTTTAAAAAACCTGGTGGACATGTATTTGAATCACGTTTTTTTTTCTAAATTTTAATGAACATTTTTCAAACATCATGAACATTTTTTCAAACCTCGTAAACATTCTTGAGTACATGAGATTTTTTTTTCAAAATGTGAACTATTTTTAACACAAAACTTAATAAAATATAAATGAAAAATGGAAAGCAAAAGGAGAACACAAAAGTAAAGTAAAGAGAAAACAAAGAAAAGAAAAAAGAATATAAATGAAATGAGAAAAGTAGACAAAATTAACTAAAAAAAGAAGAAAAAATAAAATACTTCTATAAAGACAATAAAAAGGAAAAAAATAGTCCCTCACACAGAGACATTGCGGTGAATAATTTTTTTTCCATCCATACCATAGACGGAGCAGGGTGATGTCTACACACTTCTATTCTTGTAGACAGTTGTTGGGCCTCCAAGTGCAGATGTTTATAGAACAACAGCAAGTTTCCCTTAAGTGGATTACCCAAGGTTTATCGAACTCAGGGAGAAAATGGTCAAAGGTATCCCTCTCAAGCAACCCTGCAATCAAGATACAAGATGTCTCTTGTGTCCCCAACACACCCAATACACTTGTCAGGTGTATAGGTGCACTAGTTCGGTGAAGAGATAGTGAAATACAAGTGATATGGATGATATGAGTGGTAACGGTGCCAGAAAAGAGCTTGACGTGGAGGAAGAGACTAAAAGCAATCTGAAATAAAGATGGAAGCAAGCAAACATGCAACAGATCTAGTAACAAACAGTGTTTCAATGCTTAGAAACAAGGCCTAGGGATCAATACTTTCACTATGAACACTCTCTCATATAAATATCCTCTCTTCATGATACTACTCTTAACTACTCTCCGGGAGGACACTCTAATCCATGGTAGGTCTATAACAGCACACCTCAAAGTCCGCCTTCCCTAATCTAGATGACCCCACACTGTCACCTTGAGCGCTAGATGGTTCCAACAAACACCACAATTTCATAGAGACATCCAACTCCAAATATAACTCATGATAAGTATTTGTAAATTCTATCCAAAGTTCCACCGCGGCGTGCACGCTGTCACTTTCACACACATGGGAAGAGCCAGAGATCTATTAAAGCACTTGAGTAGCAGAGCAGATATACTTGATTACAAAGCTCATGACCATAATATGATCATGCATAGAGAGAGATGAACACATAGCTACCGGCAGAGCCTTTAGCCTCGAGGAAGAACTACTCCCTCCTCATCATGGGAATCAGCAACGACGATAGAGATGGTGGTGGAGATCGATGGAGATGGCTTCGGGGGCACTTACCCGTCCTGGCAGGGTTCCAGAACAGAGACTTCTGACCCCCCGAATCTCCCCTTTGGTGGCGGCGGCGCTGCGGAACTTTTCATGGAGGTATGATGGATTATTTAGGGTTTCTGAGTCGGGAGGCTTCTTATAGGCGAAGAGGCAAGGTCGGTGGAGGGTCAGGGGGCCCACACCCCCTGGTGGCGTCACCAGGGCTAGCTCTCTCCACCCTAGGGTGTGGCCGCCCTGGTGTACCCCTCTGTCTCTACTTCGTGTTTCCGTGTTGCTCTAGAAAAAATAGGCATATTAACTTTTTCCCGTCCAATTCAGAGAATATTCATTTTTAGCTTTTTTGAAACCAAAAAGAGCAAAAAATAGGCAACTGGCACTGCGGCATCTTGTCAATAGGTTAGTTCCAGAAAGTGTATAAAAATACCTCAAAGTGTAGACAAAACATAAGACAAATGATATAAAACAAGCATGGAGCATAAAAAATTATAGATACGTTTACGACGCATCAAGCATCCCCAAGCTTAACTCCTGCTCGTCCTCGAGTAGATAAGTGATAAAAATAATAATTTTTTAGATGACATGCACCATCGCAATCATGATCAAACCATTTGCAAGCATTGATAGCTGGGATCAAAGTACTCTAAACATGAGCATGAAAGATGTAGTTCTAACAATGTCGTGGTGGTGGCACGGCAGATGCCATGGGTAGGCTTAAGTTGGGGGCCGAATGGGTGCTTGTGGTCACCGGGGAGGGAGTACACAGTCGAGCCATGCATGAAGAACACGAAGAACTCTCCAGACTTGGCAATTCGATTGATTCCCCAAAGATTACAAGTGCTCCTTGAGCTGTTTTGGCTTGAGTTCTCAACACTAGTTCCCTACTTGGTCCAACCTCCTTATACTACTGCTATGCCCTCCCTTATATAGGCAGTGCTAGCTAGCTAATACCCCTTTGGGTTCTAGGGTTTACTGTTTGGATCTTGGTCCCTACAACGTGGGCCGGGTCGTGGGCTTGCCCTAAGCCCAGAGGCCTGGTCCATAAAGCTTGACAGCTAACGGTCTTATGGTACGCTGCTTCTTGTTCTTTTTGGCGTCATGTCGTTACTTTGTACGTCAGTGCATGCTTTGGGCGTCACCCGGCTCCTTTTGTGTCACCCGGCGTCGCCCTTCTCTTTTGACCATGCTTTACCATGGTCCCTCCTGAACCTTACTCGGAAAGGTGCCACGTGTCCTCCTTGACCCGACCTTTCCTCGATTGACTCGGCTCGTTGGTTCCTGCAAGGGTCACAACTTTGTCCTATGCGGGCCGACATAGTATGTATGTCGACTTTCATGCTTATCTTACCCGGCCGCTCTTACCCGGCCTGGTTCGTTTTTTACTCGGAGCCAACCTAACTGCGCTATGTTTCCCCTCTCGTGACCCTACCGGGGGTTATCCCCCAAACATTAGTCCCCGAAGCTGGTGAGGTCTAGCAGTTTAAGCTGTTAGGCGTCCCCAGGTTCCTTTTCTGTGAATGGAACTTAGTTTTTGTCTTTATCTATCTCTATTTCGCACCTTGCCGGGTTAGTCTGACAATTTCGGGTCAATTCTTTGACTTCTTGGCTCATTTTTGTCTCGAGCCGAGTTACTTTGGCCAATTCCGAGTCATTTTTGGTGCGCTTCAGTCACTGACAGTTGGTAATCATGATTACTTGCCTCAATTTTTGTTCCAAGCTCTGGCGACACAGTGACGGCTGCGCAGTTATTCCCCGTCACTGTGGCAGTCCCATCGGTCTGTGCCTCTTGTCCTTCTAGCCGTGACGTGGCACTGGTTTTTTCGTGTATCCTTGGCTACGTGGTGCTTGCTGATTGGATCTCCCGGCCTGGTACACGGCCACACGCTGGCCACACGACACAGATTGATCCCACGACCGGGTTTTTTACTGCCCTTAAGTAGGGGTTGGGGTTTCCACTTCCCTCACGCCCGTTCAGTTTTCCCTTGGCCTTTCTTCTTCCTTGCGCCCGCAAAATCGAACTGCCCCCTTTGCAGTTCCTTGTTCCTCTTGCTCTTGTGCTGCGATTGTCCCTGTCCTCTTTCCATTCCAGCACGGGTCCTCGCTGTTCCAAGCCTCTCCTTTCCGTGGGGGAGACAGACTCTACCGATCTCATGGACGCTCGCGACAGCGCTGATGGTGCTGAGGAGCAGGAGATTCCCGCCGGCGAGCGCGGTGGCTGGGAAGGCTCAGAGGTTTCCACCGAAGAGGTGGAGTGGCTCCACTCCACCAGACGCATTCCACTGCAAGTGGATTGCCGTCTCCCCTCCTGTGAGATCTCCCCCAAACCTCAAGCTGGCGAGCGGGTGGTTTTCCTTTCCCACTTTGAACACGGTTTTTCCCTTCCTGTGAGCACCTTCTTTTCCTCGTTTCTTTCTACCTTCCGTCTACAGACCCACCATCTTCCTGCCAATGCGATTGGCTCTCTTTCTTGCTTCATCTCTGCTTGTGGAGCCTACCTTGGGATTTGGCCTACAGTTCTTCTGTGGGCCAAGTATTTTTGCTTTAAAGTTCAGGTTGTTCCCCAGCCTGAAGTTCTCCATGCCGAGAAGAAGCCAACTCGGTGCGGTGCTGCCAGCATCACGCCCATGAGGGATTCTATCTTTGCTCGGGTTGCTGGTATTGATTCTTGCAAGAAGTGTCATAGAACCTTTTTCTATGTCAAAAACAGCGGGTCCACTGATAACATCCGGCTTCCCCCTTTCTCAGATGAGGTTCCCCACAAGAAACACTGACAACTTGACCCGCGCGACCAAGATGCTGCGGTGAACAAAGCCAACGCTATCATGGAAAGGTTGCTGTCGCCGGATGAAAACTTTCATCTCGCCGATTCTGACCTCATGTGCACCTTCATCTCACGCCGGGTAAGCCCCCTCCAAGCGAGGAGATACAAGATGTGCTTCATGAGTGGGTCGCATGATCCCACTCGGCATTCCACTAAGGAGCTCACCCATGAATCCATTGCCCGCCGAGTAAGCTCAATCTTTAAACTGAACTTGGCGGATGATTGGGCTTGGAGTTGCCCTCCGTTTAGCCAGGTCAGGCCTGTCCCCTAGGTAAGTTTTCCGGATTACTTTCTCGCCGAGTAGGCTTTAGCTCTTTTGCCACTCTTTAGTTTAGTTTTTTAGTTTCTCATTCTGTTTGTCCTTCGCAGAATCTTCTTCACCAGGTTGATGACAGTACTGTCCCTCCTGCTGGCTATAACGGAGATCGCTCTGACTCGGATGAGTTCGAGTATGACCTGGAGTGCTTCATGCCCATCTCGCACACTGCGGCTGCTTCAGCTTCGGGTAAGAGTCAATCTCGCAATCCCTTACAAGATTGGTCTGATGATGATGAGGATGATGATTGTACGCTTTTGGAGGTATATGCCTTGTGAGCTTAATCTCTTTGCTTATCCGAGTAAGCCCGTCATTTACTTATACAGATGGCTAGGTACATGA
The DNA here is from genome assembly GCA_023614405.1 of Avena insularis. NCBI lineage: Eukaryota > Viridiplantae > Streptophyta > Magnoliopsida > Poales > Poaceae > Avena > Avena insularis. The sequence continues at coordinate 37,288,076 of CM042687.1, forward strand.
CGTTCCTCCTCTCGCCGTGGGTGGAGTCCGCAAGATTCCCGTCGCTAAGCCGAAGCGACGCAGAACCTCCTCCAGCACTCAGCCGGCCAACAAGAACAAGCCCACTCCAGCAGCTCCTGCTGCCTCTGCTGCTGCCAGCCTGGGTGAGACTCGCCAAGCTGCTGGGCGCTGAGTCACACGCCGAGTCGCCCGTGACCCGATTATCACTGGGTAAGTTTTTGCACTTTGCCTTTTCTGTTCTTTTCTTTTTCATCACTGTTGTTCTCTTATATATATCTTGCTGTTTTCAGTGTTGCACCTTTGATGGCGAATCAGGCTGCTTCTAGCATTGCCTCACCTCTTAGGCCTGCGCCTCCTCCAGCTGACTCGGCGGCGCTGAGTCCTGTCCGGGTTGAGGCTCGCACTATTGAGGCTCACGCTTCTCAGTGTCAGTCAGACCTAGTGGGTCAGACGGCTGGCGCTCCTGTCGCCGGCCCGGAAAAACTTCCTGATCTTGGTGCCCGCGACTCTGGCGCCGAGAAACCTTCTGCCACCAGTTCCTCTAGCATCAGCCCTCAAGCTGATGTGAATGAATAACTTCCTGATCTTGGAGCCAGCAAAACTGCTGAGCCTAGTCAGGGGGCTCCACGTTCTTCTCCAAATCCTTCTGCTCGCTCTCTAATTCTGTCAAAGGGCTAGACCCAGCCCAAGGCTTCTGGCTCTACTCGCCCCTCATCTGGCAAATCCACCTCTTCCAAGCAAGCAACGCTAGTTTGCGCTTCGGGTTCTGCTCCTCAGATTTGGCCTCCTACATCGACGACAATGTTCGCTTCAACGGGTAAGGGGGACGAATCCACGGCTGCCGGGTCAGGTGATGGCTCCAGGGCTGTTACCCTCCATACTTCTGCTGCTGCAACCCGTGCCACTGTGGGAACCGCCCTGAAAACGGGTCAAGTTCTCACTCGGACGCTCAGCGGCAAGAGCCTTGGTTCGGCTGAGCCTTACGTCGTGGCATGGAATGCAGCAGGCGAGCAGGAGGTCAGCACTCGTGCCGGCAAGAAACTGAAGCTGGGCCCCAAGGCCGTCTCTGACATAACCCAGCAGGCCATTACTCTGATGGCCCGCGCCGACGAAATAAACGAGGTAAAATAACTTCTTACTCTTTTGTACTGTTGAGTATTTCCTTTATACGTATCACCTAGTCCCCGAGGTTACGATTGAGTAAAGCACTTACTCGGTCGTAAGCTCTCACCAATCACTTTAATCTTTGAATTCCCAGCTTGCATGTTAGAGCTTCGATCCCTAGCCCTCGAGGTTACTGCGGAGTAAGGAACTTACTCGGCTGTAAGCTCTTAAGCTCTTTGATTTCTTTATGGCAAACTCATGTTAGAGCTTCAATCCCTAGCCCTCGAGGTTACTATCGAGTAAGGAACTTACTCGGCTGTAAGCTCTTAAGCTCTTTGATTGCTTTGTGCCAAACTCATGTTAGAGCTTCAATCCCTAGCCCTCGAGGTTACTGCCGAGTAAGGAACTTACTCGACTGTAAACTCTTAAGCTTTTCTTTATTCGACAGGTCGCCTAACTTGACTCTTCCTTATTATCTGACTTCTTTGATTATCTTACACATAACGAGCGCACCAAGGTGCACCAAGCTCTCGTCCTGGCGCATCGCAAGCTCGAACTTGCATATGAGAAGCTACAGACTGACACCTATGGCCAAGGTAATATCTTTGCTCTTCCTCTTTTTTATTTGGTGTAATTTCCCTTGGTTCATCTTCTCATTTTTCCTCTCTCTCTTGTTCCACAGGCACTGCTCAGTCTACCATCAACGATCTTCACTCTCAAATCAGCGAGGCCGAGAGTAAATTTCTTGCCTTCCTAAGACAATAGCTGAAATTTTTCTGTTGGTACTGACAAATATTTGTTCTGAATAAGCAGAGAAGCACCAAGCCGAACTCCAGAAGGAGCGAGATGAGGTGACTCGGCTGAAGAAACTGATGGCCGAGACGGAGCAGAAGCACTTGGCCGAGGTGAAAGGGCTGAAGGAAGAGCTTGCCGAGAAGAGCGAGCAACAGGCTGCTAGTGCCGAGAAGACCAAGAGGTTGCTCGACGAGGCCGAGTCATCGGTCGAGTCGGCAAACCTGAACTTTGACGCCCTTCAAGCCAAGACCAAGACTTGGCATAGCAAGCTCGCCGCCATCAACTTCTTTCTCGGTAGTGAGTTCTTACTCTTTTTGCACTGTATAAGTCATTTTGGACATCTTCCATATGCCCTTGTTGTTTGCTAACTTTCTATTTTGCTTGCAGAGAATTTTCCTGAGGCCAACATGTTTGCCATCCGAGCCATGAAGAAAGTGAGAGCCGAAGCTGGTGCTGCTGCTGACGATGAGGTGTCCATGGAGGAGCTCCTCACAGCGGTGTCTGAACGGGTCAAGACCCTCAGGTCTTGCGGTGTGGACTTGCTCAAGTCAGCTATCCATGCGTTTCTCATGCTCTGGACGGATGAAGACCCACCCGAACTCATCGAGCCACTCGCCGACAGATTACTCCTTACTGAAGACCAGCTAGATCAATGGCGTGAGTCGGCCGGCCGAGCTGCAGCGGATAAGGCTCTCTCCTTCATGCTTTAATGGTACGAGGACATCAAGCTCGACGTTCTTGCTCGCATAAGGGGAGATGGCAAATGGATGAATGATCCGGAGCTGATCAAGAAGCGTCAGGAGCGAGCTTATGCCATGATCGAGTATACCATGGTGCACGCTTGGTGTGAAGGGCCCAACTTCCTCGACCTTGGTGACCGGCTCGTCGAAGTTGCTGATGAAGAGGGTGGCGACAGCGAAGCAACCGAGTCAGATGATGCAGATGACCCGGCCACAGATGCCCCTCACCCGGCCGATGCTCCAAGCACCACTCCTGGTTCTGAGAATGCTCCTTCGAGTTCTTCTGCACCTTAGGCTAAGCAACACTCGAACTTTGATCAGATCCCTGGTATGCGGGTACATATGTAACATACATTGCACTTAAAGTTTGACTATGTGCTTTTGGATAAGCTTTATATATCTGCCTTATGTTCTAAGTGCGAATCATTCAAGAGCAAGTCCCCGAGTTTCATTTTGCCTTTTCACCTTTCCTTGCCTTTGGCCCCTGTCTACCTTTTTCAGTGTTCGACATTAGGGTCTCAAAGTACGAAGGATATAGTTAGCGGGTATGAAACTTGGATAACTTGGCCGAGATGACTCGACACGTAGTATAACGCGACCTACAGAGAGTTAGGCAAAAACTAAAGCCGACTCGTGTTTCTCCTTTGTACTTATCCAACATTCGTGTTTACCCGTCTTACATCTTTTCCTCTTTCTTGCCATGAAGCCGTGTTTTCGGACAACAACATAGACGAAGAGTTGATTTCTTCCGAGTAAACACTACTTGTTCCGAGATAAATTTCGGGTATCACGCCAGCCGACATAAAATAACTGAAATGGAAAACTTAAGGGGAGCCCCCGAGTCAGTTTTTCGAATCATACCATTTTATTATTAGCACATAGCCGGCAAACACGTCCGACATATGAGAGTTCGAGTGATACATACACTGCTTCTCCTAAGTATAGAAAGGACGGAGCAGTGCCACATTCCATGGCCTTTTGGTTTCATCTCCTGACCTGTCCGCCTTGTTCTTTTGCGCTTCACGAGCGTCTATGAGATAGTGGGAATCATTGTGCAATGCTTTGCTTACAATGAATGGACCTTCCCATGGAGGTGATAACTTATGCATTCCATCTGTGTGCTGCACCAGCCTTAGCACCATATCTCCTTCTCGAAAAACACGAGGTTGCACTTTCCAGCTATGGTAGCGTCGGAGATTTTGTTGATATATAGCGGATCTGGAAAATGCCAGTTCCCTTGCTTCTTCGAGTAAGTCTACTCCATCTTCTCGGGCCTCTTTTACCTCGGCTTCTGAGTATTCCCTTATCCTTGGCGAGTCATATTCTATGTCGGCAGGCAAAACTGCTTCAGCCCCATATACAAGGAAAAATGGCATATAACCAGTTGATCGATTCGGAGTTGTTCTTAGGCTCCACAGTACTGAGGGTAGTTCCTTTATCCAACAACCATGTGATCTCTGGAGTGGTTCCATTAAGCGAGGTTTTATCCCGGACAGAACTAAGCCATTAGCCCGTTCAACTTGTCCATTTGATTCTGGATGGGCGACTGATGCCAGATCGAGTCTTATTCGGTGTTTCCCACAGAAGCGAGCAAAAGATCCTTCGGCAAAGTTCGTGCCATTGTCAGTGATCACACTGTGCGGGTAACCGTATCTGAGGATTATATCCCTTAAGAATGTAACAACTGTTTTACCGTCCAATTTCTTGTTTGGTTTCACTTCTATCCACTTGGTGAACTTATCAATCATGACCAAGATATGAGTCATACCTCCTCTTGCTGGTTTGAATGTTCCTACCATGTCTAGGCACCATACTGCAAAAGGCCAAGTGATTGGTATAGTCTTCAACTCAGACGCTGGTAAATGTGACTTGGATGCATAGTATTGACAACCCCTGCATCTTCTGACTAACTCTTGCGCTTGTGCCAATGCGCTTGGCCAGTAGAATCCATGTCAGAATGCCTTGGCTACCAACGCTCTTGATGACGCATGATGCCCGCACTCTCCTTGATGGATATCCAATAAGATCCCCTGGCCTTTCTCTGAGTTGATACAGCACTGCAGTACACTTGTCACACTTCGCTTGTAGAGTTCCTTGTTGATTATGGTGTATGCTTTTGCCCTTCGTGTTGTTTGCCTTGCCAATGTTTCATCACTCGGCAAGGTTCCATCTTTCAAATAACGGAATATTGGTTGTGCCCACGTTGGTATTAATGGTGCCAGGTCTGCTTCAACATCAATGTCCATCGGTTCCGCCGACATATGCTCTGCCGACATAACTTGAGGAGTCCCCGAGTGTGATTCGGCGACCCCTGAATTGAATAGATCAGTCCCCGAGTGACTCGAACCTACCCCTGAGTCAATATCCATTGGCACTGCCTCTGATTCCTGGCTCTCCGGGATGACCCTAATTGATTCGGACTCCGGTGACGGCTTGATCGATGGCTTCCTGAGATGCTCCAATGCTACCCCTAGTGGTATCGCTTGTCTAGATGATCCTAGTTTGGATAATACATCTGCTGCCTCATTTTCTGCTATAGGAATGTGATGAAATTTACAACCGTCAAAATTTCCCAAAATTTGTTGCACATGGAAGCGATATAATGCCATGTTTGCGTCCAGCGCATCCCAATGTCCAGACACTTGCTGAATCACTAAATCCAAATCGCCAAAACACATGATCCTTTTGATACCAATTTCCTTGGCTACTTTAATGCCATGGACAAGTGCTTCATACTCGACAACGTTGTTAGAAGCAGCAAAATGAATCTGCAGCACGTATCTCAGTTGATCCCTCTTTGGAGATGTGAGCACTATCCCGGTGCCCAGACCCATTTTCGTCTTGGACCCGTTAAAATGCATTTTCAAGTAATTCGGATCTGGCAGTGGTGGTTCGTACTGCATTTCCATCCAGTCCACAAAGAAATCTACAACAGCCTGAGACTTTATTGCATCTCGCATATCATATTGTGGAGTATAAGGTGCCAACTCTATGGCCCATTTGGCGACTCGTCCGCTGGCATCTTTGCTGCCCAATATATCCGAGATAGGTGCCTCGCATATTACCCGGATTGGGTGTTCTTGAAAATAATGTTTCAGCTTCTTTGCTGCCATATATACCCCATATGTCATCTTCTAATAATGCGGGTAATTCTATTTCGAGACAGAGAGCACTTCGCTCAAGTAATATACCGGTCTTTGGACTGATTTGCCCCCTTCTTCACGCTCAACCACCATTACTGCACTTACAACTCTATTGGTTGCAGCGACATAGAGCAACATTGGCTCCTTGGATAGCGGTGACGCTAATATTGGTGTTGTTGCCAACATTTTCTTTAATTCATGGAAAGCGCTATCAGCTTGCTGTGTCCATGTGAATTTGTCTGATTTCTTCATCAGCTGATATAGTGGTAGAGCTTTTTCACCTAGCCGAGTAACAAACCTGCTCAACGAGGATAGGCATCCAGTAAACTTCTAGACATCATTGAGGGTTTTTGGCAATTCCATTCTTTCGATGGCCCTTATCTTTGTCGGGTTAGCTTCGATTCCTCGGTTGGATACAAGGAATCCGAGTAACTTGCCAGCCGGGACACCAAATGTACATTTTTCCGGGTTAAGCTTCATCCGGAATCTTCTCAAGTTTGCGAATGTTTGACGCAAGTCCTCAATTAGAGTATGAATTTGTTTGGTTTTTATTACCACGTCATCGACGTATACTTGAACATTTTTGTCCAATTGATCTTGCAAGCATTTTTGCATGCATCTTTGATATGTTGCCCCTGCATTCTCAATCCGAATGGCATGGTGCGATAGAAATAAGCCCCGTACGGGGTGATAAAAGCTGTCTTTATTTGATCATTTGGATTTAGTGGAATCTAATGGAATCCTGAATACGCATCCACAAATGACAACAACTCACACCCAGCAGTAGAATCTATGACTTGATCGATCCGAGGCAGAGGAAATGGATCTTTTGGACACGCCTTATTGAGGTTCGTGTAATCAATACACATGCGCCATACCACTGCCACGTTCGGGTCGTCTTTTTTCTTCTCGAACAAGACTAGATTTGACAACCAGTCTGGGTGCAGTACTTCCATGATGAATCCAGCAGCTAAGAGTCTTGCAATCTCGGCAGCTATTACTTTCCTCCTATCTTCGGCGAAGCGGCGGAGGGGTTGCTTCACCGGCTTTGCATCTGGCCTTACATGAAGAGAGTGCTCAGCCAGCTCCCTCGGAACTCCTTGCAGATCTTGAGTGGACCATGCAAAAATGTCCCGATTCTCACGGAGGAAGCTGGTGAGCTCGCTTTCCTATTTGTCTGTTAGGCCAGCCCCAATGGTAACTGTGCGCTCTGGGAAAGTTTCATCCACCTAAACCTTCTTGGTTTCCTTGGTAGTTTGAAATGACACGCTGCCATGCGGGTTGGTGAGTGCCGGCATGGACATTTGTGCTGCCTTGGCCAATGCTGCCACCTCCAACATCTGACTCTTCTCTTGTGCTATGACGAGTGACTCGGCCAGTGAAGATCCGGCTGAGGCACAAGCAATAGATCTTTTGTAATCTCCTTCAACTGTGATCACCCCACATGGGCCTGGCAGCTTCATCTTCAAGTAAGCGATGTGAGGAGTAGCCATGAACTTTGCCATAGCCGGCCTGCCGAGTAAGGCATGATATGAGCTGACCAAATCCACCACCTCGAATTCTATGGCTTCAGTGCGACAATTTTCTCTGTTGCCGAATAAGACGTAGACCCAGATCTTGCCAATTGGCTCACATGACATTCCCGACACGATACCATGGAAAGTTGTCTTAGTCGGATCCAGCATGTTCATGGTAATGCCTAACTTGAGCATGGCATCCTTGTACATGATGTTGATGCTACTGCCATCATCGATTAACACCTTTGAAAATTTCATGTTGATATCTAGTCCCATGAATGTTGGATCCAGAACTAGAGCGTATCCTCTAGGGGTTGGCATGATCTTGGGGTGATCTTTTATACTCCAAGTTATTTCTTGCTCAAACCAATGCATGTACTTGGGAATTGCCGGCATCATGGCATTCACTTCCATCATTCGTCGCTGCTGGCTCTTCTTGTCATTTGGCTCTATGACAAAGACAACATAGCTCTGGTGATGTTCTCTGTACTCATTTCTGGTTCCATGGCTGACATGGGCATCGTCACCTCTTGGATTGTGCACTTGATGCACAACTTCTCTTCTTTCTTGATTCTGATACCTCGGCTGCCTGTTTTCATATCTGTTATCCGCTCCTACTGCTTGAGCATTCCCTCCTGTAAGTGGTGGAGGGGGAGGTGGTGGAAGATGCTTATTCGGCGAGTCCACTCTATCTCCCTTCTGAAACCAAGTGCATTGCCTTGTTGTATGATTTTCCGGCTTACTCAGACTAGGCGTGTGAAACTTACACGGTTGATCCAGCATCATCTCGTAGGTGTATTTTTTTCGGTCCTGATACTGCTTCCTATGATCGTATGGCTTTTGACGTCATTCTTTGGCACCCATTGTTGTTGACCATTTGTCCTTTGACGCTGACTGCTTCCAGCATCTGGATGATCCTGACTCACGGCCGTAGCCTGAGTCGAACCATACATGTAATCCGGCCTCTCGTATCTTCTCTTGCTTCTGTATTCGGATCTTTCCTGGCGCATTTGCGACCCGGCAACATCATAGATCTGAGTCTCAGTCATCCCGTCTGCCGACATGAGCAGCGGCTGAGTCAGATCTCCTAACGCATACGAGTCGGCGATTCTTATCGTCTCTTCCAGGCTTGCCGGCATATCTCTTTGTAACCTTTGCCACATCACACTTCCATGTCTACATCCTTGTGCAAACCATGCGATTGCTTGTGACTCGATCACCCCTTCACAAGAGTTACGCATCGTACACCACCTTGTGAGGAATTCCCTGTCTGTCTCATTCGGTCTTTGCTTGCACATTGCTAGTTGTTATGGGAGATTCGGCCTCTTGTAAGTGCTCGTGAAATTGCTCACGAAAGCGTCGTGAAAATCGATCCAACTGTTGATGCTTCTGGGTGGCAAATTGTTCAACCATACCCGAGCTGGTCCTTCCAGCATCTGCGGCACGTAACGTACTGCCCATCTCAAGTTTCCCTGTGCGATTTTCATAGCGGTTCCATAATCTATGAGCCAGTCCTCTGTCTTTGTGCTTCCATCGTACGTTTTTGTCCCTCTGGCCAACTGGAATTTTGGCACCGGTGGCTCCTTCATGATCCTTGGGCCAAAACACGGTGGACCCTGCGGACCTTGTGATTCAATTATCTCTGCCATTTTTATGCGGTCAAGCTTCAGCCTGACATCATCTGGCTGAAGGTTCCTGCCTCCGAATCTTGCTCCCATTGCTTGATATGCATGATCCGGCAGCTCATACCCATCATTTACCATGGCCGAGTAACCATCATTATACTTATTCGCATTCGGGTCAGTAGGCTGTGGAACTGCCTTTCCCGCGCTTTGCTGTCTTCTTTCTGGCTGAGCTGCTGCGTGATTCGGAGCCGGATTTCCTCCTCCTGCCGACTGAGTTGCGCGCCGATATGAGGCGCAAAATTTTGCCCTCCGTTGTCGTTTCTCTGCCCAATTTTTACCTAGTTTTCATTTTCTCGGGGATTATTTCTCTTTTCCCCTTGCACATGCGCCGGGTTTCCTTGAATCACTACCGGATCATAGGCGACCATCTGCTTGTTTCTTCCTGAATCCACACTTTTTTATTTTCTCGGCCTGGGCGCCGCTCCGGGTGAGGATGTTGTGTGCCCAGCCAATCTTGCCGGGACAGGAGTCGCCGAGTGAACCAGATGTGACCTCCCTGCTATACCCGGATTTGCTCTGTAATATGCCTCATTCAGCATGCTGGCTGCTTTCACTAACTCATTGACTCGTTCTTGCTGCCTTTTCTTTGCTTCCCCCTCCAAGTGGGGTAATTCTGCCATTGCTGCTTCCGCTGCTCGTAGATTAGCTGTTGCTGTGTTGTACGTTGGCCGCATGGCTGTCTCACAGCTGTTCTCCGATGTTATCTTTGATGTCGCATCTGCCAGCTCTTCGTTGAGGTTCTTTCCTCTAAATCTCATTGCATCAAGCCGGGTCTTTGCGCCCTTGACCCGATTCGCCGATTTAAGCTCTCGGATGGTGATATCCACGTCCTGATGTAACTGTGCTAGCTCTTTGGCTTTCTCCAGGACTTTTATCCTGGCCTCCTCCAACTCGGCTTGCATACGTGCCGAGTCAGTTGCATGTTCCACTGGCTCTACCAACTTGTCTATCGCTTCCTGCAGCTCCTTAGACCTCTTGCTCCTAGCTATGTTTTCTGGTTTTTCCAGCGGCGCTTTTGCTGTTCTCACAGCCCTTGGCGTTTCCTCATGATTTCCTCCCTCTACGTTCTCATTCACCACTGGAACTACTGGAGGAGCTGCGGGGTTTGGTGCTGTCATCATTACCTCCATGGAGACGAGTTGGTGAAGTTTCCCAACGACAGGAATCACTGGTGGATCTGGAGCCAGGATGACGCGCTCAGGATATGCGCGCTCCACGCCACCATGACGTAGACCTGGTGCTCGCCGAACTTGATGAAGCGACCATCCCTAGGGAATGGCCTGGTCCCGAAGCATGCCGCGTTGTCACTGACGAAGTTGAGCGCTCCAAACCTATGGATGAGGCCGGAGTAGACGCGCTCGCCGGTCTTAGCGATGATGTTGCCCGTCCGGATGAAGACTCCATCAAGCACCTGCTTCTGCCCCAAGGTGGGCGCCAACTGTCGTGGTGGTGGCACGGCAAATGCCATGGGTAGGCTTAAGTTGGGGGCCGAATGGGTGCTTGTGGTCACCGGGGAGGGAGTACACGGTCGAGCCATGCACGAAGAACAAGAAGAACTCTCCAGACTTGGCAATTCGATTGATTCCCCAAAGATTACAAGTGCTCCTTGAGCTGTTTTGGCTTGAGTTCTCAACACTAGTTCCCTACTTGGCCCAACCTCCTACTACTGCTATGCCCTCCCTTATATAGGCAGTGCTAGCTAGCTAATACCCCTTTGGGTTCTAGGGTTTACTGTTTGGATCTTGGTCCCTACAATGTTGGCCAGGTCGTGGGCCTGCCCTAAGCCCAAAGGCCCGGTCCATAAAGCTTGACAGCTAACAGTCTTCTGGTACGCTGCTTCTTGTTCTTTTTGGCGTCATGTCGTTACTTTGTACGTCAGCGCATGCTTTGGGCGTCACCCGGCTCCTTTTGTGTCACCCGGCGTCGCCCTTCTCTTTTGACCATGCTTTACCATGGTCCCTCCTAAACCTTACTCGGAAAGGTGCCACGTGTCCTCCTTGACCCGACCTTTCCTCGATTGACTCGGCTCGTTGGTTCCTGCAAGGGTCACAACTTTGTCCTATGCGGGCCGACATAGTATGTATGTCAGCTTTCATGCTTATCTTACCCGGCCACTCTTACCCGGCCTGGTTCGTTCTTTACTCGGAGCCAACCCAGCTGCACTATGTTTCCCGTCTCGTGACCCTACCGGGGGTTATCCCCCCGACAAACAATAAGACATAGTAACTATGTTGCAACATGAGAGGATAGAGACAAAAATCATGAATAACAATGCATTGAAAGACGTTTGTTTGTTTCACATATAGAAAACATAGCATGTGTGGCATTCAGCTTGTCCCTCATGAAGTAGCAAAACATAAATGCATATGACACCTTTAAAGTTCATAATGGTGACTAGATACAAATAGTTCAACAACAAGCAATATCAACATTATGAATCAATCAATAAGTTTTGGGACAATGCACATAGAACTAAGAATGACAACTATGCTCTCTTAATTGGTGCCTAAGGATAGAAGGTGGAGACTCAATATTAAAGTGGAAGAAAGACCCTTCAAAGGGAAGCAGGGATTTCAAGTTTCATAAAGAGCTTCTAAAAATTATGATACTTGTTAGCTTTCAGCTCTCATTGCCCCTATCATAAGCATATTGAAGTGATTAAGGTTAAAGTGAACAAAATATGGAGTATATGCTTGACAAAGTATAAGTTGGCAATCTCATGTCCCTTGAGTATGAGGGCTGCTCCTGATGTTACTCAACTTTAGTCACCGGTAAGTTCTTGTCATAGTAAGTACATGTGTATCATAGAGAACCGTCAACGGGGTACCTCTTGCCCCATGACACAGGAGCTATCCCATATCAAAATGAGAAGGCAAGCAGACAATGAGCATATCAGCAATATTCTTATTTACCATGGGAAAATGGTTATTTTTTCTCTCTTCCTCTTTTCTCATTTTTTTTCTTTTTCTCAATCTCTTTTTTCTATCTCTCTTTTTTTATAAGAAGAATACTTCATAGATTGCTCACTATGGTGATGCTGCAAGTTTCCACCATGATTTGGCATGGCTTAGGCTAGCGTCCTAGGCGTTTCTCTAACACACATACATAACTCCATGGACTTACAATCTCCCCTTTTATTTCACACCGACGACATCCGCAAACAAAAGATCATGATATCAACTGGGTAACAAGCATAGGTGCAATGTTGACAGCGTTCCCCATGACAACATGGTTCTGCTAATTCCCAACTTATAAGTGCAAGCATATACAACATATATGACACAATGGTTCAAGTTTATTAGGGGCAAGAAAAATAAAGTGTGCCATCAAGTTTGTGATAGCTTTAATCACTAACTTTCACATAACAAGTTTAATTTGGATAATAGATAAAACAAGAATATACTTGGAATGGTGTAACACACCATGCATATGAATTTATAGTGGACACTTTGGAATAACTTGGTTTCTTGGGAGTTGGATACATGAGTAGAGCTTACTCAATACAAGTGGAGGCTAGAAAAATACTAGGAGCGACCAACTAAGAGAGCAATAATGGCCATAATCATGCAGAGCGACAAAACATTATCAATCAAAGCATAAAGTGGTACCACAAGTCAAAAACTAAATGATCATAGAGGCTAGGGTGACTGGTTCATAGTCATAACATGGTGTAAGCATGTGCCAAGTCAACCCAAACAAAGCATCAAAGGAGAATACCACAATATTATGCTTTTGTATGCTAAAACAACGCATGATTCTTTTAGGGCACACTAAGCAATCTCAGTTGTTTGGAACAAGTCATGCTACAACAATAATCACTAAGCATATGGTCAAAGCAACATCTAGCATGACATGATAAAGTCTAAGCCATAGTCAAAGCAAGCTCCCTTTTGTATCACTATAAGCATAAAGCTTTCTATTCTTTTCCAACACCAATCAACTTATTTGAAACAACTCACAAAGATAATAATGAATAAATATCAGTGAGCTTGTATCACAAATCCACAAAGAATAACTAAAAAGCTCTAAGCAAAAAGCACAAGAAAACTAAAGCTAAACGCAGTGCTAGCAAAAGAGAACACTCACGGAACAATAAGAATGAAAACTAGAGTGTTTTAGGCAATGAAAATGGAGTGTGTCTCTCTCCAAAAGAAGTGTGATGTGATCCAAACAAAATTTTCAAGCAAACTAAGCAAACAAAAACCAAAAACGAAAACTAAGACGCTCCAAGAACAACACAATAGTGCATGAAAAAATAAAAACGAAGTGTCTAGAAAGACCTGAGATTTTTATTGATGAAGAAGGGGATGCCTTGGGCATCCCCAAGTTTTGACGCTTGTACCTCTTGAATATTTATTGGTGTGACATGGGGTGGCATCCCCAAGTTTGAGATTTTGTCCATTCTTCATCTCATTACATCATTCTTCCCTTACACCTGAAATTTTTCCTTCATACAAAACTTCACACAATCTTCATTAGCAACATTAGTGCATTCAAAAGTAATAAACCTTTGGGTTTAGTTTTAAAACAGAAAAACTTTCATTAAAAACACAAGCTATTGTAGCAATTCCCTCAAAAATCTCAATTTACCAAAGAGAACCCAAAAGGAAATCAATAAATAGGCAAATGCAATTAAAGGCAGAAATCTGTCAAAACAGACCAACAGGTGAAAACCGATTTTTTCGAAGACCTTATGTTGCTCAAATCGAAAAGTGTTAACTAAAGTTATATAAAAACCTAGGGAATTTACTCATAAAACTACAGCTCAATCCTACATACAGAGATTGTTCACAAATGTTTACAGTGAAGCACAGAAATCTGTTTCGGGACAGCAACTTCCACAAATCTTACTTCTATCTCATTAGAGGTTATTCTTTGGCACAAAAATCAAACTAAAAGGATAAGGAGATGTTATTACAGAAGTAATAACTTCCGAGACTCAATAAAACTATTGGGTTATCTCCCAAGAAGTACTTTTCTTTAACGCCTTTAAGTTAGGCTTGATAGTTTGAGAAGATGCTCACATAAGAAATATGAATTGAAGTAAAAGAGAGCATCAAGAAGCAAATTCAAAACACATTTAAGTCTAACACATTTCATATGCATAGGAATCTCGTAAATAAACGAGTCATGAAAGCACAAAGCCACAAGCATTGGAAAGCAAAACAAGTGCAACTTCAAGATTTTCAACATAAAGAGGGGAAACTTAATATTGTTGAGATACATAAGACCATGTTTCCCTATCTCATAATAACTTTCAATAGTAACATGAATAAAATTAACAATATAAATATTACATAAAACATTCTTATCATGAGCCACATGCATATAATAATTATTACTCTCCACATAAGCATAGTCATTCTTATTAATTGTAGTGGGAGAAAATTCAACAAAATAGATATCATTATTATTCTGATCACCATAATCATCAAATATAGGAGGCATATTGTAATCATAATTAATTTTCTCCTCAATATTAAGTGGACTAAAAATATCATATTCATCATTGTAATCATCATATATTGGAAGTATAGTATCATCAATAGAATAGATATCTTCCAAAGCGTGTTCATTTGTAAACATACCATCATTGGGTGGAACATGGATAGTACTAATAGTACAACAATTATTAATATCATCATTTTCATAATTGGTACCAAAGAGATTTTCAATATCAAAAGTAGTGTGCTTTTCGCAGTCATGATCACTACTATAGGTAACAGGCATAGAAACATCATCTAGTTTAGACTCATCAGCAAAAACTATGATAGGAGCAACATGCTTAGGGAAAGATACCATTTCCTCTCTCCTTTTACTCCTCTTCTTCCTCCTCTTCTTCTCCTCTTTAGGAGGGAGAGGATTGAAAGGAAGCTTCTACACATACCCTCGTTTATTGTTAGAGACAATAGAAGAAACTTTGGAGGATTCCTCCTTTTCATTAATAAGAAAAAAACTCATACCAGTCCTATCATATTTTGGTAAAATATCATCTTTATAAGATTTTATATGTAAGTATTTGCGTGGAAATTATCAACACAATAAAGATGACACCCATGCAGGACGCTATTCATACCAAAAGCACTCATGTCTACCAAAGAAGTTTTTCTTGATAACTCTTCACACCCCAAAAACAATGTAAGTTCATCATGTTGATAATCAATAATCATGTTATCACAATACAAACTTGCAGGATTATTATGGCCTGAGCATTGAAAATTGAAATGACCAACTTCAAAGCAAAGTTCACAAATAAAAGGATAGAGGGCATATTTTTTTTACCAAGATCATTTAGAGCCTTATACCACGTTCTAGTTTTTTATTCCATTGGGTGATACAATAATCTTCTTCGATTTGATTCTTTTCGCAAGGTCTATGCATTCCACAAAAATTAACATGCTTATAATAGTATTTTCAGAAGTTTGAGCATGTTTATTGCAATCGTTAATAACATTTTCATTTTCCATGCAAGTGTCTTTAAAAGGTTCATGATACATGTCCCATTTTTATTTATGAGCATTAATATTAGAAGTAAAGGTTCTACAACAATCAACAATAATTTGAGGATCAAGACCATATTTAGCACTAAGCTCTTGA
The DNA here is from genome assembly GCA_023614405.1 of Avena insularis. NCBI lineage: Eukaryota > Viridiplantae > Streptophyta > Magnoliopsida > Poales > Poaceae > Avena > Avena insularis. Next base: position 37,303,657 of record CM042687.1, read on the forward strand.
AAATCAGTAGTTTTAGCGAAAGACTTAATGCAATCATACTCATACTTTATACCTGGTTCTTTACCTTTGTCATTATCCCAATCTTCTGTATTGTTTTGAATTATTTCAAGAAGATCCCCTTAGCTTTGAGCTCCTTACTTGTAAAGGATCCCTCTAAACAGGTATCTAGATAGTCCTTGTAATGTCCTGAAAGCCTTGCATAATTTTTTTAATAATAATATTACTAGAGATCTCATGAATGGGACATTTGAGCATTAGTGACTTCAGTCTCCCCCAAGCTTGGGCAATACTTTATCCATCATGAGGGTGAAAATTATAAATAAAATTCCATTCTTTATGGATTTCATGAGGAGGATAAAATTTAGAGTAAAAGAGAGATTCAAGTTCCTTCCATTCCAAATGATTAGGGTCATATAGTGACTTATAACACTCCCTTGCTTTGTCGCTAAGTGATAAAGAGAATAGCTTCCTCTTAACTTGGTCCATTGAAATACCTGCACACTTGAACAACTCGCATAATTCATCGACAAAAAGCAAGTGATCACCAGGATGGACAGTTCCATCCCCAAAATAGTAGTTATCCATAACACGATCAATTTTTTTTGTAGGTATTTTAAAAGGGAAACTTCCAGTATGTGGCTTTAAAATATCACAAGCATCATTAGAATTACCACATATGAGAGATAAAGTATCATCAGAGCAAATTTTCTTCCCTAAAGCCGGGGAACTAAAATGATCTCTTTCATAAAAACTAGCTTCCCCAAGCTTAGATGTTTCCATATCATTATTAACAATGGTGTTCAAAAAATTCATACTAATAACATTGCTATTAGCATGCAAAGAAAGTTCCATAGGTTTTTTAATTTTCTCTTAAAACACTTCATGTCCTAACTCAAGATAAATACTATAAAGCTCTCTAATTTTTTTTGTTTTCCATTAAGCCTAACTAGTGAAAACAAGAAACAAAAAAACAAAATTGCATAATCTAAAGGAAATAACTTTGAGCACTCACACAAGAGTATGTGAGTACCTTTTACCTTACCTCCCTGGCAACGGCGCTAGAAAAGAGCTTGATGTCTACGCACTTCTATTCTTATAGACAGTTGTTGGGCCTCCAAGTGCAGAGGTTTGTAGAACAGAAGCAAGTTTCCCTTAAGTGGATTGCACAAGGTTTATAGAACTCAGGGAGGAAGTGGTCAAAGGTATCCCTCTCAAGCAACCCTGCAATCAAGATAGAAGAAGTCTCTTGTGTCCCCAACACACCCAATACACTTGTCAGGTGTCGTCGGGGAGTCAACAAGTATGCCATACGGGGTCCTGGTGGCGGTGGAAGGATGGGTGTGAGACGTCGGATGTTCCAGGAGCGGTGAGCACAAGTTTACCCAGGTTCAGATCCGACTGTGGTGATCGGATCCTACTCTTGCTAGCAACCCAGTCATATATCGGAGTAAGCCGGATGTTACATCGGATTACAAGATTAGTTCGCCTGTGCGAGTTGGTTGTGGTTGTGTGTATTGCGTTGTGCTGGTTGTGCCCTAAAGGATCCCATAGGGCCGGTTTATATAGTCACCAGGGCATAGGGTTACAGGAGAGACCTATCCGGCTATGTTATAGATTCGGTAACTAGATACAGCTTGGACTACAAGTAATACTACAGGCCTAAGTCGATAACTCTTCTGGGCCTTGTCGTAGCCAGAACTGGCTCCTCCTATTTCTCTGACTGGGCCACCCGTGAAGCAAATCTCTAACCCGTTGGTGGGACACCCTGGTTAGCGAGTCCTGTGGGTATACCCGGAAAGTATATCCCCAACAGTAGCCCCCGGAAGTCTCCAAGATCCAAAGTCGGATAAATCATCTAGTTTGATGGTTTCTTCGTCTTGAGAATCTTGAGGGGTTCCCGAAAACTTCATTCAGTAATGTAGGATTCCGAGTCAGTTGAGTTGGATATATTTTATTCTGACCTTAATCTTTTCCTTGCTCAGTTTGAAACATAAGACGGATTTTTCAGTGGCGTGCGGACTGACAACTTTTCAGACCAGGCCCCGTCACTGACAGGAGTCCTATCAGCACGACCGTTAGTGGGTCCGCTCCTTACGGAACAGAACGCTATTTCAATGCCTGCGCGAAAATCGAGGGGGTGGAAGAGTCGCGAGGAAGCTAACTCCCCCTCTCCTATACGCGTGGCGATAACCGCGCGTGTTAACGCACGAATCTTGACACAGAGACAAATAAAAGAGAGGAGAAAACCCTTTCTCTCAGATTCACCTCTCCATCGATTCATTCATTGCCTCCTCATACTCCTCAAGCACTCTGCACCCGTTCCCATCTGCACATCTCAAAAAATCTCTCCCCACCAGTCCTTTTTTCTCCAAGATCAATGGCGTCTGCCTCGACCTCAGGAGCGGCGACGGGTTCGTCGGTGGCGCATGAAAGTAAGATGCGGGGCCTCTAGATCCCTAGCGCCATGGATGAAGCCGAGCTCCAGGTCATGGAGAACGAAGGACTCATCATCGCCGGCGCGTGGCGGAGCGCCTCAGGGCATGTTGTTCCCGCCCCGCGCGATGGCGAGCGGGTGCTGTTTGGCATGCACATCGACCGCGGCCTCAGCTTGCCACCGTCGGACTTCTTCGTCGAGGTCCTCAATCATTACGGTGTGCAACTCCATAACCTTCCTCCCAACTCCCTACTCGAGCTTAGTACTCATGCAACTTTGTGCGAGGGGTTTATTGGTATTAGGCCAAGTCTCACTCTTTTCCGGTACTACTATGGTACTCGAAAGAATTCCATTAGCGCTAGTGTGCCTTACACCACCGACACCCTTAGCTTAGTCCTTAGGGGAAACCGAGTCTATCCTAGGATTAATGCTAGTGAATCCGTCAAACGCTGGGACGGAACCTTCTTCTATCACAAGGATATTCCGGCTCCTGAAAAGGCGGAAGGTCTTCCGACATTCACCAACGGTGCCGCTTCCCACCAGAATTCATGGGACGCAGAGGCGCCAGAGCTGTCGGATATCTTAATCCTCGCCAAAAGGAGGATTGAGTTTTTGATGAGGCACAAGGGCCTCCGCGGATCCGACTTGATCCATTGCTGGTTGGAGCGTCGGATCCAGCCTCTACAGCATCATAGAGATCGCCTCATGCACTCCTTCAGCAGCGACAAGAAGGATAGTATGCGGGTCAGCCCAAACTGGATTCCGGCGAAGGACTACAATACCCTCATGGAGTAGTTGATCAAGGAGAGAGTGGAACGAAATGTTCTGGATGTCTCCCTGAAGATGTATACGTCCAACCGTCCTCTAACTCCGGTAAATATTTCGACTCTACTTTTTGTGTTTCGTCGTCCTTTTCTATTCTTTCTGTGACTCTATTTTTATTGACACTTTTCGACTTTGTTAGCTCGATAAACTCTCCGAGTCTGAGCTAGCTCCACTAGAGGATATCCTTCAGACGATCCGGAGGCGATGGAGGATGATGAGGTGCAGGAAGTTGCCGCTCCCGCCTCTAAGAAGCGCAAGGCGAAAGAAGTTGTTGTTACCACTAGTAGCCAAGTGCTGCCAGTAGTTAAAAAGCAAGCACCCTATCTTTTATTTTCAGTACTTTTGTACCTTTATTTCTTTCCAAAGAACACCTGATATTTAGGATTTTCATGTTCTAGAGCTAAATCAGCTTTGAAGAGTAAGATCAAGCTGGACAGCAAGCCGGTAAAGCAGACGCGTCAACAAAAGCTTGTTATCTCTCCTGATGTGCCACCACCAACTCCATCCAGTACTCCATCAGCACAGAAAGCTTCTGAAGGGAATATGCCTGAGAGGCAATAATAAAGTGGTTATTATCGTATTCCTTATTTATGAGAAATGTTTATTTCTCATGCTATAATTGTATTAATACGGAAATGTTAATACATGTGTGTTTAATAAACAAAAAGGAAGTTCCTAGTTATGCCTCTCTTATAAACTAACTCGTTGATTAACAAGATGATCAAATGTTTCCTGATCATGGACATTGGGTGTTGTTAATAACGAGGTCACAACATTATTGGAATGGTGTGATGAACATTATCTGAAGTATACCACTATGATCAAAGTCATTGAGTTTATATTGCTATAACATCATACGAAGTAATCGTAATCCTTAGACCATGAGATCATGTTAATCACTAACACTGGAAGTGTATCTTGATAACATCAAACGTCACACCGTAACAGGGTGACTATAAAGATGGGTTCAGTGCTACAAAGGTGTTATGTTGAGGCCCATGGATCGAGAGTGGAATTTATTCATCCCGGTGACGGATAGATATGCTCTCGTCCCTCTTGATGATATCACATTTATTAGCTTGCAAGCAAGTGATTTGATCACTAGAATGTTATATCACGGGAACAAGAAAAGAGTACATGTCGATAACGAGATAAAACTAGGTATGGAGATACCGATGATCGAATCTTGGACATGTAATATATAGCGAAACAAATGGATTGAGTAACATGCGTATAAGGTTCACACGATCATAGAAGTCATCGTTGAATATGTGGGAGTCAGTACGGATCTCTAGGTCCCGCTGCTGATTATTGATCGGAGAGGGGTATCGATCATGTCTACATTATTCAGGAACCGGAGGGTGACACACTTAAGGGACGACGACACCATTCAGAGCAAATGATATGCCAGAGAAAGAAAAAGAAAGTGCAGGAATTTATTTCACTAGACACCGAAATCGTTTCCGTTGAAATTGGTTTTGCATGTGAAATTGAAATGTTGTAAGGGGTTTTATGTGAATGTTTGTTAATTAAAGTAATTAACAGAATTCTGAATAAATAAATAAAAGAGTTTTATTTAATGAGAGATTGCATTAAATTTGGTGGAAATTTAATGGAGGTGAGTGGAATTTTGAGTGGGTGGCTATTTATGTGAGTGGGAGGTCCACCCACATGAATATGGAAGAGGTGGGGGCACCTCCATGGCTGCCATGCCTTGGGAGGGGGCTGCCCTCCTCTCCCTATAAAAGGCACCCCATTCCCTCCTCTCATCTCACACCTCCTCGCGAAGGATCTCTCTCCCCCTTTAGAATTTCCCCATGGTCTCGGATCAGCGAGATACATGTTCCCGGTGGCTTTTTCTGGAAAGAATTGTTGCTTACGCTGCTTCGCTGGAGCGAGGGTGCGGAGGTTGTCGGGGTACCTGGACGTGTGTGCGATCACGGATGCACCACTGCTTTGCGGTGCTGGTCTGGATGGTGTTGGACCTGCTGGACCGGATGTACTTGTTCTCGATCTTGAGATCGGCAAGCGTTCGAATACATCATCCATGAGTACAACCTTGTTAATGCTATTCGGTCTTCGAGGGTATGTATTCTATGGATGTATATCCACCTATTGCTTGTATCTAGTAGATAGATCTTGGTACATAGTTGTTCCTATCGTAGGAATTTTTTTGTTTTCTATGCTGCGAACCATACAGTGGTATCAGAGCCGGATCTATGCGTAGATGCTTTGCACAGGTAGTACACATATGTATATGTGGGTGATGATGATCATGTTATTGCTTCTTAGTTATACTTTGGATATTGGTGGCATAGTGGGATGAAGCGTCCCGGACAAACTTTACATGTCCTCGCACATGAGACCTGTTCCATGCTTGACATGCAACTAGTTTTGCATAAGTTGCTAGCAGGTGTCTGTCTCTCCTACTATAGTCAATATCTAATTTGCAACGAGTTGTCAAAAATTTGGTTATCCTCATTGTGGTTGATGTTCGTAGGTAAGAACGGTTCAATCTTCGGAAGCCCTAAGCCACGTAAAACTTGCAATGGATAAATTAGAGGCGTCTAGTTTAGATTGTTTCTGGGCTAGTGTCATGATATGGTGATGTTGTAAGTAAAAGTGTAAGTCGATACTCTTACAACACACATAACGTGTAAGTTCCATAGACCTTGGCCTTACACATAAATGAATGATGAGGATCATACCACGATGCACATGATGGATATCAACTACAAGAACCATATCATTTCACTTATTAACATGTGATGTTTGTTGCCTCTTATATTGCTAGTTTGGCATTTTATTAGCATGATAAGATAATCCCTCATTTATATATCAAGATAAAAATGTGTTCTTCCTTAAGTATGCACTGACAATGTTTCGTCTCTTCAAGACATCACGTGATGATCGGGTGTACTTGAATCCACGAGCATATCTCGGGTGTAAGACAGTTTTACACACGTGAATACTAAGGTTCTTACTTGGAGAGCCTAGCATGTACAAACATGGCCTCAGAACACGGATCGAAAGGTTAAGCATGAGTCATATGTTTTGATATGATGACCATATGGATGCTCGCCTTTGAAGCTACACCGACTCACGTGATGATCGGACTTGGTGTAGTGGATTTGGTTCATGTAATCACCAAAAGGACACGAGGGATGTCGTTTTTGAGTGGGAGTTCATTTCTAATTTGGATTAGTAAAACTCAATTTATCATAAATTAAATCAAAGTGAATTTGCATAATTTGTTGTATTCATTGGCATTTGTAACATCCTAGATTTTATATTAAGGTGTTACTAGAAGCATGCATCATCCTTGCATCATTGCATCATACAAATTAAAGTTACACCAAAAACCCTACCACCAAACCCTAACAAGACCCTAATAAAAATACCTCTTTATGAGCAAGAAGGGGGTTACTATGCTTAGCCTTCCTAAAGCTATGTACAAATGTTATATTCTGGTTCTATGATGACCACCTCATTATTACAAAAATTTAGAAACTGGTTTCATTGTTTTTGGACTTGCCTTGCAAAAGTTATTGAAGAAAAGACAAAATATAAATTGCTAAAGGGATAAAAAAAACTTAGAGCCTAATCTACTGGGATGGCTGCACTGACCCTACCACAAGACGCAGCATCGCTAACCTAGGCTGGCCAAGATGCAGACCGCCAACCCGCCAGCTCCCGCTGACCGCACAGGCCCACTTGTCATCTTCTTCTCCCCGTGGAAATCGGACGCCGCCGTTTGCTGAGCGAACTTCGGCCGTTTTGGAGAGGTTTCCGTGACCCCCTAGCCAAGTTTCTTCGCCCATATAAACCCCGCGACCCCGCCGCTTCGAAACCCTAAATTTTTTCGATCTACCGCCACCGGGCTGCCTCGCCTCAACCACGTCGGAGTTGCCGCCGCCGAAGCTTCGGTAGGTGAAGCTTGTCGGCGAAAGGGAGCTCCCCTTTCCCTGATTTCTTCCTTGTCGAAATCCTCTCGCTCGACCATCACTCCTCATCCGTTTTTCCCCTTGTCTAACGCAGCACGGCGACCCCGATTTCTCGCTGTTGTTCCGCCGAAGCTCGCGAGGAATAGTGGGCCACATCAGCTGTATGAGGAAGCAACGCTCGCCACCGTCCGTGCCAAGGGAACCGCGGGGAACTGCTGATCGCCGTCGACCACTCCACCTCCCCGGGAACCACCCAGGACGCTGCCGCCCGTCACCACCGACGCCACCGCCGCCCATCGCCGCCGTCGCTGCCCTGTAAGTCACCGCTGTCTCCCGCGTCCGTTAGATCGAAAATCAGCGGTTTAGATTAGATCTTCTTAGCGAAGGGGTACCGACGAATCATGCTGCGTCTCATGGCACACTCGCGTTAGCGCGCCGCGTCGCACCGCGTCGCCTAGCCGGGCCAACCAGGAGCCGCCACTTGTCGCGAATCGGTTAGGGTTAGGTTTTAAATTGGCAGATTATATTTAAATCTTGCGAAATTCATAGTCATTCAACCACTTGGCCAAAAATCACGTATAAGATACCGTTGAATTCACAAAATTGTGTAGAACACAGATCTGAAATAATTTTGCGAGTCTGCAGTAGTATTTCTTGTGTAGGATTTAATCTCTAGATTGGAGTATTTAATTCATAGAAAATTAATCAGAACTCCGTTTTAGTTGATTCTTGTTGTGTTTTCTTTGTTTTTACGATGCCTACTGTCTAAAATACTAAAACCTTGCTTAGGATCTTTAGATATGTTTCGGGGCTGATTTGTTGGTTGGATCTCCTTATGAGCCTATAAATTAAAGTAATAATTCAAATTGATTAAAATCTGTGGGAAAGTGATACTAACAACATTCCCAACACTTTACCAACTCAGAAAGTTTATCTTGGTAAAATTGGAACACAATCTTGCATATTACCATGTTGCATGCATGCATAATTTTTCCGTGGCAATGTTTTGTGCAAGTTATGATTAGATCTATGTTTGTGTTTTGATAAATTGTTTGGAGAGTGCGCTGAGGAGTACTATTTTGTAGAGTGCTGCTCGGATCAAGGCAAGTTACACCACTTGTTCATATTTTTGTCCCAGTTCTTATTCTATGCATGTTGACATGGTTATACCCTACGGGTACGTGACTTCAGCATACCTGGTCCAGCCCAAGGAAGACCCACAACAGACATACGCTGGCCCATGAAGATTTTCGGGTGGCCCAGGCCCATGACGCCTTCGGATCCTTGGAGAGCAAGACTAGCATAGATAGGAAATTCAAAGGGGTAAAACCCTAAAACTTGTAACCGACTAGGACTATGCCCGGGACCTGCCTAAGTCTATATAAAGGCCAGGAGGGCACGTCCTAGATCTCTCGACTCATACTTTCGTACACAGCTCCACGCCAGATCGAATCTGCGCACCTCAGAACCTTCCGGTTCGCCGTAATCAAGAGCGCATAAGCAGGAGTAGGGTTTTCCCTCCGGGGGCCTGAACCTGGGTAAATCTCGTGTCCCCTGGTTGCTTGTCTGTTAACCGTGCCACGATCTCCAGCATCCCCATCTTCTCCAAAACCCAAGTCCATAACAATGGGCATTGACGAGATTAAACCTCGTCAATTGGCGCCGTCTGTGGGAATCGGGGCTGCTGATTGTGCGATCGTGACGGTTCCGACCCGATCGATCTACAACTCCGCGGCGACGGAGAATCACCTCCTCTTCGGCGCTTTCGACTTCACCGCCCACTCGCCGGCCACCATGAAGGATTTCGAGCCCGTAGGCGACGGACTCGAAATTTTGTTCAGGAGCTTCTGCTTCCAGGTGGGACAAACTGGCACCCTCCGCCTTCCTGAGCGGGTGCCCGTGCCATCAATCAGGCCCGCCTCGTGGGCTCCACACCCCGTGCCACACACGTCACCATCGACACATGAGTTATACAACAGCAGCAGCTGCAACTCCGATCTATGCGATCCACCTTCGGATGAAGGGACCTACGGTTCCGGATCTGAAAGCTGCGGCAGCAGCGAACCGATCTACGAGCGCTACCTATGCGCCGCGGTCATCCAGGAGCAACAAACGCCTAACCCGCCGCCCAACACGAACCCCAACCCGCAGGACGGAAACGGCGGAAATGGCGGGAACAGAAGAAGCCAGTCTCCCCCACCCAAAGGGGAAAACAACGGCCATGTCATCCAACTTAGCAAAGAAGGATGGGTCCAGGCACGCCGTGCCGTCGCAGGCGACATAGTCCTGCCTGTGGACGCACCACGTGACCTACTGATGGCGTACCACTACCTCCTCATCGAGGAGCACAAGAAGCAAGTCAAGATGCAGGAGACGCTCGATAAACACAAGCAAGCAGCCTCTGAGTCCAGTGCGCGACGAGCTGCACTTTCCGCCATGGCACCCGGCTCTAGCACGAATGGAAATAAGGGAAACAAGCATCGCTCACGGGTGGAGAACATGGATCCCAAGGAACGCCGTGATGTGACCCGAACTCTCCACACGTCGTTCATGGATATGGATGCCGACGGCAACATCATCCCGAAGACACCGCAAGCTGCGATCCTGGCAGCCACTGCGTATCTCGTAGCCCACCAACCTCCAGAAGGGGACCCGAAAAGAGCCATGCATAAGTCCGCACTCACCGGACTCGGACTCATCGGAGCTGCGCTCCACGAAGACACTCCTGCGCAGCCAAAGAAGAAAGCTCCGGCCAGGCGCGAACGGAGCCCCACCCCCTCATCAGAAGAGGAAGAGGAGCACGATCTTCCTCGAAGGAAGAAGAGATCGCACCGCCACAAACGCGACTACGACGCCAGAGACGCGCTTACACAACGCAAAATCGACAAAGCACGCGCCAAACGCGCATGCTCGTCTGAATCCGAGATGGATGAAGACGAAGGAGAACTCTGCGGAGCTCGATGATTCAGCAGATCTGTTCGGAGAACACAGATGCCACGCAATTTCAAGCTTCCTTCAGATACTCCGAAGTTCAACGGCACGCAAGATCCAAAATCCTGGCTCAGTGACCATCTATCATCCGTCAAGCTTCACAGAGGCAACAAAAAAACCGCCATGCAATGCCTTGCCTGCAGCGAACGCTGGTGCAGCTCAGCAGCCTATCATCAGGATCCATCCGAAGCTGGGAGGAGCTCGCTTGCAGCTTCATCCGAAATTTCAAGGGCACCAGCAAGAGACCCGCCTCAATCGAAGAGTTGCGAGCCTGTACTCAGAGAACGGGGGAATCTATTCGCTCGTACACATTACACTGGTCTACCACCAAGAACTCCGCAGCACATATCTCCGAGGAGAGGGCCATCGACGCCTTCAGAGACGGCGTCAAACGCCAAGATTTCAAGGAGGAACTTGGGCGTGTCAAGCCCAAGACACTCGACCACCTCATGGAAATTGCCAACAGTTGGGCAGACGGCGAAGATTGCATCCAGCGGGCGCAATCAGATGAAGAGGACGACTACGGCCGAAGACGTGAACGCCGCAGCAAGAGGAGATCGCGCGTCTACGAGGACCGCGACGGACCCAACATGGTCGCGGCCGGCTACGCCGACCGCCGTAACGACAACAGCCGCAACAGCGGAGGATACCGCGGCGGAAACTTCCGCGACAACGGACGACCAACGCAGTCGTGGCAACGCCGCGACCGCGACAACGGACCCTCAGCATTCGACAAACTTTCGGGTCCATGCACCATCCACTTCTACATCGACAAACAGGATGGCAAAAAGAAAGCCAGCCACATGCTCAAGGACTGCCGCGAGTTCCAGAAACTCAGCGAAAGCATGGTGCAGATGAGGCAGATGAGGCAACAAGCTCCAAGCTCTAGGTGAAATAGCACACGGAGCTCCTCCACCGCCACCTACTGGAGGCCCAAACCAACCAGTCGCACCAACGCAAAACAACGCCGGGGTCGGATACCCCCACCAAAGGGAGCACTAAATATGATCCAGAAGGGACGCCCCACAAACAGGGTGCAGAAGAAAATCACCCGACAAATCAACAGCGTTGCAACTCACTGCAATCCCTGAGTACCTCAGCGGATCGGAGTCCTGCATCACATTCACTCGCGCGGATCACCCTTGCCAGATCCCTCGCCCAGGTCATGCTGCCCTGGTGCTGGAGGCGCAGATCGGAGGCTTCGAGATGAGTCGCGTCTTCATGGATGGAGGCAGCGGCATCAATCTAATGTTTGCAACCACTCTAGCAGCTATGCGGATCCCACAATGCAGCCTGGAACAATCAGACACAACATTCCACGGCATTGTCCCACGAAAGGGCATATTCCCCCTGGGCAAAATAGGGCTCGACGTCATCTTCGGGAAGCCGGACAACTTTCGGCAGGAGCGCCTAGAATTCGAAGTGGTGGACTGGCCGTCGCAATACCACGCCATCCTGGGGCGTGTAGCATTCGCAAGGTTCCTGGCCGTCCCACACTACGCATACCTACTACTCAAGATGCCAGGACCAAGGGGCGTCATCACAGTCCACGGGAGCTTCACCCGATCGGACCAATGCGACAGGGATTTCAACAAAATCTCCCGCTTTTTCGCATGCAAGACGAGCTTGTAAGGCTCCGCGAGGTGACGGACAATGGGCTACCCCCAGTCACAAGGCAGAACGCACCTGACATGTCCTTCGACTCCACCGTCAACACCAAGAAAGTACAGGTCCATCCGACGGATGCCTCCAAGACGGCCTTGATCGCCAATGACCTCAGCACCGCATAGGAAGGCGCGCTCGTCGAATTCCTCCGTGAGCGCTGGGAAATCTTCGCCTGGTGTCCTGCGGACATGCCAGGAGTTCCCAGGGAATTCGCCGAGCACGCACTCAATGTCTTTCCAGACACCAAGCCAGTCAAGCAGTCCATCCGAAGACTGTCGGAGCCACGAGCCGAAGCTATCGGCAAGGAAATCAATAGACTACTCGCTGCAGACTTCATCAGGGAAATCAAAGAAAGCGAGTGGCTTGCAAACACGATGATGGTCCCGAAGAAGGACACGGACATCCTGCGGATGTGCGTGGACTTCACGTCACTAAATAAGCATTGCCCAAAGGACCACTTCCCTCTTCCACGGATCGACCAGATCATCGATTCGACTACAGGTTGCGAGAAACTCTCCTTCCTCGGCGCCTACTCAGGCTATAACCAGATTCGACTCAAGGTCGAAGATCAAGAGAAAACGGCGTTTATCACACCGTTCGGAGTATTCTGTTACAACACAATGCCCTTCGGGCTAAAGAACGCGGGTGCCACGTACCAGCGATGCATGCAGGCCTGCCTCAAGGACCAGATCGGTCGCAACGTCCAAGTCTATGTCGACGACATAGTAATAAAAACCAAGGAGGCAAGGACACTTATCGACGATCTCCACGAGACGTTCGACAACCTTGATCGCTACAGGATCAAGCTCAATCCAGAAAAGTGCGCCTTCGGCATCCCCTCGGGTCAGCTACTCGGGTACTTCATCTCTCAACGAGGGATTGAGGCGAACCCGAAGAAAATCAGAGCCATCATGACAATGGAGAAGCCGAAAAACCTCAAGGGCGTCCAGCAGCTCGCAGGACGAGTAGCGGCACTAAGCAGGTTCATCAGCCGCATGGGCGAGAAGGCCCTACCATTCTACCACCTGCTGCGCAAGGCAGACAAGTTCGAGTGGACACCAGAAGCCAACCACGCATTCGAAAGCCTCAAGCGGCTCCTCTCCACCTCTCCAGTTTTGGTCACGCCAAAGGAGCGCGAGCCCCTGCTGCTGTACATAGCAGCCACACACTAGGTGGTTAGCACCGTACTCGTGGTCGAACGACCTGAAGAAGGCAAGACCCACGGGGTCCAGCGCCCAATTTACTACCTCAGTGAGGTACTAACACCAACAAAGCAGAGGTACCCTCACTACCAGAAGCTAGCCTACGACATGTTCATGACGGCTCGACGGCTGAGCCACTACTTCCAGGAGCATCAGGTGATGGTCGTTAACGAGGCACCCCTGAACAGCATCCTGAATAACCCGGAGGCCACAGGACGGGTGGCCCTGTGGGGCATCGAATTGTCACGCTTGGACATCGTCTACGAGAAGCGACACGCAATTAAATCTCAAGTCCTTCCAGACTTCCTGGTACATTGGATGGAGCTGCAGCTGCCAGACACCCCAGATATGTCGCAGTCATGGACAATGCACTTCGACGGCTCCAAGCCGGCGAGCAGGCAGGGGTCTTATCGACCTCCCGCAAGGCGACAAGATGAAGTACGTTCTTCGGATGAAATTCAGAGCCTCCAACAACGAGGCCGAATACGAAGCCCTCATCCATGGCATGAGAATGGCAAAGATATGCGGCGCAACACGCCTGGTCATCTACGGTGACTCCAACCTCGTTGTCCAGCAGACGATGAATGAGTGCGATGCACACGCCGAAAACATGATCGCGTACCGCGCGCTCTACAACGCACTCGAAGGAGAATTTGACGGCTGCGAGCTTCGACATGTTGGAAGAGAGAGCAACGAGGAAGCCGATAGACTCGCCAACATCGGCTCCACTTGCGCAAAGGTGCCACCAGGTGTGTTCCTTAAACAGATCTGCGTGCCATCCATCAAGCGCAAATTCCCCAAGGGATCACCCGAAGAAGCAGAACACTCGGGAGCTACGCTACCCGAAGGACACAAAGGACCCGAAAAGCTAGACACAGAGGTAGCCACGGTCAACCTAATGCAGGTCATGGCAGCCGAAGAAACTTGGACGCGACCATACCTCCAGTTCTTGATAAACGGAGAACTGCCTGACAGCCCGACAAATGCCCGGCGCATATCTCGTCGGTCAAAAGCCTTCACCATCATCAACGGCGAGCTGTACAAACGCAGCATCACGGGTGTACTACAACGGTGCGTCACCATCGACGACGGCAAAGCCATACTCCAAGACATCCATGAGGGCATCTGCGGCCACCACGCGGGCAGCCGCTCCCTTGTCGCCAAAGCTCTACGAGCAGGATTCTACTGGCCAACGGCCATGAGCGACGCAAAGGACATCGTCCTAATATGCAACGGATGTCAACGGTTCGCCGACAAACCGCACGCACCCGGGTCCGAGCTCAGACCCATACCCATAGCCTGGCCTTTTTCTCAATGGGGCCTTGACATGATCGGCAAACTGCCAAAATCCTCGAAAGGGGGACACGTCTTCCTCCTGGTCGCAGTCGACAAATTCACCAAGTGGATCGAGGCCATGCCAGTCACCAACCAGAAGGGCAAAACCACCGTCAAATTCTTCGAGTCCATTGTCTACGTGTTGGCATCAGACGGCATCATCACCGACAACGGATCGAACTTCATCTCCGAAGAATTCCAGGACTTCTGCGAAGGCCTTGGGATCAACATCACGTATGCCTCAGTGGCACACCCGCAAACAAACGGGCAAGTGGAAAAGGCCAACGGCCTAATCGGCGCCGGCATCAAGAAGCGCCTCATGAGCTCACTCGAGCAAAAAGCTGGAAACTGGACGAAAGAGCTACCATACATCTGTGGAGCTTACGGACCACGCCAAACAGCTCCACCGCTACACACCGTTCTTCATGGTACACGGAGCCGTGCTACCACCGGCAATCGCCACCAGGCCCCACGAGTCGTCGCTACATGCGAATCCACGGCTGCACTCGAAGATGCCGTCGACACACTCGACGAAGCACGGGATATAGCAGCAGCTCGATCAGCGGTGTACCAGCAGAGTCTCCGCAACTACCACAGCCGTCGGCTGCGCCCAAGGTCCTTCGTCGAAGGAGACCTCGTCTTGCGACTCAAGCAAAAGCGACCGAATAAATTCGAGTCACCATGGGAAGGGCCCTACGCCATCACCGAAGTCATCCCAGGTGGCGCCTATCGCCTCAAGCACGTGGAGTCTGGAGTCGCATACTCCAACCCATGGAATATCTCGCACCTGCGACGATTCTATCCGTAGCAACCTACCCCCTTTTTACTTTCAATAAGGCTTTCAGCCAAGGCTACTCAGCCGAACAATGTACCTCCTCCATTACGATATAAATGAAGCTAAGTGTCTCGCCCCAAAACTTCAGTTCGCTATTTTCGCAACTTTACTACATGCTACATACGCACTCGGGGGCTCCCCCCACCTCACGATTTCGTCGACTGAGGATCAAACGTGTACACCTGAGTAGCTGACAACGTCAGGCAAACGAAAAGGACACGTACTCAACCAAAGCACTGCGTGCTAACAACAAACAAACCTTTACAACAAAGGGCACAACACCCAAATAAATATACAAATTTTACATCTATCTGTTTATTTTCAGGTCCTACCTATTCTAAAGAATAACCCGAGCACGCTGCTCAAACAAATCTATGACCTGTTCGGCATACTGTCTTACAGCTGCGTAATGCGGGCGCATGTCCCACTCACCGCCGTCCGGCCGAGAAGGTGGCCCAGCTGCCACAGCAGCCAAATCTACGTCAGGACGGTGCACCCTCACAAGAGACAAAGCAGCCTTCACTCCCGCGACGAGCTGCTGCCGCACCAGCTCCTTGACATTGCTCGCACTCCGAAACTTCGACAGAAGACCCGCAAGGGTCGTCGGTACGGCATCCAAAGGAAACATGACGTGCAGCACCGAGGAAAGTGATGTCTGCACTTGGCGGAGCACCCGTGAAACTTGATAAACACGATCCTGCACCGTCGCCAGAGCCATGGCGCGATCGCGATCCATCCAGAAGAAGCCGCCGGCCTCCATGTCCTGTTGAGTCAAGCAATTGACCCGAACAGCGACACGCTCTTTTTCTTCCCTCGGAGCAAGATTCGCACCTGCGATAATCGCACAGAACAAGAATAAGGCCAGCAGGCTCATCCGAAGAACTGAGCTACAACTCGAACCAAAGATCAACTTACATTGCAGCTGCTCGGACAACCGAACCAGCTCCGTCATCAAGTACTCCTCTCTGGCTGCACCACGATCCGCCTTGGACTTCCAAACGTCGGCACGACCGCGTAACCCGAGCAACTCCCTCTCCAGACTACGCACGCGATCCCGAAGGAAAGTGAGCTGCGAGGAATCATCCAGCGATGGTCGCAATGGCATTGCGGATGAGGTGTCAACTGGGTCAGCACCCGAAGGAACCTATAGCTGTAGAAAAAGAAAGGAACACAGACATTCAGCCAAGGATAGAGCGCAACTCAGAGGAATTCATTAAACATATAAGGCCACTACGTGGCACAAGGATGGTATTCTTCAAAATATTTACAACAAAAGTAGACTACAAACTACCCTACGTCTACTAAGCCTAAGATGCAGGACCCTGAGTCGCCTCGGAGCCAGACTGCCTAGCTTTGGCCCCGCCCTGCTGCCGCAGTGCATACTCAGACAACAAATCAATGAGCTTGGGCCCATATCGCTTGCAGCGAGCAGAATAGGCAGCAAAGGCTACCTCGGATCCATCCGCAGCCGTCGGCATCCGAGAGGTGATCTGAGGCAGATCCAGCTCCGCTCCAGCCGCCATGGCCATCGCCAGCCCAACGGACGCGCCGATGCCCTTACGCTGCGTTTATGCAGCGCTTCGCCAGGCAGAGCCTCCGCTAGAGCATCCACATCATCAAGGGCTGCGCCCTTCGGGACAAGCTCCCTGTAGAAGCGACCAAGGACCTCCTTCGCCTTGGCAAGGGAGCTGACGACGGTGCTGCAGCGGTCTTTGACCGCCACAGCGGCATCATCTAGAGAACTCCCGTGCTCTAGAGCACCGCGGTAGAACTCGATCCCTGCGGCATCTGAGACAAATAAGAAGGAAAGCATGAAGAAAATCAGCACAGAAGAAGACCCGAAGAAAAAAGAAACAAGCACAAAACTAGCACTCACCCGAAAGAGCCTTGGCAGCAGCCATGAGCTTCGCTGCTACCTCTTTTTCACGAGCAGCCGCAACAGTGGCCAGCTGCTCCTCACGATCCGCGGCCTCCTGCTGCAGATGCTCCTTCTCTTCGGCTGCCTTAGTCAGCTCTAGCTCGAGGCGCTCTTTCGCGCCAATGGCGTCTTCGGCCTTCTGCTCCGACTGACCAAGGCTCTTCTTAAGAGCGTCGACCTTACGGAGAGAATCGTTATGCTCCTCTGCATTCAAGACAAACAAGTGTCAAATAACAGAACCAGGATACATAGGAGAGGCGTTGAAAGACAGATGGATACCTTGAAGCTGCCGAAGGTTCGCCTCCAGCGCCAGGCGCTCTTGCACCAGTCGCTTGGCCTCCTGCACAAAAGGCTGAGGAAAAAGCAATAGCAGTAAGAAAAGAACTTGGGGGCTACGCCCAACACAAAGGAGTAAAAACAAAATTCGCACACGAAGATACTCGGGGGCTCCCCCCGTGACATAAAGGAACTTACATGCTCTGATGGTGACTCCGAAGGTCCGCCCGCGAAATTCTGAGGCGCAACCACCTGCGCCTCCTGCACAGGAGGATCCGGAGCGGCGCCCCCCGAAGTCGCCACCGTTTGAGGAGGAGGAGACGCAATCTTCGACTCCCCCATCATCTCCCGCGCACCATCACTAGAGGAATCATGGGAAGAATGCCTGCGTACAAATCTATCAGTACAAGCGCAAAAATCATGAAGGAAAAAGGACAATAGTACAACAAGAAAACTTACGAGCCAAGCGAGCTCAGGTCGAAGACAGGAGGAGTCCTTCAGACTCTCTTCTCCTCTTTCTTCTCTTCCTTCTTCTCCTCCTTTTTCTCTTCCTTCTTCCGCTTCGCTGGCGGGTGCGGGGCTACAGCCCGCACAGGAATGGCAGGAAGGGGAGAGGACGAACCTCCATGATCATCACTATGACGCTCAAGGCCCAGAGGGTTCCTGGGAGTCGGAGGAGTTGAAGCATCCGAAGACTCGCTGGAGCTCCGTGCTCGCTTGCGCGTATGATCCTCACTCGACTCGTCGGCATCCTCCGTCGGGGATCGTGCCGACGGCATCTCGGACACGGACTCAACCACTTCATTATCCGGGCAGCCGGAAATAATTCGGGCAATGGAGGTACCATGTCCGGCACTTTGAAGCTCTGCAAAATCAGAAGGAACTTTGTTAGCAAACAAAGGAAATAAATGCACAGCCTACAAAAAGCACTACGTGCACAAATCTACACCTGCGGTACGGCCAACGTCGAAGAAAATGGAGGAGTTAGCGACTTCCCCGGGATTTCTTCTCCGGCCTTGAACTTCAGCAGCGCGCGAAGGGCCCTGTCAAGATCCCCCTCGGAGATTTTCTCACTCGAAACCCTCGTCGGATCGCGGCGCCCAGAATAAAGAAACATCGGGTGCGCCCTCGCTTGGAGAGGCTGCACCCGACGCTCAAGAAACGTCCGGATGATGTCAACGCCGTTCACCTCCTTCTCCGGAATCAGTTGGAGATCCTCCACCCGACGGTAAAGGGCCTCTATCTCCGCCACCTCACCGTCCAAGATTTGGTTCTTCCAAGACCTTTTCTTCTCAATCATTTGGGAGGGGTCAAAAGGAACAAGACCAAAATCTTGCCCGGGCACTACGGAGTCGCGGATATAAAACCATCGCCTCCGCCAGTACTGGACAGATTCGGACATGGAAAAAGAAAAGAAGAGAAGATTGGGGCTAAGGGAGATGATGCAACCCCCAATGGGATACACACCATCCGAACCAGACTGCCTCTTCACGGAATAGAGCTTCCGGAAGAGGCCAAAGTGCGGCTCAATGCCAAGCCAGCACTCGCAAAAAGTGACAAAACACGCAATGTGGAGAAGAGAATTGGGAGACAGATGATGAAGCTGAATCCCATAAAAGAAGAGCAGTCCACGGAGGAAATTGTGGACTAGAAAAGAGAACCCACGCACAACGAATGCGAGAAACATAACCCGATACCCAGATGGGGGACGGGGGATTACCTCATTGCCAGGAAGTTTCACGGCCTCCCTATCTTGCGGGATCAGGCCCCGCTCGCGAAGCTTGCGGAGATCGCTCTCCCGCGTCTCTGACCGCCGCCAGCCACCGTCGGTGACACGGGTAGCGGCGGTGCCCTTCTTTCCTCCGGCGGCGCTGGTCCCAACCGCAGATGAAGATTTCTTTGGTTTCCCCATCACGCTGCGGCGGCGCCGGCGGTGAAAACATAGAAAGAACGATGGAAATGTGGAAGGAAATCCCAGCACGAAGCAAGAATCGCTCGAGCGCAAGGAGGCAATGAACACAAGAACTGGTGCGGTGAAAACAAACCACGTTTTCCCTCAATGATTATAACAGCAAAGACGACGCACGACAACCGTTCATCCAGAAGACCTAACGCCAACGGCAGATCTGGCCGTACACGTGTCAACATCACAGCGAACCGCCGTTACCACGCCGTCCACTACGCGCGGAAATCGAGGAGACGCCGTAATTATCTCCACGCCGCGCGTGACCGGTCAATTCAAAGTCAGCAAGTGGGACCCACACTTCGTCCAGTCAAGTCATCTCTGGCGTAGCAGACGCTTGAGGTCATCGATCGTCAGCACTGACGTCATCAAAAGCTATACTAGCACCAACTACAATTCTTCGGCTCCACAGCTAAGAGTACTCACCCGAATCTTCGATTCGACTAAATACTCGGGGGCTACTCCTATCAGGAGCGCTGGCCGCGCACCCGGAAGATGAATAAAGACAAAGTATTTCTTCGAGTCCTACGTCGAGTCTACGACTCCACTACGGACTCGGGGGCTACTCCCATAGGGAGGATGAATTTAAGCATCTGAAAATTTTCGTGTCCTACGGACTTAACAACTGAACAATGCTTGATATAAAGTCTCTGCTCGAGTCTACGACTCGAACAGACACTCGGGGGCTACTCCCATAGGGAGCGCTGGTCGCGCACCCTATGAAATCTTCGACTGCGATCCTTCGGATCAGGATACAAAAAACTTTTTGGCAACTCTGCCCCAACAAAACGCTGAGTGAGCGACAATCTCCTTGGCCACCCGAAACACCTCCGCGGTGACAAATGTTCGGATGCTGCGTCTGTGACGCAAAGATAAGACCTACAGATATCATCTGGTGGCCTGGCAACGCACCCGACTGCGCTCTGCTAGTATGAATCCGTGCCAGCAGGTGCGATGAAAAATCCCGACGGACGCGTTGGGTACATCAATTAAAATCACTGGAATTCCACTCCTGTAAGTCCTCCGCGGCCTGAGTCGAATTACGCCAGCATATGTTCCAGGTCCGAGTTGAGGGACTCGAACCTGAAGAAGATCGTGTTGTTTCGTCCTAAGACAGTTAACTGACCCTGATCCGTCGGGTGAGTCAGGCACACGCATCAACAATCCCTACACACATATACTATTAATACATAGTTGCACCCGAAGGATGGAAGAGTCCTCAGCCGAATCTACGATTCGACTGATCACTCGGGGGCTACTGACATGGTTATACCCTACGGGTACGTGACTTCAGCATACCTGGTCCAGCCCAAGGAAGGCCCACAGCAGACATATGCTGGCCCATGAAGATTTTCGGGTGGCCCAGGCCCATGACGCCTTCGGATCCTTGGAGAGCAAGACTAGCATAGATAGGAAATTCAAAGGGGTAAAACCCTAAAACTTGTAACCGACTAGGACTATGCCCGGGACCTGCCTAAGTATATATAAAGGCCAGGAGGGCACGTCCTAGATCTCTCGACTCATACTTTCGCACACACCT
Source organism: Avena insularis (assembly GCA_023614405.1). Lineage (NCBI taxonomy): Eukaryota > Viridiplantae > Streptophyta > Magnoliopsida > Poales > Poaceae > Avena > Avena insularis. The sequence goes on from CM042687.1 coordinate 37,324,585, forward strand.
CCACGCCAGATCGAATCTGCGCACCCTGTAACCTTCGGTTTCGCCGTAATCAAGAGCAGACAAGCAGGAGTAGGGTTTTCCCTCGGCTGAACACAGGTAAATCTCGTGTCCCCTGGTTGCTTGTTTGTTAACCGTGCCACGATCTCCAGCATCCCCATCTTCTCCAAAACCCAAGTCCATAACAATGGGCATTGACGAGATTAAACCTCGTCACATGTGATCCTCAAAATTCTGTAGTATGCATGTGTAGGATGTTCTAGTAGAATTTTCTTAGTATTATTTTGCAAGTGCGAAGATTTTTGTAGTATGCCATGAGTAGCTCTATACTTAGGATTTTCCCTTCCTAATAGGTTCCCCTGTTTTTGATAAGTCCTTGCTATGCTATATATATAAAGTACCGTTGGGGGGTTCGAAAGATAAGAAATTTTCTAAGTATAAAGGCTCTCTTGAGCGATCTTTTCTTCTCAAATCCACTTCAAAATAAAAATAAGTTTTCTTCTGGGTGGAATGGTTGTCGGGTCAACGAGTGAGATTTTGGTGGAGGACGGCCGCCCAGGAATCAAAGAAGTCTGCCATGTTTCAGAATTCAGAAGCTTCCAGTGCAATCACAATACATATGGGCTCTGTCTTTGCCTAATACTTAGTGGGAAACCTCACCTGGGTACCAACATTTGGAGGTTCTTGGCACGGTTGGATCCAGAAGGTAGAGGGGCTACTAAGGGAAAGCCTCGCCATGGTCTTGTCTGTAAAAGGACCTGATCGTGGATTGTGGGTAAAGTGCACAAACTCTCGAGAGTATTGCAATTTGATCGATCAGCCGAGTTCACGGAAAAGAACACTTGAGCGCTTGAAGGATGGAGCCTCTGAATGATCTTCCTCTCTCTTTTCCAAACCTAAAGTTTTCTAAAAAACCAAGGCGTGAGTCATATCGCTATTGGGTGGGTTTTGGAAACTTGGTGAGTAATATCCAAGTGTTAGGTTGTTTGGACACTTGGTGAGTAATATCCTCGTGTGCCATTCGACCATATATTACTTAAGAAAATGTTTACAAAGTAGGAAAATTCTCTCTCTTTTTCCATACTTAAGAAAATTAGCTTTGAGCAAATGAACTCCACAGCCTAAACTAGCCTTGCATGTAGAGTTAGTATTTTTCTTTCCTTGGTGTAATTTGCCAATACATTCAAAGTATTGACCCAACTTGTTGGCTGCACACCTTATGTGCAGAATTCAAAGATTGAAAGGTGCGTAGGGATCGTGAGTCTACACTCAACAAGCCTCGGGCGTTGATGGACTCAAGCTATTTTATGTTTCCGCTGTTATTTGAGCTAGCTTAATGCTAAGTAAATTTCTAATAATTTCATACTCTGGATTCCTCGTGTAATAAATACTTTGTGTTTTACATGATATTCATCGAATGTGAGTGCTAGCTTTTGATCCAGGGACTAGCATGATATTCATCTTAAGTATCATGTTTGCCTCCATGATTCTTGATTTAAATATCGAGATTATCTAGGAGCTGAAAAAATTGTTTCAGAAACCATCATGTGTGGCAGATATAACGATATCTGAAACAATGTTTTGGTGGCAAGATGATAGAGTATAATATATGTTCTCATATTGGATGAGAATTTGCAAAGGTTGGAGATGCTAGACATCCTAATCATCCAAAAGGGTTTTGGAAAGTAACATTATACTCATGATTCGCCTTCATAAGCTACATTAGCTTGATCATGAAAGTCGTCATGATAAGGATGAGTAGAAGATGTATGTAAAGTGTTTAGTACACTAAAAGATTACTAAAGAATGGATTTTGAAAGAATGTCGATCATTTGATGATGGTGATATACTTCAAAGTGCAAGTCCAAAGGTATTATTATTTGATTATATACGCTTTGGACTATGTGTCATGTATATGGCGCCACTGTTGATGTTGATAGATACTTTTAAAAAGGAAAAAAATGCTAAAAGAGAATCTATAAAATATATTTGACAGAAAAGAAAAGACTGGAAATATCCAGTTTAGGTATATAGATAATATACATGTTATGGTTATATTCTTTGCTTGTTAAACAATATGGTTCTTGGGTATTGGATACCGAATTGGTTGGTATGAAATTTCATACAGAACGATGCAATTCAGGAACTACAATGGCCTAAGTAACTAGCAAGAGAATATGTGATGATGTTCATCGAAAATAAACAAGCCGTTGTTTGTATTTCTCGTTAACATCAAGGCTTGCCTTCAAGATTTGTTTTAATAATAGTTATTTAAATCAGGTATTATGAGAACAAAGATAGTAAATAATTACCGTATTCCATATAAGATGGATGATTTACAAATCTAGTTGGAGAAATCACATCCATAAAACTAATGCTAAAATATCAGAAGACAAATGATTACAAGGTCACTTACGAAGTGACATCGCCATTTAAATTATATTGGAAAGAAAACGTGAAGAAACTCCATTTTCATGGATTTTTGGAGTCTTTGATTTGATCAGGTGACGCTTGTGAGACTTTCCTCGGGATAATTAAAACTTCGTTCAAAGGCCAAAGAAGAACGATCGACTAAATTATTGGAATTTATACATATCGATGTATGTAGTCCATTATGTGTAGTCGTAAGCGATGGATTTCAACTTCATATGCTTTCTCCGAAAATTTGAGTGAATATTCACTTAATGAGAAAGAAGTATGAAATATTTGAAAATGTTCAAAGACTTTCAAGATGAAGTGGAAAATCATTGTAACAAAAAAATAAATGATTTATGATTTTATCATAAAGGCATCTATTTGAGTTGCAAGTTTAGAAAAACACCTAGATTTACATCTCCCGATACACCATAGGAATATGGAGAGTTTGAGATTTGTAATGAAACCTTGTTTGACATGGTTGGATCAAAGGTGTTATTTATAAAACTGCCATTATGATTTAAAATATTAAAGCTTTAGAGATTACTGCTTTTACACTAAAAAGAGCTCCATCTTGATCAGTTGAAATGACACATGTATGTTATGGTTTGGGGTAAAACCCAAGTTGTCCTTTCTTAAATTTTGGTATGCTAAGCATAAGTAAGATGTTTACAACCAAAGTCAGATGAGCATGTCTTTGTAGGTTATTTTGAATAACCATTTGGTATTCCTCCATAACACCGAGGACAAAAGGGCTTGTCGCTTGAAAGGTGAAGTTTCTTGAAAAAGGAATTTTTCACAAAAAGTTAAGTGGGAGGACAATAGAAATTTGATAAGGTTAACGAACTTAGCTATATGTGTTGAGTTGCACAGCGCCGGAAGATGTTCCGGAGGTAGCCAGAATGCTCTGATGACCCACAAGTATAGGGGGTGTATCGTAGTACTTATTATAAATAGGAGTGTCGAGCCCAACGAGGAGCAGAAGGTGCTGAATAGTGGTATGGAGCAGGAAATCCCTATGAATACTTAGCAAATGGATTTTTAGTGATTTTCTGACAAGGCAACAAAACAAGGAGCAAGTAACAAAGGTAACAAACAAACGGAGCAAGTGGCCCAATCATTTCTTAGCAAAGGACAAGCCGGTGGAAATACTTATAAGGACCAAACGTTCTCGAGGACACATGGGAATTCTGTCAAGTGCTTTCACTTCAAATAGCTGAGTACTCTTCTCTGGTGTTGTAAGTGTTGTGTGGGTGAACCTGTGCTAATGTACCGACCGTACTTGGACTAATACATACTTGTGATTAAACCCCCTGCAAACATCCGTAACTACAGGAAAGTAATTAAGATATAAATCTAACCACAGCCTTAAACTCTGAGATCCTATGCTCCCTTGTGCAAAGGTGTCCAAACAGGGGTTCAGGTTTCTATCACTCCGGCAACCCCACAATTAGTAGCCAAATACACAATGCATCCCCCTAGGCCCATAAATGGTGAAGTGTCATGTAGTCGACGTTCGCATGACACCACTAGAAGAATAGCACCACAACTTAAATACTAAACCATTGAATAATAACTCATCACAGATTCACTACTAACGACATGACTTCTCCCATGTCCTCAAGAACTAAACTAACTACTCACGAGACATCATATGGATCAAGATCAAAGATGATATGATAATGGATAACAATCTGAACATAAATAGTAATCCAATGGTTCCACTCACAAGCATCAACTACAATAGTAATCAACACTGGGAAAGTTTCCCCTAATGAACTAAAGCAATATCCAACACAATTGTTACAGTGGGACGGAGTGGTGATGATGGTGATGGTGGAGATGATGGTTAGGATGATGATGATGATCCCGATGAAGCCTAGCTTGATGACGGTGTTGATGGCGACAGTCTCCCCTCTCCGGGAAGGAATTCCTCTGGCAGAAATCTGTTTGCCGGAGAGATCTTTCTCTCTTGGTGTTTTCCGCCCTAGAGGCGGCGGAAATCTATCTGTGGTCGCTCTCCAAGGCTTAGGGTTCCGTAGGGAAGATATAGGCGAAGGGGTGGAGTCGGAGGCCAGGCAGTGGGCCACACCTACCCTAGGTGTGGGGTCAGGTGGGCCCGCGCCTAGGGGGTGTGGTCCCCTGAGGCCCTTCTTCGTCCCTCCTTCTGGCTCCTTCATTCTTCTAGAGAAATAATATGTTTCCATATTTTTCTGGTATTTTTCCGATCTTTGCGAAATTGCACCAAAACGCCTTCTTTTCCATCAGAATACAGACTCCGACAGTCCATCCTCCAAGAATCATCCAACATGCATAACCAGATAAAAATCCAAAAGTAATACCTCATAATAAGACAAATAACAATGCATAGAGGTAAATTATGATATAGAATGGTGATGCAAATTGGGCGTATCAACTCCCCCAAGCTTAGACTTCGCTTGTCCCCAAGCGAAAACTAAGCTCAGTAAACATGTCCACAGGTTTGTGGAGTGAAGTGTCGATAAAATAATACGGACAAGAAGCATCACACTTACCATTACACAACTCATAGAAGAAAGCAACTCACCATTATATAACTTAGCTTGCAACAAGTACATGAGTCACAATAGAGATGCATAAAGATAAACCATAATTGGAATTGGCAAACTTTGTTCCTTGTCAGAGAACAACTGGCAAACAGTTTCACAAAAAGCTTTTTGTAGAAGTTTTATAACAGGAGAACTCTTTGCTCAAAAAGGTTTTTCACAATGAAGGCTTTCAAAGTAATACTCAATAGATAAGAATATTGTGCAAAAAAGGAAAATAAATAACATGATTGAATAAATGACCATATGAATGCTTGCAACACAACAACTCAAATGCTTGCTAGAGATAAAGAGGAAGTAGGTTTACTAACTCAACTTAGGAAATAGAAGAAAGATCCCTTCATAGAGGGAAGCAGGGATTTCAAGTCATAAAGAGCTTCCAAAAGATTATGGTACTTACTAGCTTTGAGCCCTCATTGCCCCTATCATAGGCATATTGAGATGATTAAGGCTAAAGTGAACAAGGATGGAGTATATGCTTGACGAAATATAAGTTGGCAATCTCATGTCCCTTGAGTACGAGGGCCACTCCTCATGCAACTCAACTTTGGTAACAGGTAAGTTCTTGTCATTGTAAGTATTTTCATATCATTGAGAACCGCCAACGGGGTACCCCTTGCCCATGGGACAGGAGCTTTCCCATAACCAAAATGACAAGGCAAGCAGACAATGAGCATCTCAGCGATCTTTTTATTTACTATGTGCATAGCTTTTTATTGAGGATGCTTCATAGATGACTCACTATGGTGATGCTGCAAGTTTCCACCATGATTAAGCATGGCTTAGGCTAGCGGCCTAGACGTTTCTCTAACATAGCATACAAACTCCATGGACTTACAAGTTCCCTCTTTGTTTCACACCGTTGACATCCATAGACAAAATAACACGATATCAACTGTGTACAGAGTACAAGTGCAATGTTGAAAACGTTCCCTGTGACAACACGGTTCTGCTAATTCCAACGTATAGATGCAAGCATATACAACTTCAATGTTCACAATGGTTCAAGTCTATTAGGGGCAAGAAAATAAGGTGTGCCATCAAGTTCGTGAGAGCTTTACTAACTAGTTTTCTCATAACAAAATACTTTTTAATTCGAAAGGTAGATGAAGCTTGAGAATTTGCTTGGAATAGCAAAATCTACTAGGTAGATATGGTGGACACAAATGGCAAAAGTTTTGGTTCAAAGGGATTTGGAAAATGAGAAGTATGCCTTCTCAAAACAGGTTTTTGGCTAGCAAGGCTGTATAGCAAGCAAGAGAGTTGAAAGAAACAAGCAAACATACAACTAATAAAGCCAAACATGCAATCTTCCTTGAAGACACAAAAGAATCTTAAATAAAGAATACTAAGCTGATGAGCCAATAAGAAAGAAAACATATGATACAAAATACCTGTAAGATTTTTTCTTTCTTTTTCTCTTTCATAGTAATGCTACTGACAAGAAATCGGTTTGCCAAAACCAATTTAGATCCACTTGATGATCCCAAAGTGGTGCCAATACTGATCAACAAGATCCATCATATAATAGAGATTCCAAACTAAAATAAGAAGTGCAAAAAGTAAAAGATGAGACTTCTCATTAATATTCAATAAAGGCACTCACACCAAGGGATACATAGATAATCAACTAAAGGAGAGATACTTCCACATGCAAACCAAACTATAAGATAACCCCTCTACCACAGATATGAATCCACTAAAAAGGTAAAAGATAATAGTGGTGATACCGCGGCACTCCCCCAAGCTTGGAACAAGGCAAGGGGATGCCAAACCTGATGAAGAATTACTCCTTCAGTGGTGGTGGTGTTGCCTCCTTGTTTAGAATAAGAAAACCCTCCAGCATCTTACGAATCTTGTTGTTCTCCTCTTGAAGTTCATCCACCTTTATCCTCAAAGCACGGTATCTTTAACAAAACTCATCAGTGGTTCGAAGGGCTTCCGCTTCCTCGGGGCAGTATCTAAAGTCTGGACCAAAGGCTACGATTCCCTGCATGTGACGAGAAAAAGCATCCGCAGTGTTAATTCCCCTACAAAAGTAGCTTTCCTTCCCCTTGTTCCTGCGGCGGTTTGTTCTTCCAACTCTATCTCCACGGGCTTCTTGCCTTTGTCATTGGCGGAGGCCATGGTGCTCTAAACTTGAGAAGATTTCCTGACAGAAACAGATTGAAATGAAAACACGACGAGAACACGATGCACGAACCTCGGGGGATCTAGGGGGTTATATATTACGAAGTTTCAATGCATAAGGAAGGTTTTGACACGGAAGCAGGCGGACACGGGTTCGAGGGGGGACACCCCTCAAAGCGCTGAGCGAGGTTGGGCCGTCCTAGGGTGGGTTTGTCCACCCCGGGCTCTGTTTCCTCTTCAGTTTCTTCTCGCAACTTCCCTTATGTATTAAAAATATCAAAAATATAAAAATATTGGGGTTTCACGAACCTTCTATTTTCACCACTTTTACCTATTCAAAGACGAACTCTGCAGATTCCTTTTCTCTTTCTCCTGAAAATTTCCTTCTTACAAAAACACTTGCACAAACTCAATGACAACATTAGTGTAAGCAAAACCAATAAACCTTTGGTAAACACTTCAACTGGAAACCCATCAAAACAAAAGCTTTTGTAAGAGGCAAATGCAAATGATGGCAGAAATCTGTCAAAACAGACCAGCAGGTAAAGATTGATTTTTTCGAAGACCTTCTATTGTTCAAATAAAAAAATGCAGAACTGATGAAAGTTGGGTAACAACTTGGAGAACAAGCACAAAAAAATGAAGCTCCATCCAAAGTACTAAGCTTCCTCACGAATTTTTACAATGCACCACAAAAATCTGTCCCAAGACAGCCACTTTTCACAACTCCTCTACTTCACAAAAGTAGTTGAACTTGACACAAAAACCAAAACAAAATGGATAAGGAGCGGTTATTACAGAGGTAATAACTTCCAAGACTCGACAAAACTCCTGGGTTATCTCCTAACAAGTACTTTTCTTTTATGCCTTTAAGTTAGGCTTGAAACTTCCAAAGATGCTCACAAAGGAGATATATATTTGAAGTGAAAGAGAGCATCAAGAAGAAAATAAACAACACACAGTCTAACCCACTTCCTATGCATGGGGGTATCACGAGAAAACGAATTGTTGAAAAAAATCCACCAACATAGGACGACAAAACAGATGCAACTTCAAAGCTTTCAGCATAAAACGGGGAAACTTAACATCATTGAGATGCATAAAACCATGTTTCCCTCTCTCATAATAACTTTCAGTAGCACTTTGAATAAAGTTGACAATATAAATGTCACTGGAAACAACTTTATCATCTGAGTAAGCATACTTACAGTCACCAAAAAGAGGTCCAAGGTCATAGACTGGATCAATAGAAGCAAGTTGTTCCATCTTGAAATCTTTATTAGGCAAGCTATTTTCACAAGGAGCTTTAGCAAATTTGGAAAATTTAAACTCATAAGAATCTCCATCAAACTTAGTTAAAACTTTTTCCTTCTTACAATCAATAATGTCTCCACAAGTGTTCAAGAAAGGTCTACCAAAAATGATAGGTCAAGTTTTGCTAGCTGCTGAATTAAGCACTAGAAAATTAGCAGGATACTTAATCTTACCACAGAGAACCTCCACATCTCTTATAATTCCAATGGGGCAAATGGTTTCCTTGTTAGCAAGGTGAATAACCATGTCAATGTCCTTAAACTCACAAGGACCAATCTCATGCATAATTTCCCTGTAAAGCTCATAAGGAATAACACTAGAACTAGCACCAGTATCACATAAACCATAGTAGCAATGATCACCAATTTTAACAGAAAGCACATGAACACTAGCTTTTCTAGCCTTACTAGGATGACAGATAATATTAGAAGCGTCTTCACAGAAGACAATGTGCTCATCCTCTCTATTTCTAGTGACAGTGTCTTTTACAATAGCTACCACAGGTTCATCATTCAATGGCTTAATAGGCTCCATAGTTTTCATTATACCTTTATTATTTGCACTAATAATCATAGAATACTCCTTTACCTTAGCTAGGAAAGGTAATTTCTCAACATGAGGTTCAGGCACAATATGATTAGTAGAACAAACTTGAGTAATTCTAACTGGAACATGACTAACAACATCTTTATAAGGAGCATGGTACTTATTCCACTTCTTCTTGGGAATTTCAATGTAAGAGGAAAAGGCCTTAAAACAGTTGGCAATACTTTGGGAATCAAGACCAAAATCATTACTAATATCATGGAAGTCATCAGTTCCCATAAAAGATTTAATGCATTCATAATCATAGTTTATACCTGACTTTCTTCCTTTGTCATTCTCCCAAGATTCAGTTTTTTCTTGAATACGTCCCATTTAGCTTCTTCCTTCATATGTGTGCATGATCCAACACAAGAAGCATCTAGTAAATCTTTATCATGAAGAGAAAGCCTAGCATAAAAGTTATTGAGAATAATATTGTTAGGGAGTTCATGAATAGGACATTTAAGCATTAGTAACTTCAATCTCCCCCAAGCTTGAGCTGTACTTTCTCCATCAAGAGGCCAAAAGTTATATGTAAGATTTCTATCCTTATGAATCTCACTGGGAGGATAAAATTTAGAGTAAAAGAGAGATGCCATCTCCTCCCATTCCATGAATTTTCCATTCTTTAGCAGCTTATACCATTCAGTAACTTCTTCTTCACCTGTTCAGTTGTGATACCTGCACACTTAAACAACCCGCATAATTCATGGATAAAAATAAAGTGATCACCAGGATGGACGGTTCCATCCCCAAAATAATAATTATCCATAACTCGATTAACAATACTTGTAGGTATCTTAAAAGGATCTATCTCAACAGGTGGTGGTTCATCTACTACCCTAGAAGTGGTAGTAGTTTTCCCAAACAGGAAACTAAGTGGTTTATCCATATTGGAAACAAAGTAACAAGCAGTAAAAAAATCAATACTCACAGTAAAAGTTTCCCTTACCAGTTCTACTCTTCAATAGTGCTTCACTCTCCGACAATGGCGCCAGAAAATAGTCTTGATGACCCACAAGTATAGGGGGTGTATCATAGTACTTAGCAAACGGATTTTTAGTGGTTTTCTGACAAGGCAACAAAACAAGGAGCAAGTAACAAAGGTAACAAACAAACGGAGCAAGTGGCCCAATCCTTTCTTAGCAAAGGACAAGCCGGTGGAAATACTTATAAGGTGTTGGAATTATGCCCTAGAGGCAATAATAAAGATGTTATTGTTATAATTCTTGTTCATGATAAAGTTTATATTCCATGCTAGAATTGTATTAAGCGAAACCTTTGATACTTGTGTGGTTTATGAACAACACCGTGTCCCTAGTACGCCTCTATGGACTAGCTCATTGATTAATGATGGTTAAGGTTTCCTAACCATAGACATGAGTTGTCGATTAATAATGAGATCATGTCATTGGGAGAATGATATGATGGACAGACCCAAATCAAGCAGAGCAATTAGATCGTGTCATCATGTTCATCTTTGCGAAGCTTTTTCTTATGTCAAATATTGTATTCCTTAGACCATGAGATAATGGAACTCCCTGGTATCGGAAGAAAGCTTTGAGGTCATCAAACGTCATCCTATGAGAGGGTGATCATAAAGGTGTCTCTCAGGTGATCGGAAAGTACTTGTTGGGTTGTATGTGTCGAGATGGGATTTGTCCCTCCCAAGTCAGAGAGATATACTTCAGGCCCATTCGGTAATCGATATCAACACCGCTTGCAAGCACATGGTTAAGGAGTTAATCACAAAGTGATATCGGATTACGGAACGAGTAAAGTACTTGCCGTGAACTAGATTGGACTAGGTATGCCAATACCAACGATCAAATCTCGGGCAAGTAAAATATCACGTGACGAAGGGAATATAAATATGGGATTAATTGAATCCTGGCATCATGGTTCATCTGATATGATCATCAATGAATATGTGGGAGTCAATATGGGTTTCCAGATCCCGCTGTTGATTATTGATAGAAGATCATGTCTGCATATTCTCGAACCCGTAGGGTCACACACTTAATGTTCCTCGACACTAGGATAGAATGGATAATTGGTTTATGGGTTTTTGTTCGGAGTCTCGGATGAGATCCAGGACATCACAAGAGGTTCTGGAATGGTCCGGAGAATAAGATTCATATGAAGGAAAGCAGTTTTTGGATTTCGGAATTGTTTCGGAATGTTCGGTATTGTACCAGAAGGTTCTAGAAGCTTCTGGAGTGGGACCAACATGGCCCCACTTGTCAGAGGGGGGCATGGGCCTACGAGGGAGTGACCTTGCCGCATTGGGCCAGGGGTACAAGGCCCCATAGGCCCAGCGGGCCCAAACCCTAGGGGATCTTCTAGAAGGGGGGGGGGACTGGCCCCCCACTGCACCCTTGTGGCCGCCGGCCCTAGGGCTTGGAGGAGGGGCAAGGGGGACGGCCAGCCCTCTATATAAAGAGGGCAGGGGTGCACCCTCCTCCCAGCCCTCCTTAAACCCTAGCCGCCTACCTGCTGCCCTCTCTCTCTCTCTCTCTCTCTCTCTCTCTCTCTCTCTCTCTCTCTCCCGATTGCGCGTAGGCCAAGCCCTGCCGCAGAAACTCTCCACCTTTGCACCACGCCGTCGTGCTGTAGATCCAATCTATCTCTCCACCCAACTTGCTGGACCTAGGAAGGAGGAGACGTCGTGGTGCCGTACGTGTGCATCTCTCGGAGGCGTCGCCACTTGCAGCGTTGGATCGGATCGGATCGCGAGGAGGAGAAGGCTAGTACGACTACATCAACCACGTTTTGTTGAACGTTCCGCTGTGCGATTTCTTCAAGGGTATGAAGATCTCATCTATCCCTCTCGTTGATTGCATCTCCTAGATTAGATCTTGGCTTTCCCGTTCGCATCCGTATAATTTTTTTGATTTACTATGCTGCGAAACCCTTCATAAGGACCAAACGTTCTCGAGGACACATGGGAATTCCGTCAAGTGCTTTCGCTTCAAATAGCTGAGTACTCTTCTCTAGTGTTGTAAGTGTTGTGTGGGTGAACCTGTGCTAATGTATCGACCGTACTTGTACTAATACATACTTGTGATTAAACCCCCTGCATCCGTAACTATAGGAAAGTAATTAAGATATAAATCTAACCACAGCCTTAAACTCTGAGATCATATGCTCCCTTGTGCAAAGGTGTCCTAAAAGGGGTTCAGGTTTCTGTCACTCCGGTAACCCCACAATTAGTAGCCAAATACACAATGCATCCCCCTAGGCCCATAAATGGTGAAGTGTCATGTAGTCGACGTTCACATGACACCACTAGAAGAATAGCACCACAACTTAAATACTAAACCATTGAATAATAACTCATCACAGATTCACTACTAACAACATGACTTCTCCCATTTCCTCAAGAACTAAACTAACTACTCACGAGACATCATATGGATCAAGATCAAAGATGATATGATAATAGATAACAATCTGAACATAAACAATAATCCAATGGTTCCACTCACAAGCGTCAACTACAATAGTAATCAACACCGAGAAAGTTTCCCCTAATGAACTAAAGCAATATCCAACACAATTGTTACAGCGGGACGGAGTGGTGATGATGGTGGATATGATGGTGTGGATGATGATGATTATGATGATCCCGATGAATCCTAGCTTGATGACGGTGTTGATGGCGGCAGTCTCCCCTCTCCGGGAATGAATTCCCCCGGCAGAAATCTGTCTGCCGGAGAGATCTTTCTCTCTCGGTATTTTCCGCCCCTAGAGGCGGGGGAAATCTATCTGTGGTCGCTCTCCGAGGCTTAGGGTTCCGTAGGGAAGATATATGCGAAGGGCGGAGTCGGAGGCCGGGCAGGTGGGCCACACCTGCCCTAGGAGCGGGGTCAGGTGGGACCGTGCCTAGGGGGGTGTGGCCCCCTGAGGCCCTTCTTCGTCCCTCCTTCTAGATCCTTCATTCTTCTGGAGAAATAATATGTTTCCATATTTTTCTGGTATTTTTTTGATCTTTGCTAAATTGCACCGAAACACCTTCTTTTCCATCTGAATCCATATTCTAGCAGTCCATCCTCCAAGAATCTTCCAACATGCATAAATAGATGAAAAATCCATAAGTAATACCTCATAATAAGACAAATATCAATGAATGGTGATGAAAATTGGGCGTATCATGCTCATGGCTCACGTGCCTCAAAGGTTGTGGTCACGGAAGTCTAAGTTCATATTGAACCAAGTAGGTCGGATAAACAATCAAATGTTGAGATTTGAGAGTAAATCATTGTTGTTGGACAATGATGAACCGACTACATGCAAACAAGCGATGATGGGCCCTGACTCCGTCAAATGTCTTGAAGCCATAAAATCCGTGATAGTTCCATACACGAGAAATCAAGTTTTGAACTTGGAAGTCCTCCGGAAAGGTGTAAAAACCTATCGGTCTTATTTGGATCTATAAAGAAACAGACATGGATGTTTCACATCTATGAAATAGTCGACATGTCGTAAAGTTTTTTATGACAATGTTCAAGGAGTTGACTATGGAAAGATTTGATCTTTCATAGCGATATTTAGTCTGGACGGATTAAAGTAGCAACCACTACATATAATTTGGTATATGATAGATGAATAAACAAAACAAAGTTCTTCTAAAAGAATGGTTACCTAGGACGTGTGCATGACACGATCCAAAGGGTTTTGTTAATTCAAAGGATGCTAAAAAGGGCATGCAAACTTCAATGGTTGAAGTAAGCATCATAGAGTTGGAATCTTCACCGTGATGAATCTGTTAAAGGAGTTTTCATCTAGAGACGATGAAGATGCTTGCATTTGCAAGAAATTAAGTGGGAGCGATGAGACATATTTCTAATACATTATGTGGAGGACATCTTGTTGATTGGAAATGATGTATATTCTATTAACAAAGGTTAAGAATTTCATTTTGATGAAAGACTTAGGAAAAACCCGAATATTTAGCATGAATGTCTACATGGATAGACAGTGACACTAATATGGTCATGCCAAACGTACATATATGAGATATTGAAGGGGTTCAATATATAAACGACGAGAAAAGGATCTTGTCGCATGGAAAAGAATTGAATCAAGATTCAAGTGTATCGACACTTGATAAGTGAAACAAGATTCAAGTGCTTTGACACTTGATGAGTGAAATCATGAGAATGTTTTGATCAATCATACCATGATATGTACACATCCAGATATGTCCTATGCTCTAAGTGTTATGAGCATATACTAGAATGAATCACAAGATGATCACTGGACGATAGTAAGGAAATTCTTATGATCTTTTGGAAGAACTAAGAATATATTTGTGTAGAGGTGACAAACAATTACAAATAGTTCATTGTAAAGCGTTACATTGAAACTAGTTTTGTTACAAGATACAAAATTAAGTTTATCTCAATTTAAACTATGGGTGACACAATGAAATGGAAAGAAGTTTCCATGACGGATTTGGATGAATTCCAAAGTTAAGACATTGTGACGGATACTACAATAAAAGGCTCAGTATATGACTGCTATAGTAGCAGCAAAGGAGGGCATTTGTGTCAAGTAGTTTGTTATCAAACTAAGGTGTGGTTCGCAACGGGCTAACACTAAAGATATAATGTACGACAATAGTATCGACATGTTTTAACCCCAAGGAACCAAAGGTATCACCAAAAGACCAAATTTATACAATGCCATCTCACTGGAGAATGAGTGATGCGTGAAGACGCAAAGACATACAAATACACACGGATCTGAAAGTGTCAGATCCGTAGATTATGTTAACCACTTGCAATTGCGTATATGAAACACCAGAAAGCCATAGGTGTTCAATACGCAAAGTTTCTAAACTAGATTATTCCCTCTAGTGCAAGTGGGAGACTAAAGGGAATATGCCCGAGAGGCAATAATAAAGTGGTTATTATCGTATTCCTTATTTTTGATAAATGTTTATTTCTCATGCTATAATTGTATTAATACGTAAATGTTAATACATGTGTGTTTAATAAACAAAAAGGAAGTTCCTAGTTATGCCTCTCTTATAAACTAGCTCGTTGATTAACAAGATGATCAAAGGTTTCCTGATCATGGACATTGGATGTTGTTAATAACGAGGTCACAACATTATTGGAATGGTGTGATGAACATTCATCCGAAGTATAGCATTATGATCAAATCCATTGATTTTATATTGCTATAACATCATACGAAGTAATCCTAATCCTTAGACCATGAGATCATGTCAATCACTAACACTGGAAGAGTATCTTGATAACATCAAACGTCACACTGTAACAGGGTGACTATAAAGATGGGTTCAGTGCTACAAAGGTGTTATGTTGAGGCCCATGGATCTAGAGTGGAATTTGTTCATCCTGATGACGGATAGATATGCTCTAGGCCCTCTCGGTGATATCACATTGATTAGCTTGCAAGCAAGTGATTTGATCACTAGAATGTTATATCACGGGAACAAGAAAAGAGTACATGTCGGTAACGAGATCAAACTAGGTATGGAGATACCGATGATTGAATCTCGGACATGTAATATATCGCGAGACAAATGGATTGAGTTACATGCGTATAAGGTTCACACCATCACATAAGTCATCGTTGAATATGTGGGAGTCAGTACGGATCTCCAGGTCCCGCTGCTGATTATTGATCGGATAGGGGTCTCGATCATGTCTACATTATTCGCGAACCGTAGGGTGACACACTTAAGGGATACCGACACCATTCGGAGCAAATGATATGCCAGAGAAAGAAAAAGAAAGCACAGGAATTTATTTCACTAGACACCGGAATCGTTTCGGTTGAAATTGCTGAAACTGGTTCTGCATATGAAATTGAAATGTTGTAAGGGGTTTTATGTGAATGTTTGTTAATTAAAGTAATTAACAAAATTCAATAAATAATTAAAGAGTTTTATTTAATGAGAGATTGTATTAAATTTGGTGGAAATTTAATGGAGGTGAGTGGAATTTTGAGTGGGTGGCTATTTATGTGAGTGGGAGCTCCACCCACATGAATGTCGAAGAGGTGGGGGAACCTCCATGGATGCCACGCCATGGGAGGGGTATGCCCCCCTCTCCCTATAAAAGTCACCCCATTCCCTCCTCTCATCTCACACCTCCTCGCGAAGGATCTCTCTCCCCCCTTTAGAATTTCCCCATGGTCTCGGATCAGCGAGATACATGTTCCCGGTGGCTTTTTTGGAAGGATTTGTTGCTTCCGCTGCTTCGCTGGAGCGAGGGGGCGAAGGTTGTCGGGGTACCCGTATGTGTGTGCGATCACGGATTCACCACTGCTTTGCGGTGCTAGACTAGATGGTGATGGACCTGCTGGACCGGATGGACTTCTTCTCAATCTTGAGATCGGCAAGCATTCGACTACATCATCCATGAGTACAACCTCATTAACGCTATTCGGTCTTCGAGGGTATGTATTCTATGGATGTATATCCACCCGTTGCTTGTATCTAGTAGATAGATCTTGGTACATAGTTGTTCCCATCGTAGGATTTTTTTTGTTTTCTATGCTGTGAACCCTACAGCTTCTGCCTCTCCTGATGCTGGCAACATCTCGAAAGCCCTGGTTACCGTTGATGATCAGGCAACTAACAAGGGTGAACCCGTTAAGGGTAATGATCCCATGGTAATTTCTACAGGAACGATGGATAAAGTGGCCGGCTCCGCTGTCTCTAGCGTGAAGAGGAAAGAGAAAGAAGAAATCCTCAGACTGGCTCAATCTAGTCTTGAGAAGCAAACCTTGACCCCAGAGGCAGCGAGCCAGGAGGAGGAGGAGGACGTCAAGCTGGTCAGCCTCCTAGACCAAATTTTGGTATGGGACGCTAAAGTCAAATCTGGCGAACTTCCAGCGGCGGATGTTCCTTCCCTCATCCTTACCGCGAAGGTGTTTCACAGCACCAAGCTCAGATTTAAAAAGTTGCACCTGGAACACATTGTAATTTTCCGATTCTTATTTGCATTCATTATCATATCCTCTAGCCCCCACGGTGGGCGCCAACTGTCGTCGGATTGTCGACAAGTATGCCATAGGGGGTCCTAGTGGCGTCAGAAGGATGGGGTGTGAGACGTCAGATGTTCCAGGAGCGATGAGAACAAGTTTACCCAGGTTCAGATCCGACTGCGGCGATCGGATCCTACTCCTGCTAGCAACCTAGTAATATATCGGCGTAAGCCGATGTTACATCGGATTACAAGAGAGGTTCGCCTATGCAAGTTGGTTGTGGTTATGTGTATTGTGTTGTGTTGGTTGTGCCCTAAAGGCTCCCATAGGGCCAGTTTATATAGTCACCGGGGCCTAGGGTTACATGATAGACCTATCCGACTACGTTACAGAGTCGGTAGCTAGATACAACTTGGACTACAAGTAATACTACAGGCCTAAGTCGGTAACTCTTCTAGGCCTTGTCGTAGCCGTAACTAGCTCCTCCTCTTTCTTTGACTAGGCCTCCCGTGAAGCAAAGATCTAACCCGTTGGTTGGGCCACCCTGGTCAGCGAGTCCTATGGGTATACTCGGAAAGTATATCCCCAACATCAGGTGTATAGGTGCACTAGTTTGGCAAAGAGATAGTGAAATACAAGTGATATGGATGATTATGAGTGGTAACGGTGCTAGAAAAGAGCTTGACGTGGAGGAAGAGACTAAAGGCAATCTGAAATAAAGATGGAAGTAAGCAAACATGCAATAGATCTAGTTGTAAATGGTGTTTCAATGCTTAGAAATAAGGCCTAGGGATCATACTTTCACTAGTGAACACTCTCTCATATAAATATATTCTCTTCATGATTCTACCCTGAACTACTCTCCGGTTGAACACTCTAATCCATGGTAGGGATATAACAGCACTCCTCAAAGTCAGCCTTCCCCATCTAGATAACCCCACACTGTCACCTTGAGTGCTAGATGGTTCCAACAAACACCACAAATTCATAGACATCCAACTCCAAATATAACTTATGATAAGTATTTGTGAACTCTAGCCTAAGTGCCAGCACGGCGTGCACGCTGTCACTTTCACACACGTGGGGAGAGCCGGAGATCTATTAAATCAATTGAGTAGCAGAACATATCTACTTGATTACAAAGCTCATGACCACAATATGATCATGCATAGAGAGAGATGAACACATAGCTACCGGCAGAGCCCTTAGCCTCGAGGAAGAACTACTCCCTCCTCATCATGAGAATCAACAATGGTGATGGAGATGGTGGTGGAGATCGATGGAGATGGCTCCGGGTGCACTTCCCCGTCCCGACAGGGTGCCGAAATAGAGACTTCTGTCCCCCGAATCTCCCCTTTGGTGGTGGCGACGCTGCGGAACTTTTCATAGAGGTATGATGGATTATTTAGGGTTTCTGAGTCGGGAGGCTTCTTATAGGCAAAGAGGCAAGGTCGGTGGAGGGCCAAGGGGCCCACACCCCCTGGTGGCGCCACCAGGGCTGGCCCGCGCCACCCTAGGGTGTGGCCGCCCTGGTGTCCCCCTCCGTCTCTGCTTCGTGTTTCCGTGTTGCTCCGGGAAAAATAGGCATATTGGCTTTTGTCCCGCCCAATTCCAAGAATATTCATTTTTAGCTTTTCTGAAACCAAAAATCGCAGAAAACAAGCAAATGACACTGCGGCATCTTGTCAATAGTTTAGTTTCAGAAATTGTATAAAAATACCTCAAAGTGTAGATAAAACATAAGACAAATGATATAAAACAAGCATGGAGCATAAAAAATTATAGATACGTTTACAACGTATCATAGGGGCGCACAATAGCTCCCGTGCTGGGTGGTGAATAAGATTTGAGCCCCGTAATGTAGAGGGGCTAGCCATGAAGCAGCTTGAGCACCGATGAAGTGGAACTTCTCCGTGGCTGCAAAAGTTATGATTCAAAATCATAAGAAGACTAACTTCTGACAGAGTGGAGCGAAACCCGTCGCCGGTATGGATGGTCACCACTGCCTATAAATACATCTTGTAAGTCGCCGACTAGGGTTTATCACTTCATCGAAAACCCACGGCTTGTGTAACACTCTCGACATAGTGAAATTTTGTTGGCTGTCGCCCATTGTTTCTTCATTTTCATTTTGGAGAGGGTTTTTCCATGTTAAAAGATTGTGCCCCTGCATGTGGTTTGTTCATTCTTTGTTTGCTTGCTTGTTGTGTTTATAACAGTGTCTTGTGTTGACTATTGGCCGAAGGACTAACTGCTTGTTTATCTCGATTATGCGGTTACCATGCCTAAGCCCTATGACCACTATGCCGTGAATCTGTGTTCAAGTTGTGAAAAATTGGATATCCTACATTGTCAAGGGAAGGAATTGTTGGGATTCATCTCTAGGGGTAGTATTCATGTTTCTACTTCAAAAATGTTGCCTACTATCCGAGATGAGTTTCGGATAAGATGTATCACTCTCTACCACGTAGAGCATGAATATGTAGAATCAAACGAAAGTGGGGTTATATCCACACTCATCACATTGCCGGAAGATTCCCTCTACTCCCAACCATGAACAGAAAAAATGAAAAAAAATGAGAACATGAAAAATATATAACTTCTCCTATCAGACCCTTACCTTTCTTGCTTTTTTTCTACTTTTCCCCCTCTTTTGTACAGATCTTTACATGAGAAAATGAAAAATATAAGCAGTAGGGAAACCCACTATATACCCAAAAAAGTAACAATAAATAGTGCCTTTCCTGGGACAAAAAATGGTGGCCTCTATAGGATACAACTTTAAAAGGGCACAACTATATTGTGTACAAGCCGTGATGACTCCTAAAAAAACATCTTAATCGGTGTGTACGATGTGATTGTGATATGCACCCCGAATAAGCCTGTTTAGCAATAAAATCCTTGATGAATGCGAAAATGGAACCTTGTTTTGGTTGGACAAAAAACCGTTGCTGCACTGAAGCCTCACAAAGTGGAGTCCTTGTTGGTTTTCCCAACATATCACACTTGAATGTTGTTGTTTTTGTTGAAATCTCATAAGTGAACCAAAGGTTTCGAGGGTACGATGAGAGTGATCACATCAAATTGGAAATTCGATTGAGATTAGCGATGTGGAAAAGGTAGATGGCAATGACCTTCACACCTTGGTGAACATTGTTGGTGATTTTGATCTTATTGTTGATAAATGCCCATGCAATAACATTTATGGTGGAGGTTGGTATAACCGTTTAGGGCTATGGAGTAGTTTAGGATATTTAACCACTATGCTCGCATAGTAGAGAAAGTCAGGAATATTATGTGAATTATGAAGGTGTATGTCGCTCTTTAAAAGGTATTGTTCTGATTATGTAGTTTGTCATCTATAAATTTTATACCAGGGGCGAAATAAAATGGTTACCATTTGTACTTAAACTTTATTACTCAATAGAAATTATATTTTGCCTCCTAGAGATTAACGATTATAAATTTATATAATTTCTTTGGTATAGTTTACACATGACAATGTTGCTAACATATTAGTTGGTGTGCCATTTATTATAGTTGCAAGGCATATCTATAAGAAAGCTTGCCTTGTGCTAGATTTATATGTATTTTATATCAAAAATTGCTTCTTGTATTATTTTTTATAAATTGCATAAACTATATATATTGTATACATATTTATGCTATAGATGATATCTAAAGTACACGACGTAAGAAATATCGTAACTATGGTTTCTAGAATATGAATAGGTAGCAATATTTATCGGAACTTCTAAAGTATAAATTAAACAGTATTGGTGGCATCATTATTTATTGGGTTTTTTGTGGTGAAAGACTTACAAATTATAGTGAGTTAAATAACAAGTTAACAACATTTGCATATTTTGTACTTGGTATTAGAATGATGGCGTTTATTTTAATCACCAATCTACACACAAGGACGATGGATTCTATTATGCATGAATAATTGAATATTGATCATTCGATATGCTCGATTGCATTTTTCTTGTTATCCACTTGCTATAGGTTTTCCCATATTTGCTGAAATACAAAGTATTTTAAAATTTAAACATAAAAATCTTGTCATCATAATTTTTAGTAGAACCTAACTAAACTCCACCGATCATGACATAGTTAGCAATTTTACCTTGTAAGACGGGCATTGTTTGGAGTTGTTCATATAAAACCGAGGGGTTATGCTATACTATAAAAAGTGTGCAGAGGGAAATGCCGCAAAAGCCATACAGCAAAACCATTATCGGTTGGAGCCGTTAGCTAGAAACCATCAAAATTTACATTACGAATGTCACTATCAAACAGCCCCACCTAGAAGCAGTCTGGAAAATTCCCGCGGAGGGGAAGGTCAAGTTCTTCCTATGGCGAGAATCAACCCGTGGTTGGATGGTTAGGAAAACAGTGGTACCCCCAGCCCACAGAGTTCAAACCACATGTTTGACGCTTTAGTGTCTTATAAAGGCAAAATATTCTTTCAGTGGGAGACGACTTTCCCGTCGATAGCGAGACGCCTGTGGTGACTTCGTCAATCTCAAAATCCGCCGGCTCAGTCTCTCGAAGATGCTCATAGGGGTAGGGTGTGCGTGCGTGTGTTCATAGGGTGAGTGTATATACGCATTGTTAGCGTCTGCGTTTGTACTGTGTTTCTTAGAAAACAAAAGTTCTTCCTATGGCTGATGCTCCAAAACACGAACCGGAGAGTCGAGTGTTTGAGAGCCCGATCGAGGACTGCAGCACAATGAGAGTTGCAGCCTTTGCGATCAGGCATTTGAAACGGCTGCCCACTTAGGGATGTAAATGGCACTTAAATGGCATCCGCAAGTCCCGTTTATTCAAAATCTTAGTTCTTTGTTTTAAAAAACACAAACTTTATTAAACTAAATACTAATAAACGGTATTATGCGGGATTAAATGGTGTGCCACTTACATCCTTATGCCCACCTAGCACTGCAATGGCCCTTCGCGAAGGAAGTGTGGGCAAATTTTCAGTGTACAAATCCCAAGGCCGTCAGCATTGGTGGAAACGTTTGTGGAAAAAGAATGACATCGCAACCTCGGTTTACATTGTGTGGCACATCTGGAAAAAGAGAGGCCGACGAATTTTCCCGGACGAGTCAATGACGGCCACCGCGCTTGCAGGCTTGATCAGAGAGTTTCAAACCTGACGACGACACTCGAAGTTCGTGCTCGCTTTCATGCAGAAACAAGGATGAATCCCATCTTTACGATAAAGCAAGACGCGAGAGCCCGAGACATGCATGGTGACCATTAAGTCTGGTCACAGTGTGAGGCTGATCATGTTACTGATATCATGTATATCATACTAGTGTATAATACTATTTTTATAGTATATGGTGTCATATCATAGTATCATACTAGTATTATATTTAATAATTTGTAAAATCTTAAAATAAAATTATGTATAAGATTTATTTGTATGAGAATTTTCTAGTTTTACGTGCTATGATATGATATCTACCTATGATACTCTAACCGTCTCTTTCTTTATTAATTGTTGTGTCACATCTTTTTGCCAACATGACATGCATGATATTAGCTATGATACTCCCACTAGGACCAGCCTAGAAAAATACATATATGGGGCCGGCGTATTTTCTTTTCTAAAAATTTCACCTATCTATTACTAATCATCAACAACAGTACAAAGAGTTCCAAACAGAATAATAATTACAAATAGGTCCTTAGACCACCTAGCGACGACTAAATACACTAGCAAGAACCAAAGACGTGTCGCCATCCTCGCCCCTCCATCACCGGATTCAGGCAAAGCTTGTCTTAGTAGACTTTGTTATAGTAGACAGAGTGAAAGCAATTGTACTAAAGACCCAAGGATCAGCACGCCAGAGCAGCAATCATCATCGACAACGACAACGTAAATCAGAAGAGACTAACCTAAAACCACACAAACGAATATGAAAAACATCACTGGACGCACCATCGTAGCGAGGATATGACGAAGATAGTCTTATTCTGACTTCAGAATGTAGCCGCCACGTCAACATCTCGATAAAGACATGAAAAATATACTAAATAAAGAATGAAAACCCTCATGCCAAGGAGACGATGGACCGTGGCTAGCTTCTCCTTCAAAACCCCATGGTCACTGGATACGGAGCGGACCGGCAACGTCGTCGGCAACATCGTCGGTGAGGAGACAGAACCAAGATGGGTTTTAGCAAGCGCCTCCCAACCGTCTCTCCTAGCCTCACATATTAGGTATGGGCCAGATTCACAACATTATAACAAGTGATTTTCTTTTCTATTATTTCTTCTTGTAAAATCTTAAAAAGTATACCTACTTCCTATAACTTATTTGTTCCATTGGCGTATTGTTTTCATTTTGATTTTTAGGTTTCCAATCAATCTTAAAAATATCCGGTTTCTATTTTTTTTATAAAACTTGGTTTATCATTGTAAAAAAATTTGTAACATTTAAATTTTAGATCGATATTTTATTCAAATCCCGTGAATGTACTTTTTACCTCGTAAACATTCACATGAACATTTTTTTGAATAGGTGAACATTTGAAGAAACCCGTTGGATATTTCTCTTAAGGAGTGAACATTTTTTAAATTCCACGAAAGTATTTTTTTACATTAATATTTTTAAAAAAAAATGAACTTTCCTGAACCAATGTAAACATGTTTACAAACCTTTCGGAACATTTTCTGAACCTCCCTTAATTTCTTTAACACGCTAACATTTGTAAAAACTATTGATTTTGCCCCACAAAACATAAAACATTTATTAATAAGTAAACAATTCTTTAATCTAGTGAACCTTCTTAAAAAAACAGGTGGACATGTATTTCGAACTATTTTCTAAAACTGATAAATATTTTTTACTGACATTTTTTCGAACCTAATGATCATCCTCGAGTACATGAAAATTTCTGATTCAAAATCTGAATATTTTTTAACGATGAAAGTAAGAAAAATAGGAAATCCAAGTGAAAAAAGTGAATGCAAATAAAAATACAAAAGAAGATGAAAGTAATTTTAAAATAGAAAATAAAATGAAAACATGAAAAATCCGCAAAAATATTCTAACAAGTGACGAAACAAGAGCACTGAACCACACATAAAATAAACAGGAAATAACTCCACACCGCAGCTTCATGCGAGATAGACACACGGAGAATAAAAATATGTCACCCCATACCATTGACCCGGTGGGTGAGGCGCGGTAGCTCCCACGGTAGGCGATGAATAGGATTTAACCACATAAGAGCATCTTCACCAGCATCACATGCAGTGTGTTATTGGGAGCACTGGTACACGATGCCGTCGTAGTGGGAGGTGCTTCCCACACCCGCGCTCCTAATATATTATATGCTTTGAACAAAATTCAAAATAGTTAAAGATAGATGGCAAATTTCATTCAAGGTCTATACTGATTGAATGTCGTGTGTTGTCATAGCCGACGGAAATTACACCTTAGGCCCTCCACAGTGTGTGAAAAAATCGATGTTCAAACCACTTTTCAACAATCAGAGACTCTGTGCCCTTCATTACACAGCCGGTGTCCTAAAAAAAATTTAAGGAACCGAAGCAGCTACTTGCTCTGATGCCCACTTCATCCCATGCATAAAGTATATTATTTTTAAATGCCAATCCATCTAGCACTCGAAGGAACACTGGAACACTGCAAGCTAGCTTGGTCAAGTACTTTTATCTATGTGTGGGTCCTATCCTTTTTTTCTTCGGCACCGCAACGTTGTGAGCCCGATGCCTAGATTTATTTTCAAGGCATCGCTGACACACTGTCCCACTTTTTCGGATTCTGGCATCGCTCACATTGTGGAGGGTCTTACTAACAAACAAGGCGGTTCGACCTCAAGGAGATCTAACCATATGCGGATTGACCTTCAGGCGAGGTCTTGACACCTATACGTCAAATTGTCGGGTGTATAGTCATCGCATAAGAAATACAAATAATGTTCTATTAACATCTTAGCATTTGCATAATGCAAAGCTTTTTTTTGAGATTTGCATAATGCAAAGTTAAAGAGGCGGCTACGGTGCGATTTCTGGATACTAGTTCCACGTGCACCCTGCTTCCATTGCTTCCATCACAGACACATGTATGTGGTCACATACAATCGGATGGCCTAAAATGTGTCGCGTTGACATGCGAGTGAGGCCAAGATCAGGCCGCCAGGCAGTCCCACCGCTGCATCATGTATTTAGTTGTACAATCACTAAACGGCTAATACTATCAGAAGCAACCATCATGTTGTAGGAATAAAATATTGAAGTTTGCTCTCTAAAGGACACGATTTGTGGATGTTTTAATAACGATCAAGATGAACATTGTGACGACAGAAGCTCCTTACATGCTAAAGGTTTTACGACGGTACATGTAATGTTTAGTTCATAGAATGAGATGTACAATTAATTCATATCGCCCTTGTACTCTCTTTAATTCCAGATTCGAATTATTGACAGTACATGGTATTGGTGTGAGCAAAGCTCTCTACCTCGAAACTTGTCCTACTGTCTTCCCAAAAAATATATGTTTTGCATTCCCCCTTCTCTATCAAAATCAGATCCTTCACTCCTGGGGCGATCGAGAGGCGATCGCGTTAGGCTAGGGTTTTCCTCTCTCGGGTGGTGGTTCTCGTCGGCGGATCGGATCTCGACAGCGAGCTTCGGATCTGTGCGGCGGTGTGCTCTCGGGGTCTTGGCCTGGTCGCTCAGGGAGCGCTAGGAAGAGACTTCCCCATGGTGTCTCCGGCGAGTTCATCTGCAAAAGGTAGCGGAGGTGCTAGGCCACCGCACCGATCGCCTGCAAAATCCGGGGTGGATGACTTGGCTGCGGGGCTGTCAACGAAGATGGGTGACCTCCTACTGACGGAAAAAGAGGCCACTAGCCTGGTGATCAAGGGCCTTGCCCCATCGCAAGTTCCTCGGACGCGGTGGGCGGTTGTCGGCAAGGTGTGTTCTCCCCGCAAGCTTGTGATCAGTGCTTTTGAAAGGGCGATGCAAAGGGCTTGGGGACTACATAACCTGGCACAGTTCAAGGACATAGGTGACAATAGATTCATGGTGAGATTCTCCACAGAGGGGGATTGGAGAGATGTGATGAAGAATGGTCCATGGCAGTTCGATTTCAACGTCGTCCTCCTGAAAGATTTTGATGGTTCCATTAGGCCCTCTGAAATTGTGTTTGATGAACTGGATATCTGGGTTAGGGTTTTGGACCTGCCGATGGATATGATGAACAGAGCCTACGGTGAGCTGATCGGTGGATGGATTGGGAGATATATTTCGGTGGAAGTGGATGAAGATGGTATGGCTTGGGGTAAGGATCTTCGAATCCGTGTTGTTGTAAAGATTGACCAGCCCCTGCTGAGAGGTGTTCCTCTGAAGAACTCGGATGATGATGTAGAAGGAACCTGGTTTGATATCAAATATGAGAAGGTCCCGCACTTCTGCTTTGATTGTGGCCGGCTAGTTCATGGTGGTGCCCCCTGTGTGGCTGACAAAGCAGGTGTGCAACAGTGGGGGGAGTGGCTTCGGGCGGCGCCTAGGCGGAGTCAGAAACCACCACCTCCGGCCAGACCTTCTGTCTCATCTGGAAGCTATGCAAGCAGGATGGATGGGGCGGACATGACTTATAGGTGTGAACCATGGGTTCGTGATCTCCCTCCTAGAAGGAACCTGACGAACGAGTTCGCGTACTCTGGCTCCTCCCGTACTGGAGACAGGGAAGGGAGAGGGGAAAGACGTGAGGTCACGAGCCCGGGGAAGAGGGTGAGTGCCCTGGACAGGCTGCAGGGTGGAAATGCACCTTCGTTCGACGTCAGAGGAAGCATCCTGCTCAAGGTGTCATCGTAGACACCCGTTTGCCGCCAGGTACTGGTAACAGAAAGAGAAGGACCAAGGCGGTCTGGATGCCTGTTCAAGTTCAAGTTGTTGGGGAAGATAGTGCGGAATCGGCTGGGAAGCGCCAACGCACGAACTCGGTCTTCGACAGAATAGAGAGCCCATCGGCGGACCCTGCTAGGCAGGGCCGCTGGGACCAATGAGTCACCTGGCCCTTAACTGTCGCGGTTTGGGGTTGGCTGCGGCAGTGGGCGAGCTTCGTGATCTAGTTAGATCCTACAACCCAGTGGTGGTCTTCCTCTGTGAGACTAAGATGAAATCCAAGGCAATGGACAGATTAAAGTGGAGCCTCGGCTTCAAGAACGGAGTTGATGTGGACTGTGTGGGAAAGAGTGGGGGATTAGCGTTATGGTGGAGAGATGATGCAGATGTGTCCGTCCATCCGTGGTGCCAGTACTTCATCGATGCCAAGATCACTTTCGAGGGGGAAACTTGGAGATTCACCGGTATCTACGGTGAGCCATGGACGGAACTGAGGCACAAGACGTGGGAGGCTCTGAGGTTCTTGAGCAGACAAGATAACATTCCATGGTTGTGTGCTGGTGACTTCAACGAAGCTACTTCAGGTGGTGAGCAGATCGGTGGCAACCCAAGGTCAGAGACTCAGATGTTAGCTTTCAGGCAATGCTTGACAGACTGTGAGCTGACTGACTTGGGATTTAAGGGCTATGCATTTACTTGGAACAACAAGCGGGAGGGTGATGATAACATTCAGGTCAGAATGGATAGAGGGACGGCGACGACGTCGTTCCTCGAGCTTTTTCCTCATGTACAAGTGGAACACATCATGACAGAGGAGTCCGACCATATGGCCTTGCTCATCCGGTTGGAGCAGCATGGAGGAAAGTACTCTGGAAATATGCGCAGAAGTTTTGTCTTTGAGGAGATGTAGATGAGACATGAGAACTATAACGAGATGATCAAGGCGGCATGGGAGAATAGTGCTACATCGGCACCCGGGGACACTGGTCTCTGGGACCGACTTCAATACATGTCAGCAGAGATGAAAAAGTGGAGCATTGATACATTTGGATCAGTCAAAGGAGAAATCAAACGTCTGCGAGGGAAGCTGGAGGAAGCTAAAACTCAACAGCTTGTCTCGGGATCCTCACTGGAGGTGCGAGAGATAGAGCATGCTTTGCACGAGCTGTATGAGAGAGAGGAGGTCATGTTTAGACAGCGGTCTAGGCAAGAATGGCTCCGAGCAGGGGACCGCAATACTAAGTACTTTCAAAATTGTGCTTCCCATCGGAGGCATCAAAACACGGTGAGGGGTATGTGGAAGGAGGATGGATCGGTTTGTTCTACCAATGAAGGAATGCTTGAAATGGCCCAACAATTTTTCACAAAGCTTTATTCCTCTGAAGGATCGAGTAATGCTGAACCGGTTCTGGAACTGATTGAACAGTGTGTCACTGATGACATGAACAGAGCTTTGACGGGAGGGTTCTGCGACAAGGAGATCGAGGAGGCCCTCTTCCAAATGGGGCCCATCAACGCCCCTGGACCAGATGGATTGCCGACTCTATTTTACCAAAGGCACTGGCCTATCTTGAAGGATGTGGTCTGCTCTATGGTGCGGGATTTTCTCGGCGGGAAGGAGTGCCCGGCTGCCCTCAGTGACACCATTTTGGTATTAATCCCAAAGGTAAATCAACCTGAATTGCTATCTCAGTTCCGGCCTATTAGCCTCTGCAACGTGCTCTATAAAATTGCGTCCAAGGTGGTTGCAAATAGGCTTAAGAGAATTCTGCCCATTCTGATCTCTGAAGAGCAGAGTGCATTTGTTCCTGGTAGACTGATAACAGATAATGTCCTCATTGCCTACGAATGTGTTCATGCGATTCGGAGAAGGAAGAGGAAGCAACCACTTTGTGCGGTGAAGCTTGATATGATGAAAGCGTACGACAGAGTGGAATGGGTGTTTCTCGAAAGGATGTTGCTGAAATTGGGATTCTCCAATTATTGCGTGGTAATGGTGATGCGATGTGTGAAGTCCACGAGATTCTCGGTTAAGCTGAATGGGGGGTTATCTGAGCCGTTCCTTCCCTCCAGAGGACTCCGACAGGGCGATCCGTTATCACCATATCTGTTCCTTTTTTGTGTTGAAGGTGTTGGATAGATCTCAACGTGACTGCCAATGGCCCAGCACGCCCCTAACTGCGCCCTAATCGGGGGCGCCCAACCTTATCTAGGTTGGTGGGCCCCTGTCGCCAGCGCTATATAAAGTGGTGGGGAGCCGGCAGCACGACCTACGAGGTTAGCCGTGCCCTAGCCGCCCCACCTAGAAGCCAATCCGATCTAGGCTAGCACTGCGCCGACGGGAAGCTCCACCGCCGCCACCCTAGCCGCACGCTCGCCACACTCACCCCCTTTCCACCCATGGCCAATGACGGAGGTTCTAGCTCCGGCACCAGTTCGGGCATTCCCTCTGGCTCTTGTATGTCGAGCCAGGGAGCAGGTAGAGCTCGTCTCTGTTCTCTCTCTCTCTCTCTCTCTCTCTCTCTCTCTCTCTCTCTCTCCGTTCTCGATCTACAAAGGTGATGTTTTAGTTCTACTGTTAGATCTAGACTAGATCCGTGGTAAAGGTGATTTTAACATTGGTATCAGAGCCACGTTTTAGTTGCTAGATTTTATAGTGCTTTTTGTAGAAAGTAAGAGTTTAAAAGGAAAGAATTAGATCCAAAGTGCGCCTGCCCTATGGCCGCGCCATTCCTCTCGATCTAGATGGGCATCCATTGTGGAGACATCTAGAAGAAGAACACACCCTTCGGGGCAAAGCAAAACCCTAGATCTAAAGCCCCAAAAGATCCCGAACGCAAGTTCTAACCCCATAGATCCCCAAAGAAAAGGCAATCAAAAAAAAGAGGGTCCACTCCGGCCATCGCCGAGAAAGTTTCCGCCCCACACCTCGGCCACTTGACGACGGTGCACCCACCCTCGGGTGGATGCACACATCGGCAAGGAGCAAGGTGGGGGGCGCCGCCGCAGTTTTCACTATGGACCAAGCAAAAAAAAAGAGCACAAGGCTCCACCACCGCCCCTCTTGACGGTGGTGCGCCCACCCTCGGGTGGACGCACCGCCGGCAAGGAGGGCGGGGCGGGGCATGGCTCACCGGAGTGGAGCAGAGGGAGGGGCGCGCCGTGGCGGCCACCTCGCCTCGCCCGACTCGCGGGCTCGCTCGCCGGAGCGGAGCAGAGGGAGGGGCACGCCGGAGGGCGGCCGCCTCGCCTCGCCTCGTGCTCGACCGGGGGCAGGCGCCACAGCTCGGCCGGAGGGAGGGGCGCGCCGGAGGGCGGCCGCCTCGCCTCGGCTTCGAGCGGGCCGCGCCGCCGGAGCCAGAGGGAGGGGCTCGCCGTAGGCGGCCGCCTCACCTCGGTCCAGCACGGGCCGCCACGAAGCGTGGGGAGGGAAGGGGCCAGCGGCCGCCTCGGCCACTCCTCCGACGATGCAGGGCAAACACGGGAAGGGCGCGCCACGGACGCGGGGCAACCGCGTGCAAGACGCGGCGCCGCCACAGTCGGGACACCGCGCCGCCGCGGGAAGGACGCGGACCACGCGGGGCGGCCACGCGGGACGCGGCGCCGCCGCGGTGGCCACGCGGGAGCGGGGAGGGGGAGAATAGGATTAGGGTTTTTGGGGGGGGGCTGGCGGCTGGGGGGTTCTTATAAGCCCCGAGACGCGCGTCCGACCGTCGGATCTAGGGTTGCGCGGCTGAACGGCTCAGATCGGCCGGTGAGGCGGTGTGGCAGCGGCGCCTGCGGGCGGTGGTGGGCCAAGTGGGCCGGGAGGGGAGGGTCTTGGGCCGGGCCGCTCTGGCCGCCATGTATGTGATAGCATAAAAGGTGGCCAGGCTGGGGCTGCTGGAGGTCAGTAGGCCAGAGGAGAGAGATGAGGGCGTTTTCCTTCTTTAACCAGTTTTCTCTGGTTTTTTAATTATTACAGAGTTGTTTTTTAATGGTTTTTGCTTAGTTTTAAGCCATTTTTGCATAGTTTTCTCTAGTCATTTTACTTTTATGTATATTTTGACTAGAGAACATTACAAAGGCAGAATTTTTTCTGCAAAGTATGAGTTTTATGAAAGTCATTATTGAAAGTTTCCGCTGCAAATAGTTATTTTAAATTGCAAATGTATGGTTTAAAATTGCAACAATGCAATAAAAGTTGTTTAAATTTTGACACAAAGATGTGATTAAAGTGATTATGTCTCATGCTATTAATTGACCAACGTTATTAATAAACATGACCATAATCTTTTCCCATTGAGTATTAAAGGTGCATTTAAATTTATTTCTGCCCAACGGTGATGTAATTTTAAATAGCACGAAACGATTGCATGCTTAATTTATACCAACGTTGAATTAACGCATACAGTTGTTTTCCTTGGTGATCTCACATCTTTTATGATTTTCAGGAGGTCTCAACCTCATGGCATGTTTGAAGGACATCCCGCTCCTAAGGGGGGACAACTACTCCGAATGGAGGAAGAAAGTTGATTTGGCGTTCGTATGCGCCGAAGTGGATTGGGTGGTTGACACCAAGCAACCAGTCAAGCCCGCTGACCCGGTCAGTGGGGCTGCTGAGGAAAGTGCTGACTTTGAGAAAAGGAAGAGGGATCATGCTCCATTGGAGCTGGCCTACTCGATTGATAACCAGAAATGGGTGAACGCCAACAAGAAGTGTCGGCCGTAAAGAACACAATTGAGAACGCAATAGTGGGCTCAATTGGAGAGTGTCTACCGTGGCTAGTATCTGCCAAGATAAAGAGCCAGTTCTTGGCTCTTCAAAGATATCGACCAATTTATTAAAGCAGTGTTACTTGAAAAGTATACGGGAGGACCCCACGGAATAAGAGAGCATATCTTGAGGATGTCAAACATGGCAGCGAAGCTCAAGCCCATGGATGAGGACCTCGAGCTAAAGCCAGCACTCTTGGTGCACCTTGTGATGGCCTCACTTCCACAGCCTTTTGAAAACTTTGTAATAAACTATAATATGTCCCCTGAAAAGTGGGACATAGAAAAGACCATTGGGATGTGCTCCCAAGAAGAGGAAAGGCTGAAAGCCCTTCACGGCGGTTCTCTGAACTTCGTGAAGGACAACAGGAAGAGAGGCTTCACAGGAGGCAACCATGGTGGCTCACCCTCCAAGCCACATGGCAAGGGTCCAATGCAGCACCAGTACCAGCATCACCAGTCCACCCCTGGGGAGAAAGATCAGTGCCATCAACTTTGTAAAAGCCGGGCCACTACAAGAAAGACTGCCCAATTTGGCTGAAGTACATCATGGCCAAAAATGGTAAAGACATTGTTTCTTTTGTTAATGAATCTCTGTATGAAAAGTTTACTAGATCCACTTGGTGGATTGATTCTGGTGCAACTGTTCATGTTGCCAACTCTTTACAGGGGTTCCATTCGACAAGGACCATGCCAAGAAGAGAAAGACACATTGAAGTGGCGAATGGAATAGAAGCAGAAGTGGAGGCCATTGGTGACGTCCCTCTGGAGCTGGCTGATGGCTCTTTCCTTTTGCTCAAAGATGTGCTTTTTGTTCCCTCATTACATAGAAATTTAATAAGCGTTTCCTGTTTGGACAAAGATTCTTATGAATGTTATTTCGGAAATGGCAAGTGTGCCACTTGGTTGAAAGACAAATGTGTGGGTGTTGCTACATTATTTGATAAGTTATATTTGTTATCCCTGCATGAGAAAGTTCTTTCTGTGTGTGATGTGAATGAAAAAGTTTCCTTGTCGAACAAAGAACAAAAGAAAAGAAAGCGAACTCTTGACTCATCGAAACTATGGCACTGTAGACTAGGCCATATTTCGAGGGGAAGAATAGAAAGCCTCGTTAAAAATGACATTCTTCCTCAGTTAGAGTTCTCCGACATAGAACAATGCATAGATTGCATTAAAGGAAAGTATGTCAAACAAATTAAAAAGGGTGCAAACCGAAGCATAGCTACACTAGAAATAATCCACACGGATATTTGTGGACCGTTTCCGGTGAAAAGTGTGGATGGCTATGATTCATTCATAACATTCACGGATGATCACTCCCGGTATGGTTATATTTATCCAATTAAAGAAAGATCTGAAGCATTGGATAAATTTAAAATTTTTAAAGCTGAAGTAGAAAATCAGCACGATAAAAGAATCAAAATAGTTCGGTCCGATCGTGGGGAGGAGTACTACGGTCGGCATACTCCATATGGTCAAGTACCAGGACCCTTTGCAAGGTTCCTGCAAGAAAATGGAATAGTCGCCCAGTATTCTATGCCGGGCGAACCTCAGCAAAACGGAGTAGCTGAAAGGCGCAACCGTACCCTTATGGATATGGTGCGTAGCATGATGAGCTACTCCACCCTCCCATTGGGATTGTGGATGGAGGCGCTTAAAACCTCCATTCACATTCTCAACAGAGTACCAAGTAAGTCGGTGCCCAAAACACCATATGAATTGTGGACAGGCAGAGTCCCCTCTCTCACCACTTGAGGGTCTGGGGGAGCCCAGCTGAGGCAAAAGTCTTCAATCCAAACATTGCAAAGTTAGACCCCAAAACAGTATCTTGCCATTTTATTGGCTATCCAGATAAGTCCAAAGGATATCGTTTCTACTGTCCTGACAGATACACAAAATTTGTAGAAACGAGACATGCAGTCTTCTTGGAGGACAAATTGATGAGGGGGAGCACGGTAGCTAGGAAAATTGATCTTGAGGAGAAGAGGGTGCATGCACCTAATCCGATGACTCAGGATCCATTTTTCTCGCTACCTGTTGTGCCACCATCTACAACCCCTGAGGTTATGGTGCGGCACTCCACACGTGACAACAATGGGCGAAAGTTGAACCTGTCCATCGAGCCACCGAACCTTGTTGAGCACGAAAGGGAGCCAGAACAGCCACCTACTGTAAATGTGCCTGAACCCGAGGCAAGAAATGAGCAAGAGTCTGATGAACTCATACGGTCTAAAAGAGAACGAAGACCAGCCATTTCCAAAGAAATCTACATAGTTTACAATGTAGTTCATATGGAGGGCGATCCTACCTCATATGAAGAAGCCATGAGTAGCCCTCACTCAGCCAAGTGGGTAGAGGCAATGGAAGATGAAATGAAATCGATGAGTTCCAACAATGTTTGGGACTTAGAGGAAATTCCCAAAGGAGCCAAAACAGTAGGATGCAAATGGGTCTACAAAACAAAGTATGACTCCAATGGGAATGTAGAAAAGTACAAAGCTAGACTCGTGGCAAAAGGCTTTACGCAAAGAGAAGGCATAGATTACAATGAGACTTTTTCTCCGGTCTCATGTAAGGACTCCTTCAGAATCATCATGGCACTAGTTGCACATTTTGATTTAGAGTTACATCAAATGGATGTCAAGACGGCATTTCTAAATGGAGATTTAGAAGAAAATGTTTACATGAAACAACCCAAGGGTTTTTTCATGGAGGGGAAGGAACATATGGGATGCCGCCTAAAGAAATCCATTTATGGGTTAAAGCAAGCCTCTAGGCAGTGGTATTTAAAGTTTAATGATACCATTAAAAGATTTGGATTCAAAGAAAATGTTGAGGACAACTGCATTTATGCAAAGTTCAAAAGTGGGAAATATATTTTCCTAATTCTATATGTGGATGACGTTCTGCTTGCTAGCAGTGATGTTAGTCTACTACTAGAAACAAAGAAGTTCTTGTCATCTAACTTTGACATGAAAGACCTTGGTGAAGCCTCTTATGTTTTGGGCATAGAAATTCACCAAGACAGAAAGAATGGAGTGTTAGGACTGTCGCAGAAAGCATATTGTGAAAAGATCTTAAAGAAATACAATATGCATGCGAGTAATTCAACACCTTCTCCCATAGTCAAGGGCGATAGTTTTGGGAAATCCCAATGTCCAAAGAAGCAATATGAGATCGATCAAATGAAGTCAGTACCATATGCTTCGGCTGTTGGAAGCTTGCAGTATGCACAAGTGTGCACTCGCCCTGACTTAGCATTTATCACCGGGGTACTCGGTAGATATCAAGAGAATCTAGGCATAGAGCACTGGAAGATGGTAAAGAAAGCTTTGCGTTATGTGCAAGGCACAAAAGGCCTCATGCTAACATATAGACGATCTGATTCCCTAGAGATAAAAGGGTATTCAGATGCAGATTTTGCGGGAGATAAAGACGACCGAAAGTCCACGACAGGGTATGTCTTTACTCTCGCAGGAGGTGCTATTTCGTGGAGAAGCGTAAAGTCGATAGTTGCATCATCTACGATGTATGCAGAATTCATAGCATGTTATGAGGCCATGGGACAAAGCGTTATGGTTAAAGAAATTCTTACCCGACTTGAAAGTGGTTGGCGCATCACAGGCCACTAAAGATGTCTTTGTGACAACGAGCCCTTATTCTATGCTCACAACAACAAGTCGAGTAATGCTTCAAAGTCTATAGATATAAAGTATTATGTTGTGAAGGACAAAGTCCAGGATCAAACTATAAGTCTCGAGCATATAAGGACAAAGGATATGCTTGCGGATCCGCTAACGAAAGGCTTACCACCCAATGTGTTCAAGGAACACATAGCCGGCATGGGTTTAACGGGAAGCCTATGATTCCTGGACCATAGAGGCCCAAAAGTAACAGGATTTGTTTCAAAACATGAAGGTATATAGTGGCTGTCTGATTCCATCGGCAATTGAGCTGAGACGATGAAACATGCTCTATGTATTATTCTGTGATGAAATAAGTAAAGTACAAAGTTAAAAGTAAAGACGAGATCTAGGGGGAGAATGTTGGATAGATCTCAACGTGACTGGGCCCAACGGCCCAGCACGCCCCTAACTGCGCCCTGATCGGGGGCGCCCAACCTTATCTAGGTTGGTGGGCCCCTGTCGCCAGCGCTATATAAAGTGGTGGGGAGCCGACAGCATGACCTACGAGGTTAGCCTTACCCTAGCCGCCCCACCTACAAGCCAATCCGATCTAGGCTAGCGCTGCACCGACGGGAAGCTCCACCGCCGCCACCCTAGCCGCACGCTCGCCACACTCACCCCCTTTCCACCCATGGCCAATGACGGAGGTTCTAGCTCCGGCACCAGTTCGGGCATTCCCTCTGGCTCTTGTCTGTCTAGCCAGGGAGCAGGTAGATCTCGTCTCTGTTCTCTCTCTCCGTTCTCGATCTACAAAGGTGATGTTTTAGTGCTACTGTTAGATCTAGACTAGATCCGTGGTAAAGGTGATTTTAACAGAAGGATTCTCAGCTTTGTTGCGCCAAGCTCAGAGGGTTAATCAGTTAAAAGGGGTAAAATTTGGGTCACAGGGCCCAACTATTACCCGTCTCCTTTTGATTGACGACAGCATTGTCTTCTTGGAAGCAAGTCGGGACAGCCTGCTTGCTCTAAAAAAGGTGCTACAGGCTTATGAGGATTGTCCTGGGCAGAAAGTCAACATGCAAAAATCTTCAATTTACTTCGGGAAAGGCTGTAGCCCGGCAGACACAGCAGCCTTAAAAGAGTCTATCGGGATTGATTGTGAAGCTCTTTCTGAAAAATATTTGGGGCTTCCTACGGCTGTGGGGAGATCAAAGGAGGGCGCTTTTAAACATTTGCCAGAGAGGTCGCACGGTAAAGTCCATGGATGGAAGGGTCAGGGCCTCTAGATGGAAGGCAAGGAAACTTTGATAAAGTCCGTCTTACAAGCTGTTTCAACCTATCCGATGGGCTGTTTTCAGCTGTCAAACAAGACATGTGCTAAACTCTCTTCCATAGCCACGGGGTTTTGGTGGGGGTCTGCTGATGGCCATCGAAAGGTTCCATGGATCAGTTGGGAAAGAATGTGTTTCCCTAAGCGCAATGGTGGCATGGGGTTCAAGAATTATTCAGTGTTTAATCAAGCTCTGTTGGCGAAGCAAGCCTGGAGGATTCTCACAACTCCTTATTCCTTGTGCTCCAGAGTTTTGTGTGCCAAGTACATGAAGGAGGGGAGCATCCTGATAGCGGCATGCCCCAACTCGGCTTCATATACATGGAAAAGTATACTGCATGGAAGGGATCTGCTTCGGGAGGGATTGGTGTGGAGGATTGGCAGTGGGCGTTCAGTAAAGGTGTGGGAAGACAAATGGATCCCTAGAGTAGGGTTGGTGCGGCCTTACGGTCAGCTCCCAGGAACGGATAGGATTAGCAAGGTGGAGGATGTTCTTCTGCCAGACGGCCAAGGGTGGAATGAGGCAAAACTGCGAGCGGTATTTTATGAGAGGGATGTTGAGGATATCAGGAGAATCCCCGTAGGTCGGGCCGGATCAGAGGATTACATAGCTTGGAACTACACCAAAAACGGGGTCTTCAGTGTCAGGTCAGCGTACCACTTAAAAATGCAGCTTAACCGAGTCAAAGAGGATAGGCCAAGCTCGTCCAGCACTTGTTCAGAGCACTGCGGATGGCTGGCGTTGTGGGGAGCGGAGCTACCTGGGAAGGTCAAGATACACGTTTGGAGGTTGATTCAAAATGGCCTCGCCATTGGTACTGAGTTGGAGCGCCGACACATCAAAAGTGGCATTAAGTGCATTGCTTGCAACAGGGAGGAGACCTTGCAACACCGCTTTTGGGACTGCCCGCATGCGGTCACGGTCTGGAACATAGCTAGAGCACATATTGGGCTGGAGCTTCGAGGCCCCGGTCACTCTCCTCGCCGGCCAATTGATCTGAAGGGTTGGTTGTTGGACTGGCTGGGCAGACTTGAGGCAAGAGAGCTCGGCGTATGCATGATGATCATCTACCAGACGTGGTTAGCAAGAAATGAAGTCAGGGAATAAAAACACATTGCCGATCCCCTGGAAGTTGTACGCAAGTCACTGCTCCTGCTAAATGAATGGATTGAGAGCAAGTCTAACCCAGGTGCAACGGCCGCTAACAGGATGGTAGAACGATGGCTCCCGCCAGAGGAGGGCTGGCACAAGGTTAACGCAAATGGAGCGTTCTCGGCGGATCATGGTCATGGAGGCTGTGGCGTGGTCTTGCGTGACCATCATGGCGGTTTCCTTCAGGGAGCTAGTCATTTTTTAACCTCTGTGGCAGATGCTGAAAGCGCCGAACTGTATGCGTGCAAGGCAGCTGTGGAACTGGCGATGGTGCGTGGTTCTACGAACATCTGCTTGGAGTCCGATTTCCTGAGTGTAGTATCGAAGCTAAGGGGAGCTTCCAAGGATCGGTCGGTTCATGGACCTCTGGTGGAGGATATCAAGACTCTCTTGCGAAGCTTTGAAGGTCACGTGATTAGACATGTGCGTCGTTCAGGCAATGGTGTTGCGCACCTCTTAGCGAAGTATGGCTGCGAGAATAAAATGGGTAGGGTGTGGCTTAACCCACCGAACTGGATTGTAAGTACCTTGGCCGCGGAGTGTGCCTAAGTAATATATCGCAGCGTTTGTCTCAAAAAAAATAATCAGAGGTTTTACTAAACTGTGGTGGCATGGTGATTTACTCCTAGATCAAATCTAATTGACAACAGGGAAATACTTCCTTGCATCTTTGCTGAGCGGAATTAATGAAGGGGAAAACCGGACCTGGGAAAATGTCTGAATGTTGGTCATAAAGGGGGTCGTTCTTTACTCAGCTTTTAATCTCAAGATCTCCTTTGCTGTCCGCTTCCTAAAATATTCCATACAGTATGTTCCTGTAAATAGTAATTCGAAATTCTCTTGTAGACGTGTTTTACTTTGCAGTCTGTGCAAAGTTTCAGCCTCATAACTCTGAATCATAACGATACTATACATTGTCGTACGATTCCCCCAGCCAGCAACTCCGGCTTTATCTGTATTCTATGTCATTGTTGCGGAAACTCTAGTTTGATCTCTACTATATCTCATTACTCTACTCCTGATGTAAGTTCGCACTAATACTTGTCCATTAGGTGCAAAAACACCCAAATACTTGCAGATAGTGGTCTAGTGGTACAGGAACTTGTCTCTTATGTGCAAATACCCGAGAACCAACCAGAAGCGGCCACGTGACACCCCCCCCCCCCCACCCCCCACCACACACACACAGAGAACCAAGAATTAGCGCAGAGGCCACACGCATGGTGGCAACTTGTCGTCTGCTCCGAATCGCTATCTCCCTCAGCTCTCCCTCTCTGCAGTGATTTAGGGTTCGGCGAGGCGGCGACGGCAAAATAAGGCGGCGGCGGCAAAATAAGGCTGCAGTGGCGATGTTGCAGTCCAGCGAGGGGTCGATAGAGAGCACCGGGCAAACGCAAATAATTCTTGGTTCAAGTTAATAACTCTCTATCGGTTAAATATGCGGTGATGCATTGAATGATGATACTTAGCACTTTATGTGTTGTATCCTGAGCCAAACAAAAAATAGTGTTCTAAAAAATTGATTTTTGAAGCATCAAATCTGTTGTTTCCCACAGGCCATGAAACTTCTGTTTTGCCCATGAAAATGAAAATTTACATGCACACTCAGGACATGTACATGTGCAATCAAACCACTATGTCTAGAGATCTTGGCTTCTAAAGATAGTACTTTCAGTCGAAGACGTTAGTTACGCGGACAATATTTTATTTCTAGTACATCCGATAAGCCTACCCGTATTGTAGGTACATCACAGCCCATGCCACCAAGAGAATTGAGATATTCAAAAGTTTCTTCCTTCAAGTTAATAACTGGCAATCACCAACATATATCTCGATGTACTGGAATAAACATATGCACACCATATTCTGATGTAAGTTGAAAGTGAGAAAAAAGGACATTTTTTTTTTGAAAATGGGCGCATTTATTAACCAAATGTTTAATTCTTACACCCGGCCTCTGCATAACTAAGATGCACACAGCCACACGAACGACAGACTAAGACAAAAAGTAGATAAACATTACAAGAAGACACTAAAAAATAAAAAGTCTAGAATATAAGATAGATCAATCCTCAGATTACGCGGCCATCCATATCGTGAGAAAATATTCCTCGCCGTGTCCTCCAATCGCGTACATCCGTCCAGAAATAAGTTGCGAAACTCCATGCGTTGGAGAATATTCCATGATCGAAGGATAGCCGTGGCTCGATAAATAACCTGCAGAGGAGAAGACACAATGTTATTAAAAATCTTGTCATTTCTACAAAGCCATAGCGACCATATAATGGCAAGCGCTCCCACCCTAAACAAGGTTTTGTACTTATCAACAATTCTATGCAACCAATTACCAAAAACATTGGTTACTGAACGTGGAGGAGATAAGCCAGAAGATATTTGGATGAATGACCATATAGAACGAGCAAATTTACAATGAAAGAATAAATGGCGAATTGTCTCATCATGATGACAAAAAACACATTGTGTACTTCCATGCCAATTTCTCTTTACAAGATTATCTTTTGTTAGAATTACCCCTTTCCGTAGATACCATGCAAATATATTCGTCTTAAGGGGTATTTTCATTTTCCAAATTTTACTATTATCATCGACTAGGAAATCAGGTTGGACCAAAGCTTTATATAGTGAGCCAACAGAAAATTTACCACTTTCCAGTAATTTCTATTTGAACACATCAACACCGTCCGACAATTGTATCCTGGATAATCGTAATAATAGATTGTTCTAAGATAACAGTCTAGGTCCGATGAGACTTCTTCTGAAAGACACATTAGGAGGATAGTCCTCCATCACTGTGGAGATTGTATCCCCTTTGTGTCTAACAATTGAATATAGAGCTGGGTACTGTTCACGAAGAGTAGTTTGGCCTTGCCACTTATCTTCCCAAAACCTAATTTGTGATCCATCCTTAATCTCAAAAGCACCAAAACGAAAGAAATGTTTCTTGATGGCCATAAGACCTGCCCAAAAATGTGAACCTCCGGGTTTCCAAACCACTTGAGACACAGCTTTGGACCCCACATATTTCCTCCATAACATGGTTTGCCAAACGCCTTCTTCAGTAAGTAGTTTAAAAGCCATCTGCCCAGAAGCGCGGTGTTTTTGACTTGCAAATCGTGTATGCCCAGTCCACCAAACTCCTTCGGCCGGCAAACCACATTCCATCTGGCCAGTCGATATTTCTTTTTCTCACTATCCCCTCGCCAAAAGAATCTTGAACGGAAATAATCCACTTTGTTCAAAACCCCTTTTGGCATTTGGAAAAACGAGATCATATA
This sequence comes from Avena insularis, assembly GCA_023614405.1. Classification (NCBI taxonomy): domain Eukaryota; kingdom Viridiplantae; phylum Streptophyta; class Magnoliopsida; order Poales; family Poaceae; genus Avena; species Avena insularis. The sequence goes on from CM042687.1 coordinate 37,365,627, forward strand.
CAGTACCATATTAGTAAGTACTGAATTTATAAGTACTAGTCTTCCCCCAAGGGATAACAATTTTCCTTTCCAACTATTAAGACGTTTTTGTAGCCTTTCCTCAACAAGTTTCCATTCAGCAATTGTGAGACGCCGATAATGAATCGGTATTCCCAAATAATTGATTGGAAACTGATCCTGACCACAGCCGAAAAGTTCAGCATATAGGCGGGCCTCGTTTTGGGCCTCGCCAAAACAATACAAATCACTCTTATGAAAATTTATTTTAAGCCCAGATAGCAGCTCGAATGCTGATAATATTAATTTCAGATTCTTAGCTTTCTCCAGATCATGTTCCATAAAAAGAATTGTATCATCAGCGTATTGAAGAATAGAAAGTCCACTATCAAAGAGATGTGGAACTACACCTTCAATTTGACCATCAGCCTTTGCTCTCTCAATAAGGATAGCCAACATATCAGCCACTATGTTAAATAGTAAAGGCGATAATGGATCCCCTTGTCTCAGTCCTTTCTTGGTCTGAAAGTATTTGCCAGTATCTTCGTTTACTTTAATGGCAACACTACCCCCAGACACAAACGACTGAATCAGAGCACGCCACTCCTCAGAAAACCTTTCATACGGAGTGTTTGCTGGAGGAAAGACCAGTTAACTTTGTCATATGCCTTCTCAAAGTCAATCTTGAACAGTACACCATTTAATTTTTTTGAGTATAGTTCATGGATTGTTTCATGCAGAATTACAACCCCATCTAGGATATTTCTTTCTTGCATGAACGCAGTTTGAGACGGGCTAACAACATTGTCAGCAACCGAATTTAGTCTAATTGTAGCAACTTTAGTGAAAATTTTAAAGCTAACGTTAAGCAAGCAGATTGGACGGTACTGTTGTATACGTTCTGCATTATTAACCTTAGGCAGTAAAATTATGTTACCAAAGTTGAGTCTAAAGAGATCCAATTGTCCAACATGTAAAAACCCAAACAAATTTATCAGGTCCTCCTTGATAACGTCCCAGAATTTTTGGTAAAATTCCGCCAGAAATCCATCAAGTCCTGGTGCTTTGTTATGTTCCATTTGGAAAACCGCTTTCTTGACCTCTTCCTCGGTATATGAGGCAGTTAGAAAGCTATTTTCTTCATCAGAAAATCTGGGGGATATCGTACGTTTGGGACTCATCCATAGAGAAAGAATTTTCCACTGGGACCCAAACAAGGATTTATAATACGTAGTGATATATGACTTCAGATGCTCCTGTCCCTCAATCATACCTTCGTCCTGAATCAGAGAGTGAATAAGTTTCTTCTTATGCCTACCATTGGCAACTGCATGGAAGTATCTAGTATTCGCATCTCCTTCCAGTATGAATTTAGCTTTAGAGCGTTGGTACCATTTGAGTTCCTCCTCGCGCAGAAGTCGGACTATCTCTGCATTCGATTGGCTTTTAAGCTCAATTTCTTGTGCAGTTAATGGCCTTACCTCCACGAAAGCCTCCAAGTCATCTATTGTAAGTGTTAGGCAGCGGGTATCCTAAAAAAAGAAAAAAGGACACGTGACAGAGAAAATGCTAGTAACAGGAAAAGTGGGTTCAGTAGCAACTTACATTATCACATTCCACAAGCCCATAACCCAATTTGTCAAGCGTTCTCCGTGTTCTGAAAAGATTGATAGTCCTAGCCAGTTTTTCCACAAGCAAGCTGAACAAGAATTCTGAAAGTGTTATTGTTCAGTGCTAAGAAGACATATCTTGAGCCTTAGCACCAAAAGCTCCATTCTTTTTATAGTCCTTGCTTTAAAAACATACTTTGCCTCAGTCACGCGTCAATAAAAAAAATCATCAAGTACTTAAGATAATAAAATATTTCACAATGTATGTGCATGTCAATTATGATATGCATCGCTCGCTGACTTGCAGATCCAAGGGGAGTGGCAAATAATTCTCCTCCATCTTTGAAGCATGAGACAAGCAAGTCAGTGCCAAGAGCCGTGTCATCAAAGCTTCGCATTCATGCCATGAGAAACAAAATGATTTCTACAATATTATGAAATTTTAGCGGGATTGTTTGAGTTGGTTCTGAGATGAAAGACTTACATGTAGTTGACAGACAATAAGTACTACAGTCAACGCTGTATAATTGTAATGCTGAATGACATAATTTGAATAAAAGTTGATAAAAATTAAAATAAAACCTAAATCTACTTGTCCAAGTCGCTGAAGTCGAAGTCGTTGTTGCCATCGTCATCTACGAGGTCGATGGCCGTGCTAGTCTCCCACGCCGACCAGGCCTCGCCATAACCCCGCGTTGCCGCTGGAGGGATGTCGAAGGACCCGTGTAGGGCTAGGTTTTAGGGAGGGGCACTCGACATGATTTGCTGGAGTCGCGGAGGGTCGCCTGCGCCACCCTTCTCTCCCGGCTCCAATGGCTACTCCTTGACCTTCTTCAGAGGGGGCTGTTGTTTCTTGGAGGAGTGGGCAAGGTATCAGGAGGCCCCTCGGCAGCGACGACAGCTTGGGTTTTGGCTGGCGAAAGGCAATGTCGTACCCTCTAGTCGGCGAGCGCGGTTCTGGTATTGGCTGCCGGAACACAATGCCACCGGAGCATGGTGGCATGCACGGATCCATCTTCGGCCGTCGAAACACGATGCATCCTCTAGATGTTGATGGCGGGCTGAACGGGATAACGCCAAGACAGCCCCTACGAGCACGTGGCTGGTGGCTATAGACACATGTGCGATGAGGATGAACGCGGGAACAATGGTGCACTGGAAACGAGAGGCACACGCTGCGGTGGCGGGGATTTAGCCATAGAAGGCTAGCACCTCATTGATGTTGGCACTAAGCCATGTCAGAGCATGGCTAGTGTGTGTATCGCGTGCGTGCGTTGTGTGAGTCTGTTAGATTAGTTAGCGAGAAAGGAGGGAGAAGACCACGTCCTGGGCACGCAGGGTCGATCGTGGTGATCGCGTCCGTGCGGGGTCATGGCCACGAGTTGAGGCGTGTGGAGCGTTGCGAGTGGGTGCGTGTGTGCGCGGTCATGGCGACATGAGTGCGAGTTGCGGCTATAAAGCCCCTCCCTGTAATCACCATTAAAGGACCACGAGTTAGAGCTCGGGCTGAAGAGGAAGAAAGGTGTTTGTGCGCCCAAAGTCGGACATGTCTACTGCTCGCCTTCCACCTCTGTTTCAGTTCAGTTCATAGAGAGAGAGAGAGCTAGCTAGGGTGCTTGGCACCTACAAGTGGTATCAGAGCAAGGTGAGAGATGGCGCTGGTCTCGCACGGTGGCAATAGGGGAAGCGTGGTGCCGCTCTCCTGTCCGATGCTCACCGGTGACAACTACACCGTCTAGGCGATCATGGTGGAGGCGAACCTCGACACGCAGGGGCTGTGGGAGGCAGTGGTCCTGGCGGAGGACACGGCTACGACGGTCATCGTGAAGAAGGATAAGCCGGCGAGGGCATACCTCTTTGGAGCCCTCTCCGAGGACATTTTGTTGCAGGTTTCGTCGAAGAATACAGCGGCGGAGGTGTGGGCCATCCTCAAGGGGCGATTCGTCTAAGCGGGTCGCGTCAGGGTGGCTCGGCTGTCCATGCTCCGCAGCGACTTCGATCGGCTAAACATGGGGGACGGCGAGGCGTTGGACGTCTTCGCCGGCAAGATCAGTAGCATGGCGGCGAGGTACACCAACCTTGGCGCGACCCTCGACGATGCCGCAATGGTGAAGAAGCTGCTGGACTCGGTGCCCGATCGCCTGTACCAGGCGGTGGCCGGCATCGAGCAATTCTGCGATGTGGAGAAGCTGTGCTTCGACGAGGCGCTCGGGCGACTGAAGGCCTTCGAGGAACGATCAGAGCGGCGCAAGAAGCAAGCAAACTGCGGTGATCGGGGCGACGAGGAGCTGCTGCTTATTGTGGCATAGTGGGCAGCAAGGCGTCGCAACGACGACGACGATGGCGGCAGCAGCACGGCTTCGAGAGCTGCTGGAAAGGGACGGAAGGGGAGGTGCCACAACTGTGGTGTACGTGGGCACTTCGCCCGTGACAGCTGGAAGCCCAAGAAGAAGAAGCAAGAGGAGGCACTGCTCTGCGACGCCGGCGACCAGCCGGGCCTGCTCTAGGCATGGCTTAGGGGGAGAGTGTTGGCACTAAGCCATGTCAGAGCATGGATAGTGTGTGTATCGTGTGCGTGCGTGTGTTCTATGAGTCTGTTAGGTTAGTTAGCGAGAAAGGAGGGAGAAGACTAAGTCCTGGGCACGCAGGGTCGATCGTGGTGATCGCGTCCGCGTGTGGTCATGGACACGAGTTGAGGCGTGTGGAGCATGGCGAGTTGGTGCGTGTGTGCGCGGTCATGGCGAAGTGAGTGCGAGCTGCGGCTATAAAGTCCCTCCCTGTAATCTCCATTAAAGGACCACGGGTTAGAGCTCGGGCTAAAGAGGAAGAAAAAGTGTTTGTGTGCCCAAAGTCTAACATGTCTACTGCTCGTCTTCCACCTTCATTTCAGTTCAGAGAGAGAGAGATAGCTAGGGTGCTTGGCACCTATAGTCGAGAGAGTGATTGTTCCACCAATGGCAATGCTCCTGGCAGTTGAAACAACTAGGAAGATACAACCCCTTTTAGCGATTCACGGCGCACTGCTGTTTCTGCTGGAACAACGGTGACCACAACTCGTTATTTGGAGCGTAGTTCGGTTCTTCGTGCTCCTCGCCAGTGAGGAGGCGCGGTGTTGCTCGATGAGAACCTCCATGCACTTACTTGCTAGCACCGGTGGCACCGCAAACCCTTCGGCGCTAATGTTCCACTCTCTAGGCAGGCGAGTGTCCGATGGCTCGACGACACCATGGTTCGCGAGGACACGATGGCCTTGTCGATGGTCAGGCTCAGCCTGTTGCAGGAGCTGCTTCCTTCGTCGCCATTGTAGGCCATCAAGAACAGGGAAGAAAGGAGGCTAGAAGGCTAGGGAGGAGGTGAGAAGCCAAGAAGGCACGGTGGTGTGATGATATGAGCGTGAGAGTGGGAGTGCCGGCTATTCTATTGTGTGTTAGCAAATAATCACTAGGACACCGGAAAGGTATCGTGGACGTGTGTGTCCATGTAGCAGACCAAGTAGAAGTAAGTTTTCACCACCGACTCTGATTAGACCTGCGTGTCTAGCTGGGTATTTATATACTATATAAGTGACTTGTAAAGCCAAAGTAAAGAGCAAAGGCATGTCGGGCAGGTTTTGGGGTGAGGCAGTTAGTACAGCTGTCTATTTGCTGAACAGGACGCCAACTAACAGTGTAGTTGGTATGACATCGTACGAAGCATGGTACGAACACAAGCCTCGGTTGATCATCTTCGCACTTTCGGGTGCCTGGTGCATGTGAATACTGTGTCCGGACACACAACCAAGTTGGAGGATAGAAGCATTCCAATGGTCATGATGACTATGAAGTCGGTACGAAGACATATCACGCGTATGACGTGTGACGTACTTTTCGAAAAGGAGAAGTCATGGAATTGGAAATCCATGGAAACCAGTGAATTTCAACACGCACATAATCAGCCTGGACCAAGTACGGACGATGACGCATCTTCTCCGGATCGTACAACGTCGAGTGTGGCAGGAAGGACGGGCATGTCGCCATCGGGCAGTCCGCGTGCGGACGCTGGCGTTCAATCAGCAGCGACTCCAGACGGAGGCTGTCGTTCACGTGGAATCCCAACACAGCCAGTACAACGTACGCTGCAAGCCCAGGAGCAGCTCAGGAACGTACGTGTCCAAGCAGGCTAGAAGGAATTGCACCTGATCGGGAGGAATCGGAAAGTCATGCTCACCGCAACGCGGACGGTAATTTCGCCTCGCCAGTACATGATCAATTGGGAAGGTCATATTCCTCCGCGGCACGTGTGTCGTTTAAGCATGGAGACGGATCGCCTGGACCGGACGTTCACGCGACAGAATCCACTAGAGGCTCGCCAGCAGCAGACACGGATAGAACTTTAGTGGATCAAGCGGCAAGCGCCGCATCGGCTCCGGCGTCTCCTCCGACGTTACTGGAAAGGATACATCCACCTACTCCGGAGAAACTGCGAGACGTCATGGAGTTGTATCCACCAGAGGCTCTCCGCAAGCTCGGACGAGGGCGAGGTCAGTGTTTACTCACCGAGGAGCCGACGAAATTCGAGGACGCTAATACGTAGGAGTGTTGGCGCCGTGCTATGGATGAGGAGTTGGGATCGATCAAAGACAATGATACATGGGAGCTTGTCGATCTATCCAACAATCACAAGACCATAGGGCTCAAGTGGGTGTACAAGATCAAGAAGGATGCCGAAGGAAAGTTGGTGAAACACAAAGCTTGGCTAGTGGCTAAGGGATACGTGCAAGAGCAAGGTGTGGATTTCGAAGAAGTGTTTGCTCCCGTTGCAAGGATGGAATTGGTGAGATTACTTATCGCTCTTTCTGTTCAAGAATCTTAGAAATTGCATCACATGGATGTGAAATCCGCGTTTTTGAATGGAGAGTTAGAAGAAGAAGTATATGTGAAGCAACCACCGAGATACATCAAAGAGGGATAAGAACACAAGGTTTTAAAGCTACACAAGGCGTTGTATGGGCTATGGCAAGCCCCTCGGGCGTGGAACATCAAGCTTGATCGTATATTGATCTCTCTCGGATTCGAGAAGAGCCCACTAGAGCATGCGATGTATAAGCGAGGTAAAGGAAGGGATCATCTACTAGTTGGCATCTATGTTGATGATCTATTGATAATAGGAGCGGATGAGAAGGAGATTGCAAATTTCAAGCTACAGATGAAGGAGTTATTCAAGATGAGTGATCTAGGCTTGTTGAGCTACTACCTTGGGATCGAGGTACATCAAAAGCTAGGCGAGATCACGCTATGCCAAGAGGCATATGCAAAGAAGATACTCAATAAGTGTGGCATGGAAGAGTCAATCCAACTCATGTTCCAATAGAACCTTGTCTTAAACTGAGCAAAAGGAGTGAAGCACCCGCGGTTGATGCAATGGAGTATAGGAGTGTGGTCGGAAGTTTGAGGTATCTCATTAACACAAGACCGGACTTGGACTATTCCGTTGGCTATGTGAGTCGCTTCATGGAAGCACCCACAACGGAGCATTGGACAACCGTGAAGCATATACTCAGGTATATCGAAGGTACTACAAACTTTGGTATTGTCTACTCGAAAGAGAAGGAGGAGGTGAAGCTACTTGGCTACAGTGATAGCGACATGGCTAGAGATATTGACGACCGTAAGAATACCTCGGGCGTGGCATATTTCTTGGGAAGAAGCATAGTAAGTTGGCTATCACAAAAGCAGAAGGTGGTGGCATAATCATCATGTGAAGCTGAGTATATTGCGGATGCAACTACGGCGTGTCAAGGTGTGTGGCTAAGGAGTCTACTCAGTGATCTCACCAATCGGAAGGCGGAACGGTTGGTGCTCAATATTGACAACAAGTCTGTAATTTCTTTATGCAAGAATCCGGTGCATCATGACTGGACTAAGCACATTGATACGAAGTATCACTACATACGGCAATGCATAGAAGAAAGCAAGATTGAAGTCAACTATGTTTGCACCGATGATTAACTTGCGGATATCCTAACTAAATCTTTGGGACGAGTGAAGTTCGTGGAGATGCGAGAAAGGATCGGCGTTCAAGCTGTGAAGAGGGGCACATCGTGCTTAGGGGGATAAATGTTAGCAAATAATTACTAGGACACCGAAACGGTGTCGTGTGCGTGTGTGTCCCATGTAGCAGACCGAGAAGAAGTAGATTTTCACCATCGACTCTGATTAGACCTGCGTGTCTAGCTGGGTATTTATATACCATGTAAGTGTTGAAAATATAAGCAATAATCCATATGATTTAATCCGAATAATAAACTGATAAAGCATGATCATACAAACGGTACTAAAACCAATCATGCAGATCAACAAAGTAGATGAACAGGTTACATCTATACAAGATAAACCTATCACATCTATGCCAAACACTAGACCTAGAAACTCTAGTAAAATCCAAAAGAGAGAGATTGGAAACACATACGATGCAGTTGCGGCAGTAGCCGCAGCAGACCTGTCGCCCATGTTGAGGTTGCCAAAGAGGTTGCTGACATCTATGAAGAAGTCGTCGTTCGGGAAATAGTCATTGGACGACGTTGTGGTTGCCAGTAGTCGCACTTGAGCGCTCCCCAAAAACCTGATCGCCCCTCACCCGTACAGGTTCACGAGAGGCGGGGTTCCGGAGGCCTACTGTCCCGATCTGTGGTGCACGCCGCAAGCAGGGATGAGGAAGACGAAGACGGCGACGCAAGGTTCTGGAGGTAGGCGCATATGTGGATTGGTCACCGATTAGGTTTAGCGCTGATGCTTATATAGTGCAGGTCAGGGAGATCGTGGGACACAACCCACGTCCGAGTCGGTAACAACCCACGTCCATAAAAACTGGAAACAGATGTAATTAACGCGTTCGTTAATGACTCATAAATAATTTTTCCAAACAGCAAAATAAAGCTCGGCTCGGCGAGATTCCCGCAACCCGCGGCGCGCGCATGTCATGACGAGGCGAGGCGGGCGGCATCGGAGAAGGAGTGCGCGAGGGCTTCTCTCCTTGTCACACCTTAGTGAGTGGTGCAACACTCTACTATATAAGGTGGTCCAACTCCCCTTCCACTAGCAATGTGGGACTAAACTTTAGCACCACTAGCACAACTATATGATGTCATGCACAAGTGGGACAAAGAGAATTTTAGAATTTGTCTAATGGGCCAACAGCTCAAAACTCATCAAATTCTAATAATTCTCCACAAAGTCTCATTGGCACATCACATCACTTTTATTCCAGAACATTGTTTTATATACCGGTGTATAGTGGAGACTATTAAGTTGAACTTCCATGTTAAACTTCATGCTACACTAGCTAGCAACTTGAATAGTAGATTATGCATTGAACTACAAGTTTCTGCGCGCTAGTTTCACACAAAATCTAGATCGGTATAGGGCTGTCGTTGGCTTCCCCGCGGTTTGGAGCTTATGCGTCATACTCGAGGGCCTTTCATGAGTTTATTAAAGAGCACCCAACTCTCACGGACTGCGACGTTTAATAGTCAGACTCATATAGGTGTGTTCCTCAAGAGATGTTCTGCAGGACAACATCTCTGCTTATAAAAGCCACTTGGAACACATTAAGATAAATATCAACCTGCCATGTAGATTAAGAGAGTATTGCATCTTTATGGAGATGTAAATATAATATGGGGATACTCTCCTCTCAGCTGACCAATAGCTTGTCTCCCAGCTCTAATTCACGGGATCTCCGATCACATAGAGTGCGTTGGCACTGGGATCAACTCATAGCGTGGGTCTCAAACCCATCTCCCTTGATGCATTATCTATCACATTGCGTGATAAACCCTTTGTGAAGGTATCTGCCAGGTGTTTAGATGTTTGGATATAATCCAACGCAATAACTCCGGAGTTTCTCAGTTTCCTAACAGATTTCAATCTCCTCTTCACATGCCTTGATGACTTCATATTATTCTTAGAACTGTTTACTTTGACGATCATAGTTTTATTATCCCAGTTCATCGGGATGACGGGTATTGGTTTTTTAACCACAGGTAAGTCCATCAAGAGTTCACGAAGACACTCTGCTTCAAAAATGACAGTGTCTAATGTTGTGAGTTTTGCTTCCATTGTTGACCTCGTTAAGATGGTCTGCTTGCAAGACTTCCAGGAAACAACGCCACCACCAAGTGTAAACAAATAACCACTTGTGGCCTTAATCTCATCAGCATCAGATATCTAGTTTGAATCACTATAACCCTCAAGTACCCATGGATACCCAGTATAGTGAATACCATAACTCGCAGTGCCTTTCAAATAGGGCAGAACTCTTTCAAGGGCATGCCAATGATCATCTCCAGGATTTGACACAAATCAACTTAGTTTGCTTACAGCAAAGGAGATGTCAGGTCTAGTAGCGCTGGCTAAATACATGAGTGATCCAATAATTTGAGAATATCTCAATTAATCTTTAGCAATCCTTTGATTCTTTCGAAGTAGCACACTCAGATCATAAGGCGTTGGAGAAGACTTGCATTCACTATACCCGAAGCGACTCAATATCTTTTCCACATAGTGAGACTAAAGCAGTGTAATCCTACAATTGCCATCCTTTAGTAGCTTGATGTTTAATATTGCATCAGCCACTCTCTAGTCCTTCATCTCAAAACAGCGAGATAGGAACTCTTTAACCTCCTCGATAACAGCGAGGTTGGTCCCGAATATCAATATGTCATCAACGTAGAGACACATAATAACTCCCTCGCCCCCACCATGGCGATAGTACACACATTTGTCAGCTTCGTTTACAACAAAGCCTTTAGCAGTTAAAGTTCTTTCAAACTTCTCGTGCCACTAATTAGGAGCTTGCTTAAGACCATACAAAGACTTCACTAACTTACACACCTTTCCTTCTTGACCATCTACTACAAATCCGTCAGGCTTCTCCATATAAATTTCCTCATCTAGCTCTCCATTTAGAAAAGCTATCTTAACATCCATTTGATGAACGAGAAGACCATGTGAGGCAGCCAAGGAAAGTAGTACTCAAATAGTGGTCAATCTGGCTATAGGTGAGTAGGTATCAAAGAAGTCTTCACCTTCCTTTTGGGTATAACCCTTAGCCACAAGACGTGCCTTGTACTTTTCAATAGTACCATCAGGTCTAAGATTTTTCTTGAACACCCACTTACATCCTACAGGTTTGCACCCATAAGGACGATCAGTGACTTCCCAAGTACCATTAGCTAAGATGCAGTCAATCTCACTTCGGACAGCTTCCTTCTAGTAGTCAGCATCTTGAGATGCATAAACTTTTGAAATAGAAGTGGGAGTATCATCCACAAGGTACACAATGAAATCATCACCAAATGACTTTGCAGTCCTTTATCTCTTGATCCTTTTGGGAGCTTCATTATCATCCTCTACAGGATTATTAGAGTGTTCTATCGGCATAGTGGGTTTAGGAATTATAGAAAATTCCCGACTAGATGAACTATTCATATCCTGATTTGATGAGCTAGACATTCCTTTCATTGGAAAGATGTCCTCATATAAAGTCGCATCGTTCGACTCCATAATTGTACCAACATGCATGTCGGATACTTCAGATTTTACTATAAAAATCTATAGCCAATGCTATGAAAAGCATATCCTAGAAAACACAATCCACGGTTTTTGGTCCAAGCTTTCGCTTCTTGGGTATTGGAATATTGACTTTCGCCAAACAACCACAAGTTTGTAAGTAAGAGAGTTTAATAATTTTTTTCCATTCCTCAAATGAAGTCATGGTTTTATCCTTTACGGGAACACGGTTTAGGACATGACACGCGGTCATTAGCGCCTCCCCCTACCATTCCTTGGGGAGACCCGATGTATCTAACATGGCGTTAACCAAATCAGTTAGAGTGTGGTTCTTTCTTTCGGCCACCCCATTTGACTGAGGTGAGTAGGGAGGCGTCCTCTCATGTATAATACCATGTTCCGTATAGAATAAATCAAATTCGTTTGAAAAGTACTCTCCAACACGATCCGACCTCAGCCGCTTGATTTTAAGATCAAGTTGGTTTTCTACCTCAGCTTTATAGATTTTGAAGTAGTTCAAAGCTTCATCTTTAGATTTCAGAAGATAAACATAGCAGTATCTAGTGGAGTCATCAATCAACGTCATAAACTATTTTTTTTCCACCTTTTGTCAACACACCATTTATCTCACAAAGATCTGAAAGTATAAGTTCTAGTGGTGCTAAGTTTCTCGCTTCCGCAGCCGTATGATACTTGCGGGGGTTGCTTTGCATGCACACAAACTTGGCACTTAGAACCTTTGACAATGGTAAATTTCGGAATTAAACTCATATTGGCTAGCCGCGTCATGCAACCAAAGTTAATATGACAGAGTCGTGAATGCCAAACATTGGACTCATTATCATGGCACACATGATTAATAACTTTAGTACATGAGTCTGACAAAGACAAGCGGAACAGACCTCCGCACTCATAATCCTTTCCAACAAATTGTACATACTAAGAAATTACAACTTTATTGGACTCAAAAACCAACTTAAAGCCATCTCGACATAAAAGAGATCCGTTGACGAGATTCTTATTGATGGAGGGAACATGATGCACATTCTTCAGTTGTACGGTCTTTCCCGAAGTAAACTTCAGATTTACCGTACCAACACCATGAACAAAAGCACATGAGCCGTTTCCCATTAGCACGGAAGAAGTCCTTGAGACCTGATAAGAGGAAAACATAGAAATACCAGAATATACATGTGTATTAGTACTCGTGTTTATACACCAATCAGGAGAATGATATACTGACAGGATAGTAGGTAAAATACCATACCTAGCATCCTTCATTTCAGTATCACTAATAACAACATTGCGGCATTGTCGTTGTTCCCATGTTGACGCTTGTTAAAGCGATTAGGGCAGCTAAGAGCCCAATGATCATGATCACCACAGACGTGGCAAGAGCATCTTCTCTTATCATTTTTATTCTTGAAGTTGGTTGAGTGCGTGGCCTTGTTCTTGATCAAACTTCCCCTTTCCTTCAGTTTTGTTCTTATTCTTGAACTTGTGGGATTGGAAGTTTTTTCTCTGTACCAAATTGGCAGTAGAACCTCCCTCAAATCCTCGAGCAGTTTTGTCCTTTGCTCTCTCCTTCTCTTCCACATGAAGAGACCCAATGAGATTCGTAATAGAAAACTCTTATCTCTTATGTTTCAGAAAAGTAGCAAAGTTCCTCCACGAGGGAGGAAGCTTGGCAAGTTCCTCCATGGAAAACTCTTTCCACCGGCCACAAATTTGTCTGGTAAGTAACACTTGAACTGCTCAAGTTATTTGGCAAGCGATTGTATCTCATGAGCTTGCTCAACGACGGAGCACTCATCAACCATCTTGTAGTCATAGAATTGCTCCATGACATACAACTCAGTGCCAACGTCCGAGACCCCAAACTTGGCCTCGAGCGCTTCCCACGCGTCCTTGCCATTATCAAATGACATATACGGGTCAACAATGTTGTCCCCAAGAACACTGAATAAAGCCGCCATAAACATGGTATCGACTTTCTTAAAGGTCGCTTCCTGCTCAGCAGAAAGATCTCCTTTAGGCTTGCCAAGAGTGGCACTATATCAGTTTAGGTTTTTAAACTAGAGAACTGCTCTCTTGCATCATCTTATAGTGCATGCCATCAAAAGGAGGCGGCCTAGTAGCCGCGGCTACACCATTAGAATTCAGTTGCCTATCATCAGGTTTTTGGATTGTTGAAAATATAAGCAATAATCCATATGATTTAATCCGAATAATAAACTGATAAAGCATGATCATATAAATGGTACTAAAATCAATCACGCAGATTAACAAAATAGATGAACATATTACATATATACAAGATAAATCTATCACATCTACGCCAAACGCTAGACCTAGAAACTCTAGCAAAATCCGAAAGAGAGAGATTGAAAACACATACGATGCAGTTGCGGTAGTAGCCGCAGCAGAGCTGTCGCCCATGTTAAGGTTGCCAAAGAGGTCGCTGACATCTGGGAAGAAGTCGTCGTTCGGGAACTCGTCGTCGGACGACGTCGTGGTTTCCAGTAGTCGCGCTCCCCAAAAACCTGATCGCCCCTAACCCGGACAGGTCCACGAGAGGCGGGGTTCCGGAGGCCTACTGTCCCGATCTGGGGTGCACACCGCAAGCCGGGATGGGGAAGACAAAGACGGCAGCGCAAGGTTCTGGAGGTAGACGCGTGTGTGGATTGATCACCGATTAGGTTTAGCGCTGACGTTTATATAGTGCAGGTCAGGGAGATCGTGGGACACAACCCACATCCATAAAAACTGGAAACGACTGTAATTAACGCGTCCGTTAATGACTTATAAATAATTTTTCCAAACAGCAAAATAAAGTCTGGCTCGGCGAGATTCCTGCAACCCGTGGCGCACGCGCGTCGTGACGAGGCGGGCAGCGTCAAAGGAGGAGTGCGCGACGACTTCTCTCCTTGCCACACCTTAATGAGTGGTGCAACACTCTACTATATAAGGTGGTCCAACTCCCCTGTCACTAGCAATGTGGGACTAAATTTTAGCACCACTAGCATAACCATATACTACCATGCACAAGTGTGCCAAAGAGAATTTCAGAATTTGTCTAATGAGCCAACAGCCCTAAACTCATCAAATTCCAACAGTAAATGTCTTGTAAAGCCAAGGTGAGAATCAATCAAAGGAGTAAACAGGAGCAATACGCCCCGGTGGCCATCAACATTGTTTTTCACATACTCGTGTGAGTTGAGAGTTTGATCAGCTAACTAGCTCAAAGTACTAGATTGATCGTACCGTACGTGCATAAACTCGCTGTATCATTGTCGTCGTCACGTCGGACTATACTCGGGGTTGAGGTTGGGCCAACATTGTGCGTCTGAAAGCATTCGCAATTGGCATGCTACACAGGGCGGTGGTGGTGTGGCCACATTTTTAGCCAGAACCCTAATAGACCTATTAAGGACATAACTAGGGCTGCCCGTGGGGATGCTCTAACATCCGAGGGCTGCCCATGAAGCATATTGAGCAACGATGATGTGGAACTCCACCGTGGCTCGTCTGACAATTTTCAGAAGGTCCGACGCTTCGTTTATTCACATTGTGTGGCCACCATGTCTAAGATCCAGTTCTTTTAGCGACTTCTCCTAGACGTTGTCCTACTCCCAGCTTTCTCGGAAATCCAGTTCAAAAAATTGCGAGACTTCCAAATTTGTTTAGACTTAACTATTTTGGAAGCCTCACAATTTTTTTAGACTGGCTTTCCCAGAAAGCTGGGTGAGGGCAGCTTCTTGGATAAGCCCCCAAAAGAACTGGGCCTAAAGCCCTACAAGCTCCATGCCATAACTGATGATTAAGTCTTGCAAATTTGGATAGACACTACGGGTGAAGAGTAAGACGTCGACGGTCAAAGGTTACGCCAACAACTATTTGTCAAGGCCGTCGGCGTAGGTCCCGAGGCGGGCAGCTAAGCAAACCTGCTGTCGGCCGAGGTTTGCCGTTGGCATAGGACGGGATAGGCTAACGGCAGCCGTCAGCATAGACCGGGCCGTCAGTCTAGGGATTGGATGTGATGGTGATGCGACGATGTCAAGTCTACGTCAACAGCTTAGCTGTCTGCCTAGGTTTCACACTTATATTAATCCTAAAAAAATTATAATTAAATTATTCTAATTTATAAAAATACATATAATATATGAAAAATTACAGAAAAATAAGATCTATCTATCTAAACTCATATATTACATATTTTGGTTGAATAAAACATAGAAAAATTAAATATACTTTCGTATAACATATTTTCCATTTTTCAGGTGTAAAAAATAGAGTATTTTATGAATCAACCACAAATGAAAGTTTTAAAATGGTATCACCCCTTTTTACAAAATACTAAGTCACCTTGCATGGACAATGTTCCAACCAGGATATCTTAAACCTTTCCGTCCACTCCTCATGAAAAAGACAAATTTATGTCGAATCGGTAGGAAGTGAGTCAGATTTGAACTACAGGTACATGATATGATGCTCATATTTTTTGGAAAAAATATTTTTAGGTTCACAATATGCTATTTCATCTGAGATCCACTGCAAGTTTAACGAGGTTTGGCCCTGAACTAAGAATCTTCATGTCCGTCATTTTGACCATAGTTTGAAACGTGCATAAGAAATTAAAAGCCAATCCAAACAATGTAAAACCTTCGCGTGGTGTCATATTATGTGACATATTTATAAGGAAAAATATCAAACTTGGTATATTGATTGCATCTCAAGAAAATATTCTCAGAAATGAGCTATCATGGCCGAGGTTTCATGATTTTGAGGTCAAACGACCAATATTATATCTAGAATCGCGGAATAGTTTTTGATAATTTGGCCATATTATGCACACATGTGAATCATGGGTTGGTGAATAATGTTTGATACGTCGGAAACGTATCTATAATTTTTGAAGTTCCATGCTTGTTTAGTATCTACTTTTCTTTGCTTTATCTATACTTTGAGGTGTTTTTATATGTTTTCTGATATTAACCTATTAACAAGATGTCACAGTGCCAGTTGCATGTTTTGTTCTGTTTTTGGTTCCAAAAAGGCATAAAATAAATATTCTCGGAATTGGACGGGACAAAAGTCAAAGTCAATATTTTACCATGCGGAACACGGAGCCAGAATACGAGACGGAGGGCAGGCACCACGGGGCCACACCCCCTGGCGGCGCAGGCTAACCCTAGACGCGCCTGGGGGGTGTGACCACCTTGGCCGCCCCTGCCTTGCCTCTTCGCCTATAAAACCACCAAATGCCTAAACCCTAAGTACCCGATCAATATTCAATGAAACCGTATGTATCCGCTGCCAACATCGTCCCTAGATCGGGGGGATCTGAAGCTCTTCCCGGCACCCTATCGGAGGGGAGATCATCCCGGAGGCCTTCTTCTTCATCATGCCAGCCTCCGGTTTAAAGTGTGAGTAGTTCCACCTTGGACTACGGGTCCATGTAGTAGCTAGATGGTTGTATCTCCTCATTTGTGCTACTATGTTTAGATCTTGTGAGCTCCGTTCATGATCAAGATCATCTATTTGTAATCATGCATGTTGTGTTTGCAGGGATCCGATGGATATTGAGATTACTATATCAGATTGATTAATGGTTTTGTCTTACGGATTCTATCATGTCTATGTTGTTTGTGATCTTGCATGCTCTCCATTTCTAGTAGCCATCTTGGCCAAGTAGATGCTAGTGACTCCAAGAGGGGGTATTTATGCTAGATAGTGGGTTCATGCCTCCATTTAATCTAAGGGAATTGACAGAAATCTCTAAGGTTGTAAATGTGTTGTTGCCACTAGGGAGAAAACAATGGTCTCTTGTTCATGGAACAAGTGGATTGTTTACCTTACACACTTTGCTTAAAGCAGTTATCTTTTGCTTGCAACTTAATACTGGAGGGGGTTCGAATGATAACCTGAAGGTGGATTTCTAGTCATAGATGCAGTTGGATGGTGGTCTATGTATCTTGTTGTATTTCCCAATCGAATCTCATAGGATCATGAATGTCTAGTATTGCATTGTTATGACTTGCTCAGTCCTGTCAATTGCCCTTCTGTAATTTGTTTACCCAGCATTCCATGTTTGTTTATCTTAAGGAGAACACCTCTAGTGAACTATGGACCCCGATCCAA
This sequence comes from Avena insularis, assembly GCA_023614405.1. Classification (NCBI taxonomy): domain Eukaryota; kingdom Viridiplantae; phylum Streptophyta; class Magnoliopsida; order Poales; family Poaceae; genus Avena; species Avena insularis. Next base: position 37,382,923 of record CM042687.1, read on the forward strand.
TCTTTACCATTGATACATCTTCCATTGTTCCTGTTTACTTTCTGCAAACTGCTATTACCTTCCACACCATACAGCTAATCCTTTGTTACAACAACCGGTGAGATTGACAAACTCATTGTTTGTTGGGGCAAAGTCTTGAGTTTGTGTTGTGCAGGTTTCCAAGTTGCTTGCAACACCTTTGATACATTTCCTTCCTCCTACTGGTTCGATAACCTCGGTTTCTTACTGATGAAAGACTTCTTTTGTGCTCTTCACACCTTGCTATTGGGGTTTATCGACGAAGCGCTATCAGGCGCCATCAACAAGTTCTCTGGCGCCGTTGCCGGGGAGGCTAAGGACGTCTTCACAAGGGGAGTCCTTCACAACCTTTCTCTTTACTTTATTTTTGTTTTGCTTGGTTTTGTTTGCCTATTTTTATCAAAAACTCCAAAAAAATTAGTTTAGTTTGGTTTGCTTTATCCTATCAAAAACACAAAAAAAATTAGTTCCTGCTCTAGTTGTTGCTGCTGTTGGCTTGCTCCACTTTTGCCAAAATGAACTCTGCTGAGAACACCAAGTTGTGTGACTTCACTAGCACAAACAACAATGATTTTCTAAGTACTCATATTGCTCCAGCTGCTCCTGATGCTACTTTTTATGAAATTAAGCTTGCTTTGTTGAATCTTGTGATGAGAGAGCAATTTTCTGGTGCTAGTTCTAATGATGCTGCTGCCCACCTCAATAACTTTGTTGAACTTTGTGAGATGCAAAAATATAAGGATGTAGATGGAGATATTATTAAGCTCAAGTTGTTTCCTTTCTTCTTGAGAGGAAAATCTAAATAATGGTTGCTATCCTTTCCTAGAAATAGTATTGATTCTTGGATTAAGTGCAAAGATGCTTTTATTGGAAAATACTATCCTCCTGCTAAGATTATATCTATGAGAAGTGATATTATGAAATTTAAACAACTTGATAATGAACATGTTGCTCAAGCTTGGGAAAGAATGAAATCTTTGGTTAGGAATTATCCCACTCACGGACTTACTGCTTGGATGATTATCTAGACTTTTTATGCAGGTTTGAACTTCTCCTCAAGAAACCTGTTGGATTCAGCTGCTGGAGGTACCTTTATGACCATCACCTTGGGTGCTGCAACAAAACTCCTTGATAATATGATGGTTAATTATTCTGAATGACACACTGAGAGAGCTCCACATGGTAAGAACATAAATTCTGTTGAAGAAACCTCCTCTTTGAGTGATAAGATTGATGTTATCATGGATATGCTTGTTAATGGGAAAGCTCCTTTAGATCCAAATAATGTTCCCTTAGCCTCTTTGGTTGCTCAAGAAGAGCAAGTTGATGTGAAGTTCATTAGAAACAACAATTTTGGCAACAATTCTTATGGTAATAATTATAGGCCTTATCCTCCTAATAATATCAATACTTATCATGGTAGATCTGGAATGCCTAGTGAAGATAGGATCCTAGAAGTTGAAAGATTGACTAAAAACTTTATGCAAATGCAATATGAGAAAAACAAGATATTCATTAAAACTATGGAAGAACAATCTTCTATCTTGAAATATATTAGTCATCATATTGTGAATTTGAATAGAGAATTTCCTAGTTTACAGTAAAAAAAATAGGTGCACAGTCCTCCTGGATTAACAAAATGGCTGCTAAACCTAAAACTATGGAAAGTACCTTTGCCGCTACTCATGCCATACAATTTACTATTGATGAAAATGTTAGACTGTTAGCCCAACTTTATGCTAAGTGGGAAAGAGAAGTTGAAATTGCTAGAAACAACAGTGTGTGCACTATCACCACCACCAATATGGATGCCACTAAACCACAAGAAGTTCCTATTCCTCCTACCACAATGCCTAAACCCAATGAGTCTACTACTAGTGATGATAAGTTTGATTTTGATCTTGATGGTTGTAATATTTCTGAAGTCATTATGTTCCTACAAAAGCTTGTGATGACCCACAAGTATAGTGGGTGTATCGTAGTACTTTTGATAAATAGGAGTGTCGATCCCAACAAGGAGTATAAGGTGTTGACTAGTGGTATGGAGCAGGAAATCTCTGTAAATACTTAGCAAACAGATTTTTAGGGGTTTTCGGATAAAGCAACAAAACAAAGTGCAAGTAATAAAGACAAAGAACAAACGCAGCAAGTGGCCCAATCCTTTCTTAGCAAAGGACAAGCCGGTGGAAATACTTATAAGGACCAAACGTTCTCGAGGACACATGGGAATTCTGTCAAGTGCTTTCGCTTCATATAGCTAAGTACTCTTATTTGGTGTTGTAAGTGTTGTGTGGGTGAACCTGTGCTAATGTACCGACCTTACTTGGACTAATACATACTTGTGATTAAACCCCCTACAAGCATTCGCAACTACAAGAAAGTAATTAAGATATAAATCTAAACCTTAGACTTTGAGATCCTACGCTCCCTTGTGCAAAGGTGTCCTAACGGGGGTTCAGGTTTCTGTCACTCCGGCAACCCCACAATTAGTATCCAAATACACAATGCATTTCCCTAGGCCCATAAATGGTGAAGTATCATGTAGTCGACGTTCACATGACACCACTAGAAGAATAGCACCACAACTTAAATACTACTCCCTCCGTCTCGGTTTATAAGACTTACGCGTATTTCTAGGTTGACAAATTAACCAACTTAGCACGAGGTACATAAGGTAAAAACTATATTATTAAAAACTTAAAATGTTATATTTTCTAATGATATAATTTTTATATTATATAATTCATATTATATAGCTCATGCAGATGACCTAGGTATACGCATAAGTCTTATAAACTGGGATAGAGGGAGTAAACCATTGAATAATAACTCAACACAAATCCACTACTAACAACATGACTTCTCCCATGTCCTCAAGAACTAGACGAACTACTCACAAGAAATCATATGGATCAAGATCAAAGATGATATGGTGATGGATAACAATCTGAACATAAACAATAATCTAATGGTTCCACTCACAAGCATCAACTACAATAGTAATCAACACCAGGAAAGTTTCCCCTAAGAACTAAAGCAATATCCAACACAATTGTTACAGCGGGATGAAGTGGTGATGATGGTGCTGGTGGAGATGATGGTGTGGATGATGATGATGATCCCGATGAAGCCTAGCTTGATGACGGTGTCGATGGCGATGATCTCCCCTCTCCGGGAAGGGATTTCCCTGGCAGAAATATGTCTATCGGAGAGCTCTTTCTCTCTCGATGTTTTCCGCCCCGCAGAGGTGGCGGAAATATTTCTGTGGTCGCTCCTGGTATTAGGGTTCCGAGAGGAATATATAGGCGACAGGGCGGAGTCTGAGGTCGGACAGGTGGGCCACACCTGCCCTAGGCGCAGCCCAGGGGGACCCACGCCTAGGGGGTGTGTGGGCCCCTGTGGCCCAGTTACGCCTCCCCTTTTGGCTTCCTCTGTCTTCTGGTAAAATATAATTTTATTTTTCTGGTATTTTTCTGATCTTCGCGAAATTGCATCAAAACACTTCTTTTTTCCATCAGAATCCTGACTCCACCAGTCCATCCTCCAAGAATCATCCAACATGCAAAAACAGTAGAAAAGACATAAGTATTACCTCATAATAAGACATATATCAATGAATAGAGGAAAATTATGATATAGAATGGTGATGCAAATTGGACGTATCAGCTTGATAGAAGTCCTGATGCTAGTGATATGCATGTAGCTTTCACCAAAAAAATTACATATACCCTTATTAGAATTAAGGAAGAGAAGTTGAAACACAAAACCTCTATTTAAAGTAGAAGATAGTTGGGAACCCATTATTAATATGCAAGTGAATGACTTGGATCTCAAAGCTTCATGTGACCTTGGTTCTAGTGTCTCTATTATGCCTAGAAAGTTTTATAAAATGCTTGATTTGCCACCTTTGAAAGATTGTTATTTGGATGTCCGACTTAATGATAATGCTAAGAATAAACTCATGTGGAGTGTTAATGATGTTCTTATTATGGTTAAAAATGCTTATGTCCCTGTTGATTTCTACTTTTGGATGTTGAATACAATGCTTCTTGTCCTATTACTTTGGGAAGACCTTTTCTTAGAACTGTTGGTGCCATCATTGATATGAAAGAAGGTACCATTAAATATCAATTTCCATTCAATAAAGGTATTGAACACTTCCCTATTAGGAGAGAGAAGTTTCTTTTTGCTCCTCATTTGAAAGCAAGGTTTGATGTTAATGCTTCTTCATTTGAAAATACTTGATTCTTGCTTCTTGTGCCTAACTTAAAGGTGTTAAATAAAAGTACTTGTTGGGAGATAACCCAAGAGTTTTCTTGAGTCTTGGAATTTACTACTTCAGTAATGATCTCTCCTTATCCTTTTTGTTTGCTTTTTGTGCCAAGATGACCTCTAATGAGAGGGAAGTAAGATTCGAGAGTTGTTGTCCCAAAACAGATTTTTGTGAGGAATCTCTGTAAGTCGGATTGAGCTGATATTTTGTGAATAAATCCCCCAGTATGTTAGCTAACTTTCGTTAGTTCAACACTTTTTGATTTGAGCAACAGAAGGTATTCTAAAAAGTCGGTTTCTACCTGCTGGTCTGTTTTGACAGATTTCTGTCATTGTTTGCATTTGCTTCTTATTGATTCCTTTTTGGGTTCTTTTTGGAAAATTGAGCTTTTTGAGGGAATTAATGCAGTAGGTTGTGTTTTTAGTGAAAGTTTTGTTGTTCTAAAGCTAAATCCAAAGGTCTATTATCTTTTGAATACACTAATGTTGCTAATGAAGATTATGTGAAGTTTTGTATGAAGGAAAATTTCAGGTGTAGAGAGAGAATGATGAAATGAGATGAAGAATGGACAAAAGCTCAAGCTTGGGGATGTCACCCCAATAAATATTCAAGAGGTACAAGCGTTAAAGCTTGGGATGCCCAAGGCATCCCCTTTATAACATCCCAAAAATATTAAACTTGGATCATCAAACTCTAATCATCAAAATTAGGGTTAACAAAAACTTTTCCAACTAAAATATGAAAGCATTCATATATGTGTGTATTAAAATTTGGATTCTTTTGAATTGCCATGGTTCTGTGTTTCTTTGCTTGTATAAGGATTCTTAGGTGAAATAAACATCATCTAAACAATTCCCAAACTTTTCCCAAAGACAAACAACTCAAAATAAACAAATGAAGTGAATGGTCATATTTGCCAAATTAACTCTCATGCCTACTTTGGCTATCTCTAGTTTTCAAAACTCAACAGAAACATTTGTGGATCTTTGCACCCCTTGGTAGTACTCATAATAAGGTACCAAGGTGTAGCACCCCGGGTAAATCCACTACTAGAAAATCGCGTGGTATTTTATTTATGCATCATCATAACATTATGCATATTTGTGCACTAAATTATTTTCCAAAAGACTTATTTTGTTTTCTACATTATCCCTCTTAATTCAAATTATAAGGCCCAATCATTCCAGATATTTTATTTGTTAAACAAACTGTCTACAAAATCTTTTAAATAAAATTAAATAAACATATTTTTGTGGGGGAGGCAGCCAGCCGCCAGGCCCATGGCCTAGCAGCCAGCTACCTACCATCCCACGTCTAACCTAGAAACCCTAACCCCAAAATCCCCAAACCCTATCCTACCCACTCCCCACCCTGCCGCCGCCGCCCAGCACACACAGCAGCGCACACACGCCACACACCCTGGCCCAGCCCGACACCGCCGGTCCCTCGCACGCTCCCCACCTCTCCCGCTACGCGAAGCCCTCCCCGCGTCTCCCTCCTTCCTCGTCTCTCCCATCGCGCCGCCGTCCGCCTCCTCGAGAACCCGCCTCTCTGCCGCCTCTCTTGGTCCCCTCGCTTTGCAGCCCGTGCCTCTCTACAGCCGCTCAGGCGCCGCCGCCGCCTCTGCCCCACCTCAGCACCTCTGCCCTGCGCCGCCCTCCGATGAGTCGCCGTCGCCCCTTGAAGTCTTGCCTGCGCCGTCGGCTTCTACCTCCTCCAGCGCTCGCCTCGAACCTCGCCTCCACCCTGTCGCCGCCGCGGCCCTTCTAACTCCGGTCGCCACCCCGACGCTCCCCCGCTTCCTTATCACCGTCCGGTTAAGTGCGCGGCGACCTCCTCCGCTTCCGGCCGACGACCCATACAACACCCCCTCTGTCCATGGCCGTCTTCCGGGAGCCGCCACCCGGACTCCCAGCGCGTCCTCGCCTCCTCCAGGCTGCTGAGCACCTCAGCCGCCGAGCTACTCATCGCCTGCCGCGCCTCGCCGCTGGGCCTCTGCCAGGCGACCTTGTGGCGGCCTTCGCCTTGCCAGTGGCCGGCGCCGATGCGGCCTCCACCTCGCCGCCTCCACCTCCGCCATTGACCCGGCCGCAATCGCGTCTTGGCCGCCGACGCCTCACGCTCATCTGTGTGCGTTGCAATCTGTCGAGTCACGCCTGGACAAGCTTCATGGCCTTGTTGGTAGCGTGCTGCAGCCGTTTTCCTTTTCCCCTGCAGTGTTGTTTTGCATCCGTGTGTATAGGGGTTTGTTGTATCTTGTTCCTGTCACAGCCTCATGTGGCCGCTTCTATCACGAATCTTGATCTGGTATGCATGGGTTCCTCAGACGAGACGAGATACGTGGGAAGCCGAACCAGAAGAACCGCACCCGGTGCCACTCGAAGACCAAGCCTCGACACCCCGAACCCGGTGCCGCGCCAAGACCTCCTATCCGGATCCGAAGACCGATCCCCAGATCCCTCGGAACCCCAAGATCGTCATTCGATGTGTGATTCCTTCCTGAGACCTATTTTATAAAATGAAATATAAACTTGATGCATATTAAAGTATCATGCTTGCACACATATTTTGTGGTTTGGGGGCTTTTAGTTGTTTCACCTTATAATTAAATATGGAGGCGATATGCAGGCGAATCTAGTCTTATACTGGCCCCATTTAAATTGTGTAGCGAACCGATGATATAATTTTGCCTTGTTAATACAACATTAAATTGGGGGCATCTAAATAACATGAACTTAATAATTAATTCTTAGGACCCCGGTTCCGCTTAATATTGCCTAATTGCATCGCATCTTTGCCATGCCATACATCATACATGCATCATGCTCGATCTTTTGCCGTAGTATTAAATGGTGCATCCGGTGTTTCTTCTAGCGCTTTGCTTCTTCACGGATTAGGCCGATGAGTTGATGCGAGAGTCGACCCGATCTTCGGATGAGCCTTCGGCAATGTTTTCAGGCGAGCATTCTCCCCCTTTCTACCTATTTTACCTTTCTAGTCTTTATTTCTTCCTGTTGATCTATTTCTATCTGTGTTGCGATGCTCTAGTTTTTGTACCCGTGATATCCCTTGCAACCTTATATTGCCTTGGACACATCCTATAACCTGTTGTTTGGTAGATATATGGACTTGTGCGTCGTAGTCGCTTGCTCAAGTGTTGTTGCGTGTCGTCAAGTACCACAGTTGTTGGAGTAATGCCGCATGTTTAATGTTGGAGATGATCATGGATTTAATTACCGTTTAATAACTAAAATTAAAAGTAGGTAAATGCAGAGGCATCGGTGGGTAATAGACAATATTTGGTTTTTAACCGCTCACTGGTGTCCCGTAGGACCCCGAGTTCTTGACACATGTTCTGAGATCGAGCGCGCTAACCACAGGTGGGGTGTGTAGGCACCCCCATCGATTAGTACCTGATTTCAAAGTACTGTACCGGGGGCCACAAAGTAGTTTGAGGCTTTATTACTATCCTGTACTTATGACATGCTTTACTGCTTTATTTACGATTGCGTGTGGAGCGCCTGTACTATTTTGGATCGTGGCACGATTACGCGGTATCGACAAGCCCAGTCACACTTTCTGGTTCCCAGTCGTTTACAGCCGTTCTCGCAAACCCTGGGTCCGTCTCGAAGACCGGCCGACTTCGTTATGGGTAGCTTAGTGGGGTGGCCCCCCATGTGCTTGCTTTGGTCGACGCCGTGTCCGAAAACCCGTCGACATACCATTGGGTGTATGTTTTGTGATCTTGTACCTACGATCGACAACAAGGGTGTAGGTGCTGAAACTTTGGTGCACCCTCAGGTTAAATCTTTTCGAGAAGCCGTGTCCACGGTTATGGACGACTTGGAGCACAGTTCTCGATCATAGACAACTATAACTAAAGTTTACTGTTATAATTTGACTTGTATCCGATATGACTAGTAATCAGCTTCACTACAACGGAATGGCTAAATAAAAGTACCAACAACTGCTGGGTTTGGGATATCTCATGCTTATTGTCGACTAGTAAGTGTTGCAACTTCTAGCGGAATGGTTAACAAAAACTGCCCTTGCTTATTATATCGGGATGACTATCTATACGACTAGTAATTGCTGCAACGATAATGAATAAATAAAACCGCCAATGTGAGTTCCTCGGTTGACTTCCTCGTTTGGTCTCGAGGGAAATACCAGGATGGGTATGTTTGGTGGTAGCATCAGGTTGGTTCGAATAGGTCTTTCTTATCCCTCTCGGTAGCCGCAGTTATCGAGTCTCTATAGGTTGTTTAGTGCATCTTTGCCTGCCGCTTGATCCACCATACCTATGTGGCGAGGACCGCCTCTAGCCTCGCCGTGTCTTGGCCTCGATCTTGACCGCTCTCTCTTTTCCTTTGCCCTTTGTTGCACCCTTTTGTTTAAGCAGGTTTTGAGATCGGCGTCGTTAGCGGTTACCCTTCCGGCTAGGCACAGGGAGTTATGGACGCCATTGGTTATTCTTCAGGGCTCTTAGCTCAATTTGCATCTTGTCCGTACTCGGACACTGTATTGTTTTCAAGGTTATTTGGATCTTTGTACTGTATATTTGTATTCTTGACTCTTTGAGTCGTTGTTGTATATATCTGTTTTGTGGGTTCCATCGTGGACTACTGTGTAATGATATTACTTCGTTTTCCACCCGCACGCAAGTGCCTGGTGGGCACCTTTGAATCGTTTCTATGCGGGTTTGGCGGGAATCGCTGAAACTTGCATAGGGCCGATTCTGAGGGTGTTACACAAGGCCCACTTTGTGATCATCCAAAAACATTCAAATACTCAGTTTAAATGACAGTTTAAAATTGAATCTATCTCATATGGGAAGATCCCACTATTTCAAAAGCCACTCAAACAAGTTCAATTTTCAAAACCCAAGCACCCACAGAATCCTCAGCACATGCCTAGCACACCCACCAAAAATCTTTTCAAAATTCAAAAGAAAGTTTCTTGCGGCCATTTCATCAAACACTTGGCAGGAACATTTAAAACAAATCAAATTCACTGTTTTTAATAGTGTTTTGGGCCTAACTGGTTCCCTCTCTAGCTCACAGCAACCATTTAGTAGATCATCTAGCCTAATTGGCAACCTCTAGCCTCACTGTAAGCTAGCCATTGTCATCAATGGTGAGCAATCCGAGCCACCTCGCCGGCCAACTTGGTTGCCGCCGTAGCAGACCATCTGTCCCTCTCTCGCCATGTCTGGGAGGTAGCCAGCATCTCATCGCCGCCCACTATCCCCTCCCCGAGCCAAGGAAATCCTTGGACCACCGAGCACGCCGTGCGCCCAGTGCCATTGCGACATGCCGAGCATGCGCCAGAGCGTCGCACCCATCACGCGTGCACACGCCGCCCCTCGACCGCAGCCCGTGCCCACCGCTTCGCCATGATCCCAGGAACACACCAGACACCCCCGTTCGCTGCCCCGTACCCCACAGCCACCGCTCGCCGCGGAGTTCGCCGCCTCTACCGCGCAGAGCACCGCACGCTCCCGACCAATTGCCACCGCCCCTAAGCGCGCATTTAAGCTCTAGAGCATCACCAGGAGACCACGCTTCGATCGCCACCCTCAGCCATGCCTCTAGCCGCCCGTAGCCATGTCGCCATCGTCGACTGCCCATCCCTCTCGGTCTCACCGTCGAGCCTATAAAAGGAGGCCACCCCAGGCCATTTGATGCACACCATCCCACTCCCCTCATCTCACTGATCATTCCGCCCTCTAGCGAGAGCACGAGGAGCAGCAGGTCGCCGGAATTGCGCCGGAGCAGGCCGCCTCTAGAGAAGAAGGGAGCTGTTGATTTCGACCACCCCCGGAGCTGCCTCGACCGTCCCTGAGCTTGCCGTCGACCACTCATTCGTTTGCCCACCTTGCCGTCATCGCTGGAGCCCTGGTATGCCCCCTATGCACCCCCACTGAGCCGCTAGGGTTCGAGCTCACCGGTGACATGTTCATCGTCAACGATGATCCCCAGCCATCGATCTTCCTTCTAATCCAACGAACCACACAACCCCGTACCGCTTCGCATGTTATGAGCCACTGACGGGTGGAACCCCCCTGTCAGCTGAGCCCTGTGCTTCTGAGTGACACTGGGCCGGCCCATTAACTTTTGCCGCGCAACCCAACCGTTTGAATTTAGATTTTTCTATTTTAATTCAAACTTAGTTCTGTACCTACTTTCAAAAATCAACCCAGCTCGATTCAGTGAACCAAATTGCATGAAACCAATTTTGTTAGAAAGGTACTGAAATGCTTAATCCAAGCCTGTTGGATTCAAACCATTTGGATCTGTAGATCATCCTTGGTAAAAATATCAAGTCAGAAGCTTTTCAGCATTCAAACATTTTTCAAAATTCAACCATAATAGCTTTTGAGTTGATTCCAACTCTCAAAAATCACATTTGATCATACCTTTCAGACTATATAAAAACATATGGGTTTACTTACAGAAATAATGTTTAAGTAATAAAAGAATGCCACATAGGCATTTCTAGTCAATTTAATTATTTAAAATAAAAAGGTTAAACCTTATTAAATTGTGACACCACTTTAAATCACATTCCCTTGTACTGAAATATGTGGTGATGACATGTGTCAACATGATCCCATGTTTGAGTTGGAGAATATTAAATCTTAAGTAGTTTTTTACATGAGTAGAAATTACTTTTCTCAAATTAAAATAAATAAGACAAATGCTTTAATCTTGTAATGATAGGTGATGATGCTAGATCATCTATAGAACACCTTTGTGTGATGATTGAAAATAGTTAAGTATTGTTTGGTGATTGTGTACCTCGTATTTATTTATAGACGCTAGTACCGACCAAGGATACAAGGAGGAAGGAGGATACTACGAAGAAGAAGCCGAGGAGAACTTCAACCACTGCTCTGCTCAAGGCAAGCCAATACTTGAAACCTTGCAAGCTAACACTTGCAATTATAAAAGTTAGATAACCTATGCAATGCACTAAGCATGCTTGGTTGGACACATTTGATGATACCCAATCCTAGTTTTACTTGCAAGATTTATACTTTATTTCTTTATCAAAGCTTTCTCTTAGAAATTACTTAAGTGACTTGTAGATTTTAGGAAGATAATTGAAGGTTGCATAAAGAGCATTAAATTTGGCCTAAGCTAGATAATCTTGATGTCATCCTAAGGCATGAGATTGAACTTAATTAATCTCCACTTGTTTACCACCCCTCATTAGTACTTACCCCACTTGTAGATGCTAGTGCTAAGCATAAAACTTGATCAAATTTAGATGGGAATACTTGGTGAAAATGGTTATGAAAACCTTGGAATGATGAGTCATTCTACTGAAATGTTTTGACATGTGTTTCCGAACACCAGATGATTTTGATGATGAAAATGTTGAGGAAGGAGCCTTAGCCCTTTATAAAACTGATGGTTGTCTGGATGCGATACCATTCCAATTTTACCGTACAACCACAATACCCGAAAATTGGGTAGGGCTTGACTGGAAACTTATATACCTTAGTATGGGTTCCCTCACGGCCAAGGTCTGAGCTGAGGCTACCTTGTGAAGATTGTCCACCTATGCAGTACCCAAGATGACAGTTGGTCATGGTTGGGAGGCCAAACTCACATGAGAGGTGTCTATACTAGGGCGTGTAATTGAAAGGTTAGGATTGATTATCCGCATACTGAGTATGGTGAATTCAGGATTTGTTACTGACGGATGTATCGAATGTTGTGGTGAAAGTGTACAATCTCTGCAGAGTGTCAAACTCTTCGAATAGCCGCGTCCACGGTTATGGACAGTTGGAGTGGCCATATTGTTCCCCCGTCAGATGTTTTTAAAATGATTTGTGAAATGGATTGAGACTTTGACTTGACCACAACCGAGTTGTGATATGAAATTCAAGTTCCCACTTAGGTTTTATAAAATTTCAACTAGTTTCTTGCTTCTAAACTTAGTAGAGGTAAATCTGGCTTTTTGCAAAACAACCCTAGAGCTTAGTGTCCCACTACAACAGCCCCCTTAACTATTAGTATTAGTTTGCGAGTACTTAAAGAGTATTCATGGCTTTGTCCCTGGCTATTCCCGTGGCCAGACTATGAAGAGGAGTACCAGGATGATGGACCGCAGGAAGGTTACGACAACTAGGATCATCTCCCATCGTCAGCATTGCCTGTGACCCCGAATATGGAGCTTCGCCTACGCTACCTTTATTATTACGTTATTCCGCTGCTTGAGTTGTATTAAGAACTGGATCATGATATCCTTATTTGTGTAAGACCTTATGTATGGTATGTAATGGATGGTGTACTGTGATATCCAAATCTGTTATGTCTCGCAAAAATGGTAATCCTGGGATTGCGATGTATGGGATAACAGGCATTTGGGATTAAAAATCCGGGTGTTGACACCCTTCTTCATCAATAAAAAGCTCAGGTCTTTCTAGACACTTCGTTTTTATTGTTTCATGCATTGTTGTGTTGTTCTTGGAGCATCTTAGTTTGGTTTGCTTAGTTTGCATGAATAAAGTAGTTTGGACCCCCGTTCTCGCTTTGTTGTTTCAAATAAGTTGATTGGTGTTGGAGAAGAGTAGAAAGTTCTTGCTTGAGTAGTACAAGAGGAGATTGCTTTGACCGTGACTTAGACTTTAGCATGTCATGCTAGGTGTTGTTTTGACCTTATGCTTAGTGATTATTGTTGTAGCATAACTTGTTCCAAACAATTGGGATTTCTTACTGTGCCTTGAAGGAATCATGCGTTGTTTTAGCATGCAAAAGCATAGTATTGTGGTATTCTCCTTTGATGCTTTGTTTGGGTTGACTTGGCACATGCTCACACCATGTTATGAGTATGAACAAGTCACCATAGCCTCTATGATCATTTAGTCATTGACTTGTAGTGCCACTTTATGCTTTGATTAGTAATGTTTTGTCGCTCTACATGATTATAACCATTATTTCTCTCTTAGTTGGTTGCTCCTAGTCTTTTGCTAGCCTCCACTTATATGAATAAGTTCTACTGATGCATCCAACTCCCAAGAAACCAAGTTATTCCAAAGTGTCCACTATAAATTCCTATGCATGGTGTGTTACACCATTCCAAGTATATTCTTGTTTTCATCTATCTTCCAATTAAAAAGTATTTTGTTATGTGAAAACTTAGTGATTAAAGCTCTCATAAACTTGATGGCACACTTTATTTTTCTTGCACCTAATAAACTTGAACCATTGTGTCATCTATGTTGTATATGCTTGCACTTATACATTGGAATTAGCAGAACCGTGCTATCACGGGGAACGCTTTCAACATTGCACTTGTACTTTGTACCCAGTTGATATCATGCTCTTTTGTCTATGGATGTCGTCGGTGTGAAATGAAAGGGGAGCTTGTAAGTCCATGGAGTTATGTATGTGTGTTAGAGAAACGCCTGGGCCGCTAGCATAAGCCATGCCTAATCATGGTGGAAACTTGCAACATCACCATAATGACATATATGAAGCTTTCTTCTTATAAAAAATAGACATACTAAAAAGAGGAAAGAGAGAAAAAAAGCACCATATTCCCATGGTAAATAAGAAGATTGCTGACATGCTCATTGTCTGCTTCCCTTATCATTTTGATTATGGGATAGCTCATGTATCATGTGCAAGGGGTACCCCGTTGTCGGTTCTCTATGATACAGATGTACTTACTATGACAAGAACTTACAGGTGACCAAAGTTGAGTAGCATCAAGTGTGGCCCTCGTATTCAAGGGACATGAGATTTCCAACTTATACTGTGTCAAGCATATACTCCATAGTTTGTTCACTTTAACCTTAATCACTTCAAGATGCTTATGATAGGGACAATGAGAGCTGAAAGCTAACAAGTACCATAATTTTTAGAAGCTCTTTTTGAGACTTGAAATCCCTGCTTCCCTTTATGAAGGACCTTTCTTCCACCATTATATTGATTCCTCACCTTCTATCTTTAGGCACCAGTTAAGAGAGCATAGTTGCCATTCTTAGTTCTATGTGCATTGTCCCAAAACTTACTGATTGATGCATATTGTTGATATTACTTGTTGTTGTGCTATTTGTATCTAGTCACTCTTATGAACTTTGAAGGTGTCCTATGCATCTATTTGCTACTCCATGAGGGACAAGCTGAATGCCACTATGCCATGTTTTCTGTATGTGAAACAAACAAATGTTTTTCAATACATGTTATTCATGATCTTTGTTTGTAGCCTTTTATGTTTCATGCATAGTTACTTTGTCTTACTGTTAGAACTCCATCTTTCATGCTCATGTTTAGAGTTCTTTGATCCCAGCTTTCAATGCTTGCAAATAGTTTGGTCTTGATTTTGATGGTGCATGTCACCTCAAAAGGTATTCTTTTTATCACTTACCTACTCGAGGACGAGTAGGAGTTAAGCTTGGAGATGCTTGATACGTCGGAAACGTATCTATTATTTTTGATGTGCCATGCTTGTTTAGTATCTACTTTGCTTTGCTTTGTCTACACTTTGAGGTGTTTTTATATGTTTTCTGGTACTAATCTATTAACAAGATGTCATAGTGCCAGTTTCCTGTTTTCTTCTGTTTTTTGTTCCAGAAAGGTAGAAAATCAATATTTTCGGAATTGGATGGGACAAAAGCCAAAGTCAATATTTTACCGTGGGGAACACGGAGCCAGAATACGAGACGGGGGGAGGCCCCAGGGGGCCACACCCCCTACCGGCGCGGGCTAACCCTAGATCGGGGGATCTAATTCTCTCCCCGGCACCATGCCGGAAGGGAGATTATCCCGGAGGCCTTCTTCTTCATCATGCCAGCCTCCGGTATGAAGCGTAAGTAGTTCCACCTTGGACTACGGGTCCATGTAGTAGCTAGATGGTTGTATCTCCTCCTTTGTGCTACCATGTTTAGCTTTTGTGAGCTCCGTTCATGATCAAGATCATCTATTTTTAATCATGCATGTTGTGTTTGCGGGGATCCGATCGATATTGAGATTACTATGTCAGATTGATTAATTGTTTTGTCTTATTGATTCTATTATGTCTGTGTTGTTTGTGATCTTGCCTGCTCTCCGTTTCTAGTAGCTATCTTGGCCAAGTAGATGCTAGTGACCCCAAGAGGGGGTATTTATGCTAGATAGTGGGTTCATGCCTCTATTTAATCTAAGAGAAGTGACCGAAATCTCTAAGGTTGTAGATGTGTTGTTGCCACTAGGGAGAAACAACGTTCTCTTGTTCATGAAACAAATGGATTGTTACCTTACACACTTTGCTTAAAGCAGTTATCTGTTGCTTGCAACTTAATACTGGAGGTGGTTCGGATGATGACCTGAAGGTCGATTTCTAGTCATAGATGCAGTTGGATGGCGGTCTATGTATCTTGTTGTATTGCCCAATCAAATCTCATAGGATCATGAATGTCTAGTATTTCATTGTTATGTATTGCTCGGTCCTGTCAATTGCCCTGCTGTAATTTTTTTACCTAGCATGCCATGTTTGTTTATCTTAAGGAGAACACCTCTAGTGAACTATGAACTCCGGTCCAATCTTTACCATTGATACATCTTCCACTGTTCCTGTTTACTTTCTGCAAACCGCTATTACATTCCACATCATACAGTTAATCCTTTGTTACAGCAAATCAGTGAGATTGATAACCTCACTGTTCGTTTGGGCAAATTCTTAAGTTTGTATTGTGCAGGTCTCCAAGTTGCTAGCAACACCTTCGAGTCGTTTCCTTCCTCCTACGGGTTCGATAACCTCAATTTCTTACTAAGGTAAAACTTGCTACTGTGCTCATCACACCTTGCTCTTGGGGTCTCCTAACGAGATGTCAATAACACGCCAACAGCGCTCCTGTCTTGTGGTTGATTGACGAGGGCGTCGATCTTCTAAGGATGGGTGTATGTGAGCCCTGACGTATGGCTTAATAGGATTGATATATATCCATACCAACAAGTTACAACTTCTTTTCCGGAAGCTCATCTGAAAAAACTCTAAGATTAAGCGTGTTTGACCTAAAGTAATTTAAGGATGGGCGACCGACCGAAAATTGGATACCGAGTACGCACGAGTAAAAACAAAGTGCAGAGAAAAGACTAATATTGATCTGTAAAGTTAGTTTAAAAATCTCATTAAACTGTCCTAAGTGACAACCGCTTATTCAAAGAGGCCAGAGTGTTACAAGTAATTACGGGAATTCACCTCTTTGTGTATGATCTTCATGTTTGTACTTCAAAATTGTCGCATACGCTTCAAGACAAGTTTAGGATAAGATATCTTGGGACTTCTCTAGCGCCTGAATATGTAGATTCAAAATATTTTAGCACCGGACATAACCACACTCTTCACTTAGCGGAAGATTTCCTATATTACTAGTACAACCAAGAACAATAAACGATGCCTTCCCTAGGAGAGAAAAACTAATGGTGTCTATTATAGGATATAGCTATATAAAAGCAACTCCAACTCCAATAGATGATGGAAAACTGTAACACCCTCAAATCGGCCCTATGCAAGTTTTAGCGCTTCCCGCCAAACTCGCATAGAAACGATTCAAGGACGCCCACCAGGCACTTTCGTGCGGGTGGAGAACAAAGTAATAACATTACACATCAGTCCTCGATGGGACCCACCGAACAGATATATATATATACAACACAACTCCATGAGTCAAGAATACAGATATACAGTACAAAGATCCAAATCACCTTGAAAACGATAGAGCGTCCGACTACGGACAAGATGCAAATGGGGCTAAGAGCCCTAAAGAATAACCAATGGCGTCCATAACCCTGCCCAGGCCAAGCCGGAAGGGTAACCCTGCTAACGACGTCGATCTCAAACCTGCTTAAACAAAAGGGGTGCTGACAAAGGGCAAAGGAAAAAGAGAGCGGTCGATCGAGGCCATTACAGCGAGGCTAGAATTCGGCGGTCCTCGCCTACATAGGTATGGTGGACTGAAGCGGCAGCGCAGCATGCCCTAAACAACCTATAGAGACTCGATACAAATAGCGGCTATCAGAGAGGGGTAAGGAAGACCTATTCGGAACCATCCTGATACTACCACCAAACATACCCATCCTGGTATTTCCCCCTCGAGACCAAACGAGGAAGTCAACCGAGGAACTCACACAGTTGGCAGTTTTATTTATTCAGTTATCGTTGCAGCAATTACTAGTCAGGTATAGATAGTCATCCGGATATAATAAGCAGTGGGCAGTTTTAGTTAACCATTCCGTTGTAGTTGCAACACTTACTAGTCAGATACGATTAGCATGAGATATCCCAAACCCAGCAGTTGTTGATACTTTTATTTAGCCATTCCGTTGTTGTGGAGCTGACTACTAGTCATATCGGATACAAGTCAATTTATAACAGTAAACTTTAGTTATAGTTGTCTATGATCGAGAACTGTGCTCCAAGTCGTCCATAACCGCGGACACGGCTTTTCAAAAAGATTAAACCCTGCAGGGGTGCACCAAAGTATCCACACGCACTTCGACCCTTTTGCGGATCGGTTAACATACACCCATCGGTATGTCGGCGGGCCTAAGTCATGACGTTTCCTGACCCAAAGCAAGTACATGGGGCCACCCCACTAAGCTACCCAACGAAGTCGGCGGTCTCGAGACGGACTCGGGGTTTGTGTAGACGATCAGAACGACTGGGAACCCGAAAGTGTGACTGGGCTTGTCGATACAGCGAAAACGTGTCACGGTCCTAAACAGTACAGGTGCTCCACGCACAATCTTAAATAAAGCAGTAAAGCATGGCATAAGTACATGATAGTAATAAAGCCCCAAACTACTTGTGGCCCCCGGTACAATACTTTGAAATCAGGTACTAATCGATGGGGGTGCCCACACACCCCACCTGTGGTTAGCGCGCTCGATCTCGGAACAGGTGTCAAGAACTCGGGGTCCTACGGGACACCAGTGAGCGGTTAAAAACCAAATATTGTCTATTACCCACCGGTGCCTCTGCATTTACCTACTTTCAATTTTAGTTGTTAAACAATAATTAAAGCCATGATCATCTCCAACATTAAACATGCGGCAAAACTCCAACAACTGTGGTACTTGACGACACACAACAGCACTTGAGCAAGCGACTACGACGCACAAGTCCAACTATCTACCAATCAACAGGTAATAGGATGTGTCCAAGGCAATATAAGGCTGCAAGGGATATCACGGTACGAAAACTAGAGCATCGCAACACAGATAGCAATAGATCAAAAGGAAGAAATAAAGACTAGAAAGATAAAATGGGTAGAAAGGGGGAGAATGCTCGCCTGAAAACATTGCCGAAGGTTCATCCGAAGATCGGGTCGACACTCGCATCAACTCATCGGTCTAATCCGTGAAGAAGCAAAGCACTAGAGAAACACCGGATGGACTATTTAATACTATGGTAGAAAATCGGGCATGATGCATGTATGATGCCTGACATGGCAAAGACGCGATGCGATTAGGCAATATTAAGCGGAACCGGGGTCCCGACAAATATTTAGGTGGTTCATGTTGTTTAGCTACCCTGCAATTAAATGTTGTCTTAACATGGCAAAGGATAGCACCGGTTCGCTACACAAATTTAAATGGAGCCAATATTAGACTAGATTCGCCCGCATATTGCCTCCATATTTAATTATAAGGTGAATCGGCATAAGGCCCCCAAACCACACCAATATGCATGCGAGTATGACAATTTAATATGCAACAAGAGATAATGTCATATTATAAAATAATGGGGTCTTGGATAGGGGATCACATTAGGGTTCGGCGAACTTGGGCTCCGAGGGGTTCGGGGTTTGAGAGGGTTCGACGGGGGCGAGGTTCGATGGGATCGGTCTCGGACAACGGAAGTAGATCTTGTCGCATCCCGGAAGAAGAACTTGGTTCGGCGTCAGGGGCGCATCAGATTCGCCCTGGTCGGTGTCGATCTTGTCGTCGATGGCGAACTTGAGTGGATCGGGTACCGGGGTCTTCGAGTCCGGGAAGAAGATCTTGACGCCTGTGACGAAGAACTCGGGTTCGGAAGAAGGGCTTGGCGTTCCGATGGATCGGTCCCCAGGGTCGAAGAACTTGGCGTCCGAGAGATGATCTTGTCGCATCCGCGGTCGTCGGGCCATGTCGTCGGTCTTGTCGTCTCACGCGGAGATCTTGGCGTCCGGGTCACGGCGTCTTCGGGTCCGACTCCGGGAAGGAGAACTTGGTGTTCCGAGGGGGATCTTGTCGCCTCCGAAAGGTATTTGGAGTCCTTGGCGGTTTTCTCGAAAATCCCTGGGTACATCTTCACACGGTGGTGGCCTCGGACAAAACGCATGGGCCAAACACAGAACAACAAGGATCACTGTGATACACGGGTAGCCACACAGCGAGATGCGTCCTGGCGCTGTAACAGACGGATACCAAAACGTACCCTCTAGCACAGAGACGCCAAGGGAGTGCGTTCGCAGGAGGTCACGGTCAGGGCCAGCGCTCGGGCATGCACGAGCAGGCAAGCGGCTCGGCGCCGATGGCGGGCGTGCGAGCGCAAAGCGCTGCTGACGTCGCTCTGGTGGTGACGAAGAGGAGAAGGGGGCAGCGAGCGCGTCGAGGAGCGCGGAAGGCGAGGTCGCGCGTCGAGGCGGCTCGCCAGACAGGAGAGAAGCGGCGATACGCCGGTTGTAGCGAAGGTTAGGCGCCGGATGTCTCGTGCAGCGCGGCGAGATGTGGCCAAGGCGACGAGGTCAAGGGGGACGTAGGGGAGACGGGGAGCCCCAGGAGAGGGTAGGCGACGACGTGCTGGCGGCAGCGGGCTCGCCAAGGAAGGCGACAGCCGGCGGCGCCGGAGGCCAACGGAGAGGCAGGCCGGAGGCGGTCGAGGCGAGCCGGCGGCGGCGGTTGGTGAAGGCGGGCTCGAGCGGCGGGAGGAGGGAAACAGAGGAGGCGGGGGGCGACGCGTGCACCGGCGGGGCGGCGAGCGAGAGGAAGAGGCGGCAAGCTCGGTGGCGGTGGGGAAGATCTCGGTGAGGCCGGCGGCGGACGCGGCTCGGCGAGGCGGGACCTGCGAGGCCGCGGCGGGGTCGTGGCCCGAGGATGCGCGGGAGGACGGTGAGTGACGGGGCCGGCGTGGCCCCGGAGGGAGAGGAGGAGGAGGAGGGCCGCGGGGATTGCGGGAGAGAGAGAGACGCGAAGCAGGCGGGGTGGGCGAGCGACGCGGACGTGCGGGGGGAGGTGGGGCCAGACGGGGGAGAGAGAGAGGGGGTTGGTGGGGGAGGCTCGACGCGGGGGAGGTGGAATCGGGTCGGGGGCGCGTGGGTGTGCGGGCAGGGAGTTGGTGGTGGGGGGCGCGCCCAGGTGGCGGCGGGGAAGCATGGTAGGGTGGTGGGGGAGTGGGCCGGTGGGGTGAGGTGGCGTGCAGGAATAGGCTGGAGTGGTGTGGAGGTGTGAGGTGGAGGGAGGGGGTTGGCCAGGGTGAGGTGGAGGGAGGGTGGGTAGGCTAGGTTTAGGTATAAAAGGGTTTGGGGTAGCTCTGGTTTAGACTAGGGTTTCTTTTGGGCCGGGTAGTAGGCGGTCTGACCGGTTGGGCTTTTGGGCCGGCCGGCTGGACTGCCTCCCCAAAATAATAGTTTTTGGGTATTTCTTTTATTTTAAAATAAACTTTTGTAAATAGTTTTAGATAAATAAGAGATCCGGCTGGACCGACGGTTTTGGTTGGAACCAAGAGGGGAGGATATTAATATAGAAAACAAAGTAGGTCTTTTATCAAAATAGTTTTAATCAATTAGATGCATGCTGATGTCATGTTGATGCACAAGTATTTTTAACACGCGATTTTCTAGTACTGGATTTACCCGGGGTGCTACAAAAACGCCGCACGCTAAAAATAACAGCTGATTTAGCTCGCACGGCCATTTTTTGTTCCTTGAGTAGATGCTGCATAATTGCGCGCACTAAAAAAATTCCACACGTGGTAATTTGCGCTCCACGGCGCACCAAATTTACTGCACGCCGTCTAGCACGCACTATCACTCGGCAATGCGCGCGTAGCCCAACCGTCACTGAAATCTTACCCACGTCCACGATGTCTCCATTTCCAACGCCCCATTCCGCTGACGCCGCCGCTTCAATTCGCCACCGGCGGCGCTTCTCTGCGAGCAGTAGCTAAAGATCCGCCGACGCCGCGCCTTCCCACACCTTCCCCGAGCTAACCTCGGCAGGAATCGAAATGAGCTGCCGGCGCGGCGCTTCTCTTTTCGAGGCACCAAGCGAACTGCCGCCAATGCACCTCGGCCAACTCGGAGCTGCCGCGGCGCTGCGCCTCGACGACTGCATGTCCTCCTCAAGCCGGGACGTTACTTGGTGCATGCTACGTGCTCGGCAAAATGACCGCCACAAGGTACGTTTCGTCGCCGACCGCGCCATATTTTAGTTTCGGTAGACGAAGTGAGTGTATTTTTGTGCTTGTAGACGATCTCATATGATTCATCCGATGATGAACTAGAGCTCGAGGAAGATGAGAACATATCGATGCTATTAGCTTGGCACGCGATGAAAGAACCGAAGCGTGGTGGCTCGGTTTTTGGTAGGCGCAAGTTATGGAGGGAAAGGATCGAAGGGCACAAGAGGTTGATGCGGATGTATTTCAATGACAATGCCACCTTCCCGGAGGAGTATTTTTGTCGGCGTTTTAGGATGAGCATCGGTTTGTTCAGGCGCATTTGTGAAGAGGTGACCAAGTATGATCGGTTCTTCGAGCGAAGGAGGAATCCCGCCGGAGAGGTTGAGCATAGCACCTACTAGAAGGTGACCGCCGCCTTGCGTATGATGGCATATGGTATACCGGTGGATCTTGTTGATAACCATTTGGCAATGAGTGAGAGTCAAGCCATTGAGTGTGTCAAGCGATTTGCCGTCGCAATTATGCACGTGTTTGGCGTCGTCTACTTAAGAGACCCCAATGTTGAAGACACAGCTAGGCTTTTGGAGGAGAACAAGGCTCAGGATTCCCTAGAATGCTTGCCTTTATTGATTGTATGCATTGAAGTTGGAAGCATTGTCATGCGGCATGGCATGGACAATTCAAAGGTCACAAGAAGGATTGTACTATCAACCTTGAAGCCGTGGCAGATTATGAGACCTAGATTTGGCATGCATTTTTTGAAATGCTCGGGTCATGCAATAACATCAATGTTCTTCAACGGTCTTCTCTTATGTTAAGGATTGCATTGCGAGAAGATTCACAAGTGTATTTTGAACCAAATGGCCATAAATATAACTATGGCTATTATATTTCCGATGGCATCTAACCAAGGTGGCAAACTTTTGTGAAGTCGGTTCACAAACCCAAAGGTAAGAAAGAAAAGAATTTCCACGCCACACAAGCGACGGATACGAAAGATGTAGAGAGAGTCTTCGGGATTTTGCAAGCCCAATTTGCTATTATGGGAGGACCGGATAGATTTTTAGACCAAGAATGCCATTTGTACATCATGACATCTTGTGTCATTATGCATAACATGATCATAAAGGATGATCATGACAAATATGTAGATCACAGCCACTACTATGACTTGATGGGGATTCCCGTGCAAGTGCATAGGTGAGAGAACATGGTGGCGTGTTTCATTGCCTCATAACATGCCACTCGCGAAAATGAGACCCATGGTAATCTTTAAAAAGATCCCATCGAGGAATGGTGGAAATGGTTTGGGCACAACGTTAAGCCCTCCTTTTATTTATTGTTTATTGTATTATTGAAAAACAATTTGTTGTAGTATTGATGAAAAACTTGTTGTATTTGTTGATGAACAATTTTTATTTTAAGAAACAGTAAAATGGAACTACTAGGACATTCTCACAGCGACTTAGACTTGGGAGCCGTCGGATCATGCATAAGAATGCACAGGATCGATTCTTACTTGCACAACTTCGCTTGGGCCTGTGTTACCGTGTTGCTTCGTTCAAGCCGTCGGTGCAACATAGCAGAGCTGCTTCTCCGAGAATCGGCCTACATGTTTTCTCGTGAACCGGGCCAATATGCCCAGGGTGGCCAGATATTCCTCCTCAACATATCCTTATTTGAATTTGTATGGGCCTATAAATCCTGGGTGCCGTCCTTCTCGTACGTCGGACTATGGCTGTGACCGTGGCCCAGCGTCGTCTCCTCTTCTCTTTTATCTCCTGTACTATGGGTCCTGAAACCGGCGCTGGTGAGAAGCTTAGGAGTCGTCCTCCCATAAGCATCCATGTCCGTTTGCCTACCCCTAATCAAACTTGGGGTTCCTCATATATGCTGCTTGCAACAGGGTTTCTCTCTCCAATTCATCTGGGCACCTCCTGCGAACTTCACTTTCTCTGCCAGCCATGTTTCTTGTCTTAGTTTCATTTTCCCTTCGCCCATTGACTGCTTTACAGACTAACCTTATTTGCTGTTTATTTGTAGCTGTTCCAGGATGGTCGTTGTTTCTCTGCTGTTGCTAACACCGGAGATGATCTGATAGAAGAAGGTTGAAGTGCTTGCGTTGGGGACGATGGCGGCTTCTCCCTTCTCCTTGCGGGCTCGCTTCTCCCTTCCCAGGAGTGCGTCATCCCCCATGGCATAGATCGGTAAGAAGTTAGGACGTGGCCGTCGAGTCGCGGAGTCCGTGCAAGACCAGACATGTATATCTCAGGTAAGACGGCTCTTGGACGACACTAGGTGGGGAGGAAATTGTCGCTGCAGTCAAGGCCACCGCCCACCAGGGGTGTTAGCCGTTCCACCCCTTGAGTAGGCGTGTGAACAAAAGGGTCCAAAGCATCAAGATGACGAGCCATGAGATTACGAGGAAATCTCCATGTTCCCTGTATCAAATCTGGTTGTCTCTTGATTGAACAATTTTTCCATCCCTTACATGACAATGTAAGATTACTTCAAAATGATTGACGATTTGTGTCATGTTCTGCACGAAAATTTCAGAATATGAGTATTCTACTATTTAATTGTTGGTACTTATGTGACACTTAGACGGTTAGACCTGATCGAGGGTCACAAGGAGGGGGTTATCTAGGCTGAGCAGGTTGCATCAATTGAGGTGAACTTTTATCAAAAAAAATTATTGTGTATCATTCATTGAATTATTTGTTTCTTTTGGTCAGGATACGACAACAAGATGATTCAGCTAATGAAAGTTATCTCTCTACCAGTGTTACATTGGAGGCTATCTGAAGCTCTTTTATCTTGTTTTATAGATTTTATACCCTGTATTTCATATCATATATTTAGAACAGTTTAATATGCAGGAACCAAGTTGACAATGAGGTTTTAACTTCGCAAGATAGAGTGTAGGAGAGTTTGTGCCATGAGATTCCAAGAGTACCTTCCTAGAGGCATAAGCCTAGAGGCATCTACACTTATGACATGACACATGAGCCCTCTGTGAGGCATCTACTTGTTCATTTCTACTATTTAAAATTTATTATCCCAGCCGTCTTATAGAAATGAAAATACTTTTATCAATCAATTTGTGTAGGAAAGAATACTTTGATGGAATTTGCAAAGACGCTGTCAAAGAGAAACATACTTTCACAATCCCCATTCCAGTAGATTGTTGGCACCTCTAAGTTTTTTTCATGTGTTATGTGTTTGCTAAAGTCCGTATGGAGCTACTGGTTCAAGTAACTTATATTTAGCTCTTCTTTGGCAAGGTAATTTATTCCTCTTTTGCCCGTGAGAACAGAAGTTGCAATTTTCCCTTCTGTCAATTAATAATATGGATTTCAATTATCCTTTTGCAATTTTTAGGGATTGTTCAGTTTCTCATACTCTTACAATAATGGAAAATAATTTAATCCATTGACTAACAAAAAAGGCCTCAACCTTTACTGTGAGGTAAATCCTAGCTATCCTTCAAGTCGCATATGATTTGTGTTGTGAGTGATGTTAGAAATTTATTTTGCAGTAGCAAGGATAAACTGGCTTATTTTTCAGGAAGCTGATATTTTGGCGAGCGAACTAAATACAAGATGCCATGAAATCAACAAGGAGCCTTCTGTTAAACCATATCCAGTTACAAGTCTTCCGTTTCCATTGTTGAGGCTATTTATTGTTATTGTTACTTGCATTTATTTTCTTAAATCTAGTCTGTAGTAAAGCCTTCATCTTTTACCTACACAATGATAAGCAGTATTGGTAGTGCAACCATACGAGTTGTGTGCTATTTTTTGGAAACTGTGATTGGTACCTTTATGATCATGGTCATGTAGAAAGCTCTCTCTTGACCAACCTTATTGCGGTTCTAAAAATATAATAGAAACTTCCATGTATTTTATACTACTTTTGATAGAATTGATGTTTTCCTGTGCAAAGTATCTGGTGTTCATCATATACATCTCTTGCTATTCACCCCTTTTATAGCTTTAGTGTGTTTATACACTTGATACAATGTAATCGTGTTCTTGGAACTGCTCTCCTTTTCTAAAACAGTTATACTACTTTGTAGGTCTGGTGTACAATGCCCTTGAAGTAAGAAACTGACTTGACAAGGCAACCAAGAAAACTGAAATAGCAGTGGACCTACAAGCAGTCTATGGGACTTTGGAAGGAAAGTTTACTGCTCTTCAACTGAACAACAAAATCGCTATGAGACGAGCTAAAGGCATGTAAAAAAATGAGCCATCAAAATAATACAAGTAATAGAGGTGCATCGATTCGGCAATATCACGGTATCCTCAATTTTGAATAGTGGCGTTGTGTACATTGATCAAGTACCAGTGGTTGATATGGCCGTTGTAAAATCAAAGTAGTTACCAATTGGAACAAAATGTAATTGTTTTGCCGAATCTGAATAACACACTTATGCAAGACCAAAATTTCATGAGTTTTTCGAGATATCCTTAGTTGTAAATGTCCAATTTTTTCCATGTATTTTATTTTTTTACATATTTTTTCAAGGAGCACGGGCGCGTCAACGCACGCTTTTATGATCTAGTATGTTGTATTATTTATGTACCATTTGGTTGTGTTGTAATAATAACTAGATAATTTTTTGTTGCATTTATTTGGGTTTGTTTGGTCTTCTTGATCCTATAGTTCATTGTGAAATATATTTGGGTCGGCACTGCATTTTGCCGCGCATGCTAGGGATACTTTTTTGGCTCTATTTTTGCGTGCTGCTTTTAGCACTTCCACTGGAGGAGAGCTGTGCGCCGTGCTGGAAATCGGAATCACGTGCTCTGCATACGCCATTTAGCACGCGGCGTTTTCTAGTGGTTGTTGGATTTGCTCTAAGGAGACAACAAAATTGTGTTGAAGCTATGGTGGCTTCTAAGACAACATCTAAATTGGTGTGTACAGTTTGATTGTGATATGGACCCCGAATAAGGTTGTTTGGAAACAATATCCTCGATACATGTGAAACAAAACTTTATCGGGTTGGATAAAATGTGTTATTTTTGCACTGAAGCCTCACGAAGTGGAGATCTTAGGTTTTCCAAAAAATCATACTATAAAACTACGAGTACAAAGAGGTATCAGTTGCTTAACAACTATTTTCAAGTGGATATAGTGGCATTCCACTTGTTAGTCCCAAAGACGTAGTTTTCTATAGAGTTTTGCACTGCCTATACATACACTTGAATGTTGTCCTTTATGTTGAAATCTCATAAGTGAACCAAGGGGTACCGAGGGACTGATGGGAATGATCAAATCAAACTTAAATGTCAACTGAGATTAGTAATTTGGAAAAGATAGATTGCACTTCAGACCTTGGTGAACACTGTTGGTGTTCTTGATCTCATTGTTGGTGGATGACCATGTAAATACATTTCTGGTGGAATTTGGTACAATTATGTAGTGTCGGGCATGAAGCAGTCTAGGCTATTCTACAACTATGCTCCGTATAGTAGAGAAAGTCAGGAATATCGTGTAAATGATAAAGGTGTACGTCACTCTATGAATAGAGTGGTATTATTTTGATTTTATAGTTTGTAACCTATCTCTACTACTTCTTAAAGACAAACACGACATGATGGTGGTACGTCGATTTTTCCGCCCACACGGCTTCTCCCCACGCGGAAAAAGCCGGTAATAAAAAAATCGGCCGAGGGAACATCACAGTCACGCGACCACCATCTTGCCTCTCGCACAGCCAAGAAGGAAAACAAATTCTCCATCCCCAAATGTCGCCAATTCCTTGCCGCGCCGCCGCCGCTATGTCTCGTCTCCTATCCCCCGCCTCTCTATCCCGTGTGCCGCGCTGCGGTGCCTCCCTTCCCCATTCCCCATGTCTCTTGGCCCATCTCCAGCCGTGCTACCTCCCAATCTACCATAGTCAGCTGGAAGCTTCCAATCAGCTTGATCCATGGCAACTACTGATGCCGATCGTGGAGCTCGTGTTGGTCACCTCCTCTCCTAATAAAAAAGGTCTGAGCCCTCCTATTCTCCTACCTCGCTACACATCAGACGTCCAACGACGCTCCTTGCCGCGCCTCCGACGCTCCGCCCAGTTCCCGATCCTACCTCACTGTCTCAACCGTTGCACGTGTCGCGCCTGTGCTCCACTACGGTGGCGGCTGCACGGACGCTTACAAGTCCAATTCTTTGGACGTTACAGTGTTCTGGCCGGAGCCGCTGGAGGAGACGACCGACGGCGCGCACGTCCTCACCACTGCCAACTTCCTTAGCGGCTAAGGTATACGAGCTCTCTGTTTCTTGAACATCACTTTATTACTTGCTCTAATTCCTAATTGTTTTTTACAGAGTCCATATTGAAAAACTTTGCGGCTAAGGTAGACAGTCTGTAAATGAAGATTCTACTTTAGATTATGCTGCGTCCTCTGCCTATGACTCCGGTTGTGCCATGATCACACAGCTTGGTATTAGAGTAGTTGCCTAACCATAGTTGGTTTAGGAGTTGTATCCGTGCTGGTCACGGTACGGCGCGTGTACACGCCCACCTCTAACCCAGGTCGGTTCGACCTACTTGTGTAACAAGTTGTAACCTGTGTATATTTGTCAATATAAGGAACACCAGCCGGAGGGGTTAACCACGGCAACCAAATCTTGTGACTTGGTATCAGAGCATCGAAACCTAGATCGATCTCTCCCGGCGGCACGATCTCCCTTCCCCGTCAGCGCTACCCCTCCTCAACCACCACGTCGAGATGACGACCTCGTCACAGCTCCAGCTCTCCATCGCCGGTGCGACGTCGTCGACGAGTTCCTCTTCCGCGCCCATCCACTCCAGCTCCAACGCCATTACCGTGCGGCTCGACTGCCACAATTACCTGCTCTGGAAAACCCAGGTCATCCCTCACCTTGCTGGACAGGGGTACCTAGGGTTCCTCGACGGCACGTACCCCGCCCCGGAGCAGCACCTCACCACCGGAACCGGCAAGGATGCGACCAAGGTCGTCAATCCGGAGTACATCGCCTGGTGCTAGGTAGACCAGCGCATCCTCAGCGCCCTCCTCGGGTCCATGACCGAGGAGATCCTCGCCCGGATGATCGGGCGCACCATCTCCGCCTCGGTATGGGGGTGTTTGACCTCCATGTTTTCGCCCAAGGACTTGCGAGCATCCGCCAGATCCGTCGCTCCCTCACGTCAACGAAGAAGGAAGATCTGAGCGCGTCTGCATACTTCCACAAGATGAAGGGCTTCGCAGATGCGATGGACACCGTCGGATCTCCCCTGCCTGACGAGGAGATGATCGACTACATCATTGCTGGTCTCGGCTCCGCGTTTGCCCCGCTCCAAGCGTCGATCACCGTGTTCTCCAACGCCAATCCCGATGTCGTGCTCAAGCTGGAGGATTTCTACGCCATGCTCCTGTCCTACGAATCCATGCAGGAGGCCAACTCTCGTGATCTGCACTACTCGACTTCAGCCAACGCGGCGGAATGCCATGGCGACTACGGCCGTGGCGGCAAAGGGCGCCCCAACGACTTTGGGGGACGCCCAGGTGGATCGCAGCAAGGCGGCGGCAATGCTGGCTATGGTCAGCAGCAGCGCGGCGGCGACCGCGGTCAGGGTGGAGGCAGCGGTGGCAGCTATGGTCACGGTGGCGGCGGTGGCTATGGCAACGACGGCTATGGCAATGGCGGCGGCAACGCAGGCGGAAACGGAGGAGGTGGCGGTGGCAACGGTGGTCGCCGTAACCGTCCTCACTGCCAGATATGCAAGTCTAGGGACACGACGCCCTCGCCTGCCGTAACCGGTTCAACCAAGGTTACCAGCTCAAGGATTCACGTCAGGGCAACGCAGCAGCATACCACCCTGGCCATGATGCACAACCCCATTGGGTCATGGATACAGGTGCTACTGACCATATGACGCATGACATGGAGCGTCTTGGCGTTCACGAGCGCTATCTCGGCAAGGATCAAGTCCAGGTCGCCAAAGGTGTAGGTTTGTCAATTTCGCACATTGGTCACTCTCGTTTAGCTGGTCCTTCGCAATCCTTATTACTCAAAAACATTCTTCATGTTCCCCACATTAGCAAACACCCGCTTTCTGTCTATAGGCTCATGTGTGATAATAATGTTTTCGTTGAATTTCACAAATACTTTTTCTATGTTAAGGACAAGGCCACAAAGAAAATCATCCTGCGGGGTAGAAGCCGTGGTGGTCTTTATCGAATTCCTTTCAGTCGAGTGACATCTTCAACCTCCACCACCCACCATGCATCCTCTAGCGTCAAGGTTTCCTCTAGGCAGTGGCATGAACGGCTTGGCCACCCTTTGAATAATGTAGTACAATCTGTTATTAAGAGTAGTGATCTTCCATGTTCCTCAAATAAAGATTCTTCTATTTGTGATGCGTGTTAACGTGCAAAGAGTCACCAGTTACCATATAATAATTCCTATCGTATGTCCACTTCTCCTCTTGAACTTGTGCATACCGATGTTTGGGGACCTGCTCTGCCTTCTTCTGGAGGTTATTCGTACTATGTTAGCTTCATTGATGATTTTAGGCGCCATGTCTGGATTTACTTGATTAAACACAAATCTGATGTAGAGGATGTCTTCTATGTTTTCAGCATCATGTTGAGCTTCAACTAAACACCAAAATTCACGCCGTACAATCTGACTGGGGTGGTGAGTACCATCGTCTTCACGAGTATTTTCGCCGCACTGGCATTCTTCATCGTGTCTCTTGTCCACACACATCCCAGCAAAATGGCATTGTCGAGCGTAAACATCGACATCTTGTCGAAACAGGGCATGCCCTGCTCGCTCATTCTTATCTCCCCCTTTGGTATTGGGATGAGGCGTTTCTCACGGCGTGTTATCTCATTAACAGGATGCCCTCCCCTGTCCTCAACAATGTCGCTCCTATCACTCGACTGATGAACAAAAGCTCCGACTAATATTTTCTCCGCACGTTTGGGTGTGCGTGCTGGCCCAGTTTGCGCAAGTATAATTCGTGTAAATTAGAGTTTTGTTCCAAGATGTGTATTTTTCTTGGTTATAGTCCTATGCATAAGAGCTATAAATGCTTAGATCGCACCACCGGCCGTATTTATATATCTCACGATGTCATCTTTGACGAGTGCGTCTTTCCCTTTGCCACCCCCGGTGGAGTGGTCGATATTTCTGCTCTTCAGCACGTGTCGTTTCCTGCGGTAGAACCAGCTATTCAGGGTCCCAATTTGCGTAAATATGACACTTCCTTGTTGCCAGTTGACCCGCCTGTGTTTGCTCGTGTTGTGCATGTGCAGGAAACTCCCTTGACGGATGTTGTGACCGACGCCCCGCGTCGCGTGATCGACGTGCATGCCTCAGACGAGGCGCCGACATCGCCTTCTGCCTCGCGCGACCTCGCGCCTGGCCCCTCGATGGCCTCTGATCCGTCCGCGTCACGCAGCCCAGCATCGGGTTCATCCGCGCCTACCGGCCCACCCTCGTCTCCTGGCCCGCATACATCGCCTGGCCTCTCCACTCCGCCCAGGTCTCCGGGTTCGTCGTCTCCACGCACTGGGCCAACCCAGCAAGACGACCTCGATGCGGCCTCTCCTGTCTCTGCTGGTTCTGACTCGGATGCGGGCTCCGTGTCGTCTACCGCGTTGCCAGCTCCGCCCTCTCCATCGTCAGCGGTGCCTGACATTCATCCGATGACGACACGCAGTCGAAACAATGTTCATCGTCCACGC
The DNA here is from genome assembly GCA_023614405.1 of Avena insularis. Classification (NCBI taxonomy): domain Eukaryota; kingdom Viridiplantae; phylum Streptophyta; class Magnoliopsida; order Poales; family Poaceae; genus Avena; species Avena insularis. Next base: position 37,414,321 of record CM042687.1, read on the forward strand.
CTGACGAGGTTTAATCTCGTCAATGCCCATTGTTATGAGCTTGGTTTTTGGAGAAGATGGGGATGCTAGAGATCGCAGAACGGTTAACAGACAAGCAACCAGGGGACACGAGATTTACCCAGGTTCAGGCCCCCGGAGGAAAACCCTACTCCTGCTTGTCTGCTCTTGATTATGGCGGAACCGAAAGTTACAGGGGTGCGCAGATGCAATCTGGCGTGGAGGTGTGTATGCGGTGGTATGCGAGGTCTAGATCTGTAGATCTGTTGTGGTCTAGTCTATTGTATCGTAATCTATTGGGGTGCCCTCCTTGTTGGCCCCTCCTAGCCTTTATATATGGGGAGGCTAGGTCTCAGGTACCGATACGAGTAGGTTACAAGTTGTATTAAAACTCTAGTCTTGAGCCTTCCTTGTCTTGTGCGTTTGGGAGTCCGTGTACATATGGGCTTCATAGCAGCCGAAACGTCATAGGCGTCCTGGATCCTGGCAGGTCGTCGAGTGGGCCTTCGTCGGGCTGGACTAGGTAGGCTAACATCGGGTACCCGTAGGGCATATCCATGTCAGTACCCCCGAGTGTCCATCCGAAACATAGATTCGGGTGGAGACTTAGTTGTCTTGAACCTTGCATTTGGATGTTGGAATCGAAAGTTGTGTCGAGTGCAAAGCACTTCACCCGAAAGTTCATCGGGTCAGCTAAATTTGTTCGGTTGTTGTAAAGGAGTCAGCATTATGGACGTAGTTAACACAATGGACTATAGGATGCGCGACCAGCGCTCTCTATGGGAGTAGCCCCCCGAGTGTCTGTTCGAGTGGTAGACTCGATCAGAAACTTATAGTCATCGGTTGTGCAATACGGCGATCCGGAAGTTCTTCGGATGACCTTGCAGATGCCCTGAATGCCTTCATTTTTTCGAATGCGCGACCAGCGCTCCCTATGGTAGTAGCCCCCAAGTCATCAGTTGAATCGTTGATTCGAGTGAGGAATCGAAGCGTGCCACTCAAAGATCTTCTGTGTGCATGACCATCGCTTCAGTTTGGAGTAGCCCCCGAGTGTCTGGTGGAGTCGTAGACTCGGGCAGAGACTCGAGTCTTGTATCGTGTAGTTGTAGTCGACAATCTCGTGGGCGTATCGCTGACCCGTAAGTACATCGGGTGCGTGACCAGCGCTCCTGATAGGAGTAGCCCCCGAGTGCCTAGTCGAGTCGCAGACTCGAGTAGAGACTCATGCGAGGAGAAACCACGGACCCATAAGTGTATCGATTCAGCGTCTCACGCATAAGGAGCCGGGAGTCAATGTATCGGAGTGATGCGAAATTCTAGCCAGATGGAGTCGACGTTGCGGATGAAGTCGACGTAGTTGCTTCTGTCGGGTGCGCAACCAGTGTCGCGTCTATCGGATGAGTGGCCAGCATCGTGTCTTTGTAGGCTGCAAAAACATAAAGAATTATGAAGTACTTGTAGCTTGTAAAGAATAGTTGTATGTTGGCTTGTAAAGTAAGATTCTGGTGCCGATCGAGTCGACACTTTTGCACTGTATGCTAGGCCTTTTCGTTAGCCTGATTACCTTTAGTCTCAGTACCTTGCCGAGGCACCCGGAGTTCAAGGATTCGACAATCAGGCAGAATCAGCTACTCGGGTTGTCGCGTTCGAGGTGCTCGAGTGCGTGGAGCCGATGGCACATTAGGTTACTCGAAGAGGGCGTAGCCCCCGATTGTTTTGAGTGCGAGTTAGAAAAGAAATCAGCTCTAAGTAGAGGAAAACTTAGCTTTATTGGTAGTTGTTATGGACGAAGTTGATGCGACCGTGGACGTAGTTGACGCGGTAGCAGGTCACGCAGCGGACGTAGTCGACGCGGCGGAGTCGACGTGATGGCGAGTCATCAAAGTCGAAGGATGTGGCGGATCACCTCAGCCGAAGATATGGCGGGTCGCCGTATCCGAAGACTGTGGCGGATTGCTAGAGCCGAAGGCCACAGCTGGTCGCCGAAGCGGAGGGAGCCCCCGAGCCACCGAGTCGTTGGAGCCAAAGATCGTAGATGATGACCGGAGTTAAAGGAGTCCCCGATTTGTGGTCGCTGAAGCCGATGCGATCGGTTGCGACAATCGAAGATCGTATTGGGTCACCGCATCCGAAGGATGCAGCGGGTCACCACAATTGAAGACCGCAGAGGACCATCGTAGTCGAAAACCGCAACAGATCGATGGTCACAAGTCGTGTGTCCAAGTGGGCGTAGCCCCCGAGCGTGGAGTTGATGTGGTCGAGGCGGCGTCCGAAAGACGATGCGGCGGACCGAAGTCAACACGACAGTGGTTCGCCGAGGCCGAAGATTGTAGAAGAAGTATTGACGCATCAGAATAAGGACTTCGCATCTGCTAAGTTTACGCCTCCGTAGAGACATGCAGCAAGTCGATCTTTCTTCTTGGGACTTAAACTATCTGGAGATTAACGCATGGCCTAGGACACAAAATTGAATTTTTCCATGGTGGATTTCTTTCTTCCTTTGAGTTTGACCTCCACGTGAAGGGGCCTGCACCTTTAGTCCAAACCAAATACTACATTGTCGCCTTGGAATTTGGAGCATGCTGATTGGTTGAGGCATATTCCTTTTTTCCTCTACGTGGAGTAACTTGCTTCTTCACCAGATTAGGACACGCTGCCACGATTTGATGGAGAGTAGGAATAGAATGCTTACGCGTCGAAGACTGTCACATGCTTTTGATCTCGTCGAGAAACTTTGTTTTTCTTCTTCTGACATGTACTCAGAAATAGCTTGCGCGCTCATGCCGGAGCTCTTTGTTGGAGCAAAGTTAGTTGATCTGTAGATGAATTGACTAGATGTGATCCGATCTGGCCAATATTAATGATGATGGAACCGAATCAGATCTGGCCTCTAGTAGCCGACAAATCGTAGATTGCTGATGATGGAACCGTCACGATCGCACAAATCAGCGCTTCCAGTCCCCACGGACGGCGCCAATTGACGAGGTTTAATCTGTAGATCTGTTGTGGTCTAGTCTATTGTATCGCAATCTATTGGGGTGCCCTCCTTGTTGGCCCCTCCTAGCCTTTATATATGGGGAGGCTAGGTCTCAGGTACCGATACGAGTAGGTTACAAGTTGTATTAAAACTCTAGTCTTGAGTCTTCCTTGTCTTGTGCGTTTGGGAGTCCGTGTACATATGGGCTTCATAGCAGCCGAAATGTCATAGGCGTCCTGGACCCTGGCAGGTCCTCGAATGGGCCTTCCGTCGGGCTGGACCAGGTAGGCTAACATCGGGTACTCGTAGGGCATATCCATGTCAGTAGCCCCCGAGTGTCCATCCGAAACGTAGATTCGGGTGGATACTTAGTTGTCTTGAACCTTGCATTTGGATGTCGGAACCGAAAGTTGTGTCGAGTGCAAAGCACTTCACCCGAAAGTTTATCGGGTCAGCTAAATTTGTTTGGTTGCTGTAAAGGAGTCAGCATTATGGACGTAGTCAACACAATGGACTATAGTACACCGACAGCACTGTCCGGTATAATCCGTACCGACGACGCGCGCTTCTTGCCGCTCTAGTTTCCCACCGCACGGCTCTCTCCGAGCCGGCGTGGCGCACCACAATGGAGGATGAATTTGATGCACTCCAGCGTAATCACACTTGGCGACTGGTTCCTCGTCCGCCTGGTCAGAATATTGTGGGTAGAAAATGGATCTTCAAGACCAAGTATCGACCTGATGGTTCCATTGACAAGCACAAAGCTCGTTTAGTTGCTCGGGGTTTCACACAGCAACACGGTATTGATTATCATAATACTTTCAGCCCGGTTGTTAAACCGGTCACTGTTCGAGTGGTGCTCTCTCTTGCAGTTGCTCGCGGATGGTGTCTTCGTTAGGTTGATGTCTCCAATGCCTTCTTGCATGGCTTTCTTCAGGAGGATGTTTACATGCAGCAGCCTCCTGGTTTCGAAGATCCTCAGTATCCTCAGTATGTTTGTAAGCTCCAGCGTGCTCTGTACGGATTGAAGCAGTCTCCTAGGGCCTGGTATGCACGGCTCAGTGACAAGTTGCATGAACTTGGTTTTGTTTCCAGCAAGGCTGATACCTCCCTATTCATATTTGATCATGGTGGGATTGCTATATACATGCTTGTGTATGTCGATGACATTGTCCTTGCTGGTTCCTCGGCCTCTACTGTTGATCGTTTGGTGCAAACTCTTGCTCGGACTTTTCCAATCAAGGATCTTGGACCTCTGGATTATTTCCATGGAATTGAGGCCTCTCATCGCTCTAATGGTCTGGCTCTTACACAGCATAAGTATGCTTTGGATTTATTGCACCATGCTGGCATGGAGAATTGTCGGCCAGTCTCTACTCCTATGACCTCTGTTGAGAAACTGACTCGGGGTGATGGTGATCCTCTTGCTTCTGCGGATGTTTTCAGCTATCGCAGTTTGGTTGGCGGCCTTCAGTATCTGACACTCACTCGTCCTGATTTGTCCTTTGCTGTCAATAAAGTCTGTCATTTTTTGTCTCAACCCACTATGGTGCACTATGAGGCTGTTAAGCGGATCCTTAGATATGTCAAGGGTACTGCTTCTACTGGTATATTCCTTCAGAAGGCTGCTTCGACTGTTCTGAATGTTTATATTGATGCGTATTGGGCTGGCTGTGCTGATGATAGGCGGTCTACTGGCGGTTTTGCCATCTTCCTTGGGCCCAATCTCATTTCATGGAGCTCCCGAAAACAGCCCACTGACTCTCGCTCGAGAACTGAGGCTTAATATAAAGCCCTCGCTAATGGGACGGCTGAGGTTATGTGGATTCAGTCGGTCCTCAAAGAACTTGGTGTTCATCAGTCCAAACCACCTATACTTTGGTGTGATAATCTTGGAGCTACGTACTTAACTGCAAACCCGGTGTTCCATGCTCGTACAAAGCACATCAAAGTTGATTTTCATTTTATACGAGAGAAGGTCGCACTAGGAGCTTTGGATGTCCTCTTCATCGCTTCAGGAGACCAGCTTGCCGACGCTTTCACCAAGCATGTGTCTCACCAGCTCCTTCAGCGTTTCTGCTCCAATCTGAATCTCGTTCACATCAGTTCAGATTGAGGGGTGTATTAGAGTAGTTGCCTAACCATAGTTGGTTTAGGAGTTGTATCCGTGCTGGTCACGGTACGAATGCGCACACCTCTAACCCAGGTCGGTTCGACCTACTTGTGTAACTAGTTGTAACCTGTGTATATTTGTCAATATAAGGAACACCAGCCGGAGGGGTTAACCACGGCAACCAAATCGTGTGACTCTTGGAAGGCAAGATGCCAAGACAAGACTGTTTCTTGCGTTTATTTCTAAGTAAACAACATATAATGCATTATATTTTAGAAGCTTTGGAACTGGGAAACTAAGAGTGAATCCTGCAGTTGAGATATGAACATTTGTTTTGTAGTAGTGAGTACATATGGTCCTTTATTTATTTTTCATAGTACATATTGAATCGTTGTTTGCATAGCACTAGGTTATGTTGTGCTGATAGATCATTAACCTAAAAGTTTCTCCTATGATATTTCCAATGGTTTGGAATCATTTTTTACTTACAGTATCAACCCTCACCAGCCTTTCACTTTTGCAAATTAAAGCATGCATCTAGGAAACTACTCAGCCTATTTTTCATCAGTTTATTGATTTGAATGGTGGTAAATCTGCTGTTTTTACATAAAGAAATCGGTTGCTTGCGTTCACCAAGACCACAAGTTGGCAGGTGTTATATCTGTGTCCCCTGATCCGAGTATCATAGCCAGTGAACATTTTTCTTGCCACTTGTTGTTTGGAGCTGCTTTGGTTGACAACAGAAATTGATGTGTCCCCCATGTTTTCACGTGTGGCGTGGCTGCATCTTGTTCTTGGTACTGAACATACATATGCTTATGTTAGGCTGAACTCCAATTGTGATCAACCATTCAACTAGGAAGAGACTAGGCATTATAACTTTATGTTATTATGTCGTGCTACGTACAATTTTATTCCTATAGGTTCAGATGTGACGAAGAGTCGGCAAAAATATTGAAAAGGGGAAGAAATCTCCTTTAAACTAATTAGTTTGCACCTTTTTCTTAGCTTTAAATTAACCTAGAAAGGTAGACAATGATGTGTGCTAAATATGTTCTTCCTCTTCAATGTTACAAAATTGTGTGTGCTGTTGTCACCAAATGGTGACTCTTTGCATGGACGAAGAAAGTACCTAGGGATTACCCTAAAGTTATTGGACTATGTACTAACTCTATAGGTAAGACTAAGAAATTTGATCCTATTTTTCTTGTGTGATTATGTTGATAGATAATATATCAAAATCGTCATGTCCAACCATGTCACTCCTCTGAAACTTAAGCTTCATACTCGTGCTAGCTTCTAACAATTGTTGTGATTACTATGGTAGTCTCCCGGGTTGCATGTGTTGGAATTATGCCCTAGAGGCAATAATAAAGATGTTATTATTATAATTCTTCTTCATGATAAAGTTTATATTCCATGCTAGAATTGTATTAAGCGGAAACTTTAAGACTTGTGTGGTTTGTGAACAACACCGTGTCCCTAGTATGCCTCTATGGACTAGCTCATTGATTAATGATGGTTAAGGTTTCCTAACCATAGACATGAGTTGTCGATTAATAATGAGATCATATCATTGGGAGAATGACATGATGGACAGACCCAAACTAAGCGGAGCAATTAGATCGTGCCATCGTGTTCATCTTTGTGAAGCTTTTCTTATGTCAAATATTGTATTCCTTAGACCATGAGATAATACAACTCCCTGGTATCGGAAGAAAGCTTTGAGGTCATCAAACGTCATTCTATGAGAGGGTGATCATAAATGTGTCTCTCAGGTGATCGGAAAGTACCTGTTGGGTTGTATGTATCGAGATGGGATTTGTCCCTCCCAAGTCGAAGAGATATACTTCGGGCCCACTCGGTAATAGATATCAACACCGCTTGCAAGCATGTGGTTAAGGATTTAATCACAAAGTGATATCGGATTACGGAACGAGTAAAGTACTTGCTGTGAACGAGATTGAACTATGTATGACGGTACCGACGATCAAATCTCGGGCAAGTAAAATATCGCGAGACGAAGGGAATATATATATGGGATTGATTGAATCCTGGCATCGTGGTTCATCCGATATGATCATCGATGAATGTGTGGAAGTCAATATGGGTTTCCAGACCCCGCTGTTGATTATTGATATAAGATCATGTCTGCATATTCTCGAACCCGAAGGGTCACACACTTAACGTGTCTCGACGCTAGGATAGATTGGATAATTGGTTTATGAGTTTTTTTTCGGAGTCTCGGATGAGATCCAGGACGTCACGAGTGGTTCCGGAATGGTCCGAAGAATAAGATTCATATAAGGCAATGCAGTTTTTGGAGTTCGGAATTGTTTCGGGTTAATCAGTATTGTACCGGAAGCTTCTAGAACCTTCCGGAGGGGGACCAACGTGGCCCCACCTGCCGGGAGGGGGCATGGTCCTATGAGGGAGTGCCCTGGCCGCATTGGGCCAGGGGCACAAGGCCCCATAGGGCCCAGCCGGCCAAACCTAGGGCAAACCCTAGGGGAGCTTCTAGAAGGGGAGAAACTTGCCCCCCACTCCTCCCTCCTTGGCCACCGGCCCTAGGGCTTGGGGGAGGGGCAAGGGCTGGCCGCCCACCCCTCTATATAAAGAGGGTTGGGGGCGCACCCCTCCCACACCTCCTCCTCAAGCCCTAGCCGCCCTGCTGCCCTCCTCTCTCTCTCCCTCCCGATTGCGTGTGGCGAAGCCACGATCTGTAAACTCTCCACCACTTGCACCGCGCCGTCGCGTTGTAGATCCAATCCATCTCTCCACCATACTTGATGGACCGAGGAAGGAGGAGACGTCGAGGTGATACACGTGTGCATCTCTCGGAGGCATCGCCACTTGCGGTGTTAGATCGGATCGGATCGCGAGGAGGAGAAGCGAGTACGACTACATCACCCACGTTAACGTTCGAGCGTTCCTGTCTTGAATCTTCAAGGGTATGAAGATCTCATCTATCCCCCCTCGTTGTTTGCATCTCCTAGATTAGATCTTGGCTTTCCCCGTTCGCATCCGTAGAAAATTTTGATTTACTATGCTGCGAAACCCTTCAGTGGTATCATAGCTAGATCTATGCGTAGATGTGTTTCACGAGTAGAACGCAACATGGTTGTTGTGGGCGTTGATGTTTTCTGTTGCAAGCCTCTTGTTTGTGTACTTCTTATGACGCGGGATAGTGATATTTAAGCGGTCCAGGCCAACTTTACGCGACGTCGTTCGCGAGACCGGCTCCGCACTTGACGTGTGGCTTGTTCCACACATGCGGCTGGTGGATGTCTGTTTCTCTCACTATAGTTGTCATGGGATTTACACCGGAGTTTGGCAACCATAATATCATCGTTGTGGCTTTCCGTAGGTAAGAATCTTTCTTAGCTTGCTACTCCCATAAGCCACGTAAAACATGCAACAACAAAGTAGAGGCGTCTAACTTGTTTTTGCAGGGAGTGTTTTCTGTGATATGGTATGGCCCAAGATGTGATGTGTATGTTGTATGCAATGATCATGTTTTGTAATGTTTCACGACTTGCATGTCGATGAGTACACAACCGGCAGGAGCCATATGGTTGTCTTTATAATTGTGTATGACCTGTGTGTCAACTTCTTATACGCCATGTAATAGTTTTACTTTATCGCTAAGTAGTTAGCAATAGTTGTAGTTGCTATTCGTGGTGGAGGCAATAATGGTGGAGTGATGGAGATCATGCCGGCACACACAAGATAGAGATCATTGCGCGAAGATTGGCTATACCATGTCACATAAAGTTATATGCATGTGATGTTTATCCTTTTATGTACCTTATTATGCTTAGATCACGACGGTAGCATTATAAGATGATTCCTCACTTAAAGATCAAGATAAAACTGTGTTCTCCCCATGTATGCACCGTTGCGAAAGTTTGTCGTGTCCAAGCATCACGTGATGATCGGGTGCTATAGATTCTACGTTCACATACAACGGGTGCAAGCCAGTTTTGCACACGCGGAAATACTTGGGTTTGACTTGACGAGCCTAGCATGTACAGACATGGCCTCGGAACACATGAACCGAAAGGTTAAGCATGATTCATATGAACGATATGATCGACACTTCGTTGTCCACCATTGAAACCACATCTCTTCTCGTGAAGATCGGATTAGGTGTGGTGAATTTGGATCATATTCACTAAACAACTTGAGGGATGTTGAATTTAGTGGGAGTTCATCTAGTAATTTTATTAAGTTGAACTAGTTATCATGAACATAGTCTAATTTGTACTTGCAAATATTGTAGATCAAATGGCTAAGTCCAACTTCAACGTTTTTGCTGAGAAAGAAAAGCTTAGAAACAATGGGTCTAACTCCACCAACTGGTTCCGCAATCTGAGAATCATTCTCGCTGGCAGACAAAAGGACTATGTCCTTGAGGATGCGCTAGGTGACGCCCCTGCTGTAGATGCGTCGGCTGATGAGAAAGCTGTCTATCAGTCGCGCAAAGATGATTATGGTGTGATTAAGAGCACCATGTTGTTTGCTATGGAATCGGACCTTCAAAATCATTTTGAAGATTACCCCGGGCCCTATGAGATCCTCGAGGAACTGAAAACTATGTTCCAGACTCAGGCCCGTTCTGAGAGATATGAGATCTCTAAGAAATTCTTTAACTGCAAGATGGAGGAAGGGAGTTCCGTTAGTGAGCACGCCATGAAGATGTTGGGCTACACTCAACGCCTTGAGCAACTGGACTGCAAGATTCTAGAGGAGCTCAAGATTAATAGGGTTCTGCAATCACTCCCTCCTAGCTACAAGAGTTTTGTAGTTACTCATAATCAGATTGGTTCCACTGATACAATCACCGAGCTCTTCGCTAAGCTGAAAGCTGCGGAGGTGGACATCAAAAAGGATAATCATGTGTTGATGGTCAACAAGCCCCCCAGCTTTAAGAAAGGTAAGGGTGCAAAGAATCCCTTCAAGAAAGGCGGCGTAAGCGCTGTTCTCGCCGAGAAGAAGCTCAAGTCTGGACCTAAGCCGGACACTGAGTGCTTCTATTGTAAGGACAAGGGTCACTAGAAGCGCAACTGTCCGAAGTACTTAGCGGACAAGAAGGCTGGCACCATCAAAGGTATATTTGATATACATGTTATTGATGTTTTCCTTACTAGCCCTCATTGTAGTGCCTGGGTATTTGATACTGGTTCAGTTGCTAATATTTGTAACTCGAAACAGGAGCTACGAAATAGACGGCGTCTTGCGACGGATGAGGTGACGATGCGCGTTGGCAACGGATCAAGAGTTGATGTGATGGCCGTCGGCACGCTCTCCTTAGTTTTACCTTCGGGATTAGCTTTAAACCTCAATAAATGTTATTATGTGCCTGCGTTGAGCATGAACATCATATCTGGATCGTGTTTATTGCAAGACGGTTATTCATTTAAATCCGAGAATAATGGTTGTTATGTTTATATGAGTAACATCTTTTATGGTCATGCACCTGCTGTGAATGGTTTATTTCTTCTGAATCTCGAAAGGGATGAAACACACATCCATAACATTGAGGCTAAGAGATGCAAGGTAGATAGTGATAATACTACTTATTTCTGGCACTGCCATCTAGGTTATATTGGAGTAAAGCACATGAAGAAACTCCATTCTGATGGACTTTTGGAGTCTCTTGATTTTGAATCATTTGACACATGCGAACCATGCCTCATGGGCAAGATGATCAAAACCCCATTCTCCGGAATGATGGAGCGAGCAACGGACTTGTTGGAAATCATACATACCGATGTATGCGGACTGATGAGTGTTTCGACGCGCGGTGGATATCACTACTTTCTCACTTTTACCGATGACTTAAGTAGATATGGGTATATCTATTTGATGAAACATAAATCTGAAACATTTGAAAAGTTCAAGGAATTTTAGAATGAAGTGGAGAACCATCGTAACAGAAAAAATAAGTTTCTACGATCTGATCATGGAGGTGAATATTTGAGTTATGATTTTCTCACGCATCTTAAAGCAAGCGGAATCGTTTCGCAACTCACGCCACCCGGAACACCATAGCGCAATGGTGTGTCTAAATGCCGGAATCGAACTCTATTAGATATGGTCCGATCAATGATGTCTCTTACTGATTTGCCGTTATCATTTTGGGGTTATGCATTAGAAACCGCTGCATTCACTTTAAATAGGGCACCATCTAAATCCGTTGAGACGACACCGTATGAACTGTGGTTTGGTGCTAAACCTAAGTTGTCGTTTCTTAAAATTTGGGGATGCGAAGCTTACATCAAGAAGTTGATACCGGACAAGCTCGAACCCAAAGCGGAGAAATGCGTCTTCATAGGATACCCTAAGGAAACTATTGGGTATACCTTCTATCACAGAACCGAAGGCAAAGTGTTTGTCGCAAAGAACGGATCCTTTCTTGAGAAGGAGTTTCTCTCGAAAGAAGTGAGTGGGAGGAAAGTAGAGCTAGACGAGGTTGCTGAACCTTCTCTTGAATTGGAGGGTAGCGCAGCACCTGAAATTGTTCGATGCCTTTGCACCAACAATAGAGGAAGCTAATGACAAGGATCATGAAGCTTCGGACGATGCTGCTACTGAACGTCGCAGGTCGACAAGGTCGTGTGCCCCTCCTGAGTGGTACGGCAACCCTGTCTTAACTGTCTTATTAGTAGAAGACAGTGAACCTACGAACTATGAGGAAGCAATGATGAGCCCAGACTCTGAGAAATGGCTAGAAGCCATGAAATCCGAATTGGGATCCATGAGATAAAACCAAGTATGGACTTTGGTGGACCCTCCTAGCGACCGAAAGGCCGTTGAGTGCAAATGGATCTTCAAAAGGAAAATGGACGCGGATGGTAATGTTACCGTCTATAAAGCACGAATTGTCGCGAAAGGTTTTCGACAAGTTCAGGGTGTTGACTACGATGAGACTTTCTCTCCCGTAGTGATGTTTAAGTCCATTAGGATTTTATTAGCAATTGATGTGTTTCATGATTATGAAATATGGCAGATGGATGTCAAGACTGCTTTCCTCAATGGCAACATTGATGAAGAGTTGTATATGATGCAACCCGAAGGTTTTGTTGATCTTAAGGATGCTGATAAAGTGTGCAAACTTCAGCGTTCCATTTATGGACTGAAGCAAGCATCTCGGAGTTGGAACCTTCGTTTTGATCAAGTGATCAAGAGCTTTGGATTTGTTCCAAATTGCTACGAAGATTGTATCTACAAGAAAGTGAGTGGGAGCTCAGTGACATTTCTGGTACTATATGTGGATGACATATTGATTATTGGAAATGACATTAACATGCTTAACGATGTGAAGAGTTATTTGAACAAGTGTTTTTCAATGAAAGACCTAGGGGAAGCTGCTTATATATTGGGCATTAAAATCTATAGAGATAGACAAAGACGCCTGATAGCTTTAAGCCAGAGTACATACCTAGACAAAGTTCTGAAAAGGTTCAGAATGGATAAGGCAAAGAAAGGTTCAGTGCCTATGTTGTCAGGTAAGATATTGAGCAAGGATCAGTGTCCAGCTACGGTAAATGATAGAGAAGCTATGAGCAAAGTGCCTTATGCATCGGCCATAGGTTCTATCATGTATGCCATGTTGTGTACTAGACCGGATGTGTCCAATGCTCTTAGTTTGACGAGCAGATACCAAAGTGATCCAGGAGTGGAACACTGGACAGCCGTGAAGAACATCCTAAAGTACCTAAATAGGACTAAAGAAATGTTCTTAGTCTATGGAGGTGATGAACAGCTCGTCGTAAAAGGTTATGTCGACGCTAGTTTTGACACCGACAAGGATGATTCTAAATCTCAGACAGGATACGTTTATATTTTGAATGAAGGAGATGTGAGCTGGAGAAGCTGCAAGCAAAGCGTGATCGCGGGATCTACAGTAGAAGTGAAATACATGGCTGCTGCAGAAGCGTCAAGTGAAGGAGTTTGGATCAGGAACTTCATCACTGAGCTTGGCGTGGTTCCAAGTGCATTGGACCCACTGGAGATATTGTGTGACAACACTGGCGCCATAGCACTGGCTAAGGAACCAAGATATCATCCAAAGACCAAGCATATCAACCGCAAGTTTCATATAACCCGAGATTATATAGCAGATGGAGATCTGAAGATTAGCAAAGTACATATAGATCTGAATGTTGCAGATCCATTGACTAAACATCTTCCACGTGCAAAACATGATCAGCACCTTAGTTCCATGGGTGTTAGATTATTGCCAGATGTAAACTAGATTATTGACTCTAGTGCAAGTGGGAAACTGTTGGAATTATGCCCTAGAGGCAATAATAAAGATGTTATTATTATAATTCTTGTTCATGATAAAGTTTATATTCCATGCTAGAATTGTATTAAGCGGAAACTTTAATACTTGTGTGGTTTGTGAACAACACCATGTCCCTAGTATGCCTCTATGGACTAGCTCATTGATTAATGATGGTTAAGGTTTCCTAACCATAGACATGAGTTGTAGATTAATAATGAGATCATATCATTGGGAGAATGACATGATGGACAGACCCAAACTAAGCGGAGCAATTAGGTCATGTCATCGTGTTCATCTTTGCGAAGCTTTTCTTATGTCAAATATTGTATTCCTTAGACCATGAGATAATACAACTCCCTGGTATCAGAAGAAAGCTTTGAGGTCATCAAACGTCATTCTATGAGAGGGTGATCATAAAGGTGTCTCTCAGGTGATCGGAAAGTACCTGTTGGGTTGTATGTATCGAGATGGGATTTGTCCCTCCCAAGTCCGAGAGATATACTTCGGGCCCACTCGGTAATAGATATCAACACCGCTTGCAAGCATGTGGTTAAAGATTTAATCACAAAGTGATATCGGATTACGGAACGAGTAAAGTACTTGCTGTGAATGAGATTGAACTATGTATGACGGTACCGACGATCAAATCTCGGGCAAGTAAAATATCACGAGATGAAGGGAATATATATATGGGATTGATTGAATCCTGGCATCGTGGTTCATCCGATATGATCATCGATGAATGTGTGGGAGTCAATATGGGTTTCCAGACCCCGCTGTTGATTATTGATATAAGATCATATGCGCATATTCTCGAACCGAAGGGTCACACATAACGTGTCTCGGCGCTAGGATAGATTGGATAATTGGTTTATGAGTTTTTGTTGGTCTCGGATGAGATCCGGGACGTCCTGAGAGGTTCGGAATGGTCGGAGAATAAGATTCATATAAGGCAATGCAGTTTTGGAGTTGAATTGTTTGGGTTAATCGGTATTGTACCGGAAGCTTCTAGAACCTTCCGGAGGGGGACCAACGTGGCCCCACCTTCCGGGAGGGGGCATGGGCCTATGAGGGAGTGCCCTGGCCGCATTGGGCCAGGGGCACAAGGCCCCATAGGGCCCAGCCGGCCAAACCTAGGGCAAACCCTAGGGGAGCTTCTAGAAGGGGGAAACTTGCCCCCCACTCCTCCCTCCTTGGCCGCCGGCCCTAGTGCTTGGGGGAGGGGCAAGGGCTGGCCACCCTCCGCTCTATATAAAGAGGGCTGGGGGCGCACCCCTCCCACACCTCCTCCTCAAGCCCTAGCCGCCATGCTGCCCTCCTCTCTCTCTTCCACCACTTGCACCGCCCCGTCGCGTTGTAGATCCAATCCATCTCTCCACCATACTTGATGGACCGAGGAAGGAGGAGACGTCGAGGTGCTGCACGTGTGCATCTCTCGGAGGCATCGCCACTTGTGGTGTTAGATCGGATCGGATCGGATCGCGAGGAGGAGAAGCGAGTACGACTCTATCACCCACGTTCCGTCGAACGTTCCGCTGTGCGAATCTTTAAGGGTATGAAGATCTCATCTATCCCCCCTCGTTGTTTGCATCTCCTAGATTAGATCTTGGCTTTCCCTATTCGCATCTGTAGAAAATTTTGATTTACTATGCTGCGAAACCCTTCAGCATGTCCCTACTATTGAGTGCGCATATGAATGTTTCAAGCTTGCTTATGTAGTGTTGTCATTCCTCGTTATTATTTTTTTATTTCTTGACATACTTAGTCCATCTACTATGTAAGCTGACAAACTAAATAATTTAGAGAAGTTCTAATTTTTATGCCTTTCCTTCCTTGATTTATTCATTGTGCATATTTGAAGTTTCTGTTCAATGTAATTTAAATGTTAGTCTTTATTACCCTGGCCCAACCAATGCTCAACTAGGGATGCTAATTAAGACTAATGTAGTTTGCATGAGTGACAACGGGAGTTCATTTGATGCAAAATATCAAGTGGTAGAAGATGTGTGGCAAAGATTCATTGGATACAATATGTGAGAAGGTAATGCTCCGTCCTTTTGTTACTCTGCATCCCGTCCAAGGAAAAAAACTTCCCTTGATGTTTGTTCTAACATAGTAGGATATTGAAGTTTTCTGTTCATATTGAAAGGTTTATTTGTATTTTTTTTCATGATTTGTAATTTCTACTTTACTCAAGTAAACAAAATATTTAACCAAACATTTTTCACTTCCCCTGAATTGCTTGAGACTCACTATATTGAATTTAGAGTGTATACTGCACTGTGAGTTGTAAGCAGCAAGGAAGCAATACCGGAAACAGGAGTACAATCTTTCATTTTTCACTTTCTAAATATTAAAGCATGGTGTTTTTTTACGCTTCAGCTGCAGTCATGCTCTCCTGATCATATTACTAATTTTATTCATTTGTTGTTTATTTGTTTTTCTGCAAATTCTAGGCTTAAGAGATTTGGGAAGCTCAAATCAAGAAATCTTTCATTCACATAATTTGTTCTTGTATTGATTGGTTCCCTAAGAGAAAGACTGAAACATATTTGAAGAGAAAATATAAAGCGTATTCAGGTACTTCATGCCTCCTAATGTTCTCAGTTTATTAGGAATAAAGTATTATAGAAGCATTTTTTTCCTATAGTTGTTTATTTTATGTTGTTCAACTTGTGGATAGTGACTCCAGTTTCCAGTTAACACAAGGTAAATTTTTCACTGCTTATTAAGAGAGGTTGCTGACACCTAGATATTGATGAGTGAATTATTCCAATCTTGTCTTCAATTGCATTTGGTTCAAACTATTCCGTATAGGAGAGATTTCTTAAATACTTACTACTACTACATGTGGTTATTTGGTTCATAATATTCTGTTTAATATTATAGTGTTAGGCACGTTTGCTTATGGATATAAATACCTTATGCCTAAGTGAAAGCTATGTAAAACTATTTTCGAAATCAATTAGAATACGTCAGCAATTACAGGTTCGGATCCATGTAACTGAAAAAAATGAAGGTGGTCCTTTCTTTTGTGAAGATAACTGATTTTTTAAATTTATAAGACCACATACTTCAGTTATTTCACTTTCCGGTGATAAATGAATGGCTAATTGCTTGTGACACAATAAGCCTTTTTAGATGATTTAAAAGAAATGAGATGTTTTTTCAAGAACACAAACTCCCTACTCGAGTGGTACCTAAGGACCCACTTGGCAACATCACATTAGTCATCGAGGTGAATACTGATATGTCGGAAACGTATCTATATTTTTTTATGCTTCATGCTTGTTTAGTATCTAATGTTCTTTGCTTTGTCTACACTTTGAGGTGTTTTTATATATTTTCTGGAGATAAACTATTAACAAGTTGCCACAGTGTCATTTGCTTGTTTTCTTCTGTTTTTGGTTCCAGAAAAGCAGAAAATCAATATTCTCGGAATTTGACTGGACAAAACCCAAAGTCAATATTTTACCGTGGGGGACACGAAGTCCAGAGGAGAGACAGAGAAGCGAACCAGGGCGGCCAGACCCCCTAGGCGCGGGTGGGCCCACCCCGCGGCTGGGTAGGGTGTGGGCCCCCTGGCCGCCTCCCAGCCTCGCCTCTTCGCCTATAAGAAGCCCTCAATATAGAAACCCTAGGAACTCGATCAAAACTCCATGAAACCTTCTGTAGCCGCCGCCACTGTCGTCCCTAGATCGGGGGGATCTGAAGTTCTTCCCGGCACCCTACCGGAGGGGAGATCATCCTGGAGGCCTTCTTCTCCGGTATGATGCGTGAGTAGTTCCACCTTGGACTATGGGTCCATGTAGTAGCTAGATGGTTGTATCTCCTCCTTGTGCTTTCATGTATAGATCTTGTGAGCTCCGTTCATGATCAAGATCTAATCTATTTGTAATCATGCATGTTGTGTTCGGGGATCCGATGGATATTGAGATTACTATGTCAGATTGATTAATGGTTTTGTCTGTTTGATACTATCATGTCTATGTTGTTTGTAATCTTGCATGCTCTCCGTTGTTAGTAGCTATCTTGGCCAAGTAGTTGCTAGTGACTCCAAGAGGGGGTATTTATGCTCGATAGTGGGTTCATGCCTCCAGTTTCCAAGGGAAGTGACAGAAATCTCTTCGGTTGTAGATGTGTTATTGCTACTAGGGATAAAACAACGGTCTCTTGTTCATGGAACAAGTGGATTGTTTTTACACACTTTTCTTAAAGTAGTTGTCTGTTGCTTGCAACTTAATACTAGAGGGGGTTCGGATGATAACCTGAAGGTGGACTTCTAGTCATAGATGCAGTTGGATGGTGGTCTATGTATATTGTTGTATTGCCCAATCGAATCTCATAGGATCTTTTTGTCAAGTATTGCATTATTATGCCTTGCTCAGTTCCTATCAATTGCCCTGTTGTAATTTGTTTGCCCTTCATGCCATGTTGTTTATCTAAGGAAAGCACCTCTAGTGAACTATGGACCCTGGTCCAATCTTTATCATTGATACATCTTCCACTGTTACTTGTTTACTTGTTGCAAACCATCACCTTCCACACCATACGTTTAATCCTTTGTTACAGCAAACCGGTGAGCTTGACAACATCACTGATTTGTTGGGGCAAAGTCTTGAGTTTGTGTTGTGCAGGTTTCCACGTTACTTGCAACACCTTTGAGACATTTCCTTCCTCCTACTGGCTCGATAACCTCGGTTTCTTACTGAAGGAAAACTTGCGGTTGTGCTCATCACACCTTGCTCTTGGGGTTTCCAACGAAGCGTCCCACGACAGTACTGGGCGCCATCACAAGCTTTTCTAGAGCCGTTGACGGGGAGGCTAAGGACGTCTTCACAAAGAGAGTCCTTCACTTCCTTTCTCTTTACTTTGTTTTTAGTTTGCTTAGTTTCTTTTGCTTGGTTTTGTTTGCCTCTTTCCAAAAACTCAAAAAAAAATAGTTTAGTTTGGTTTGCTTTCTTTATTCAAAAACACACAAAAAAATAGTTCCTGCTCTAGCTGTTGCTGCTGTTTTTGGCTTGCCCACCTTTGCAAAAATGAACTCTGCTGAGAACACCATGTTGCTCCCCACGTTCACCCTGAAAAACCTTTCAATAGGTAGTGGCTCCATAATTGGGAAAGATAATATTGAAGAATTCTTTAATTATGTTAGCAAGCATGAGGATATTGAGGATAAATCTATAGCAGAGCTTGCTCCGAATTATGAGATTGATATAGCTTCTTTAGTTCATATGTTGGAGGCTAGGTTTGTTAGCCTTAACCCCATGATACAAATTTTAATCCTAAAACTAAAGAAGGAAAAGAATGCTAAAATGAGAGAATTTATTCTTGAAACTTTACTAAAAGAGTTCCATGATGTTGCTAGGGAAGCCAAAAGGTATTTGAGCGTTTTAATATGCTAGGCTCATGCATATATGTTGTGGGTATTTCAGATAAAACCAAGCCTATAGAGGAATTTAAGATACCCATACCCTTTAAGCTTGTTGGAATGCATGAGGCCTGAAAAGAATTTTGGTTGGATTGTTCCCAAAAATCCTTTTGATGAAAGTAGTAAACCAAAGAGAAATGAGCAGGGATCCTCGAAGACTCATTTGGATGAGATACCTCTCATAGTTGAAGACTTTGCAAGTATTGATATAATTCTTCATTTGAAAATACTTGATTCTTCTTGCTTCTTGTGCCTAACTTAAAGGCGTTAAAGAAAAGTACTTGTTGGGAGATAACCCAAGAGTTTCCTTGAGTTTTGGAAGTTACTACTTCTGTAATGACCTCTCCTTATCCTTTTTGTTTGCTTTTTGTGCCAAGAATGACCTCTAATGAGAGGGAAGTAAAATTTGGGGTGTTGTTGTCCCGAAATAGATTTATGTCCTCCACCAAAAAAATTCGTGAGGAGTCTCTGTAATGCGTATTGAGATGAAAATTTAAGAATAAATCTCCCATTATGTTAGCTAACTTTTGTTTGTTCAACACTTTTTGATTTGAGCAACAGAAGATCTTCAAAAAAATCGGTTTCTACCTGCTGGTCTGTTTTGATAGATTTCTGCCATTATTTGCATTTGCTTTTTATTGGTTCCTTTTTGAGTTCTCTTTTGGGGAATTGAGCTTTTTGAAGGAGTTGCTACAGTAGCTTGTGTTTTTAATAAAAAGTCTTGCTGTTCTAAAGCTTTTCCTAAAGGTCTATTATCTTTTGAATACACTAATGTTGCTAATGAAGATTGTATGAAGGAAAAATTTCAGGTGTAAAGAGATAATGATGTAATGAGATGAAGAATGGACAAAAGCTCAAGCTTGGGGATGCCACCCCGGTGTCACCCCAAGAAATATCCAAGAGGTACAAGCGTCAAAGCTTGGGGATGCCCAAGGCATCCCCTTCTTCATCAATAAAAGCTCAGGTCTGTCTAGACACTTTGTTTTTATTTTTTCATGCACAAGTTGTGTTGTTCTTGGAGCGTCTTAGTTTTTGTTTGGTTTGCTTAGTTTGTTTACTTTTCTTGAATAAAGTAGTTTGGACCCCCGTTCTTGCTGTGTTGTTTCAAATAAGTTGTTTGGTGTTGGAAAGGAGTAGAAAGTTGTTGCTTGATAAGTGCAAGAGGAGCTTGCATTGACTGTGACTTAGACTTTAGCATGACATGCTAGGTGTTGTTCTGACCTTATGCTTAGTGATTATTTCTGTAGCATGTCTTGTTCCAAACAATGGGATTGCTTAGTGTGCCTTGAAAAATATTATGCGTTGTTTTAACATGCAAACGCATAGTATTGTGGTATTCTCCTTTGATGCTTTGTTTGGGTTGACTTGGCACATGCTCACACCATGTTATTACTATGACAAGTCACCATAGCATCTATGATCATTTAGTCCTTGACTTATAGTACCACTCTATGCTTTGATTAGTAATGTTTTGTTTCTCTGCATGATTATGGCCATTGTTGATCTCTTAGTTGGTTTCTCCCGGTCTTTTGCTAGCCTCCACTTGTATAAGTAAGCTCTACTCATGCTTCCAACTCCCAAGAAACCAAGTTATTCCAAAGTGTCCACTATAAACGCCTATGCATGGTGTGTTGCACCATTCCAAGTATATTCTTGTTTTTAACTATCTTCCAATTAAAAACTATTTTGTTATGTGAAAACTTAGTGATTAAAGCCCTCACAAACTTGATGGAACACTTTATATTCTTTGCCCCTAATAAAATTGAACCATTGTGTCATCTATGTTGTATATGCTTGCACTTATACGTTGGAATTAGCAGAACCGTGCTGTCACGGGGACCATTTTCAACATTGAACTTGTACTTTGTACTCAGTTGATATCATGCTCTTTTGTCTATGGATGTCACCTGTGTGAAATAAAGAGGAAACTTGTAAGTCCATGGAGTATGTATTTTGTGTTAGAGAAACGCCTGGGCCGCTAGCCTAAGCCATGCCTAATCATGGTGGAAACTTGCAGCATCACCATAGTGAGCTATCTATGAAGCATCCTCAATAAAAAGCTATGCATATATTTAATAAAAAGATCGCTGAGATGCTCATTGTCTGTTTGCCTTGTCATTTTGGTTATGGGATAGCTCCCGTACCTTGTGCAAGGGGTACCCCGTTGGCGGTTCTCTATGATACGCATGTACTTACAATGATAAGAACTTACAGGTGACTAAAGTTGAGTAGCATGAGGTGTGGCTCTCGTATTCAAAGGACTTGAGATTGCCAACTTATACTCTGTCAAGCATATACTCCATAGTTTGTTCACTTTAACCTTAATCACTTCAAGATGCTTATGATAGGGGAAATGAGGGCTAAAAGTTAACCAGTACCATAATTTTTGGAAGCTCTTTTTGAAACTTGAAATCCCTACTTCCTTTATGAAAGGACTTTCTTCCACCATTATTTGAGTCTCCACCTTCTACCTTTAGGCACCATTAAGAGAGCATAGTTGTCATTCTGTGTGCAGTGTCCCAAAACTTATTGATTGATGCATATTGTGATATTGCTTGTTCTTGTGCTACTTGTTTCTAGTCACCCTTGTGAACTTTGAAGGTGTCCTATGCATCTATTTTTTACTCTATCAGGGACAAGCTGAATGCCACTATGCCATGTTTTCTGTATGTGAAACAAACAAACGGTTTTCAATGCATGTTATCCATGATCTTTGTTTGTAGCCTTTCATGTTGCATGCATAGTTACTATGTCCTATTATTAGAACTCCATCTTTCATGCACATGTTTAGAGTTCTTGGTTCCCAGTTTTCAATGCTTGAAAATGGTTTGATCTTGGTTTTGATGGTGCATGTCACCTCAAAAATTATTCTTTTATCACTTACCTACTCGAGGACGAGTAGGAGTTAAGCTTGGGGATGCTTGATATGTCGGAAACGTATCTATAATTTTTGATGCTCCATGCTTGTTTAGTATCTACTTTGCGTTGCTTTGTCTATACTTTGAGGTGTTTTTATATATTTTCTGGAACTAACATATTAACAGGTTGCCACAATGCCAGTTGCCTGTTTTTTCTGTTTTTGGTTCTAGAAAGGCAGAAAATCAATATTCTTGGAATTGGACGGGACAAAAGTCAAAGTCAATATTTTACCGTGGGGGACACGAAGTCCAGAGGAGAGACGGAGAAGCGAACCAGGGCGGCTAGACCCCCCTAGGCGCGGGTGGGCCCACTCCGCGCCTGGGTAGGGTGTGGGCCCCCTAGCCGCCTCCCAGCCTCGCCTCTTCGCCTATAAGAAGCCCCCGATGCAGAAACCCTAGGCACCCGATCAAAACTCCACGAAACCTTCTGTAGCCGCCGCCACCATCGTCCCTAGATCGGGGGGATCTGAAGTTCTTCCCGGCACCCTGCCGGAGGGGAGATCATCCCGGAGGCCTTCTTCTCCAGTATGATGCGTAAGTAGTTCCACCTTGGATTATGGGTCCATGTAGTAGCTAGATGGTTGTATCTCCTCCTTGTGCTTTCATGTATAGATCTTGTGAGCTCTGTTCATGATCAAGATCTAATCTATTTGTAATCATGCATGTTGTGTTTGCGGGGATCCGATGGATATTGAGATTACTATGTCAGATTGATTAATGGTTTTGTCTATTCGATACTATCATGTCTGTGTTGTTTGTGATCTGGCATGCTCTCCGTTGTTGGTAGCTATCTTGGCCAAGTAGTTGCTAGTGACTCCAAGAGGGGGTATGTATGCTCGATAGTGGGTTCATGCCTCTAGTTTCCAAGGGAAGTGACAGAAATCTCTTCGGTTGTAGATGTGTTGTTGCTACTAGGGAGAAAACAACGGTCTATTGTTCATGGAACAATTGGATTGTTTACCTTACACAGTTTGCTTAAAGAAGTTGTATGTTGCTTGCAACTTAATACTAGAAGGGGTTCGGATGATAACCTGAAGGTGGACTTCTAGTCATAGATGCAGTTGGATGGTGGTCTATGTATATTGTTGTATTGCCCAATCAAATCTCATAGGATCTTTTTGTCTGGTATTGCATTGTTATTCCTTGATCAGTTCCTGTCAATTGCCCTGCTGTAATTTGGTTACCCTTCATGCCATGTTGTTTATCTAAGGAGAGCACCTCTAGTGAACTATGGATCCCGGTCCAATCTTTACCATTGATACATCTTCCACTGTTACTTGTTTACTTGCTGCAAACCATCACCTTCCACACCATACGTTTAATCCTTTGTTACAGCAAACCGGTGAGCTTGACAACCTCACTGATTCGTTGGGGCAAAGTCTTGAGTTTGTGTTTTGCAGGTTTCCATGTTGCTTGCAACACCTTTGAGACGTTTCCTTCCTCCTACTGGTTCGATAACCTCGGTTTCTTACTGATGGAAAATTTGATGTTGTGCTCATCACACCTTGCTCCTAGGGTTTCCAACGAAGCGTCCCACGACAGTACTGGGCGCCATCAAATACTATTTCCTTATTTGGGTCTATTTTTGAATCATGGCGGCTTTGAGTTATATGATCTTTGCGCATTATAGTGACACCTTGTTGTATATGTTGTACCATGAACGTTTATGAAGTATGTATTTCACATCAATGTTGGAATGTTCTGTAAATAACCTTATTAGCAACAATACTGAGATTCATGAAACATATGAACGATTGTATATGTTGTATCTATGTTACTATCGATGCATATTGCTCTTTTATTAATCCATGAACTTTTACTCTAATATTTATCAGCCTTCAGTGAAACAATAATCCTTTTTTCTCCAGGAGATCTTTGAACTTGGACAACATTTTTGGATCCTAATCGGGAAAATAAAGGTGGCCAAGCTTATTACCGACATAGAGCTACAGGCCCGCACACATGCTAACAATATGCTCTATACCTACAATTCTTGCATCATCTTTCCCATATATAGTTTTGTGATTTTTTCTAGTCATTCTTTAGTGGTAATATTGCTCCTTCATATGCTCTATGTCTACCATTATTGTAGATTTGCCTCCCACAACATTTGTGAACTGCTTCTTTGATGAATATTTTTGTTGTTATACACACTTTTTGTACTACAGTGGTTTCCAATTTTCATGCATTTCTTAGGATGAGAATGTTTTCCGTGGAAGTGGGCAACAATATAAAATGTTAGTAAACCATCATTTCTTATTAGGCTTAGCTTCACTGTTAAAAATGAATTGTTTACACGTAGCATGATAAATGAATGGATAGTTGCTTATGAAATAGTAAGCCTTTTTTTCCAGGAGATCTTTGAACCTAGACATAATTTATGTCTTTAGTGACGTAGATTAGCTTTGATCACTTGGTTATAAAATCATGTTGTTGTATGGTAATTATATCATCTCTTTTACTTGCTACGGTACACTTAGCTGATACATGGTTATATGTAATTTAGTGCAAGATGAGATTTAATTATAATAAGCTTCTAGCCCCCTTAGCTCGTTTGGAAGTTCTGGTTAGCCCATAAAGTCAAGTTCTGTTTAATTCGCTATTCTGGAAGAACGTGCACCAGTTGTGCATAGACTGTTTGCTTTCTAAAAACATCCTCTCAAATTTTTGGATAGACTGTTTGCTTTCTTGCTATCATATTTATGTTAATTTTCTTTGCTTCCTTTCCTGCATATTGTTGCCTATGGAGCTTAAAAAATATGATGGCACCTTTAAGACTATTGGAATAGATTTCGTTTAAAAAACACAAACTAAGGTTGTTGGCCTATTAAAGCATCCCTTAACGGTAAAATACTTTATGTTCTCTAAATTATGTGGTTGTCTACGTGATCTGATATAATTTATTCTAGACTTGATCCTGCAAAATTAAACTTTGAATTTCACATTAGATCTTATTTTTTAGGACCACTTCCTAGAAAATCGATACTCAAATTGTTGGCTTTTGGTTGACGCCTAACTTTTTTGCTCATGAAAAGGTATTTAATAGATGAACTCTTCAATTTAGCATGCACCAACATTTTCTATGATAAAATTAGATATGTCTGTTACCTATAGTATTCATTCTTCACTTTATTATCACAAGCATACCCATGATTTTCTTTAAGCTTGAGGTGTCTGGTTCAAGAACCAAAATGTAGAGAGTGAATGTTGGTATGTTTATTATGTAGATGGCACCCACTAAACTTCCAAGTAAGTGGACCTATGGAGGCATCACACAAAATCCGGTGACTTACGACAAGCCTCACATCTTCCTGACGGTAACCTGCAACCCAAACTGGCAGGAGATACAAGACATGCTGCTTCTAGACCAAACCCCGCAGGACCAATGATATCTTATGGCCCGAGTATTCAGGTCCAAGATGGAGACGATGAAAAGGATGCTTACCAACAAGCATATTTCGGACATTTCTAAGGTGGACGTCTATGTGGTAGAGTTCCAGAAGAGGGGCCTTCCCCATGCTCATTTCATGTTGATCTAGCCAGACCATATTTGCGCAAATTTCTTGATAATCATTTGTCTCTTATCATGTAATGACTGCCGATAGATTGTGAGCATTTCTATTTGGCTATCTTTTCTATATACATGAATATTTATGTTCACTTTATGTTTACATGTGTGACGGAGAAAATATTAAGATGCCTGGCAACGCATGGGCATTCAACTAGTAAATATTGTATCCGGGACCAAATAAAATGGATTCTATTTGTACTAAACTTTATTACTCATTATAAATTATATTTTGCGTGCTAGAGATTAACCGGGTATAATTTTATATCATTTATTGGTATAGTTAACCACATAACAATCTTGCTAAAATGTTAGTTGGTGTGTGACTTATTTTACAGTTGTAAGGCATATTAATAAGAAATCTCACCTTATGCTAGATTAATATGTATTTTATAACAAAAGTTGCTTCTTGAATTATGTATTAGCAATATACAATGTACACAGATGTATGCTATAGATCTCTAAAGTGCACGACCTAAGAAATATCTTAACCGGATGCAATTTCTAGAATATGACTAGGTAACCATATTTATTGTAACTTCTAAAGGATAAATTAGACAATTTTGGTGGAATCATTCTTTTGCGTTTTTTGTATGACCAAAACCTTACAAATTACAGTGAGTTCAATAACATGTTGACAGCATGTGCATACTTTGTACTTGGTATAATGCCATTGTTTATCGTGATCACCAATATAATGTGATCATTCGATATGCTTGATTGCATTGTTCATGTTATCCTGTTGATATAGGTTCTCCCACAATTTGTGAAATAAAAAGTCTTCTAAATATTAAACATGAAAAATCTAGTTAGCATAGATTTTTAGTAGAACCTAACTAGACTCGCCACCACCGATTATGATGCAGTTAGCAATTTTACCTTGTAATACCGGTGTTGGTTGGAGTTGAGTGTATAAAGCAAGGGTTATGCCTATACTCTAAAAAGTGCAGCCCAACTCTTTGGGTGCCTACCATTGTCCCTCGTACTGTGTTGGCCCATCTCTTTGTTTACATGTGTAGTGTTGGGGTTCCTCGCAGCATGGCACGACGTATTTCATGGGAGAGATTATCACCTGCTTCATCAAGAGGTGGTTCCCATAAACGTGTACTTTAGGTTGTTACTATCATAAAAACAACACGAAGATGGGGTACATAGCGACGTTGGTAAAGTAGAGGGTGTGCTCGAGGACCACGCGGTTGCGCCCTAGACATTATCATGACTGGCACAACATTTTTAAGTAACGGGTCCCTTACCTCATGGAAGAGAGGGGCTTGGTCCCATTAAGGGGTGTAACCTCGGGCGCAAGAACGTGACAATCCCCAAATTTTTCAAGGAATCCCTATGTTGCAGGCAGCAGGACAACTTTCTTCAAGAATATTCCCGTCACCTCGAAGTTTTAGAGGAATCAACCTGAACCCGCCACCTGGAATGATCAACTCAAGAAGTAGGTGTCGCCTTTGGAGAGAGCTCTTGATTCACATGATAGATGAGTTACAAATAACTCATGGGTGCCTTTTATATTTTTAGAGACTTGTACAATTGACACCAATGCCCTTGGAAGAAGGGGAGAGTAAGGTCAAAAGTCCATTCTAGAAAATCCCAAAATACCCCTAAGAGGAAAGCAATGGTAGTCTTGTCTTATTTTTTCCCATGTAGAATGGTTGCTTTAGTTAACGGGGATTGAGCACTATCTGGTTCAGTGGGTCTCCTTCTCTTGAATAGACTTCATGTCTTGCGGGTTGCCATTGACTTCAGACTTCTTTTATGCTTGCATTTTTTTCGTATCATCTGTTTCGTGCTTCATTCTCCATAATTGGGTGCATTGCCGCCTTCAAATAAAAATTGGGTACACTGACAATTGCACGTGCCCTGTGTTAAGAGCCGATTTTCTCCCCTACAACATCTACAACTGTGTTACCTCAACCATAATTATATAGTAGGTGCGTCAGACATGTTCAAGTAGAAGCCCAACTATCATTTCTTGTTAAAGTGAGACCCTCCTCTAGGGGGTGGGGGTGAATCCTAAAAATCCTAACTCTAAACTAAGGGCCTTCTTAGTTGAAAGGAATTTCATATGAATTTTGGAGGATTATATTCCTTAGGAATTTATACTATACTGTTTTTTTGTCTATAGGATTTGAAACCAAACAAAATTCATATGGTGCACTTTGCATGAAAATTTTCCTTAAGTTCAATCTCATGCAAAAAAAAAAATGTTTTGTATGTCAACCATGGCATACATAGGATTCTTCAGAAAAAAAATCCCATGTTCTCCCTCACGTTGTAACCAGACGACATGTGTTACAAACTGTTGTGTTAAACTTTTGTAAGATTTAACATATTGTGATACTCTCTCGATTTAGAAATAAGTGACTTGGATTTGTCTAGATTAATATATATTTATATATTAAAACACGTCTAGATATATATCAATCTAGAAAAATTCAAGTCACTTATTTTTTAACAAAGAAAGAATATTATTTCTGTCTTTATCTTACTTTTGTGTATTGGATATCCTATGAAAGAAAGAGGCTCTAAAAATGGCAATAAAGAAGACTGAATACAAGTGCATCGATCAGCTAACTGTTTATAGCCACCGATCCAAGGGAATGGCCCACCAGAGATACTCCTTCCGGATTGTTCCCTGTCAGCCAGCGGACGGATTCGGCCCAGGGCCATGGGTGGTCAGCCTGCCGTCTGCAGTGTCCATCTGAGCTCTCTCCATGTCGAGTGTATTTGGCACTAGAGAGGAGCTTATGTTAAGAAGTCTAACAGTGATAGCTCTTCCACAAAAACAGAAGGTAAAAGTGACACGCCTGATTAACGTAACTAATCCTTCGGTCCTCAAAAAGATATTTATATACTAAATAGTATCTAGATATATTTAAATTTTAACAAATTAAAAAGTATTGTATATGTGTGACATCGTGGGCCGAAGAAACCTGGAAAGGATGACGTTAATGTAACCTTTCAAATCTTACTTCTTTATTTCAAAATATAAGTTGTAACTCAACTTTGATAGTCGAAAAATAGTGACCGCTCCCGGGCCGCTCGCGCGAGGGCGGTTCCAAAGCGCCCCACCCAAACCCGAGGCGTCGCCACCGATCTCTGCCGGCCGCTGAAAGTGGTGGACGGGATGGCATGCCCCGTCTGATTCCCCTCGCGCGGGGGTTCGAATCCAGGGCTTCCCAGGTGGGGGACAAGGTGGCGGGGAGGCGGAACCTGCTACACATGGTGCTCGCCAGCGCGCGGCTATGAGGTGGTGTGGAGGAAGCGGCGGGCGCGGTGCTGCAAGCCAGAGGTGGCAGCGCTAAACCTACGTGCTTGTCGGCTCCGGAGGTCGGCACACTCGATCCGTTCATCAGGAGCCGACCGACGGTGTGGGGACCGCTACATCGGCATCAATAAAGGAGGTGGTCCTAGGGTTTCTTTAGCGTGAGGGCGAAGATCTGCTTGATGTCTTCCCTCGTTAATCTAGACTGGAGAGACGAGTTTCAGAAGGCTTCGTCAACGAACTCCCATGGTCGTATCATGCATAACCATGTCTTTTTAGGCCATTTGGTTTTAGAGGATGCGATGTGAATCTTTGCTATCTGTTATCATCATGCGTCATGTCTTTAACGATCAATGGTGAAGTTAGATGTGAAGATACTATGAAAGCGGGAACATGAGGGCTAGGTGTTTTGAGTCTTTCTGGCGATGAGAAACTGGCTGAGTGATAAGTGACTTGTGGTAACGACTGGTTGTGGGAGCAACAACACATGAGGAGTTCACAGTCTTACCTTGCAGAGTGAAAATCCAAGCTCTACATTAATTGGTCGTGTTTGGCAATGGCCTTACTAAGGGCGTGTACAACGGAGCCTAGTCAGCTGTCTGTTACGCAGGCCACATCGGACCTTTGTCTAGGTGGAAGAAAGAGAAGAACCACAAAGAGGTAGCCCGTCTGCAGAATTAAAGACGATCGAATCCCGTAAAGATCGCTGCCTAACGCCGGCTGACTCCCCGTTGTACGACTTGTGCATCTAGAAGTGGCAGTTTTTCTCTCTCGTCCACCCCACGATCTCAACTACCTGCTCTGAATTTTTAGGCTTATATAGACAACTTAACAGACAGTTCATTGTAAAGGGTGTCTATATGACCGTCTAGATATGACATGACATTGTATTATAGACAGCATCTGTCTAAACGATTGTACATGCCCTAAAGCCATTGTTCTGTGAGCGAAGACTTTCTCTAGGATAAAAACCTATGATATTTGATCATGTGATAATGGTGCTTATGTACTGTTTCCTTCTTGAAGATGTCACTATTGGAGTGCTTGGACTTCCGGTGTTGTTCTGGTGGTGTCTGTGTTATTGCTGCAAGGAATATTTTCGTTGTAGCGGGACTTTTTCTTTCTTTTAATTTTTCTTCCTTTTTTTAGGTGGTGTACACCCGTAAGGCCGCTAAGTCATGTGTTGTTGCGGAGACTAAGTGTAATTGGCATTTCTGTGATATTAATATATATTTTTTATAAAAAACAAATTTAGACACTTTTAGTGTGTAGTTCACTCATTTTGCTTCGAGCCTACCAACTAAAGGAATCTAGATACGCCCATTTTAGAAAAGACTAAAACATCTTAATAATTTGCAACAGAGGGAGTAGTCACTCTATTTTAAAATATAAGATGTTTTAGCTTTATAAATTAAATATATCTAAATTTATTTTAGTATATAGGTTCACTTGGATTTGGAGCGAATCATCTCACCATGCTTAGTTGCCAAGTACGACGCCTACGTACCAAGCACTTGGCATGATCTTGATATCGATCGGTACCCCACGCACCACGTAAGTTGCATTGCATATGGGCAAGTGCTCTAGGCCGGCCTCCACAATCCATGGGCGTAAACGTTGAAACGACCACTTGCGTGAAAGGCCCTTTCGATCGGGTCTTCCCGGTATGATCAAGACACCACGAAAAAGCGTCCTCGTCTCGTGCAGTCGTGCACAGCCATGAGTAGCTGTGTAGCACGAAAAGGGAAAAGCGCGCGCGACGGAAAAGCGCCTCGTTGGCAGTGGTTTATGGGTAGACCTGCAATTGCAGATTCTGTGAACCTTTCTTTCTGCCGGGTCGAATTCCTTCCTGGCGGCCGGCCATTCTCGTCTCACGTACGGTGCTCCAGCCAATATCCCGTGTTACGGCACATGGCTGCAAGTACTCCCTCTGGCATGTGTGTTAAAACGTCTTATGATTGGAGATAACAGTGTGCTAAAACATCTTATAATTGGAGCTAGAGGGGTACTTAAGAAATTTGCGTTTTTTTCTCACTTCGATATCCATGGTCCAGTGGAGATGCCCATATGAACTGGTAGTGGATAATTTGAATTATTCAAAATTCGTATTCAGGGAAATGAAAATGGTCATAGCGATATTTTTAAATCCAGACAAACATAAATATGAGTGTGGTAAATACACATGTGCTTTCGATCGAATTTGAATCAAACGTGGATATGAAAATGGATATATCTATACCTGAGTAAAATTATGCTAGCCTATTTTAGCAATTGAAATCTGATATAGACATTATGCAACCTAAAAGACTGAGAATTTTTCTTAAGTAACTGAACTTGAAACTATTGTGTATTATATCAATATGATTAACTTAATGGTGGTATACCGTTGATTGACTATAATACATGAGTCAATTATTTTGCTATTTGTTTCGAGTTGAGAAAACATTCGATCTGTATTTGTAATCGAGTAACATCAGCCCGCATTCGTATTTGACAACATCCATATTCATATTCGAATCCATGTTGTAAATATGAAGACGGATGTGGGAAAGACACTACCCGATACACATCCGATCCGTTTTCCACCGGCTGCGGCATGGGAAGACGGGCAAGATGTTCTCTATGTCGATTTGATTTTTGTTCTGGTCGGAGAAAGATAGCCTTGGCTATCAACATTAACGTGTGCCCTGGTAAATGATTAAGTTTAGAAATCATCTTGCCCTCACAAGGAAATTTTTATTTTCGTCTAAGGAAATTAAGTACCAGGAAAATAAATGGCACCAGCTTAGAGATCGGGGATGGACTATCGAGTAGCTCGACTCATTAAGGCTCGACTCGTTAAGGCACATGCTCATCAAGGCTCGGATCATTGAACTCGTTAAGAATAACAAGCAAAAAATTAAACCTCGGCTCGGTTCATTAGATGTCCACAAACGCTCACGAGCTGCTCGTTAAGAAAATGCAGTCAGATTCAGATAGATAGAGGCATAGTACTTAAAAAGACAGATAATAAAAACGACAGTCACGACCACATATACGCGTGTACCAAAACAAGAGATCGCCTTTGACGATATCTTCTTCTGCTTATCCATGTGAATTGGCCTGAGTAGGGAGGCCTAGAGCGGAAGACAACCGAGCAAGGTGCGGTCGGCGGCCGGCGCCACGGTCAGCAAATTCCTAAAAATTCAGATCCAAAAAGATGTGATTGGGGTATGGTATGAGGAGACGACAAATACCGAAAGAGACGGCTCCACGGCTGGGTAGGGTAGGGTCTTTTGGACTTTGGTCGGTCACTCTTTTGGACTTTGCTTCGGTCTTCCTCAATGGGCTTGATGCTTAGTTCATTCATCTTAGATGGGCTAAAATTGGGCATGCGGTACCTAATATTTGATTGTTACCAAGCTTAATGAGTAGCTCATAAATATGGTCAACTCGATTGTTTAGCTCGTTAAGAATAAAGAGAAAAAATTGCCGCTCACCTTGGTTCGTTGAGAAAACAAGTCTATCTCAAACAAACCGAGCAAACCGGTACTCATTAAACTCGTCAAGTTTCGAGTTTTACGTCCAACCCTAACTACATCTCATGCTCGTGATCCACGCAACTGAAACGAACGAACGATGGACAGGAACGAGGCAGATGGAGAGTGAGGGAGAGAGGCCAGTCACAGAAGTCAGAGCCGCAACCATGTGCCAGTACTAGGCACGAGGTGCGCCGGGACGCGACGGGGTTGCACGCGCGCATGTGCGCCGCCCACTCCGCGCGAGGAACATGGCGTAGTTCCTCCTTATTCTAAACGCGCCGCACTTGGCGTTGCGTGGATGGAATCACAACCCATGACTAGATCTCGATTACTTTTCATCATCAGGATAACCCATGGATATGCAGTGATTGGTGCTTGTGCTGTCTCTTCTGTTCATGCAGCTACAGGTGTAAAGCACACGCCGCCTATGATTATTCCTTCGGCTTGGACCCGTGATGAGTGGTGTATCATATGTCTTGCTATGATGCGGATAGGAGTGCTATGATGCGTACGGCTAGCGTGTAGCAATTGATTAAGATTTGTGCATGCAAGAATTTTTTTGTATGCACGTGGTACAATGATTTAACTGGTCACACTCACTCTCCCATCAATTAGTCCACCAATTTATTTTTCAAGCCTAAATTTGAAATGAACTTGTACAATTGAATAATATTCAAAATAACAATCTGTTTGAACATGTGTTTTTATTTTGATGATATCTTTTGACAAATCCAAAATTAATAAAATTTAATAATACAAATTTCAAAACACAGTGATATGTCATAATTCACAAAAGAACTCAATGAAACAATATTAAAGTGTTTGCCATCCGATACATTTGTGCTACGTGTCTAACACAAGTTTATAGTTTAGTGAAACAAAAAAAATTACGAAATTCAGAACATAGTGAAGCAAACTATTTCATAATAGAATTTCACTCGGTGTCATAAAGGTGTACAAAATTTCGTTAGGTTTCAAAAGTCAATTTTAAAATATTTTCAAAATATATCCAATAGTAGTCTTATTTTAAAGCTCTCTTCACTAGGATCTCAGATATTTAAACGATTTTCAAATCGAACTTCTCGTTTAAATTTTACAAAAAAATCAAACTATGGTACAATAAAGAGTAGTCTGACACACATGCAGAGATATAGTACAGAGGAGAGAGAATGGACATGCACGCTATTCAGCGTTCACGCCAGAATCGCCATTCTCGTATCAGTTCAGCTTGTACCTAAATCTTTCGATTTCACCCGGAACTCAGAGTGCTCCTCACTAAAACGAAGACCAAATGTGAATCCAGTACCCGTTCAAAAAAAAGTGAATTCAGTTCAGTATGTAGCTCTATAGATAACCCACACCATTTTTATAGATCCATGCCTACTACAAACAAATCAATTTGATAATTTCAAAATGGGATCTGATTCAGTACTATCCTCTCCTCTAAACTCGTACAAACTCAACACAAGGATGGCTCGGATCGTTTAATACTCCTTCGTAATTAGTATATAGACGTATATGTAGCCTATACAGAACCCCTTATAACCCAACCAAATAATGTGTTTGTCTAGCCATACCTGTACTACTATGATCTCTATGCAAAGAAAAAAAAAGTATGATTGTACGGATCATCACCGGCAACGGCCGTGTCCACACACGGTGGTAATGGTGGCGGTTGGGTCCGGCGAGCTAGTTACTCGGCATGGCCGGCGCACGCCTCGGCTTGGCCTCGTAGGTGTGTGTCGGCAGGGCTGGCCTGGAGGCAGCAGACGGCGTGGGAGAGCTTGGCAGCGGCGGCCGAACAGTCCTGTAGATCGCCGGACTGTCTGGTTACTTGTCCGACGACTTGTGTAGCGGCTTGCAGGACAGTCCGGCCACTTGTCCAGCGGCTCACTAGACGTCAGCGGCACCCGCAGTCGCGACGATGGCCGACGGCGGCGGCGGTCAGGGTGTTGGACGGTGGTGGCCAGGCCGGATCGTATGCGTGTGGGAATGTCGTATTTATAGATCCCGATCTGTATGCCTCTATAGGGGTAATACTCGGTTTGGATACGAGTTTAAGTATATATGTGAATGTATTTTTACGAATTTAGGAATGGGGGGTTACTACTGGATCAAACCCCTTCCAAAATTGCTACAATAATAGCTCAAACACTTGCACTTCTATGGGTTTTTTCTCAAAAGAAGCCTTCATCCCGTATTATAAATAAATCCACATACGGCCAAATTGATACAAGGTAACAAGGAGACTCACTTACACAACAGATCAAAGATAAACAACAAAGATCATGAACACCAAGACTTACCACCGGTACATCATATCGAGACCGAGGAAAAAAGAGCTCCACGACGACTCCTTCAAGAGGGTAACGAGGCAACGCACCTCCATCGAAGAGACCGACGGCCAAGAGTTTTTTCCTAGATCACTCACGCAGAAGGTACCCACAATAGCGCCCCGAGGAGGGTCACAACACCTTTCTTTAAGTCATGCTCCATGGAAATAAGTGCCATCAGAGTACTATAGAACGGAAAAGCCCCCGTTCACGATATGAGACCACCTACTTGAACATCCTCTTTATCTATGCTATAAGGATTGCCAACAAATCAGCCACAATATTAAAAAGCATAGGGGATAACCGTTCTTTCTATCACAACCCATTCATCATATGGAAGAAGTGGTCAATGTCATCATTAGCCCTAATCCCCTAGCACAAGCCTCACAAAGTAGTCACACCACTTAGGTGCAAACCCCTTCATGTGTAATGCTTGTTGAAGAAAACACCACTTAATTTTATCATGGGCTTTATCAAAATTAATCTTAAAAAGGACATCATCTATTTTTTTGCATGTGTAACTCATGTATAGTTTGATGGAAAATGCCAACTCCCTCTAGAATATTTCTGCTCAGCATAAATGTCGACTGAGTTGGGCGCACAACTTGTTCTACAATACAGTGACACAATTAGTACCAACTTCTGTGAATACTTTGTAACTTCTGTTAATTTTATCATATTGCTCAATTCTAGAGACATCCTCTTTTTGGGAAGGAGCGTAATGGCACCGGTTAAGCTTCAACAAAGGCGGTTCCCCGGACTGTAACTGAGCAAGCATTGCCTTCATATCTGGTTTTATAACATTCCAGAAAGAATGGTAAACTTAGCAAGAAACTCATTTGGTCTAGGAGCTTATTTAATTCCATTTAGGTATAGCTTCAAACGCTTCCACCTCCGAGAAAAGTAGTCACGAAGGCCTCGTTTTCCACCGAGGATAACTGAAGTATATCATGAACAAACTCCTCTTCTAGAGAGAAAAGATTCAGAGCCGGTGCTCCAAATATTTTCTTATAATACTCCATAATGAAGACACCCAATTTTTTCTGCTCACACCTCAATTACAGTTCCCACGTCTTGCTCTAATTGTAAGATCTTTTTTTTCTTATGTTTTCTGTTTGCAATAAGGTAAAAGTATTTCGTATCATGTCCAACTTCTTGTTCATGCTCCACCTTACCTTAGCGTGCTAAGTACACTTAGTCTTTTCATCATGCCTTACTTACACGGTAGAAGCCGAAAAGAACTGAACCGCAGTTTCCTGGAAATTTTTATCTATTTTTTTATTTTTTGACTTGTATGTATTGTTGCTTTTGTGAGTAAACAAACTTACACCGCTTGTTGAGAAGTTTAGCAAGGCAGAGAGCTGCCTGCGACGTATTAAGTCTTCCTTTCATAAAAAGCCTCCGTTATCGTTTCATCATTTCATCCTGAAAAAGGCGAAGTCGCACCACCGAGCTAGACAACGAATTACTATCTGTCGGACCATACAGCAAACGACCCCAGCAGATCAATAGGTGCATCATCGTGCTATTTTCTATAGGCAATTTCGGTGCTCTCTCATCGAGGAAGTTTCTTTTCTTTTTCTATATATAGGAAGTAGGTCGCCAAAGCGTCACCGCGTCGGTGTTAGGACGATATGGATTTCTCTCGACCCCAAAAGAACCACACCGCCAGATAATCTGTTGCGCTCCACCAAGCTTGCCGTCCACCAACATACACCATCACGGTCTTAAAGTCGCCACCGTCGTCTCATCATGACAAACACTGCGAAGCCGGCTGGACTGAGAGGAAACGGCCGTAGAGAAGGGCGGCAAGACCACAACCACATGGGATAGAACAACCTCCACCGACATAGACAGTAACCGACCGGACACATCGACAATAGCACACCAGGCCATTGGAGCCGGTAGGCAGCAACAGCAAGCCTCCTAGAGGACATCCTCCACTGCCAAAGGCGGATGTCGACCGAACGCGACAGCTGGGACACACCAGGCCGGATAGACCCGACGGGTCCAGTCAGACCCGTAAAGTCCCCATCGTCACGCTGTTGCACATAGGTCACCGCCGCTACCCACATGATCAGCACCATAGGCCTAGCCAGACCCGCGGGCCTACGAAGCTTCCACCGTCACGCTGCAGCAGGCGTGGCGTCGTCGTCGCCACTCCGGTCATCAGCCGCACGTCAACTACCCAGAAGCAGAACGACTGAGTCAGACCCATCCTGATCCAGATCCCAGATCTGGGCCTGTAGAGCATCTGCATGGAACTCGATCCGACCACCACACCACCAACAGTGGCGCCACCACCTCATGCACCACCCGCGCGGTCGCAGAACCCCGCCGCCGCAACCGGACCTCCGCCGCCTGAAGACACCGCCCGGTGCTGCTTCGCCCTGCGCGAGGACGCCACCTAGAGGGAAAAATCCGCCGACGCCGGCCGGGCCTAGCCCAGGGCCACACGCTGACGACCGCAGGGAGAGGTGAGGAGATAGAAGAGCTCTGGGGGGGAAGGTCGGGGCGCGGCCAGTCGCCTGCCGCGTGGCATGCCTTCGTCGTCCAAGGCAATTCCAGTTATAAAGCAGAGATAAGGGGCTGATTAGAACCATGTGTTGTATGCTCGCTCAGGAGGCAGTGTAAGACATATACATAGGTTCCAGCCCTCTCTCATGATTGATGTTATGCATTAGTGTATAACATAATAACATATACTCACTTTGTTTTAAAATATAAGATGTTTTAGGTTTATGAATAAAATATATCTAGACTTTTTTTAGTGTGTAGATTTATTCTAAACCTTAGTGAACCTACTACTAAAAGTAGTCTAGATATGTTTGTTTCACAAAGCTAAAACATCTTATATTTTAAAACAGAGTAAGTACTAGATAAATTTCAGCCTCTATACTGCAGAGTTCGATGGGCCCAAATACCAATTTATTTGAATAATGACATACGCAAATTGTTTTCCTTTTTTCTAAGGCCAAATGGTAAACTTTTGGTTCTGTAAAAAAGCGATGGTGAAAGGGGGCAATTGGTGGAGTTGGGGGGAATACAAATGCACGCACGCTTGCTGAATGAAAAGGGCCGGCAGGGAAAGTGGCAACCATCGGTATGGATATCCGCCTGCCAAATCTTGTCCCGAGAGAAAGGCCTCGAATGAATAAACAATTGGGACTTTAATTCTCTCTATGCTTCCCCGGAGATGTACTGAAATTTGCAGTTCGGAAGCTACTTCGTGTGGAAGTATAAAAGTACTATTTTCTCCCATCCATATTACTTATTAAAAAAATAGATATATCTAGATATGTTTTAGTGTTAGATACATCTAATTCAGTGATAATTGGTGTCATAGGTTTAGGACTTTTTGTGTCTACCCCTATGGCGTTTGGCGAGCTGCCGTCCGGCTTGTCCTCTCCAGCGTTACTGCACGACGCTGGCAGGCCGTCTTTGCAATGGTCTGGCGACTCATGTGGATGGAGAGCGCCGTTGCTGTTGCTATGGCCGGAGGCCCTCTAAATAAGTGCTACTGCAGCTGCTTCTTCATCTGTGGCATGCTGGTATTTTTGCTTCTCATCCTGGCCGGCCGTGGCGGCGAGGAGGAGGGGAGGCACGACGTTAGGATGTCTGGATCTGGAGGTCGGTGGGGAGTTTTGGCCGGCTTGCTGCTGTGGCGCGGCATGTGCTGACCGTCGTCGGCGCACGGGCTCCCTATTCCATGGCGGAAGAGGACTGTTGTTCCGATGGCAACTCTCCGGAATAAGCGTCTTCGGCTGCTCATCGGTGGCTCCGATGCCCTGTTCTTCAACCTAGTCGGACGAGGTGGCGAGGGGGAAGAGGACGGGCGGAAGTGAGCTCCGTCGGTGTAGGTCACTGCAGATTTGGTGTTCTTCGCAGTGATCCGTTGGTGGCGGTGATGTCGTCGGGCCGTTGCCTATTCTGGTCGAAAGGCGGCCCTAAGACCCAACCTCCATTGGAGGCCCTTCTTCGAAGTGATGCGCCAGAGATCGACGCCTCGCCCTTGACAAGTGGTTCATCCCCGGAGAGGGTGAGATGGTCGGCGGCAGTGCTTCTTCTCCGGCTTTGGGAATGTCACGAGCAAGAATCCTCCATGATCTTGGCGTGTCCATCGCCTTGAGATCGCCGGAGAATGGTGGCAGAGGTGCACAAGGGCTTGATTGCTTTATTCGTTTTTATTCTAAGGTGATTTTTTATAAATTGGAAGCCCTTATCTTCAAATACTAGGTTTCTTAGTGCGGGTGTTGTTAAGGGCTTCCTTGTAATTTGTACCTGTCACGTGGTGACTAATGCAACATCTAGGGTCTTCTAGACCCCTCTCTCGTTCAAAAAAAAATTACTTCTACTCTCGGGACATGCTACTGTTTGTTTAGCTTTGCAATAAACTAGTCTAGATCTATTCGGTAGCACTTTAATCTTGCGTATCTAGACACTAAACTGAGAGAGGGAGAGAGGAATCTGAGAGGAGGGAAAACCACATGCGCCCTGGCTCGACAAGCACAAGCCAGAGGGGATGCCGGAGCTTGTGCAGGAGCTGGAGCCGCCGTCGTTAGCCATGGGGAATAGGGGTGCGAGAGTGTGGCGGCGGTGGTGCTTCCCGTCGGCGCATCGCTAAGCCTAGATCGGTAGGGCTTGTAGGTGGGGCGGCTAGGGCACAACTAACCTCGTGAGGCGTGCGGCCTCCCCTGTAGGGGTTCGTAGCATGGAAAACAAAAATTTTCTATCGCATACAAACAAACAAGCCAAGATCTATCTACTAGATTGTAGCAACGAGTCGATGGAATAACTCACCCTCGAAGATTCCAAAGTGTTTAACGAGAGCAGATTCTCGTGGGTGATGTAGTCGTACTCTTTCCGATCTCAAGATCGCGTAGACGATCCTTCCGGCGCCAGCGTTCCTGGCGCTCCTTGATCGGTCACACGTTCGGTAAATTTTCGACGAAGACCTTCCTCTCCCTTGTTCCAGCGCTGGAGGTTGTAGTACTCTCCTCGCGATTCCGGCGGCCTGTGGCGTGGTATGCGGAGGTAGAGGGAGATCCTGAGGCTTCGCCTTAAGCGGTGCAGTATGGTGGAGCTTATGAGAGAGGCTATTAGTGGTCTAGTAATTAGACACACCAATTAGAGGGCTCTAAACCAATTAGAAGGCTCTAAACCGAAACAGCTCTAAACCGGGGTCTAGGTCTAGTTTCTAGTTTAGAGGATAGGAACTGTGTGTCTCTAGAGGGAGGCCTGCCCTCCTTTATAGGTGGGAGGCTGGCGCGAGGAGGGAGGAGTCCCTCCCCAACTCGACCTAGGGCTGGCCGCCCGGCTTGGGGAGGAGGACTCCTCCCCAAGTCGGTTTCAACTTCTCCTCTTTCCAAAGCTGGCGGTTTGAAAGCTGCGGCGGTTTGACTTTTCCAATTTAGGAATTAAATAAACCCTTTATTTTGGACAGCGAGAACACTTAGTACATGATGCAATCATTCCATCTTGCAATGACACATTCATGTACCCCTTCCCCGAGTCTGGGACATTCGGACCTTCTAGAATGTTTCCGATGAAAACACCGGAACCATTCCCCAACTCCGAAACGGGACTTTCCTTATATGAATCTTATTCTCCGGACCATTCCGGATCACCTCGTGATATCCCGGATCCCATCGAGACTCCGAACAACATTCGGTCTCTTTCTCATAATACCATAACTACTCAAACAACGTCGAATCCTTAAGTGTGTCTCCCTACGGTTCGTGAATTATGCGGACATGATCGAGACACTTCTCCGAACAATAACCAATAGAGGAATCTGGAAATTCATATGGCTCCCACATATTTCTACGATTACTGCGATCGAATGAACCACTTACATACGATACCAATTTCCCTTTGTCTCACGATATATTTACTTATCCGAGGTCATGATCGTCGGTATCTCTGCATACCTAGTTCAACCTCGTTCGATAAGTACTCTTTTCTCGTTCCGTGATATGTGATCCCTTGTGACCAAGTCACATGCTTGCAAGCTAATTGGATGACATTTCACCGAGAGGGCCGAGAATATCTATCCGTCATGTGGATGGACAAATCCACTCTTGATCCATGTGTTTCAACCAATACTTTCCGAACACCCAATGCCACTTTTATAGCCACCACATTACGGTGTGGTGTTTGATGACATCAAAGCATCCATCCGATAAAGGCAATATGCATGATCTCATGGTCGAAGGAATTAGGTTACTATGTATCGAAAGCATATAGCAATTGAACTATTGAAATGACTTGATCTTTATGCTATAGGAGTATGTCCACCATATCATTCTCTTAACGATATGATCTTGTTGTTGATAACATCTCAATGTTCATGACAAAGAAACCACATCATCAATCAACCAACAAGCTAGTGAAGTATAGAGGCCATACTAGGGACTTCAAATTAAGTTTACAAATCACACAAGTATTAATGGTTTCCTTGTTAATACTATTATAGCATGAATGTAAACATTTATCATAAACACAAAGATATATAATAATAACTACATTTATTATTACCTCTAGGGCATATCTCCAAGTCTCCCACTTGCACTAGAGTCATCTAATCTAGATTACATGGTAATATACCGAACACCCATGGCAGTTTGGTGTTGGTCATGTTTGCCCTTGGGAGAGGTTTAGTCAGCGGATCCGCCACATTCAGATCTGTGTACTTTGCAAATCTTTATATCCCCATCCGGATATGTTCTCGAATAGCGTGAAAAGCAGCTTGATATGCTTCACTTCTTGTGTGACCTTGGTTCTTGCGCATTGGCTATGGCCCATGTTATCACATGAGATAGACATTGGGTCCAGCGCACTAGGAACCACACCCAGCTGTAATGAACTCTTTCATCCATATCGCTTCTTGTGAAGCCTCCGGCGACCATGTATTCCGATTCAGTTGAAGATCTCGCCACAACGCTTTGCTTTGCACTCCTCCAATTTAAGCTTCTGCACCATTCAAAATAAATCATTATCCAGTTGTGATTTAGAATCATCCGGATCGGTGTTCCAACTAGCATCGGTGTAACCATTAACAACGAGCTGTTCATCACCTCCATAAGAAAGAACCATATCCTTAGTTCTTCTCAAGTACTTAAGGATGTTTTGATCATTGTCCAATGATCCACTCTGGATCACTTTGATATCTGCTAGTTAGACTAACGACATATGCGATGTCGGGTCTAGTACATAGCATGGCATACATTAGAGATCCTATGGCTGAGGCATAGGAGTCTTACTCATCTTTTCTCTATCTTCCGATGTGGGACTTTGATCTTTACTCAAGGTCATATTGGGCAACATGGGCAAGAACCCTTTCTTGCTATCTTCCATTCCAAACCTCTTTAGAACTTTGTCCAAATATGTACTTTGTGACAATGATATTTGGCGTTTCGATCTATCTCTATAAATCTTTATGCCTAATATGTAAGCTGCTTGCCAAGATCCTTCATTGAAAACTATTATTCAAATACTCTTTGACACTATTAAGAAGGTCTACATCATTCCCAATCAACAATATGTCATCCACATACAGTATTAAGAATGCTCTGAGCTCCCACTCACTTTCTTGTAAATACAAGCTTCTCCATA
The DNA here is from genome assembly GCA_023614405.1 of Avena insularis. Classification (NCBI taxonomy): domain Eukaryota; kingdom Viridiplantae; phylum Streptophyta; class Magnoliopsida; order Poales; family Poaceae; genus Avena; species Avena insularis. The sequence goes on from CM042687.1 coordinate 37,456,360, forward strand.
AGTTTGTATAAAACCAAAACTTTTGATTACCTTATCAAAACGTTGATTCCAACTTCGGGATGCTTGCTTCAATCCATAGATGGACCGTTGAAGTTTGCATACCTTGTTAGCATCTTTAGGATCGACAAAACCTTTGGGTTGCATCATATACAACTCTTCATCAATGTCTCCATTGAGGAATCTGTTTTGACATCCATCGCCATATCTCATAATCATAATATGCAGCGATTGCTAACATAATCCTCACAGACTTTAACCGCTACGGTGAGAAAGTCTCATCGTAGTCAACTCCTTGAATTTGTCGAAACCCTTTTGCGACAAGTCGAGCTTTATAAACGATAACATTACCATCAGCATCTGTTTTCTTCTTGAAAATCCATTTGTTCTCGACGACCTTCCGGCCATCCGTAAGTCCACCAAAGTCCATACTTGGTTTTCGTAAATGGATCCAATCTCGGATTTCATGGCTTCTTGCCATTTATTGGAATCTGGGCTCATCATTGCTTCCTCATATGTCTCGGGGTCATCGGTGTTGTCCACCAACATGACATTCTTAAAGGAATCTTACCATTCTGGAGTGGTACGATTTCTCGTTGACCTGCGAGGCTCTGTAGCACCTTCAACCGAAGTTTCTTGATCAGCATCACTAGCTTCCTCTCTTATTGGTGCAGGGCACCACAGGAACTTCTTCGGTCTGCGCTACTCGCAATTTCGAGAGAAGGTTCGACAACCTCGTCGAGTTCTACTTTCCTTCCGTCACTTCTTTCGAGAGAAATTCCTTCTCTAGAAAGGATCCATTCTTAACAAAGATTTTGCCTTCGGATCTATGATAGAAGGTATACCCAATAGTTTCCTTGGTATCCTATGAAGACGCATTTTTCCGCTTTGGGTTCAAGCTTGTCCGGTTGTAACTTCTTTACATAGGCTCAGATCCCCAAACTTTAAGGAGCGACAATTTAGGTTTCTTCCCAAACCATAATTCATACGGTGTCGTTTCAGCGGATTTAGACGGTGCCCTATTTAAAGTGAATCGGCTGTTTCTAATGCATAACCCCAAAATGATAGTGGCAAATCTGTAAGTGACATCATAGAACGAACCATATCTAAGAGAGTTCGATTACGACGTTCAGACACACCATTACTGTTGTGGTGTTCGGCGGTGTCAATCTGAAAGTATTCCACATTTCTTCAAATGCTCGCCAAACTCGTAACTTAGATATTCACCTCCACGATCAGAACGTAGAAATTTAATCTTCTTGTTACGTTGATTCTCTACCTCACTTTGAAACTCCTTAAACTTCTCGAAAGTTTCGGACTTATGTTTCATGAAATAGATATACCCATATCTACTCAAGTCATCCGTGAAGGTAAGAACATAACGATAACCAACTGCGATGCTACACTCATTGGACCACACATCGGTATGTATGATTTCCAATAAGTCATGGCTCGCTCCATCATGAGAAAATGGAGTCTTAGTCATTTTACCCATCGGACATGCTTAGCATCTTTCAAGTGATTCAAAATCAAGTGATTCAAGAAGTCCATCGGAATGGAGTTTCTTCATACGCTTCACTCCAATGTGACCAAGGCAGCGATTACCACATATAGGTCAAATTATCGCTTGATTTCAAACGTTTAGCCTCAATGTTATTAATATGTGTATATCCACTATCGAGATTCAATATGAATAGACCATCTATCAAAGGTGCATGTGCATAAAACATATTACTCGTATAAATCGAACAACCATTATTCTCGGATTTAAACAAGTAACCGTCTCGCAATAAACAAGATCCCGATATAATGTTCATGCTCAACGCAGGCACCAAATAACAATTATTTAAGTATAAAACTAATCCCGATGGTAGATGAAGAGGTAGTGTGAAACCGCGATCACATCAACCTTTGATCCGTTTCCGCGCGCATCGTCACCTCGTTCTTTACTAGCTTCCGTTTGATACGTAGCTCTGTTTGAGTTACAAATATGAGCAACCGAAGTATCAAATACCGGGCACTACTACGAATACTAGTGAGATACACATCAATAACATGTATATCAGATATACCTTTCTTCTTGATGTTGCCGTTCTTCAAATCTGCCAAGTACTTTGGGCAATTCCGCTTCCAGTGACCTTCTCCCTTGCAGTAAAAGCACTTTCGATTTCAGGCTTGGGTCCAGCCTTGGTCCTCTTCGTCGGTATGGTAACTTTCTTACCACCCTTCTTGAAGTGTCCCTTTTGCTTAGACTTGCCTTTCTTGAATTTGGTGGTCTTATTGACCATCAACACTTGGTGCTCTTTCTTGATCTCCACTGCAGATTTTAACATAGCAAATAGTTCGGCAACTCTTTGTTCATGTTACGCATGTTGTAGTTCATCACAAAGTTCTTGTAACTTGGTGGTAGTGATTGGAGGATGCGTAAACCCCAAAGTATTAGGAATCACTATACCCAAACTTTGAAGTTTATTTGCGTGCCTGGACATCTTAAGCACATGCTCAACGCCAGAGCTACCCTCTTCCATCTTGCAGTTAAAGAACTTTTGAAGCTTCATAACTTTCAATTGCCGCATGAGTCTCAAAGATTAATTTGAGATCCTCGACAATATCATATGGGTCGACTCTTCAAACCTTTTTCAAGCTCGATTCTAAACCATACAAGATAGCACCTGAACTATGGAGTCTTGATTCTTCCGGCGAGGTAAACATTCTTTACTTCATCGGTAGCATCAACAGTGTGGGTCACCTAGCGGTGCATCCAGCACATAGGTCAAATTACCATTGTGAGGACAATCCTCAAATTGCGGAACCAATCCATGTTGCTTCCATTGTTTTTCAACTTTTCTTTCTCTAGGAGCATTAAAATTGATGGTAGGGCTGCCATTGATCTACAACATATTTGCAATAGTTTAGACTAAGTTTATGACAAATTGAGTTCAAATTAATTAATGAAATTAAACTAGGTGAACTCCCACTCAAAACAACATCCCTCACATTGTTTTAGTGATCACAGAACCAAATCCACTACATCAACACCGATCATCACGAGTTGATATAGTTTCAATGGCGAACAATCATCATGTTCATCATATCTACTATATGATTCATGCTTTGCCTTTCGCCATCCGTGTTCTGAGGCCATGTCGTACATGCTAGGCTCGTCAAGACAAACCTTAGCTTCCGCATAAGCAAATCTGGCTTGCTTACGTTGTAGTCACCAGCGGAATCAAAGACACCCGATCATCACGTGGTGCTTGAGCAGCAAGCTTTGGCGGTGCATACTAAGGGTGAACACTTTAGAACTTGAAATTTATGTGCATGAGGATCATCTTATAATGCTACCGTCGTCTACTAAGCAATACAAGATGCATAAAGGATTAACATCACATGCAATTCATAATATGTGATATGATATGGCCTTTCTTCTTTGTGCTTCCGATCTCCATCTTCAAGCGAACATGATCTCCATCATCTCAGGCATAGCATCAAGGTCAATGACGCTTCTTCATGGTTGTCGTCCACCAGCTTCAACTATTACAACTATTTTGAATAGACACGCAGGTCTTAACGGAATTTAAAGACAACCATATGGCTCCTGCAGGTTGCCAACTTACAATAAGGAACATTGCATACATCAAATATAATCACAATCATGGCCATATCACATCACGCACACCTCGCAAAACAAAGTTAGACGCTTCTACTTTCTTTGCATATTTTACGTGGTTTGGGGCTTTCCATAAGTGTCGTTCTAACTTACGAACAAGAACCACAACATTGATACTAGCATTGTTGATTACCCGTTGTAAATTGGATCTTAACTATGCTAGGAGAAACAGGCACCATAAAGCCACTTATGCAATACAAGTTGCATGTTAAGCGTGGAGCAAGTCTCATGAACGATGTCATGTAAGGTTAGCCCGGCCTTCATACCAACAAACCGCAATATGCAAATTACACAAAAAGCAAACTACAATAAAAGCATCAACTCCCACAATGACCAATGTGTTCTACTCGTGAAATAGATCTACATATAGACACGTCTCTGATACCACTGTAGGGGTTCGTAGCATGGAAAACAAAAATTTTCTATCGCATACAAACAAACAAGCCAAGATCTATCTACTAGATTGTAGCAACGAGTCGATGGAATAACTCACCCTCGAAGATTCCAAAGTGTTTAACGAGAGCAGATTCTCGTGGGTGATGTAGTCGTACTCTTTCCGATCTCAAGATCGCGTGACGATCCTTCGGCGCCAGCGTTCCAGAGCGCTCCATGATCGGTCACACGTTCGGATTTCGACGAAGACCTTCCTCTCCCTTGTTCCGGAAGGCGGAGGTTGTAGTACTCTCCTCGCGATTCCAAAGACTGTGGCGTGGTACCGGGAGGTAGAGGGAGATCCCAGGCTTCGCCTTAAGCCGGTGCAGTATGGTGGAGCTTATGAGAGAGGCTATTAGTGGTCTAGTAATTAGACACACCAATTAGAGGGCTCTAAACCAATTAGAAGGCTCTAAACCGAAACAGCTCTAAACCGGGTCTAGGTCTAGTTTCTAGTTTAGAGGATAGGAACTGTGTGTCTCTGAGGGAGGCCCTGCCTCCTCCTTTATAGGTGGGAGGGCTGGCGCGCCAGGAGGAGGAGTCCCTCCCCAACTCGCCTAGGGCTGGCCGCCGGCTTGGGAGGAGGACTCCTCCCCAAGTCGGTTTCAACTTCTCCTCTTTCCAAACTGGCGGTTTGAAACCTGGCAGTTTGACTTTTCCAATTTAGGAATTAAATAAACCCTTTATTTTGGACAGCGAGAACACTTAGTACATGATGCAATCATTCCATCTTGCAATGACACATTCATGTACCCCTTCCCCAGAGTCTTGGGACATTCCGGGACCTTCTAGAATGTTCCCGATGAAAACACCGGAACCATTCCCCAACTCCGAAATGGGACTTTCCTTATATGAATCTTATTCTCCGGACCATTCCGGATCACCTCGTGATATCCCGGATCCCATCCGAGACTCGAACAACATTCGGTCTCTTTCTCATAATACCATAACTACTCAAACAACGTCGAATCCTTAAGTGTGTCTCCCTACGGTTCGTGAATTATGCGGACATGATCGAGACACTTCTCGAACAATAACCAATAGAGGAATCTGGAAATTCATATGGCTCCCACATATTTCTACGATTACTTTGCGATCGAATGAACCACTTACATACGATACCAATTTCCCTTTGTCTCACGATATGTTACTTATCCGAGGTCATGATCGTCGGTATCTCTGCATACCTAGTTCAACCTCGTTACTGATAAGTACTCTTTTCTCGTTCCCGTGATATGTGATCCCTTGTGACCAAGTCACATGCTTGCAAGCTAATTGGATGACATTTCACCGAGAGGGCCCAGAGAATATCTATCCGTCATGTGGATGGACAAATCCCACTCTTGATCCATGTGTTTCAACCAATACTTTCCGAACACCCAATGCCACTTTTATAGCCACCCTGTTACGGTGTGGTGTTTGATGACATCAAAGCATCCATCCAGTAAAGGCAATATGCATGATCTCATGGTCGAAGGAATTAGGTTACTATGTATCAGAAAGCATATAGCAATTGAACTATTGAAATGACTTGATCTTTATGCTACGCTTGTCTATAGGAGTATGTCCACCATATCATTCTCTTAACGATATGATCTTGTTGTTGATAACATCTCAATGTTCATGACAAAGAAACCACATCATCAATCAACCAACAAGCTAGTGAAGTATAGAGGCCATACTAGGGACTTCAAATTAAGTTTACAAATCACACAAGTATTAATGGTTTCCTTGTTAATACTATTATAGCATGAATGTAAACATTTATCATAAACACAAAGATATATAATAATAACTACATTTATTATTACCTCTAGGGCATATCTCCAACATCCCCCCCCCCACACCTCCTTTATATAGCGCTGGCGACAGGGGCCCACCAACCAGATAGGGTTGGGCGCCCCCGATCAGGGCGCGGATAGGGGCGTGACGGGCCGTTGGGCCCAGTCACGTTTGATCTATCTAACATTCTCCCCCTAGATCTCGACTTTACTTTTAACTTTGTACTTTACTTATTTCATCACAGAACGATACATAGAGCATGTTTCATCGTCTCAGCTCAATTGCCGATAGAATTAGACAGCCACTATATACCTTTATGTTTTGAAACAAATCCTGTTACTTTTGGACCTCTGTAGTCCAGGTATCATAGGCTTTCCATTAAACCCATGCCGGCTATGTGTTCCTTGAACATATTGGGTGGTAAGCCTTTCGTTAGCGGATCCGCAAGCATATCATTTGTCCTTATATGCTCGAGTCTTATAGTTTGATCCTGCACTTTGTCCTTCACGACATAATACTTTATATCTATAGACTTTGTAGCATTACTCGACTTGTTGTTGTGAGCATAGAATACTACGGGCTCGTTGTCACAGTACATCTTTAGTGGCCTGCTGATGCAGTCAACCACTTTCAAGTCGGGTAAAAATTTCTTTAACCATATAACGCCTGTCCCATGGCCTCATAACATGCTATAAATTCTGCATACATCGTAGATGATGCAACTATTGACTGTTTGGTGCTTCTCCACGAAATAGCACCTCCTGCGAGAGTAAAGACATATCCTGTCGTGGACTTTCTGTTATCTTTATCTCCCGCAAAATCTGCATCTGAATACCCTATTATTTCTAGGAAATCAGATCTTTTGTATGTTAGCATGAGGCCTTTTGTGCCTTGCACATAACGCAAAGCTTTCTTTACCATCTTCCAGTGTTATATGCCTGGATTCTCTTGATATCTACCGAGTACCCCGGTGATAAAAGCTAAGTCAGGGCGAGTGCACACTTGTGCATACTGTAAGCTTCCAACAACCAAAGCATACGGTACTGACTTCATTTGATCGATCTCATATTGGTTCTTTGGACATTGGGATTTCCCAAAACTATCGCCCTTGACTATGGGAGCAGGTGTTGCATTACTCACATGCATATTGTATTTCTTTAAAATCTTTTCACAATATGCTTTCTGCGACAGTCCTAACACTCCATTCTTTCTATCTCGGTGAATTTCTATGCCCAAAACATAAGAAGCTTCACCAAGGTCTTTCATGTCAAAATTTGATGACAAGAACTTCTTTGTCTCTAGTAGTAGACTAACATCACTGCTAGCAAGCAAGATGTCATCCACATATAGAATTAGGAAAATATATTTCCCACTTTTGAACTTTGCATAAATGCAGTTGTCCTCAACATTCTCTTTGAATCCAAATCTTTTAATTGTATCATTGAACTTTAAATACCACTGCCTAGAGGCTTGCTTTAACCCATAAATGGATTTCTTTAGGCGGCATCCCATATGTTCTTTCCCCTCCATGAAAAAACCCTTGGGTTGTTTTATGTAAACATATTCTTCTAAATCTCCATTTAGAAATCCGTCTTAACATCCATTTGATGTAATTCTAAATCAAAATGTGCAACTATTGCCATGATGATTCTGAAGGAGTCCTTACATGAGACCGGAGAAAAAGTTTCATTGTAATCTACGCCTTCTCTTTGCGTAAAGCCTTTTGCCACAAGTCTAGCTTTGTACTTTTCTACATTCCCATTTGAGTCATACTTTGTTTTGTAGACCCATTTGCATCCTACTGTTTTGGCTCCTTTAGGAATTTCCTCTAAGTCCCAAACATTGTTGGAACTCATTGATTTCATTTCATCTTCCATTGCCTCGACCCACTTGGCTGAGTGAGGGCTACTCATGGCTTCTTCATATGAGGTAGGATCGCCCTCCATATGAACTATGTTGTAGACTTTGTAAATTTCTTTGGAAATGGCTGGTCTTCGTTCTCTTTTAGACCTTCTGAGTTCATCAGACTCTTGCTCATTTCTTGCCTCGGGTCCAGGCACATTTACAGTATGTGGTTGTTCTGGCTCCCTTTCGTGCTCAACAGTGGGTTCAGGTGGCTCCTGATGGACAGGTTCCGAACTTTCGCCCATTGTTGTCACGTGTGGAGTCACAACAGGTGCCGGCACCACAACCTCAGGGGTTGTAGATGGTGGCACAACAGGTAGCGAGAAAAAGGGCTCCTGAGTCATCGGAGTAGGTGCATGCACCCTCTTCTCCTCAAGATCAATTTCCCGAGCTACCATGCTCCCCCTCATCAATTCGTCCTCCAAGAAGACTGCATGTCTCGTTTCTACAAACTTTGTGTATCTGTCACGACAGTAGAAACGATAGCCTTTTGACTTATCTGTATAGCCAATAAAGTGGAAAGATACTGTTTTGGGGTCTAACTTTGCAATGTTTGGATTGAAAACTTTTGCCTCAGCTGGGCTCCCCCAGACCCTCAAGTGGTGCAGAGAGGGGACTCTGCCTGTCCACAATTCATACGGTGTTTTGGGCACCGACTTACTTGGTACTCTGTTGATAATGTGAATGGCGGTTTTAAGCGTCTCCATCCACAATTCCAATGGGAGGGTGGAATATCTCATCATCATGCGCACCATATCCATAAGGGTACGGTTATGCCTTTCAGCTACTCCGTTTTGCTGAGGTTCGCCCGGCATAGAATACTGGGCGACTATTCCATTTTTTTGCAGGAACCTTGCAAAAGGTCCTGGTACTTGACCATATGGAGTATGTCGACCGTAGTACTTCCCCCCACGATCGGACCGGACTATCTTAATTCTTTTATCATGCTGATTTTCTACTTTAGCTTTGAAAATTTTAAATTTATCCAATGCTTCAGATCTTTCTGGATAAATATAACCATACCGGGAGTGATCATCCATGAATGTTATGAATGAATCATAGCCATCCACACTTTTCACCGGAAACGGTCCACAAATATCCGTGTGGATTATTTCTAGTGTAGCTATACTTCGGTTTGCACCCTTTTTAATTTGTTTTACATACTTTCCTTTAATGCAATCTATGCATTGTTCTATGTTTGAGAACTCTAACGGAGGAAGAATGTCATTTTTAACGAGGCTTTTTATTCTTCCCCTCGAAATATGGCCTAGTATGCAGTGCCATAACTTCGATGAGTCAAGAGTTCGCTTTCTTTTCTTTTGTTCTTTGTTCGACAAGGGAACTTGTTCATTCACATCACACACAAAAAATACTTTCTCATGCAAAGATAATAAATAAAGCTTGTCATGTAGTGTAGCAACACCCACACAAGTATCTTTCAACCAAATGGCACATTTGCCATGTCCAAAATAGCACTCATACAAATCTTTGTCCAAGCACGACACACTTATTAAATTTCTATGAATGGAAGGAACAAAAAGAACATCCTTAAGCAAAAGAGAAGAGCCATTAGCCAGCTCCAGAGGAATGTCGCCAACAGCCTCCACTTCTGCTTCAATCCCATTCGCCACTTCAATGAGTCTTTCTCTTTTTGGCAAAATCCTTGTCGAATGGAACCCCTGTAAAGAGTTGGCAACATGAACAGTTGCACCAGAGTCAATTCACCAAGTAGATCTAGAAAACTTTTCATATAGAGATTCATTAACAAAAGAGACTATATCTTTACCGTTTTTGGCCATTATGGACTTCAGCCATACTGGACAATCCTTCTTGTAGTGGCCAACCTTTTTGCAATGGTGGCACTGGTCTTTTCCCGAGGGTGGATCACTGCATCTTGATGCTGGTCTTTGTTGTGGGCCCTTGCCATGTGGCTTGGAAGGTGAGCCACCATGGTTACTGTTGGTAAAGTTCCTCTTCCTATTATCCTTCACGTAGTTCAAGGAACCACCATGAAGAGACTTCAGCCTTTCTTCCTCTTGAGAACACATCCCTATGGTCTTTTCAATGTTCCACTTTTCAGGGGACATGTTATAGTTGATGACGAGGTTCTCGAATGGTTGGGGAAGAGAGGCCATGACAAGATGCACCAAAAGAGCAGGCTTGAGCTCGAGGTCCTCATCCATGGGCTTCAACTTGGCCGCCATGTTGGACATCCTCAAGATGTGCTCTCTAATGCCATGTGGCCCTCCCGTATACTTTTACATCACCAAATTGTTTTAGCAATTTGGGTTGCATACATCTTTGAAGAGCCTACTGGCTCTTTATCTTTGCAAGGTATTCGCCCACAGAGGCACACTCTCCAATTGAGCCCACTATGGCGTTCTCAATTGTGTTCTTGACAAAAGCCAAACACTTCTTATTGGCGTTCACCCACTTTTGATTGTCTATCGAGTAGGCCAGCTCCAAAGGAGCATGGTCCCTCTTTCTCTTTTCAAATGCAGCACTTTCCTCAGCATCACCCCTCACAGGGTCTTCGGGCTTGACTGGTTGTTTGGTGTCAACCACCCAGTCCACCTCGGCGCATACAAACGCCAGATCAACCTTTTTCCTCCATTCGGAGTAGTTATCCCCCTTAGCAGTGGGATGTCCTTCAGGCAGCTCATGAGGTTGAGACCTCCTAAAAATCACAAAAGATGTGAGATAACCAAAGACAACTGTATGCATTAATCCAACGTTGGTATAAATTAAGCATGCAATTATTTGTGCCATTTAAAATTACATCACCGTTGGGTAAAAATAAAATTAAATGCACCTTTAATACTCAATGAAAAAAGATCATGATCATGCTTATTAATAACGTTGGTCAATTAATAACATGGAACACAATCATCTTTAATTACTTTGTCACATCTTTTAAAACAGAATTTAAACAAACTTTATTGCATTATAGCAATTTAAATCAACTATTTGCAGCAGAAACAATTAATACATTATTCATAAAACTTTGAATTTTGCAGAAAAAATCTGCCTTTATTTCATTTTCTAGTAAAATATTTACTTGAAATAAATAGACTAGAAAAACTGTACAAAAAACTGTCCAAAACTTGATGAAAAACATCAAAAAATAGTTTCTGTAAATAGAAAAAACTAAAACAGAAAAAACTGTGCTGTTAAGCCCTACTGGGCCTTTTCCTTGGCTGGCAAGCAGCAGCCCAGCCTTTGCGCTTCCTCTGTCGCCTTGCGCCGGCCAGCCAGCCCAGCTTGGCCAGCGCCAAGCACAGCGTCATTTAGCCACGCCAGCGTCGGCTCTCTGCTTAGCCAGCAGCCGAATGCGCCAGCTGGCCATCGGCTGGGCTGCGGCCCTACCCGCTCGCGCCCATAGCCGGCCGATCTCGGTCGTTGATTTCCTCTACCCTAGATCGCACGGCCGCGCGCGCCCTTCGGAGGTATAAAAAACGTCCGCGCCGCAGCCCCCTGAAAACCCTAGAGTCATTTCGCCCCGTCCACCCCGCGTCCCCAGCCCCTTCTGTCATGGCGGCCTCCGCGAGGTTTGAGGCGCCGCGCCGCGGCCGCGGCCCCTCCTCTCTCCTCGTCTGGCCTCCCTCCCCTTCGCTTGCGCGCCACGGCGACGCAACCGCCTTGCATGACGCGGTGAGGAGGCAGCGGTGGTGGCTTCGAAATCTTGGCGGCGTTCTCTAGCTCTCTGGCGGCGCTGGAGAGGCGAGGCGGCCGTCCGTCTGGCGACTGCACCGACGACTGTCCCCTCCTTCCCTTACGCCGCCACCTCTTCTCTTTTCCCCCTTCTGTCCACCCCCCACCCCCTTTGATGCGAGGAAGAGAGGAGATGTGGCCAGTTGCCGCCTAGCGGTGGTGCGTCCACCCGAGGGTGGGCGCATGCCCGTCAAGCGGCGCAGTGGTGGGGCTACTCTTATGCGCACGGCGGCGGCCGGTGTTCCCTCCTTCCTTTTTTTTGTTCGACTTTTCTTTTGGGGATTCGGGGATCTGTCTTCTCTTGCGGGATCTATGGGCTCGAGAACGATCTAGGGTTAGGGTTAGACCCTTGGGATTTTCTTTGCCCCCGAAGGGGTGTGTTCTTCTTCCGACGCCTCGGCATGCCGATGCGCGTCGAGATAGAGAGGAACGGCGCGGCCAGAGGGGCAAGGCACACTTTGGGGTTTTGATCTAGGGTTTTGCACTTTTGATTTCTTTTGCACCGAACAAATCTAGCCACGATTGGCTCTGATACCAATGTTTGTTTAGCTTTGCAATAAACTAGTCTAGAACTATTCGGTAGCACTTTAATCTTGCGTATCTAGACACTAAACTGAGAGAGGGAGAGAGGAATCTGAGAGGAGGGAAAACCACCTGCGCCCTGGCTCGACAAGCACGAGCCATAGGGGATGCCGGAGCTTGTGCCGGAGCTGGAGCCGCCATCGTTAGCCATGGGGAATAGGGGTGCGAGAGTGTGGCGGCGATGGTGCTTCCCGTCGGCACAACGCTAAGCCTAAATCGGTAGGGCTTGTATGTGGGACGGCTAGAGCACGGCTAACCTCGTGAGGCGTGCTGCCGGCCCCCCACCTCCTTTATATAGCGCTGGCGACAGAGGCCCACCAACCAGATAGGGTTGGACGTCCCCGATCAGGGCGCGGATAGGGACGTGACGCGCCTAATCACATTTGAGATCTATCTAACAACTACTACATTTTTTATATGACGCTTGATTATTTAAAATAGTATTTAAACATTATGTGCGATCTCTGCATAACTAAGATACACATAGTTAAGCCATAAATAATTTGAACACCAACATAAACATAAACTAGGCCGAATGCAGGATATTATAAGATATGGCACTATAATTACAATACATTTTCTTGTCCGTGGTCTAATATACCATAGTGATTCAAATGAGGATTTAGTAACAAGATCTTTCCATGGTATACTACATAAAAGTATGGTAAAATTGCCCGGTATACGTCGGTCTTTTTATGATAAAATTGCATAAAAAGTATCAAGGAATAGGACCATTTGCAACAAAATTTTGGGGGTCGGGGTGGGGGGGTGGGGGTGGGGAGGAGAGGATAACGACTCCTCTCTTGGGCTCTCTCACGCACGTGCACACAGTAAACAAATGCAAATCTCTAAACATCTGTGATTTTTTAGAAACTCCAATTATAGACAGGCACACACCCCACCCACAACCATTAAAATTTTGTATTTTTATCGAGAATCCAGCTGCGTCCTGGTAAATATTCTGGGTTAGATCTACCAATCTAAATATTTAGGTTTTCTTTGGCTTGTAGGAATTTCATTAAAAAAATATCAGATTTCAATCCATAGGAATTTCTTTAGATTTGTCTTTAGCTCAAACGGATGGTGCTACTCAGATTTCTATAGATTGGAATCCTACGTCTCAATTGCATAGGATTTTGAACATTCGCTCAAACCTCCTTTTAATACACAATCGTGCGGGATGGAGATATTTTTCTATGTGTTTCTGGTGTTTCATCCGAATGACTATCCTTATAACTTTTTTCTATTTATAATCTGGTGTTTTACACCAGGCTTTTTTTATTTATAATCTTTTGTTTTTCTTGAAACAGACTTTTGGCCCCGTTTTATAATATTCCCTCTATCCTGGTTTAAAGGATACAATTTACAAACCATACAATCTTAAAATATTTAGGCACAAAAGCATTTAATCTCTGTAATTACTCCGTGTAAAAAGAACAAAATATTTGCATGCACATATGTGAATAAATGTGAACGTTTTGCTGACTTTTCTTCTCCTCACGCATGTTCTTCTCCACACTATAAAATAGACCAATTAGAGGATACATAGTGCTCAGAGAATTAAAAATTATGTCATTTAAACCAAGACGGAGGGAGTATAATCTTCTCCTTCACACCAGCAAACCTATGACATTTGTGTTATTCTGTTCCCGTGTTTACCGGTCGTGTGTAAGGATGACAATGGATAGGATATGAACAGGATAAAGCAATACCATACACATACCCGTATAGTCAATGGGTAGAAAACTTACTCATACTCATACCCGCGGATATAAAACTTTATCCATGCTTATACCCGACGGGTAGCCATACCTGTTGGGTATCCGGCGGGTTGATTTAATTGTACATAAGTTATTCACAATTTTATATTAGCCACAAAAAAATAACCATCTCTACTCAATAATAGGTAGATGAGTACATGATAATTATTAAAGTTTAGAAATAGTAATCTCATACTTGTTACTAGGTTGCTCGGCTGTATATGTTGAAATTCTATAGGTAAGTTTTATATGTCATATTAAACAGCATGGATATACTCATGGGTACAAACATATATACCCACGGTCATACCTGTGACTTAACGCAGTGGCAGAGCTAGCTAACTACTGCAGCCCGGGCATACACGAAGGCACAAAGCTGACCGTGAAAACTAGTGACACAATCTTCAAAGCTCATTAAATATTTATCGGACATAATTCAACTGAGTCCGGACAGCTGTCCGGTCTCGCCAGGAGGTGGCTCGGCCAATGACTTAACGGGTAGAATATAGGTATTACCCATAAATATAAAAATATATCATACCCTACCCATACATATAGATACCGGTGGATAACCGTATCCATGGATAAAATTATCATAGTTAGTCGTGTGATCCAAATAATGCCTTCGGTGAACGATTTCCTGCGTTGACCTATAAATACCGTTCCCCGAGGAAAAGCTTAGAAATACTGTTTCAGTTCTTTCATCAGGGTGGCAGAAGAAATATGTATTACTGTAGCTTCTGAATAATTCCGTGGGTGCCCACAAAAAAGTCCAGCAATATATAAGAGGAACCGCGGTGTGACCATCATCTTCTCTGCTAGCTCGCGCTCACGCCAGGATCTTCGGCCCTCAACGAAAAGAGCAAAGCGCCGGTCCTTTCCCTCCGGTTCCTCGTTTTGGTAGTATTCCCTCATTCAATTCCCCTCCTTCTCAAGGCCCAGCTGCCATAACTCGGATACACCAAAAGAGAAGGCAGCTGCATACACGGCGAGCGTCACCTCAGGCATGGGGGAAGCCACCTCCAGCCATCCCGTAAGTCCCTTCCTTCTCAACATCCGGCTCTAGTCGCCACATGGTGTTCTTGCCCCCAGCCGCCTACTGGAAGCAATTTGGATCTTCTGGCCGCGACGACCAGGCGCGCGAAATCGCCTGCTCAAAGAGCTTCGGTTTCACCGCCGGCGGATAGATAGGTTCTTGCAGCTGCAGGACGACAGTAATAACAGTTCTGATCTTTTTTAACTGAGTAGGTTCTTGCTGCGCCAAGTGGTCTTGGACAGTCGGGCCTGGACGCCGCAGCCGGCGGGTTCATCGCCCTCGACGTCGGCGCCCTTTCGTCGCTCGCCGGAGACAGCCCGGAAACGACGGCGGCGCCTCCTCCGCCGGTCTCGACCCCTCGGACGCCCGTAAGTCCAGAAACACCACGAGCCAGCCAGCCTCGGGCACGAAGCTGGCCGGCCGGCCGGCGACGGCGATACTCATGCGCGCGCGTCCAGATTTCTTTAGCTCGTTTTCCAGATTTCCCGTAGCTAGCTCGTTTCCTACTACAGTAGTATATCTTATTAATTGTGCTGTGAACGCAACAGCGGGTGGTGAGGTCGCTGTCGAGGAAGGGATCAGACCGGAAGCAGGCCGACGGCGAAGCCAATGGTGGCACCACAGGTTAGCCCAAAATTCGGCTTCGTTTCCCGTCCTTGTTCCACAGAATCACGACTAGGCTCTACGAGTCGATCGATTCACATCTGCGATGTCGATGTCTCGCTGAAAAATTGGGCTTGGATTCTTTTGGTTTCCGTGGAGCTCGGGTAATTTGACTTTGACACATCGATTAACTTGTAGCTTAAGCAGACCTGAGCTTAAGTGAGCAGTGACAGTGCTTGCGTTAACTTGACATCTCTGACGACGAACGGGAGGGGGGTGGCGTAAACTCTGGTCTGGCCGTGACGTCGAGCGAGAGATGCACATCACATACATTTGGGTCGCAACTGAAGGCGCTGACGTCGATTTGGCCCGTTGATATGATGTGCAGGGACGGGCGAGAGGCCCCCGCTGTCCCCACTCTTCGTCCACGTGGCGGCCGGCGACGAGACGCTCAACGGGCTCCGGCTCGTCCACACGCCCGGTGGCGCCTGCACGCCGGGAGGCAAGTCCCGGCGGGTCGGGCGGCGTCCCGCGCCGTGGCTCGATCCACGGAGGGTCGTCTTCCTCTTCGCCACGCTGTAAGAATCTCTCTTTCTTATTACTACTACTAATTGTTTATTTTGTTGTTAGATGAGATCCGATCACTGACTGAACCGGCTACTCAGCAGCTAGCAGAGTGTCAGCTAGACATCCACCCTACTACTACTCCGTATTTCACTCGCTTAATCTCTGGACATGTTAGGTGGATCATGGATCAGTGTTAGTACGCTCTCATCTGTCATTCCTGCTACTAGCGACTTTTCCTCCCTCCCTCCCAAGAACCGCAGTACTGTACTCCCAACCATTAGGCAGAACAGTTAAGCATTCAGTGAGCGCCAGTGTGTCCTCCTCTTGACATCTCCAGCCGGCTTAGCAGCAGCCAGTCTCTACCCACATAAACCGGACCTAGAACGGCCGTGGTTTTTGTTAGCCAGTCTCCGTTGCAAGAAACTAGTAGTTGTCACCTTCGCCTTCCCTACAGTGATACAGAGAAAAGATGGCGACTGACGAACAGCTGTTGTAGATTTATCATGGTGGCGCCGTTTCCTAGTGTTAGCTAGAGAAGGTCCTGAAATGTTTTGTTCATGTCTCTGATAAGAGGAATTTTTTGGGGGGGATTTTTACGCAGGTCCAGCGTCGGAACGTTGATCCTGCTCTACTTCACCCTTTCCATGAGCAAGATGGACAACACAGGAGGCGACACGGGGGGCGCTATCAGCGACGCGCGGTAAAACACCAGCCTCTGGGAACGCAGAGAGATTTTCGGCGTTACTGCAGGGATGGTTTCTTCAACCTATATGATCTGTAAAGATCGTGACCGGGACTGATATTACTGGAATGTGTGGTGATACGAACTGGCACATCAGAAGTTCAGAAAACGTGACAAATGGCAGAGAAGAGATTAGGCCGGTTGGGGCCTGATAGAGAAGTTTGTGATGGTAGTAGTCCTCTCTTTCTGTCTGGTTTCTTCTGTTCTTTTCTCCCTTACTTCTTTTTTCTCTAATTGCTGAAAAGAATACGTGTCGCTTTGGAGCGATGATACTGGATTTTTCTTCCTTGCGGATACTACAAACATAAGCATACGAAAATATACACTGATGTATTTGTAACGATGATTGTCTTTGTCTCGATTATTTCTGCAACAGGTTGCACCTTATAGTACATATATATAAACTTGAACCAAAAACTAAACTAAACCAATGAACAACCAACAGTTTCGGCCATCTATGCACAATGACTCTAATCTAATCTGGGAGTTCTGACACATGAAAATATGCTGGATAATAGGTTCTAGAATTTCTGATTCGCTTCACTGCCACCGGATAGAAGGTCCTAGAATTTCTGATTCGCTTCGCTGCCGCCGAATAGATTTTATGAGTTCCTAGCAAATACCTTTTGAGGCTCAATAGGAGTGTTAACCATCTCGGACAGATAATCATAGACTCGAATTGGAGCCACCCTGCAAGAACATAAACATATTTCTTAAGTTATTCATTCTTCATTGCAATGCAGAAAAAATCAGGATCTCCCCTAAGCGTCGTGCTTGCAATGCAGTGATAACATTCTGGAGCATATCCATGATATTCAGAAAAGCACGTGCAGTTGGAAGAGAGCTACATAGTAGCTCCCTAAGCGTGAAACCATTTCGCAGGATATAAACAGAACACGGAGGCAATTTGTTGATTGAAAAGACAATCCGACAAATTCAACTTCACTTTGTATCAATGGAAACAGACTATTAAGTACCAAAGAAGGATTATTTAAGGAGTATTTGTTGATTGACAGTACCAGGTTGCAAATTTTCATCTTCACTTTGTATCAAAAGGGAACTGAATATTAAGTACCAAACAATGATTTCTAAGGATTCCTACTGTCAGTCCTTGAGCTGCTGCAGCTTACATTGACCAGAATCCCCATCGGCTCAACCAGACTTCAGTAACCACAGGTTTGGTTCAGGGTGGCCCTGGTCTGGCAGAGAAACTACATTGGGTGAAGCATATCTGACCAGAAATCTATTGTCTACTTTCAACCACAAATCCACAAGATAAGATGTGTTGCAACCATAGAATATAAATTTTTCTATCCCTCTGCATCAAGCGATGCACACAGCCATTTAACCATAAAATAGATGGAAGTATTCCTCCAAAAAACAAGGTTTGTCCAATTTGAATAACAGTTGTTAGGTAAACAAAAACGATAAATAAACAAAAGAAAAGAGTAACTATAGTGCATGATGTTATTATTGAAATTAATTTTAGATGATCTTCGTATCGAATCTAAGAGTGAAGAGATCCTTGTGAGAATAATCCTACTGGCCAAGCCTAGGAGGATGGAACTGCTGTGATGTCCCATGCACACTGTCCTATTAGAGCCTTTCAGGAGGATAAAGGACATTATGGTCCACATTTAACTATTTTATACTGACAGGGTCTTAGTTCTCTGCAAGAAATATATTACTCCGATGAACAAATTCCAGAAAGCCAGTTCAACCCACTATTTACCTAATAAACTAAAAATACTCCAATAACTATAAACAATTTAGATAATGAAAACATATATCATGAATTATACATTTACTTCCTGCTGCACTATACTGCGAATTTCCATCTTTTAGATACAGAAGCCACCTAGAAGGTGATAAGTGGTCACACAAAGTAAGGTGCTAAGGTACTCTTGCGCTTACATATTTTACAAGGCGCGGTAGAATAGATAGAACATGGTGCTAGTACCGTTTTGATATGCGTGGCATGGAGCACTTCTGTTTCCTGTCATGGTATATCCTAACAATGACAGCAGCTGTTTCCTCTATAGCTTTTCCAGTAACCTCTGCACGAAAAAAATATAGCTATAACATGACAAACAACAAAATGAGGTATCGATTAAGACAAGAATCTGATCTTACGAATGACTGGCCATGTTGGGTGCTGAACAAAAATTTGATTTGCATGGTCCAGCTCATGCCTCACGTGCTCCATTTCAGCATAATTGCTCTTCTGCCCATTAAATCCTAGAGTATTTGCTCTTGCTTTTCTGATTGCCTGAAGAACCACAGGGTTTATTGTCAACCCAAATATCTTATCCTGGTCGATTTCAAATAGGGCCTTTGGAAGATCAATTCCCATCACAATTGGGACGTTTGCCACTTTGTACCCTTTTTGTGCTAGATAAATAGATAATGGTGTCTTCCCGGTACGTGAAACACCAACAAGTACAATGTGTGCACGGGCAAGGTTCTGTGGTTGAGCACCATCATCTTGTTTGATGGTGAAATCAATCGCTTCAATGCGTCGGAAGTAATCCTCAGAAAGTTGACCCTTTCGGCTAGCAGAGCTTCGTGGAATCCCAGATGGAGCAACGCCAATATGAGAAGCTATGGCTTCAATAGTAGGACGTAGAACATCAGTGGATGGAACACTCCATAGATCACAAGCCTTCTTGGTTGCCTCAGCCATTGAAGGATCAGCAAGGGTATATAGAAGCAGTGCCCCTTCTTTTGCTGCTTGCTTTACTATCTCAATAAGGTGATCCATGTCATCAACCTAAATAAAATGCAGCAATGTGTAAGAGATGCTGATTAGTTCTGACAAGTGATATGTGGTTAACTTTAGTTATTAGCACATGGTTGTGTTGACCTTGCTCAGTAGTATCTAACTAGTAGTTCCTAAACAAAGACCACGCTACAACTGATTGATTATATCCATAAAAACTAGTTCCGGCCAATTTGTCCATGACTGAATATTCCAACTCCTGGTATGCATGAAGCGACAGTGTAGTTCTCAATCTACACGAAAAGACTCAGCCTTATTCAACTGCATAATCCACACAGAGGTGAGTGTATGGACCTTGTTTTACTTAATTTAATTAAATGCTCAAGAGATCCATTGCGAAGTTCGTCCAAAGTTCCATCTTGGAAGAACTTTCCTCTGTTACAACACATGCAACTTTTGTTTCTAACTATGAGCATATTTCAGTCATTACCATCTTCTGGGAAGTAAAAAGGATATTGTAGATTTATTCTCAAGAATATAATACTATAATAATGTAACATTAGCCCAAGTATTCCACCAACATGAACTTCAAAGGCAAAATGCTAAAGATGATGAATTAAAATATTCCAATTAACTCGGTCTCATACTGCATAGCAAAGCCACAGGGGAATTCCAGCCACAGGTGTTACAGTAATCTTTCCTACTTAGTAAGTAGCTACATGTGTGTTACAACACAAGTTATTTTTCATTGCTTGAGTTGCTCAAACCCTTCTGTCATCATTGTCCTTAAGTTGTGCGAATCAAAAAATATCTTAAAATATACATCTATAGAATCAACTAAAGAAAAGATCGTGATACCTCTGACTATATAGAATATATGATAATTGCAGTAATTATTTTCTTGGCAACTTCAGAGGTAATCTCTAAGAGTGAACGGGCCACTAGCAACTCAGATCTTTACAAGAGTAATAAAAGATACTAAAGTTTTGAGTTGGTGGTAGTCCATTCACTCCCTTGGGCTGTCCCTACGCCTGAGGAAGGCCCATGCCGTTCAGGGTCCATGCTTCATACCTACGCAATATTAGTAGCGGGAGTAGCAATTCCTATGTAGCCAACTATCTTGGATCCATGTACCTCCAGGAAACTGAAGTAGTAAAACTAGGAAAAAAAGAAACGAATGTCAGCCGAGACGGCCCACTCAGCCCATAAACATGGGGACGTGGGTAGCTAGTTGGCTAGCTTTCCTGTTGACCTAATTTCCTTCGCGTTTTTTTCCTCATATGAATGAGTAAATGCCCGTGTGGTTCCATTTCATTTTCCTTTATTGCAGTCCCATTAATTATCGAACAAGAAAGTTCCCCATTGGAGCCGAGGAACGGTGCAAATGAAAAGCAATTGTCTAGTGCCTCTGCGAAAAAGCTGTTGTGCAACAATTTCATCAAATTTAGAAAACATATTTGACCTAATATTCAGTATGTCACAAGAAAGATATATCTGCATCCTCAATACTCATCTACTTACCCCAAATCTAAAAATACAAATATGTTCGTGATTCCCACAAACAACACTCAATTCTGTCCTAGACGGGGCGTGGACAGGAGATGGGATGATGCCAAGTGCTATGCAGCACAACAACAATTGTTCGACACATTGAGGCGAAGGCCATAAAGCGAAGTGGAAAGCAAACCCACTGGTTGGATGATTGTTTGATCTCTTGTTGTGCATGGGTTATCGTTGTTGTCGTTTTTGCATGCCATAGGTTGCTGGGCAGGGTGGGGAACTGGTCGCTCCAGTTGCTGGAGCGCTGATGTTGGGATTGCCATGTTGTACGGCTTTTAGGTTGCGTAGTCCACATGTGTTGCTGGATTTTTTTTTTTTGGTCGGCCTTTTGTTTTAAAAAAGATCACTTGTGAGGTTTTAGGTCTGGTTTCCCTTATAAGCAGGATCAATTGTCTTTTTCTTGATAAATAGCCAGAGCTATTTGTGTTTTCTCAAACCAAATAAATAACCAAAAAGAGAAGTTGCAGGGTTGCCCTTGTATGCTAACAAATTTAATCTCTAAACTTAAGCTTTACTAATTATGGACGTGCAATGCCTCTGTGATTCCATTTCTTTTTTTTTGGAGCAACCAGCAGGAGCACTGCCTTTTCTATTAGAAGAGGAGAATTGGCCGGTTTGGAAGGGAAACCGGCCAAAACCCGATACAGACACAAGAATGGTGCTATAAATAGCAATTATCTTAGCATCCCTGTGAAAAAACTGTTGTAGCAACGACTTCTGAAATTTGAAAAACTATTTTCAGTGATTTACAGCATTTCACAACAAAGATAGATTTGCGTCATGAATTCTCATCCACCGGCTCCAAATCTAATAAATACAAATACGTCGTGGTTCCCGCAAAAAAAAAAAACCCTCAGTTCTGCCCTAAACGGGGCTCGGACAAGAGATGGGACGATGCCCAGTTCCACGGAGCACAACAACTGTTTGACATGTTCACACGATCTAATTTGTCGATCTGTAGCTAAGCACGGTATTTAACTAGTTGACCAGAAAGCAAAGTTGCAGGGTTGCCTTTGTATGCCTACAAATTTCATCTCTAAACTTAAACTTCAACGGTTACGGTGTACTTCTTTCTTACCCTATAACACTAATTTACTAGTGCAAATTCTCACGTTTCCATTATTTAGACTGGAAAATAGTGCATTTGCCAAAGCGACTACTCACTACGGTTGGTCACTACTCAGTACTCACTAAGAATCGGGACTTTTTTCTAGCGACAGTACATAGCGACGAACAAAAACATTTTGTACAGAGCAGACATGACACTGGAGCACGGGGATCAAAACCAAGTGTCAATAATTAAGGTACTAGTAAAAGGCAGCCAGAAGAATGGGTGTATCTTTACCCCTGAGAAGAGGTGGGTGCTTGTGGCGCAGCGGCGGTCGACGAGGCAGTGCTCGAACTGGCCGAGCACGGCGTTCACCGAGTGCTCCAACGTCCACCCCGTCCCGTCCGACACCATGTAGATCGAGTTCGCCGCGGCCTCGCCCTCGGACACATCGCAACCATCATCATCGTCCTCCTCCTCCGCCGCAGCCTCCTTATCGGACGACAGCGGCGGCGGCGGCGGCGAATCGGTCGGCACCGAGACGGCCGCGCTCCCCCGTATCGCCGGCCACTCGAGCCGCCGCCCGGACCGGACGGCGCGCGCCCGCGACCACCGGCTCAGCTGCGAGCTGGCGCGCGAGCGCGGCGAGGAGGAGACCGTCGCCGCCTCTTGCCCGGCCGGGACAGAGCGCTCTTGGTCCGAGCCCGCGCTTACAGGCGGGGCGGTGCCGGTGTCTGGGAGGCATGAGACGGCGGTTGGGGAGAGGCGGCGGCCGCGGAGGCGAGGGGAGGGCGGGAGCAGCACCGACGGCGTCGCCGTCGCCGTCGCGAGCTTGGCGCTGGCGCCTATCATCGCGTCGACGGCGAGCGGGGACGAGCACGGTACACACCTTCCGCCGCGTGTGAGAAATGTGACCGTGAGGCGACGCAACGCAAGACGTACTGTACCAGGAGAGGATTTCGGTGCGTTGCTTTGCAAAGTTTTTGCGTGACGCGGCGGGGTAGCGTTTCTTCTAGGCGTTTTGCTTTGACATGATGGCATGGCACGTGTTTCCACGTTAGGCGATAAACATGGGGCCGCCGACGGGTTTGGACCAGCGAATGGTCGGACCAAGAAACATACTAGTAGTCCCTCTGTTCGGGATTATAGGTCCTACATGCATATCTAGATTGTTAATTTGATCAACAAAATATAACTTATATATTATAAAAATTATATCATTAAAAAATATAATCTCTAAGGTATCTAATGGTATAATTTTTATACTATAATATGTATATTTTGTTGTTTAAATTGGCAACCTAGTTATCTGCGCGGGACTTATAATCCCAAACAGAGGTAGTAGTATGCAGCAGGCTGGATGGAGGATCATCAGCCCGTTTGAAATGTAACGTATCTAGGGTTGTAAACGGATTTGGCAATTGTCGTCGTTATGAGCCTATGCAGGCTAGAAATAGGTGTGGGAGCAAAGCAGAGAAACGTGCGACGGCGTCCGCAGGTGGGATTGGATACAAGCAAACGTCAAGAACACAAGAAGTACCCAGGTTCAAAGCTCTCGATGTGAGATAAAGCTCCTACTCCTGCCGATCTGACTATGAGGATGATCACTAAGGACTATAAGGCTCCTCGAGATGTATCGGGTCTGGCTAGTGGTGAAAGAGAGTCCAACCCTTGCTAAGTTGCCCCTGCCGCCCCTTATATAGGCCGAGGCGGCGTGGGCAACGACCTGGCCGACCTGGCGGGTCCCACAGGCAGGCCCCAGCCGGCTAGGTCATCTATAGTGGCCGGCATGGGGAGCGTATACTTACAGTCAAACCCATGCCGCCACGCCATCTACAGAGGTCGCCGTGCGGGTAGTTATGCACAGTGCCACCTACTGTCCATTGTTGCAACCGTCATCGGTAAAGTCGTCGGTATGGGCTGAATGTCTGAGTCTCCTTTTTGTCTTGTCCGCTGTCCTGGGCGTATTGCGCACTGTTGAAAGAACATGTGTGCCCCCATGTGTGGTTTTGGTAATTAATGACAATGTTTTATGGACTTATGTTTGCATTGAGTTTTACTTGTAGGATTTGTCCATAGACAATGCTTGAACCATATGGTGGCTTCAAGGTTGGAATAAGAATAAAGTGAAGATCAAGTGTTGATCAAGGTTTCTTAATATGATCTCAAGTGTATCGTGCCATCCTTATGGTGATCATGGATATGTGAAGATATGCCTAAAAGAGAGGCTCTTCCATAGTAGAGTATGGGGGAGCATCTTCACCAAGCTAGTGCAATCAAGAAAGGTGCTCCATCCTAAGGTGTGGAATATACAAGGCAAAGGTATAATATTGATAGGGTTTCTTTCTAACTGGTATCGTGGTGTTAGTTGGAGAGACCGGTTTATAGGATAGATAACCGTACTATCAAGAGGGGCTCTCAAGTGAGTGACTTGATCATATCCCTCGGTGAGAGCTCAAACCTTTGCATACTTGGCATCATATTTCTTGGTTCTTATTTGGTTCTTATCCATGAGAGGTTTTAGATATTGTGTCAATCTCTATGACAAGCTTAAGTTCATCGAAAACGGATTTCATATGCATTCTCTATTGTGTTTTCGATATTGGAGGTTTTACCGGTTTGTCTTTTATAGATAGGTTAAACCTTTCATCATTTGGTTCTATCCTCCCTTGCTGTACTATGATGGTTCCCTGCATGATCTTGTAGAGCTCGTTACTATCTTCGAAACGAGCCCAAGATCATCAAAATCGGAGTCCGAATAAAAAAGTTATGATGGTTTCGGTTTCTTTGTTCCTACCGATTTCAGGGGGCGGATTATCCGGCCATGGGGGGTGATTATCCGCCCAATTTTGAAAACGGCTAAGGACTTTGAGGCGTGGCTCCGTAATGGGGCGGATTTTCTGGTCCTTGGCGGATTATCCGCCCAAATATCCGTCCCTATCTTGAGAGTCGCGCCAAGTCCTTAGCCATTTTTTGGCGGGAACCCGAATATCCGGAGGCGGATTATCCAGCCTGGAAGGTCCCAAACGGTCATATTTCGTTGCGGAGGGGTATAAATAGACCCCTTCTTCCTCCTTAGGCTTAGCGCTTGCATTCTCTCTCTCCTCCATTGTTTTGACCTTCAAGAGCTTGCAAATACTCTCAATCCCTCCCATATTTCTTGAATCTTTTGGGGGGATTTGAAAGGGGAGATCTAGATCTACAACTCCACCAATCCATCTCTCCTCTATGTGAGGGGAACATATTGGGATCTAGATCTTGGGGTTTCTTTTGTGGATTTCCTCGTGTGTTCTTCCTCTCTTATTCTCCCACTAGCTTTTGTAGCTTTTGTGGAATTTGGGAGAGAAGGACTTGAGCACTTCCTGTGTTCTTGCCATTGCATTTGGTGCATCGGTTTGAGTTCTCCTCGGAGGATTTGGTGAGTGAAAGTTGAGAAGCTTTTTACTCTTGGGTTCTTGGAACCCTAGACGGTTTGTTGGTGTTGCAGGTTGTGGCCTTGGTGGCGTTTGTTGGGAGCCTCCGATTAAGTTGTGGAGAAGTGCCCCAACCTTGTGAGAGGTTCCGATTGCCACCGACAAGTGCACCGATAGTGGAAGCGTGGATCGATCCCGTTGGGGTGAGATTCACCGGAGAATAAGGGAGGCCTTTTATGGCGTAGGTGGTTTGATACCACCCCCTCTCCAACGAGACGTACTCTCTTTATGGGAGGAACTCGGTAATAAATCATCGTCTCCGCGTGCCTCGGTTATCTCTATACCCGAGCTATTTACTTATGCACTTTACTTTGTGATAGCCTTCATGCTTGATTTCTTATATCTAGCTATCACATAGTTGCTTGGTTTGCTTAGCATAAGTTGTTGGTGCACATAGGTGAACCGTAGTTTTATATAGGTTTTGTGCTTGACAAAGTAAACGCTAGTTTTATTCCGCCTTTGTTAAGCCCATCTCGTAAAAGTTTTAAACCGCCTATTCACCCCCCTCTAGGCGGCATCTGTATCGTTTTCAATTGGTACCAGAGCACGGTTTCTCATTTTAGGCTTCACCGCCTTGAGAGTAAAGATGTCGGCTAGGGGATTAGTGCACAATGGCATGTTCTTATTCGATGGCACAAATTATGATATATGGAAAACTCGTATGCTTATTCATTTTTGGGACATGGACCCAAATTTGGAGCGTATTGTAGATATAGGTTTTTCTCCTCCTATGGATTTCAAAAATTTATCTTGTGAGGATGAGAAAAACTTATATCTCGATGCTCAAGCTTCTAATGTGCTTGTTAATGCTTTGAGCTATGTAGTTACCTCTTCAATCATTCCTTTTTGGAGTGCTCATGAGTTATGGACAAAACTTCAAGATAAATATGTTATGTCCAATATTGTTGAGGATGATTATGTTGCTTCCACTTCCGGACAAGATGAGTTCCCATCTTCTACCACTTCACCAACATGTGATTTTTTCACAAGGTAATGATATGGTGAGTGGTGATAGAAATTGCAATTTGGATAGTGTGCTTACTATTTATAATCCATCATCTCTATCTAGTTACAATGATCTATCTTTGGACTTTAACACTTCTAGCACTACAAACTTCTTACATGCTTGTGTTAATAGTCCTTGCATATCATGTAGAAATGACTTGAATAAATCTCATGATGATATGCTTGTGTTTTCTTGTTGCCATGATAAAAATGCTTCTATTTCCTCTAGTGCTTGTGTTGCTAATCATGTATAGGAAACCGAAGATTCTATGGGCCAAGACAAGGTTTTGAATGAAGCCACAAATGCAATCTCGTCTTCACCTTCTTCCGGTACCCACCTATGCCTTATGGCTAGGGATTCAAAGGTAACTCCTACTTTGGAACCCATTACCTCTTGTGATGAGGAGGATGTGGATAATGTGGAAGAAGAGCTTGATATTGATGATTTATATGAAAAGGGTGAGATTGTTTATCGTGCCCTTGTTAAGAACAATATTGCATGCTCTAACTTTGTTGAAATCTTGGACTTTGCTATTAAGAGCAAGGAACATATTGATAAGTTAGAAACACAAATTGAGGTGCATGATAATAACTTTGATAAAATGGGTAGTCTTGAGCGTGAGTATGCTAATATAATTGCAAACCTAAATAAAACTCTTGAAGAAGAACAAACCACCAAAGAATCTCTTGAGGAGACTTTTACTCTAGAATTATCTAGAGTAAAGGAATACCATGATAGAGAACTTGCAGTGGCAAACTCCTTCAAGATTAAAAATGATGAACTTGAACTTGCTTATGCTAAACTTGTTGAGGATTTTAAGCACCTCGAAAGTGGCTCTCGGGTCATTAAGAGGGAGCTAATCAAACTCACCGAGTCGCATGAGCAACTTAAAGCTTCATATTCAAAAGAGCTTGCCAATTTGCCCTCACCTCTTGCTAATAATGATGATGCTTGTGCTACTAACTCTATTTCTTGTGAAGCATCTATTCTGAAGGAGAATGTTGAGCTAACGGCTCAACTTACGTTGCTAACTAGCAACTGTGGGAAATTAGAAGAAAGTCATTTTAAGCTCTCGAGCTCGCATGAGGATCTTCTAGTCTCCCATGGTAGGCTAAAGTTAGCTCATGAGGCCATCATGTCAAAGATAACAACTAGTGGGCCTCATGTGGACATTAGCACTATATCTACTCCAAATGTTATATTGCCATGTGCTAGTCCTTGTAATTCATCTTCTCACAACCATGCTATATCTCGCGATGAATTACATTCCGTGCCTTGTTGCTCTAACAATGTAGCATCTACTTCCTCTAGTACTTTTGTTGAAACTAACCATGTAGAGGAAATCAAAGAGCTCAAGGCTCAAGTCACTTCTTTGAAAAATGACTTGAAAAAGGGTCATCAAGGGAAGGCTGCACTCAACAAAATCTTGAGTGTGCAAAAATCCCCCAATGACAAGAGTGGGATTGGATTCAACTCCAATGTCAAGAACAAGTCCACTATCAAGTTGAAGCACAAGGATAACAAGAAGAATGGCCAAGATCAAGTAAAGAATCCGGCCAACATTGTTTGCTTCAAGTGCAAGGAAGAAGGGCATCATGTCAAACATTGCCCATTAAAGAAGAAGTCCCTTGGCAAGAAGCAACAAGGGAAGCGGCCTCAAGCTCTACATCCTGTTAGAGATGGGCCTCCTCCCAAGAAGACTCAAGCTCTTCCTCAAGTTGTTGCTTCATCCAAAAATAAAGATGGCAAGAGTAGAACTTGCTACATATGCCCTGAGAAGGGGCACATTTCTTCCTCATGCACTATTGGTATCTCCTCATCCAACCCTATCATTATTGATAATGCTTATTCTCTTTGTAAGGATGAGGTTGGCAATGTGTTTGCCAAATTTGTTGGTGCCCAATGTGGTGTCAAGAAAAGAACCATTTGGGTAGAATGTTCCTCCTTGCGGTCACATATGCTTAACTCATTACATTGAAAGTTACTCGCCCCCTTGTGCATGTGTTAGTTTTGTATCTTCCATGCTCTTGTACATGTTGTGATTTCCACTTAATTATCTTGAGGAATCAAGCATATTTTTGTGTATGATTAGGTGGCACACCATGTATGTGTGTTTCTTATGTTTGAGCCTTTCTTGGTTATATTTGGTATCTTATTTGGCTCTTGTGAGAGATTAATGGACTACCCCATTTTGGGGGAGTATTATGCTTGGGCATTCCACAATCCTAAAAATGTGTGTACATGAGAAATTTAAGTTCTATAATGTCCATTAATTATATCTATTTGGATCTGTTGCCTCGTGTTGGTTTATGGTAGTATCACATTATGGGGGAGTCATATGCTTAATGCATATTACAATCCTAAAAAATGTGAATATTCGAGGTTGTGTCACTTAGAATTGATATGGATAATTATCTAGCGCCTATGTGACACATTTGCTCATACAAGTTCCAATTTGCTTGAATGCATTTATTGATCACATTGAGAGTGTTTCTTGGTATGTGTTTCCTCATATTTAGATCTCTATATCATCATGGAAACCATTTGCTTCAAGTTAATCTAATCACTAGTGATTGTGTGACTATTGGAAGCT
Organism: Avena insularis; assembly: GCA_023614405.1. NCBI lineage: Eukaryota > Viridiplantae > Streptophyta > Magnoliopsida > Poales > Poaceae > Avena > Avena insularis. The sequence goes on from CM042687.1 coordinate 37,485,546, forward strand.
ACCAAGAATCTTGTTCGAAGTATCATGCTTAATTCTTATATTTTGTTATATGCTTCTTGTTGTGACTATGATCTTGGATATCCATGCAATCTACCTTAGGAAAATTATTTCCAATATTTCTTGTCCTTGGACAATGAGTACTCAATTTGTTGTAGAATTTATTGATCATATTCACTCTGGCCTTTGTTTAATTTTATCCTATCTTTGGCCAAGAAAATGTTTTGTGTTGTCTCCCAAGCCTTCCTTGCTTCTTTTGGATCTTCTTATTTTATTGATATCCTCTTGTGTTTTTCTTATTGTAGGTAGTAGTGATGATCCCATTTGTGTGCATTTTGCATTCAAAAGAAAATTCTATATAATGTACTTCTTATGGGTGAGCTCTCCTATATTATTTAGAACAATCTTTTTATGCTTCCTTGTTTGATCCATATCGGGTTTTATGTGCTTGTAAGTTTGATCTATTCGTATTGGTATTTTGTGCCATCATGAAAAGTTTGGAGAGTTTGGTTTACTTGTTGGAACCTTACTCTCTTTGGGAGTTGGTTTTGTCCTTTTATGTGATTTATTGTATATCTTCCTTGTGTGTGCTTGTTTTGTTATGGGCATATGTCTTTGTGATGTTATCCATTTAGAAACATACACACATATGTGAAGATAATGTTAGTTGGTTTTTAATCCTTGGACACCTTTCTATTCCTTTTGATTCTTTGGTGGCTTCCAAATTTAATTGCCTGTGGGTGCTTGTTCCTATTGTTTGCATCTTTGGGCACTCATATTTGTTCTCTCATGCCTTGTATTGTTCAGTGAACTTGGATGAGTGAGGATTCCATGATTATGCACCTTGTTACCAAATGCAATTATCATAATTGGTGCATTATCTTTGGGGGGCTCATCTAATTCATTTAATAATGCTCATTTATCTTCTGTCTCATTCATTGTGCCTTAAATGTTTATGGGGAAGTGAGGATTCCATATTTGTGCATTTTTGTATTGAAATACATCGATTTTAAAGTATGCACAAATCTTGGGGAGCTTCTCAATTTTACTTAAGCATTTATTTGATCTTTCATGTGTTGTGTTTTAAATTCTTATGGGGGAACAAGGATTCCATATTTGTGCATTATGTATTCCAATGCATTTATTTTAAAATTATGCACAAATATTGGAGAGCTTCTCTATTTGTTATTTAAAACACTCTTTTGCTCATATCATAATATCTTGTAGTTTCCATTTGGACTCATTTGTTGTTTTCAAATTGGTTTGTCGGATCTTGTGATTGCTTGCGTCTTTTATTTTATTCCTTTGGAAATCTTCGGATCCTCGATATAGTTCTACTCCCTCCCAAGTATTCATCATTGTATATGTGCGAAGACACACCTTTGGAAGAATTATTACTATATTGGTCGTCTAGAACTATTCACCCATTTTGGCAATCGATGCCAATGGGGGAGATGTTTTGGAGGGTTTAAGGGAAGTTTGTTCTTAAGCATTTGCCTCTCATGCTCTTTCATCTTTGTTGTTGCTTTGCGTGTTGAATATATAGAGGAAACTCCACTAACGGTAATGGTTCATCACACACGCATATATTGTGGGGGAGCTTGCTCTATATATTATGGGCGTACCAACATCACATACTTTTGTAGTATTTGATGTTGGCGCAACCATTTTTTTTGTTAAGTTGATTATATAAACCCTCTCAAAGGATTGTCATCAATTACCAAAATGGGGGAGATTGAAAGAACATGTGTGCCCCCATGTGTGGTTTTGGTAATTAATGACAATGTTTTATGGACTTATGTTTGCATTGAGTTTTACTTGTAGGATTTGTCCATAGACAATGCTTGAACCATATGGTGGCTTCAAGGTTGGAATAAGAATAAAGTGAAGATCAAGTGTTGATCAAGGTTTCTTAATATGATATCAAGTGTATCGTGCCATCCTTATGGTGATCATGGATATGTGAAGATATGCCTAAAAGAGAGGCTCTTCCATAGTAGAGTATGGGGGAGCATCTTCACCAAGCTAGTGCAATCAAGAAAGGTGCTCCATCCTAAGGTGTGGAATATACAAGGCAAAGGTATAATATTGATAGGGTTTCTTTCTAACTGGTATCGTGGTGTTAGTTGGAGAGACCGGTTTATAGGATAGATAACCGTACTATCAAGAGGGGCTCTCAAGTGAGTGACTTGATCATATCCCTCGGTGAGAGCTCAAACCTTTGCATACTTGGCATCATATTTCTTGGTTCTTATTTGGTTCTTATCCATGAGAGGTTTTAGATATTGTGTCAATCTCTATGACAAGCTTAAGTTCATCGAAAACGGATTTCATATGCATTCTCTATTGTGTTTTCGATATTGGAGGTTTTACCGGTTTGTCTTTTATAGATAGGTTAAACCTTTCATCATTTGGTTCTATCCTCCCTTGCTGTACTATGATGGTTCCCTGCATGATCTTGTAGAGCTCGTTACTATCTTCGAAACGAGCCCAAGATCATCAAAATCGGAGTCCGAATAAAAAAGTTATGATGGTTTCAGTTTTGCTGTTCCTACCAGTTTTCAGGGGGGCGGATTATCCGGCCATGGGGGTGGATTATCCGGCCCAATTTTTGGAAAACGGCTAAGGACTTTGAGGCGTGGCTCCCAGTAATGGGGGCGGATTTTCTGGTCCTTCGGGGGCGGATTATCCGCCCCAAATATCCGTCCCTATACTGAGAGTCGCGCCGCGAAGTCCTTAGCCATTTTTTGGCCCGGGGAACCCGGAATATCCAGGGGAGGGGCGGATTTCATTGGGGAGGGGTATAAATAGACCTCTTATTCCTCCTTAGGCTTAGCGCTTGCATTCTCTCTCTCCTCCATTGTTTTGACCTTCAAGAGCTTGCAAATACTCTCAATCCCTCCCATATTTCTTGAATCTTTTGGGGGGATTTGAAAGGGGAGATCTAGATCTACAACTCCACCAATCCATCTCTCCTCTATGTGAGGGGAACATATTGGGATCTAGATCTTGGGGTTTCTTTTGTGGATTTCCTCGTGTGTTCTTCCTCTCTTATTCTTCCACTAGCTTTTGTGGAATTTGGGAGAGAAGGACTTGAGCACTTCCTGTGTTCTTGCCATTGCATTTGGTGCATCGGTTTGAGTTCTCCTCGGAGGATTTGGTGAGTGAAAGTTGAGAAGCTTTTTACTCTTGGATTCTTGGAACCCTAGACAGTTTGTTGGTGTTGTAGGTTGTGGCCTTGGTGGCGTTTGTTGGGAGCCTCCGATTAAGTTGTGGAGAAGTGCCCCAACCTTGTGAGAGGTTCCGGTTGCCACCAACAAGTGCACCGATAGTGGAAGTGTGGATCGATCCCGTTGGGGTGAGATTCACCGGAGAATAAGGGAGGCCTTTTGTGGCGTAGGTGGTTTGATACCACCCCCTCTCCAATGAGACGTACTCTCTTTATGGGAGGAACTCAGTAATAAATCATCGTCTCTGCGTGCCTCGGTTATCTCTATACCCGAGCTATTTACTTATGCACTTTACTTTGTGATAGCCTTCATGCTTGATTTCTTATATCTAGCTATCACATAGTTGCTTGGTTTGCTTAGCATAAGTTGTTGGTGCACATAGGTGAACCGTAGTTTATATAGGTTTTGTGCTTGACAAAGTAAACGCTAGTTTTATTCCGTCTTTGTTAAGCCCATCTCGTAAAAGTTTTAAACCGCCTATTCACCCCCCTCTAGGCGGCATCTATATCGTTTTCAACTGTGCCCCACGTCATCTGGTACCTTGCCTGTCTTGGTTGGCCGGCTAGGGTGATCTAGCCGGTTGGCCTTCCTAGGCCGGGTGGTCGGATCCACCCGGCTACTCTTCTGCCCTTGCTTGTTTCATCCGGTTGGTTCTTCCGCCGATTGGCTCTTGATCTGTCTTGCTTCGGCTGGCTGTCTTGATCCAGCCGGCTGGCGTTCTTGTCGATGGTTTTTGTCCGGCTGGCTGGTTTGCCAGTAGGGTCTTGGTCTGTTCCTTCTTCTGATCTGTCTTGGAGTTTTTTGCGTCCGGCTGTCCTCAGTCGGCTGACGTGTTGGTGCTTTGCATCTTGTCCGGTTAGCCTACCTGGGGGCGATCCCCCCAACACTAGCCCCCGAGCGCGCGTGGATTCCGCCCCTCAGGCGAAATGTGCGCACGCTCAGAAAGCTGGGATTTTTGAATTTTTTCCCGGTTGAACTTGGCGGTTGAGCTGTCCCGGCTGCGTCATCACTGACATCAGCCACGCGTGATGATGGTCGTGGGAGGACGTGCATCGTGGGGTCGGGTCAGTTGTCTCCTCGGGAACTGGCGCCGGTGCCTCGCCTCCCGCGCTGGGATCTTCTGCACCCGATGTGTGGCCGCAAACGATCCGGGGACCGTTGGAGCCGAGGGAGGCCACCACGTGGCAGGTCGGCGGTTTGCCTCCCCGGCCCCTTTAAGTAGGGGGCCACGGCGCCGCGCCGCCCCCACTGGTCACTTGCCCCCTTCGCCCTTGCCTTTGTCGCCACTGCTCTCGCCATCTTCTGCCTCCGCCCTTTCTCTGCGCCGCCGGCGAGCTCGCGCTATCCGCTCCTCCCGCGCCGCCAGTCCCTTTTCTTGCCAGAGCGACGGGCAACCGCTGCTCCTCCGCCGCTCCTCTTCCACCTTCTCCCCCTCGCACTCCTTCTCCCCGCGCTCCGCCGCTGCCGCCATGGCTGAAAGCCGAGGAGCTTGGTGCGGCTCCTCTGTGACAGAGGCGCAAGTGGAGAAGTACCGGCGGTCGCGCCTCCTGCCGAACGCCGGCGAGGTCAGGGTCCGCCTGGCCCCGGCTGATGAGATCTCGCCGGCTCCGCAAGCCGGCGAACGAGTTGTTTTCCTCGCGCATCTCGCGCGCGGCCTGGCCTTTCCGGCTAGCGCCTTTTTTCTTATCCTTCCTCGCCCACTTCGATCTCCGCCTCCACCATCTCGGTCCAAATGCAATCGGCATCTTGGACCACTTTGTCGCTTTCTGTGAGTGCTACCTCGGGATCTAGCCGGATCTCGGGCTCTTCTGCCGGCTCTTCTTGATCTGGCCTCAGGTGCAGTACGCCAAAGGTCCGCTGGTGACCTGCGGTGATGCCTCGATCTATAGCCGGTCGCAGACCGGCTACCCCAAGTTCAAACTACACGACACAGTTAAACTATGGCAGCAGACGTACTTTTATGTACGGAACTTGGGGTCGGAGGACCGACTGAACCTCCTGGCTTTCCAAGACACCGAGTCTAGCCGGGCGCACTGGGAGGAGAAGATCTTCGGCTCTAGGGCGGAGTCGGACGCGCTCCTCCATCGGATGAGGGGGTTGGTGACGGCTGGTCTAACCGGCATCGACGTGATATTGAGCTGGGCCAGCCGGCTCATAATGCCCCTGCAGCAGTGAGCACACAAGATGTGCTACTACTCCGGGCGGCTCGACCCCACCCAGCTCTCCCGCCACGACCCCTCCTTCACCAACCTCTACGAGTGGGTCTGGATGATCACGAAGGAGAAGATCGCTTCCAACTGGAAGTTTGGCGTCACTCCTTACACGCGTGAGAACCGCGTGCCCCGGGTGAGTATATTTGTCTGCTTCTCTTTCCTTCTATCGTTCTCGCGTTGTCCGGCTATCTTCCTTATCCGGTCTGACTTGCGTTTTGTCCACACAGATGTTCCCCTACATCATTCGGGAGGAGGGCGACGCGGCCCTCCAAGTCTTCGCGGTCGACCTCTCTGAGCCGCGCTCACGCCAGAATAGCGGCGAGGGTTCGGACGGCGAGGAGGGCTTCTTCCCTAGCCGGGGTGACGAAGCGGTGGAAGACCCACACGGCCCCAAGCCGGAGGAGAGCGACGACACCGCCGCGCCCGAGCCTGCCCGGAAGCGTGCCGGCGAAGGCACCTCCAGCAGCAGCGCCGTGCCTGAGGAGCCGGCTGCCAAGCGCACCCGGGCGGTAGGGGTCCCTCCGTATCCTGGCCGAACCGCGGGCGGCCGGAAAAGATCCGTGCCCGTGGTGCAGGGGTAAGTCCTCCACCTTTTTCTCCTTCTCGTTCGTTTCTTTCTTCGCGTCGTCCTGCGGCCTTGCTTAGATCTTGTTTTTGTCCCGACCTTGCCTTTGCTTCACGAGCGCTGCGCCGCTTCACCGCCTCGCGACCTTCCTCCTCCGCCGGTTGCCCCCTTGGTGGCCACCCTGCCCCCTTCGACCGAGACCATGTTGCCACCAGAGCCGGCGACCATGGTCCAGCCGAATGCTCCTGCGCCCGAGCGCACAGAGAGCCAGCCGGATGCGGCCTCTGGCCTGGGTGGGGGCTCGTCAGCCGGTGCGGGGGGCTCGGGCACCAGCACGGACATGGTCTTCGTCGAGGACGTGGACTCCGACGACGAGGCGACCATGAAGTGGCAGGCGGCGATCCACGACGCCCCGGCCGCTCTAGCCGGCCCGCTGGCGCCTCTGCCCACGGAGGCGGGGGCTTCGCTGCAAACCCTTGAGGTCAACCTCGAGGTCGGACTGGCAGAGGTGAAGCAGCTTCGAGGTACACTAGCCGGCGCCAACGAGGAGGCCGCCAAGCAGCTAGCCGCGGCACGCGGGACCGCGCGGAGTAAGTTTTCCCGAGGCTCTTTTTCTTGCGCTCCTTTCCTTCTTGCTTTGCTTCCGGTTTCTGGCTTTCTCATTTGCGTTCCTTTCCTTCACCCACATCCATTATGGTTTGTGGGCAGCGGGAGATTGACCGGCTGAAGCGCTCCAATACGCGCCTTAGCCGGGACAATGCCGCCCTCCGGCTCCAGAATAAAGAATGGCACAACAAGGTCAACCAGCTGGAGGCCACTATTAAGGAGCAGGAGGAGACTCTTGCCAGCCGGGCCAGCGCCTTTGACCTTCTGGATAAGGAGGCCACCCGGCTAAAGGAGCACGCCGAGATGATCGACAACAAGCTGATGGACATCAGCCTTCTGGCGAAAGGTGAGTCCCTCCGTCGGTGTCGTATGTTTTTATCCGACTGCCTTTTCTGGGTCGCCTTTTGACTTGCCCTTCTGATCACAGGGCTTCTACCCCCAAGTAGACGCTCTTGCCTATGACCGGGTGCAACAGGTTGCGCCAGGTGAGAAGGCAGCCGTCAAGCCCAAGCGCGGCCCAGTCAAGCCCAGCGTGGCCCGTACCGCTTCGTCGGTCGCCCCGTCGTCTTCCTCGACAGCGAGAAGCAGCTCGCTGGAGCACCGCCGGCCGTTGATCCCCGCCGCTTGTTTGTCGCCGTCCGCACGCGCCAAGATCCTCGCCACCGCTCTGGACAGGGATAGGAACGTTGAGATGTGCTCCTCCCTCCCTTTGGTTCTCCCTCTTCCCCGCACTCGCTCCCTCTCTCTGTCAAGCTTCCTAAAACCCTAGCTCTGGCCGACCCGTCGCCCCACCGATTCTGATCTCCCCTTGTCATTCTGGAGCCACCACCGTGACCGCCATGTTTGACTTCGTCGTTCTCCCTAAAATGCGCTAGCCAGGGAGCTCCCTAATCGCCGGATTCGAGCTGTTCTTCCTCGTCACCGATGCCGCTCGTCGTCGCCATTGACTATGCTACCATCCTCCTCCGTCCTCTCTGAGGACATACACGTGTCAAGGGTAATTTGCCGGTCCTCCTGGACCACTCCGTTGCCTCCCTCTCTCTCTGGTTCACTCTGCCAACGAACACTGTCGTGCGCCGCCGCTGGACGCGGTTGCGCAGGTTGCTCCGGTGACCATACGCGGGCGGCGCCTCCACTAGCTAGCTCGCCCTACAGCCCTGGATCGAACCACATACCCAGCTCGTGCGTGCGTGATCAGAATCACTGGCGCCGATGACCATCTGCAGGTTTCCGGCGACGTGACGCCACGGTGACGTCGTGCCAACGTGGCGCCGACGTGTCTGTGGGCCGTTGACCGCTGACCGCTTGCATGGTGTGCTGACATGGCCCTGGGCCCATTCTATCAGTGTTTGAGTGTAGGTTTAGGTGCAGTAACAAAGTACCTATCCATAATAATGACATCATAATTATGCAGTAATCAATTTTAATTGATTTAAATAATTCCAGAAAATGTTATAATCTTGTAAAATTCATAAGTAATTATTTATAAGTCAGAAAAATATGTATAATATATAAAATTGTTCAGAAAAATGAGCTCTATCTATTTAAGCTATAATCATGCATTATTAAACAACTTTCATGACAAGTTTAATTAGAAGAACAAACCAACCCCTCTCATATAGATCCGGAGTTTCCCCGAGTTAGGGTTTTCACCCCTCGGAACCCCGATTAAACTGCCAAGCATGTTTTAGGGTTTCAATTCAATACAACTTAATTTGTCATATCATCTTCCTTGCTTGATCATTGCATCGATGCCATGTGTTGATTGTTGCCCTTTCTTTCTGGTATTTGGTTCTTCCTCGGTAGAATACGATATCAAGATCAAGATCGAAGACCGATATCAAGACCGTTGAAGATCGATGAACAATGCTTGACCAACTGTAACCAAGTCAAGTACAAGTCTTCCAAAGATCTGCTTATTGGTTATCAAGTGGCAAAGGAAAGCATAGCCCCACCATGATACAATCCTATGTTTTTGAAAGTATTTCAATTCCTGCCATGATGCATGCAATTCTACTGTGGTCTTTTATCGATAGATAGAGTATCCTATCTATTGCATTACTCCCTTGAGCCTATATTACCTGATCCACTGCTCCTAGCATAACTAGGTTTGGCTTGTGTGCACTGCTAGAGCTTATATTTGTGTCCTGCTTAGCCATGCATAGCTGTTGAGTCTGGTCCATCTAGATGATGTATCAGATGCAGATAATCTAGTATGACAGGAGAACGTGATGAGATGATATCAGAGGTGATATGAGATTAAACATGCTAAGACTTGTATGGGAGGCCACGGTGGGATGTGGTTTTTCTAGTCCCATGCTCGCCACCCTTAGGACCCTAGGTTCTTGCCTCTTGAACCAAGACGAGCGTAAAACCACACGAGGTAAATGGGGACCCCTCGATTAACTAACTTGCCTAGGCTGGTCCATGAGTCCGTAGTTAGCGATTTGGCATATGCATATTTGGATGGGTTGAAGATGGTGCATCATACAGGGCGTGACCAAGGAGGAAGGAGGCTTCGGGAGTACTCCTAATCCTTGGACATAGAGATATGGGCTGATGGAACCCTTTCTTGGAGACTCATGGATTAGGCGAAAGCAAGGTAAAACGGTCGTGTCCAACCACACCATCTGCCAGCACACCAAGGAAGTGTGTCAAGTGGCGCTAAGAGTTGGTTGGTATGTGTGGGTAAAGTTGTACACCCCTGCAGGGTAATAATCTTTTAGAAAGCCATGTCCACGGTTATGGACGACTTGGGAATGGACGGGAGATCATAGAGAACATGAACCTAATCGTAAAACTTGGCAACTAATGTTTGTTAAGGATGCTTCCTCATGGGTACGAGGGGGTGATCCTAGTTGGTAGATGATGATGACTTGGTGATATCAAAAGATGATGATCAATACTTTGGAGATGTCGCTCTCTTATCCCCTTTTAAAATATTCTGATTAGATGAGCTTCTTATCCCTCTTGTTTTATAAACAAAAGTGGCTTTATGCAAAACAACTCCACCAGCCATAAGTCTTGCAGAGTACACCCTGTACTCACCCTTACTTTGTTAATACTTTGCTAGAGTAAGTGTTCACCTGAAGATGAGTTCCGTACTACATTGACATCGACGAGTAGCTTGGGGTTCCCGGCCGGCAGCCTGGAATCTATGGGCTGGGACGTCATCGTTATGCTTCAGGCCTCTTAGGCCATTTGTAAGTTTGTTGTACTTAATACTCCCTCTGACCCATATTAGTTGACTCCAACTTGGATGTATCTATCACAAAAACATGTCTAGATACATCCAAATTGGAGTCAACTAATATGGGCCGGAGGGAGTAGCATAATTTGCCTTCCATTGTTTTATGTTTGTGGTCAGTGACCTCTGCTTGTAATAATTTGGTTCTCTGCTCAGTTATGAGCTTGCTATAATAATTTTTGTGTCGTAGGGTCACTGCTGTGTTATCGATTCTTCACTAGATATCCTCGATCTCAAGGTTAAGCTTATGTCAGAGGAGGTCTGCGATTTGTTTAGCCCTGATACCCGGGGTGTCACAGGTTTTGGTATCAGAGCAGTACCGACCGTAGGAAAACCTTGCAATTGGTCGATGTTGATTCTAGTGTTTGTGAAAACTATTTTTAAAAGCTGAAAAGTATTTGCGAAAACTCTAGTATGCTTCTTTTACTCCTTATCCAGTTTCTCTCTAACTCTGGGTTATCTTATCTGGTGTTGACTTTGGAAAAGTTTTGATATCTCTTCTAGTCTTTCAAAGCTTAGGTGCCTTCTTGGCATGTCATTCTCAACCAGTTGACCTAGTGTTAAGTTCTCTAGAGTTGTGTGTGTGTTGTGAATTCTTTGTTTCCCTTGCTCCTATTCATCTGAGAGATTCCTTTCTATCATGGTCTCTCTACCTTTTGGACCCACAATATTATATTGTTGGATCCATAGTGTTCTGATCTAGGCTTTGAGGTTTCCTTTCGCCTCGTGTGCCTCCTTTTTATTTGTTTGGGTACTTCAGAAGTTGTTTCTTCTTTTGGAAGCTACCTTGTGGTTACTATCTTGTAGTGTAAGCTATGTCACTCAAGTAGTAGTTACTTCCTTTCTTGGGTTTTCACCCTTGTACTTGAATCGAAGATCCCCGATTGTGCTGGATTCTGGTGTTGAGAATCTTGTACATGAAGCTGACCTTTAACCCAAGATCCATCCCTTAGACCCTGTCGTTAATGTTCACACATTACCTCAGGATGGCTGGTACCACAATTCTAGCCTTCAAGCCTGTGGTCTTTGTCGCTATTGAATTGTGACAATGGACTTCCCCTACCACATGCTATGGCAGATGTCCTTTAGTGGAACCAAATAGATCACGACAAGAGTACTCCTTGCGAGTCTCGCATCTATACTCGTGACTCTGCCACACCTTACCCCTTCTATGCATTGATTTCCGGAAGATGTTAATCTATGCATCTACAATTCGGGACTTTATCCCGAGCATGTTCTTTCTCCCTTGTTGTTTTCCGACCTTTGTCCACCAGTTGGTAGCCAAGTAGTAATTTGCATTGGTGTTTTCTGATGCTAGATACTCTTGTGGTCCGTCATGATAAACCATTTCGGGATGTGAGGAGAAACAAACTCTAGTACCTTGTCATATACAGGACTAGGTCAAAGTGTTGTAATCCGCAGATTAAGAGGCATTGTTTAGCTTCTGTTTGTTCTACCTTAAAATATCACACTCTCTTATGCTAAGAGTTCATGTCGAGTTTCATGACCCCTTAATGAAGTGATGCTCTTACACATATTTACCCACCCTTCCTCGAGCTTTTGCGCTCGTGAGTGATGCGTGTGCGTAATAATGTGGTCATCTGAGATTCTAGCAATTTTATTGTTTAGAACTCAAAGGACATTTGAATCATTCTTAGCGTGATTGGTTAACCTTATTACTAAGCAAAGAATGATGGTGCTATCTAGTCCGATATTCTGGTACACTTTCTTTGGTCAAAGAGTTAGGCTTGTGCCAAAGCTCTGAGACTATGTCTACTTGCCTTACAAAGCAAGTTTCGTCTCGAACTAAGTGACATATCGGTGGTTCGTGATATTCTAGATGTATACTAGAAGTATCACCATGTTACCACATGACCGTGTTGTCAAATTTTTGAGCAAGCAAGTTCTCTGAACTGCTCTTTTCTCCAAGGATCTGTACTGGATACCTCTGAACTAGTTGGTTGAGCTTAAACAACAACTTGGAGAGTTGTAAGACAAAAGTTCTAATCAATTTTGTTCCTTCTTAAAGGGATGTCTAGTTTTGTTCGTGTTGAAGAATGATAATGTTTCCTTCGTCGATATGTTATCTTTCCCCACCTTTGATTTGATTTGGGTTATTGTCAAATCAAACTTAGTTCCAAGGACTATCTTGATGATGTTGCTACTCGTGATGTTCCACCTAAGTACATCTTCATGTCTTTGGTCTAACCAGTATTTTTGTCTTGTTCATGCAACATATGAGTCCATCTTCTTGGAGTGTCTCGATAAGTTTGTTGTTGAGCCCATCAATGACATCCTTATATTCTCCATGTTAGATTGAATTCATAGGGAACATTGGGCATTAATGTTGGAAACTTTCGAGAACCGTCTTCGAGTAATCTCGAAGTATGTGTTCTGGATGTTAGAAGTAACCTTCTCTGGTTCATGTGCAACTGTTGAAACACGTCGCCGTGGATTTGAGAAGAGTTATCTCCTTTTCTCTAAAGACACATGTGTGTTCTATTGTCAGTACTTTATGTGTGTGCAGTTGTCCTTCGACAATATGCTAATACATGGGTTTTGCAACCTAGCTCATCTTTTGGAGCTTTACACTATAGTCCATATCTTGAGAATCTAGTAACTTTACCTTTGCGGTGAATGTGCAAACCTTCTATTTGGACATGTTGAGTCGGAAATATCATTTCGCCTAACCAAAGCTGAATCTCAAGCAGCAACGATAGTTGGTGTCCCTCAAGGTTTTGGCATAGGTCTCTTTGCAAATCAGGCAAGATTGATGTAATGGTTGACACACTTAGCCGGAAAGACCTTTGTCATATCCTATTGATTCAGCAGTAACAACCCTTCCTCATAAAGCCTCTTCTATAATTTATTATAGGAGTTGTGCTTATGGTTTCCTTTATACCCAAAGTCCAACCTTCACTTGACGATTGATTTCTCGAACATCAAGGAGAACATTTAAAGTAGTGTTGCTAAATGTCTCTCGGTCGACCCTCCAGACCATTTTATATTGGCAAGCGTTTTGTTGTGCCAAATACTTGAAGTGTGAGGATGAAGTTTCTTTCTTCTCGTGTCATCATGAATCTTCTTACCTATTCATCTAGTGGTGTAAAGTGATATCGTGGTCTTTGGCAAAGACTCTGATATACTTGGATGAATAAAGAGTTCCCTTCGTTTTTTCAACCATGTTATAAGAGTGGCTATGATTTTGGTAATATATAGTTCCTCTTGATTACATGTTTCTTGTGGCTCTTATGAGTCCTCTCCACAAAACACTTTTCTGTCTTGGCCTTCTGTTGAATGAAAGAGTGACCCTTCTGTGCAAAAGTAGTTCAACAACTTGGTTTTGTTGATCCATATCTCCGAACCTGAAATATCTACTTAAGCCGTTTAGTAGAGGTTCCCTATCAAAGTTTGTGGTCATGTTCTTTCTGTTGGAAGCTTTCTTCTTCAGAAGCTTCAAAACCTCCCGTGAGTTCCATGGTCTCAATCCTTATGAAGACCATATATCTAACAATTTGAAACCTTCTCCTTTTGTTTCCTCCATTACCTTGACGTGTTTCATGTTTGTCCTCTCAGAGTTGTTTCTGAACACTCCATCCAAGAGTTGACCATGAGATACTCCGTGTGATGTTTAGTGTGTTTCCCTCTTGCCTTTAGAGTGACCTTGTTCCTTTCTCTCTGTGTCTCTCTTCCTACCTTTGGAATCTCGGGTCGAGATTCTCGTAAGGGGGATAGAGCTGTAACACCCCAGTTTATAGTAAATAGTAATTAGGGTTGTTTGTGCATTCATGAGCATCATAATTGAAATTGTGCATTAAAGAAAATTCAAGTAAAACCCTAAACCCTAGTTTTCCCCCTCTCTTTATAATTATTTCAAATGGTTTTATATTTTGAAAAGTACCAAAATGTGGAGCCCAATTGGTTATGAGGGCCCCATAGTAATTTAGATCTTTATAAAACCCTATGGCATTTTTGAAATATCCCAAAACAGTTTTGTATTTGAAATTACAAAACATAATTGGAAAACAGATTTAGAAAAAGGGTTCTCTATAAAAAAACAGATCCAGACCAGAACCAGGCCGGCCCATCTACTCCCTCTCCTTTCTTTCGCTCAGCACGCAGTAGCCAGCGGCCCAAGCGCGGCCTAGTCAAGCCCAGCGTGGCCCGTACCGCTTCGTCGGTCGCCCCGTCGTCTTCCTCGACAATGAGAAGAAGCTCGTGGGAGCGCTGCCGGCCGTCGATCCCCGCCGCTTGTTCGTCGCCGTCCACGCGCTCCAAGATCCTCGCCACCGCTTTGGACAGGGATAAGAAGTCGAGATATGCTCCTCCCTCCCTCTGGTTCTCCCTCTTCCCCGCACTCGCTCCCTCTCTCTGTCAAGCTTCCTGAAACCCTAGCTCTGGCTGACGCGTCGCCCCACCGATTCCGATCTCCCCTTGCCATTCTTGAGCCACCACCATGACCGCCATGTTTGACTTCGTCGTTCTCCCCAAAACGTGCTAGCCAGGGAGCTCCCTAATCGCCGGAATCGAGCCGTTCTTCCTCGTCACTGACGCCGCTCGTCGTCGCCATTGACGCTGCTACCGTCCTCCTCCGTCCTCTCTGAGGACATACACGCGTCAAGGGTAATTTGTCGGTCCTCCTGGACCACTTCGTTGCCTCCCTCTCTCTCTGGTTTGCTCTGCCAACGAACGCCGTCGTGCGTTGCCGCTGGACGCGGTTGCGCAGGTTGCTCCAGCGACCATACGCGGGCGGCGCCTCCACTAGCTAGCTCGCCCTATAGCCGTGGATCGAACCACATACCCAGCTCATGCACGCGTGCTCGGAATAGCTAGCGCCGATGACCATCTGTAGGTTTCCGGCAACGTGACGTCACGGTGACATGGCCCTAGGCCCATTCCATCAGTGTTTGAGTGTAGGTTTAGGTGCAGTAACAAAGTACCTGGCCATAATAATGACATCATAATGATGCTGACGAGGATCGATCTCGTCAATGCCCATTGTGATGAGCTTGGGTTTTGGAGAAGATGGGGATACTAGAGATCGCGGAACGGTTAGAAAACAAGCAACACGGGGACACGAGGTTTGCCCAGGTTCAGGCCCCCGGAGGGAAAACCCTACTCCTGCTTGTCTGCTCTTGATTACGGCGGAACCGAAGGTTACAGGGGTGCGCAGATGCAATCTGGCGTGGAGGTGTGTATACGGTGGTATGAAGTGCCCTCCTCGTCATGCCCTCCTAGTCTTTATATAGAGATAGGCAGGTCCCAGGCACAGATCGAGTCGGTTACAGGTTTTAGGGTTTACCCTTTTGAATATTCTATCTATTCTAGTCTTGCTCTCCAAGGATCCGAGGGCGTCATGGGTCCTGGCCACCCGAAAGTCTTCATGGGCTAGCTCATATTCTTCCTGGGCCTTCCTTGGGCTGGACTAGGTATGCTAAGATCATGTACCCGTAGGGTATAACCATGTCAGTAGCCCCCAAGTGTTTAGTTGAATCATAGATTCGGCTGAGGACTCTTCAACCCTTCGGGTGCAACTATCTCTGTTCGTTTAGAGAATGATTTGAGTGTGTAGGGATTGTTGATGCATGTGCCTGACTCTCCTGACGGATCAGGATCAGTTAACTGTCTTAGGACAAAACAACACGATCTTATTCAGATTCGAGTCCCTCGAATCGAACCCGGAACATATGCTGGCGTAATTCGACTCAGGCCACGGAGGACTTACAGGAGTGGAATTCCAGTAAATTTTAAATGATGTACCCAACGCGTCTGTCGGGATTTTTTATCACACTAGCTAGCACAGATTCTTACTAGCAGAGCGCAGTCGTGTGCGTTGCCAGGCCATCAGATGATATATATAGGTCTTATCTTTTTGTCGCAGACACATCATCCGAATGTTTATCACCGCGGAGGTGTTTCGGGTGGCCAAGAAGGATGTTGCTCACTTAGCGTTTAATTGGGGTAGAGTTGCCGAAAAGTTTTTGCATGCTGATCCGAAGGATCGCAGTCAAAGAATTCATAGGGTGCGCGACCAACGCTCCCTATGGGAGTAGCCCCCAAGTGTCTGTTCGAGTCATAGACTCGAACGGAGACTTTAATTCAGTTGTTGCTTACTTTAGGTCCGTAGGATAAATTTTTTTCGGATGCTTGAATCATTCCTCCCTATGGGAGTAGCCCCCGAGTCCATAGTGGAGTCGTAGACTCAACGTAGGACTCGAAGAAATAGTTTAGCGGTGTAGTACCTTAATCATACTTCGGGTGCGCGGCCAGCGCTCCTGATAGGAGTAGCCCCCGAGTAGTTACTTGAATCGTAGATTCGGGTGAATACTTTAGCTGTGTAGCCGAAGATTTATAACCGTTGCTAGTATAGCCTTGGTGACGTCAGTGCTGACTATCGGTGACCTCAAGCGTCTGCGGCGCTAGAGATGACGTGACTGGATGAACATGGGTCCCACCTTCTGACTTTGAGTTGACTGGTCACGCACAGCGTGGAGATAATTACGGCGTCGCCTCGGTTTTTGTGCGTAGTGGACGGCGTGTGAACGACGGTTCGCTGCTGTGTTGACACGTGGATGGTTGGATTTGGATGTTGGCTTTAGGGCTTCCCGATGAACGGTCGCCGTGTATCGTCTTCGTCCTTATAATCACTGGGGGAAAAGTTTGTTTGTTTTTCACCGCAACCATTCTTGTTTCACTGCTCCCATCTTCTTTGAGATTTCTTCACCACGCGCTGGAATTTCTTAGATCCTTCCCATCTTTGTTCCTACGCTCTCATCGTCGCCATCGCCGCACTGCAATGGGGAAATCAAAGAAAGCCTCCACTGCAGATGGTACCAGCGCTGCTGCCGGTGGCAAGAAGGGTACCGCCGCTACCCGCGTCACCGATGGTGGCCGGCAGCGGTCGGAGATGCGCGAGGGTGATCTCCGCAAGCTCCGTGAGCGGGGTCTGATCCCGCAGGAGAAAGATGCCGTCAAGATTCCCGGCGACGAGGTAATTCCCTGTCCTCCCGCTGGGTTTCGTGTCATGTTCATCACTTTTTTGCTTTGGGGCCTTTCTTTCCTAGTGCATGATTTTCTCCATGGGTTGCTTTTTTTCTACGGCATCTAACTCCATCATTTTTCACCAAACTCTCTTCTTCATATCGCCTGCTTCATCACCTTCTGCGAGTGCTGGCTCGGTATCAAGACACACTTTGGCCTCTTCCGGAAGCTCTATTCCGTGAAGAGGCAATCTGGCTCCAATGGCATTTATCCCATCGGTGGCTGCATCATTTCCCTCAAATCCAACTTTCTCTTCTTCTCTTTTTCTATGTCTGAGTCTGTCCAGTACTGGCGGAGGCGATAGTTTTACATCCGCGACTCCATAGTGGACGGGCAAAACTTTGGCCTTGCTCCTTTCAACCCCTCCCAGAAAATCCAGCCGAAGAGGTCTTGGAAGAACCACATCTTGGATGGCAAGGTGGCGGAGATAGAGGAGCTCTATCGTCGGGTGGAGGACCTCCAGGTGGTTCCGGATAAAGAGGTGAACAGTGTGGATATCATCTGCACCTTCCTCAAACGTCGGGTGCAGCCACTCCAGGCTAGGACGCACCCGATGTTCCTTTATTCTGGCTGCCACGATCCGACTAGGATTTCGGCTGAAGAGCTCTCCAGGGGGGATCTCGACAGAATTCTTCGGCCACTGCTGAAGTATAAAGCTGGAGAGGACCTTCTGGGGAAGTCGCTGACTCCTCCGTTCATCGCATCTCGTATGGTTCCGTAGGTGTAGATCCGGGACGTGCGTGTAGAGATTTTTTCGACTGCATTTTTCTTGTGCTTGTTTGTTCTCAAAGTGTGCTTTCCTTGTGCAGGAATTCAAGGTACCGGGCATGGTGCCTCCGCTACCCAAACGTTTTTCGGATGCACCGGACAATGAGGTGGTGGACTCCATGTCTGAGCTTCCCTCGGCGCGGTCGCCGGCTGAAGAAACCTTTGAGTCGAGCGAGGAGTAGACTCGAAAGCGGACACTGAGCTCGAGCGAATCGTCGAATGCCTCGACTCCGCCGACGCCTAGGAATCCGCCATGCCTTGTGCGTCACAGTGGAGGTGATGGTGGCTCTTCCTCACATATTCCAGCCGTGCCCGTGCGGGCTGTGGCGCCGCAGCCGCCGGCGAAGCGGAAGAAGGAAGAGGAGAAAGAAGAGAAGAAAGGTAGGAGGGCCCCGCATGTCTTCGACTTGAGCGATTTCGACTCGTAAGTATCTTCCATTGCTTTTTTTATTTTGCTTTCTTTTATTTGGCTGAAGTTTTCTTTTGTAGCCACTCCTCCGATGGCTCTTTCAGCGATGACGCTCAAGAGATGGTGGGGGAGTCGAAGGTTACTCATCCTCCTCCTCAGACAGTGGCCACCTCTAGGGACGTTGCTCCGAACCCTTCTCCGCAGGAGGCTCGGGTGATTGTCTCCCAGAAGACTACAGCCGGACCTTCCGAGTCGCCGTCCGACCATGTAAGTGTTTTCGTTCTTTCCATGAGGGGAGCCCCTGAGCATTTTTTCGGATGATCTGTGTATCATTTCTTCCTTTTGTTCGTGTCTCGGGTGGAGCCCCGAGCGTCTTGCAAATGATCTGCTGATCATGTTTTCCTTTTCTTCGTGTCTCGAGGGAAGCCCCCGAGTGCTTTTCGTATGCATGATTTGCTTTGCTCGTTTCTTGGGCGCAGCCCCCGAGCCTTTTTCCTGACAAGTTGCGTCTTCTTGCAGCCTTTTGTGCAAGGCGCCAACCAGCTGGTGAAGCAGCACCTGGTGTTGGAGGCCAGCTTCAAGCGGCTTCAGGGTACGTTCATGAATTGGTATTTTTCTTCTTCCTTTGCTTCCTTTCCCTTGGATCTGATACGTGTTCTTTTTGCAGATGAAAACAATACCGCCCTCTGCGAGCTTGATGCTCTCAAAAAGAGCCTTGGTCGAGCGGAGAAGAAAGCCGAGGACGCTGTTGGTGCAAAGGAGCGCCTCGAGCGGGAGTTAGCCGATGCAGCTGTGGCCAAGGAGCGCTTGCAGCAGGAGGCTACGGACCACGAGGAGAAACTTGCCACCGCCGTCTTCGCGTGAGAGAGAGAGGTAGCCGAAAAGCTAATGGCTGCAACCAAGGCTATTTCGGGTGAGTAGTTTTCGTCTGTATGTTTTTTTCAGTTGCCTTTGTCTTTATGGCTTTGTTTGATGCTTACTTTGCCTCTTCCTTTATCTAGATGCCGCAGGCATCGAGTTTGACTGTGGTGCCCTGGAGCACGGAAGTGCTCTGGATGATGCCACTGCGACAGTCAAAGACCGATGCAGTACCGTGGTCGTCTCGCTTGCTAAGGCCAAGGAGGTTCTCAGGCGCTTCTACAAGGAACTCGTCCCCAAGGGCGTCGCCCTCTAGGATGTCGACTTGTTGGCAGATGCGCTGTCAGCCGATGCGCCTGCAGCGTACAAGCGCAAGCAGAAAGGCATCGGTGCATCCGTGGGCCTGGCGATGGCCCTGGCATCTGGAGCGGAGCTGGATCTTCATCAGGTCACCTCCCAGATGCCAACGGCTCCCGACGGATCCGAGGTAGCCTTTGCCCTCTACGCTGCCCGTTGTAAACGCTATGGGCTGAAGTTGATTAACCTGCTGGCGGATTATGCGATGAAGCAGCAGGGGGAGGCCAAGAGCAGGCAGTCCGGCTCCGAGGCCACTCAGGATGCAGCTTCTTAGGCCTTGTAGTTGTAGGATAGCTTTCGTCTCTTTTGCTGTGATGTATTTATGAACACTCCTTGTGCCACGCAGTGGATTTTTGCTGCATATAATGAATCTCTGAGCTCTTTGTTCATTCGTGTGTTTGTTCATATCCCTGCCTTCTTTTCCTCTTGGGACCTTCGGGTGATGATCCCGTTGATACTTCATCTGCGCCGCAGCTGCGGCCATCCTTGGATGATGCGTCACAACTTGTGTTTCTTCGTGACCGCATCCGTAGTCTTGAGAAAGAATTGATTGGAGTTCGAGGCCACGCGGATGTTTGGAAGTCGAAGGCAGAGCGAGGCGCCGCTAGAGAGGAGTATTTGATGGGGGAGTTGCGTCGTTTGGCCGAACAACTTCAATGTGAGTTTCTTCGAGCTGCTGCTCTTTTCTCGGATGCGCCTGTTGGCCTATCATATTAGTTTGCAGGTGTTGCAGGTGCTAACCTTGTTCCTAGGGAGGAAAAGGAGCGTGTTGCTGTTCGGATCAACTTGCCTGACCCAACAAGACATAGAGGCCGACGGTTTTTTCTGGATGGACCGTGATCGTGCTATGGTCTTTGTGACTGTGCAGGATCGTGTTCACTAGGTGTCGCGGGTGCTGCGGCAAGTGAAGACTTCTTTGGCGTCAATTCTGCACGTGATGTTTCCCCTGGATGAGGCACCATCGACTCTCTGGGGACTGCTGGCGAAGTTTCGAGATGTGCATCATGTTAGGGAGCTGGTGCGGCATCAGCTGGTTGCAGGGATGAAGGCCGCACTTTCCCTCGTGCGGCTGCATCGCCCTGATGTAGATCTTGCTGCTGTGGTGGCTGGGCCGCCTCTTCGGCCGGATGGTGGCGTGTGGGATATGCGTCCACATTATGCGGCTGTAAGGCAGTATGCCAAACAAATTGTAGATCTATTTGAGCATCGTGCACAGGTGATTCTTAAGAATAGGTTGGACCTGTAAAAAGATAGATGTAAAACTTGTATGTATTCGATTGGGCGTGTTATGCCCCTTGATTTAAAGGTTGATTGTTTTAACACGTGGTGCTTTATTTGTATGCATGCCCTTTTCGTTAGCCTGACGTGATCAACTACTCAGGTGTACACACATTGTCCTCAGTCGACGAAGTCGTGAGGTGAGGGGAGCCCCCGAGTGTGTTGTAACATGAATAAAATGCGAGTAATAAATAACCTTTAGGGGCGAGACACTTAGCTTTATTCATATCGTAATGAGGAGGTAAAGTGTTCGGCTGGGTAGCCTTGGCTGAATAGCCTTATTTAAAGTAAAGGAGGGGGTAGCTAGGGGTAGAAGCGTCGTAGTTGTGCAACGTTCCATGGGTTGGAGTATGCGAATCCGGACTCCACGTGCTTGAGGCGATAGGCGCCACCTAGGATGACTTCGGTGATGACGTAGGGTCCTTCCCAGGGTGGCTCGAATTTCTTTGGTCGCTCTTGATTGAGTCGCAAGACTAGGTCTCCTTCGACGAAGGACCTTGGACGCAGCCTTCGGCTGTGATAGTTGCGGAGGCTCTGCTGGTAGACTGCTGATCGAGCCGCGGCTATGTCACGTGCCTTGTCAAGTGTGTCGACGGCGTCTTCGAGTGCGGCCGTCGATTCGGCTTCACTGTAGGCAACGACCTGTGGGGCCTTATGGCGTACTTCTGCGGGAAGCACGGCTTCGGCTCCGTGCACCATGAAGAAGGGCGTGTAGCCAGTTGAGCTGTTTGGCATCGTGCGCAAGCTCCAGAGGACGGAGGGTAGCTCTTGTATCCACGCTCCTGCGAGTCGCTGGAGTGGGCTCATTAGACGCTTCTTGATGCCACCACCGACGAGGCCGTTGGCCTTTTCGACCTGCCCGTTCGCTTGCGGGTGCGCCACGGAGGCGTATGTTATGTTGATTCCGAGGTCTTCGTAGAAGTCCTGGAATTCTTTGGAGATGAAGTTCGACCCGTTGTCGGTGATGATGTTGTGCAGCACGCCGAACCTGTAACAATGGATTCGAAGAATTTTACGGCCGTTTTACCCTTTTGGTTTGTTACGGGATTGGCCTCGATCCACTTGGTGAACTTGTCGACTACGACCAGGAGGTAGATGTGACCTCCTTTCGAGGACTTGAGCAGTTTGCCAATCATATCGAGGCCCCATTGGGCAAAAGTCCAGGCCAGAGGTATGGGCCTGAGCTCCGATCCAGGTGCGTGTGGTTTATCTGCGAACCTCTGGCACCCATTGCATCTTCGGACGATGTCCTTGGCATCGTTCATGGCCATTGGCCAGTAGAATCCAACTCGTAGAGCTTTGGCGACAAGGGCGCGGTTGCCCGCGTGATGGCCGCAGATGCCCTCGTGGATGTCTTGGAGGATGGTTTTGCCGTCACCGATGGTGACGCACCTTTGGAGTAAACTCGAAATGCTTCACTTGTACAGCTCGCCATTGGTGATTGTGAAGGCCTTGGACCGGCGAGATATGCGCGGGCATCTGTCGGGTCATCAGGTAGTTCCCTGTATATCAGGTACCTGAGGCGTCCGTGTCCATGTTTCTTCGAATGCCATGACCTGCATCAGGTTGACCAATGCGACCTCTGTGTCGACCTTTTCGGGTCCTTCCTGTCCGTCGGGTAGCGCAGCCCCCGAGTGTTCTGCTTCTTCGGGTGATCCCTTGGGGAATTTCCTTTTGATGGATGGCACGCAGATCTGTTCGAGGAACACACCTGGTGGCACCCGTGCGCAGGTGGATCCGATGTTGGCAAGTCTGTCAGCCTCTTCATTGCTTTCTCTCCCCACGTGTCGAATCTCGCAGCCGTCAAAGTACCCTTCGAGTGTGTTGTAGAGTGCGCGGTACGCAATCATGTTGGCGGCGTGTGCGTCACACTCGTTCATCGTCTGTTGGACGACGAGGTTCGAGTCACCGTAGATTACCAGGCCCGTCGCACCGCAGATCTTGGCCATCCTCATGCCGTGGATGAGGGCCTCGTATTCGGCTTCGTTGTTGGAAGCTCGAAATTTCATCCGGAGGACGTACTTCATCTTGTCGCCCCGCGGGGAGGCCAGTATGACCCCGACTCCTGCTCCAGCTTCGCGCTTGGAGCCATCGAAGTGCATTGTCCATGACTGCGTCATGTCCGAAGTGTCCGGCAGCTGCAGTTCCATCCAGTGGACTAGGAAATCCGGTAGGACCCGTGACTTGATCGTATGGCGCTTCTTGTAGATTATGTCCAGGGGGACAGCTCGATACCCCACAGGGCCACGCGTCCTGTGGCCTCCGGTTCGTTCAGGATGCTGTTCAGGGGTGCTTCGTTGACGACCATCACCTGATGCTCCTGGAAGTAGTGGCTCAGCCGACGAGCCGTTATGAATAGGCCGTAGGCGAGTTTCTGGTAGTGAGGATACCTCTACTTTGTTGGTGTCAATACCTCGCTGAGGTAGTAGATTGGGCGTTGGACCCCATGGGTATTTCCTTCTTCAGGTCGCTCGACCACCAGTACGGTGCTTACCACCTGGTGTGTGGCTGCTATGTATAGCAGTAAAGGCTCGCGTTCCTTTGGCGTGACTAGGACAGGCGATGTGGAGAGCAGCCGCTTCAGGTCTTCGAATGCGTCGTCTGCTTCTGGCGTCCACTCGAATTTGTCCGCCTTGCGTAGCAGCTGATAGAAAGGCAGGGCCTTTTCGCCCATGCGGCTGATGAACCTGCTCAACGCTGCGATTCGTCCGGCGAGCTACTGGACGCCTTTGAGGTTCTTCGGCTTCTCCATGGACATTATGGCCTAGATTTTCTTCGGGTTTGCCTCGATCCCTCGTTGGGAGATGAAGTAGCCTAGCAGTTGACTAGATGGGACGCTGAAGGCGCACTTTTCTGGATTTTGCTTGATCTTGTATCGATCAAGGTTGTCAAACGTCTCGCGGAGATCGTCGATCAGTGTTGTGGCCTCCCTTGTTTTGATTACTATGTCGTCGACATAGACCTGTATGTTGCGGCCAATCTGGTTCTTCAGGCATGCCTGCATGCATTGCTGGTACGTGGCACCTGCGTTCTTCGGCCCGAAGGGCATTGTGTTGTAGCAGAACACTCCGAACGGCGTGATGAACGCCGTTTTCTCCTGATCTTCGACTTTTAGTAGAATCTAGTTGTAGCCTAAATAGGCATCGAGGAAGGAGAGATCTTGCATCCTACAGTCGAATCGATGATCTGATCGATCCGAGGGAGAGGGAAGTGGTCCTTCGGGCAGTGCTTGTTCAGCGATGTGAAGTCGACGCACATTCGCAGGATGTCCGTGTCCTTTTTGGGGACCATCACGGTGTTGGCGAGCCACTCGCTTTCCTTGATCTCCCTGATGAAGTTACTGTCAATCAGTCTGTTGACTTTGACTCCGATGGCTTCAGCCCGTGGCCCGGACAATCGTCGGATGGATTATTTGACGGGCTTGCTATCTGGGAACACATTGAGTGCGTGCTCGGTGAATTCCCTGGTAACTCCTAGCATGTCCGCAGGACACCAGGCGAAGATTTCCCAGCGCTCACGGAGGAATTCGACGAGCGCACTTTCCTATGCGGGGCTAAGGTCGTTGGCGATCAGCGCCGTCTTGGAGGCGTCCATCGGGTGGACCTGCACCTTCTTTGTGTTGACTGTGGAGTCAAACGACATGTCGGGTGCATTTTGCCTCGAGACTGTGGGTGCCCCGTTGTCCGTCTCTTCTCAGAACCTTGTGAGTTCCTCATGCATGCCGAATGACTGGGAAATTCCGTTGAAGTCCCTATCGCAGTGATCCGATCGGGTGAAGCTCCCGTGGACAGTGATGATGCCCCTGGGTCCTGGCATCTTGAGTAGCAGGTAGGCATAATGCGGTACTGCCAAGAACCTTGCGAATGCCACACGTCCGAGGATGGCGTGGTATTGTGATGGCCAGTCCACCACTTCGAACTCGAGTCGTTTGCATCGAAAGTTGTCGGGCTGGCCAAAGATGACGTCGAGCCATATCTTTCCCAGGGGAAATATGCCCTTCCCTGGGACGATGCCGTGGAACGTTGTGTCGGATTGTTCCAGGCTGTACAGCGGGATCCGCATTGCTGCTAAGGTGCTAGCGAACATCAGGTTGATTCCGCTGCCGCCGTCCATGAAGACACGGCTCATATCGAACCCTCCGATCTGTGCCTCGAGCACCAGGGCAACATGACCTGGGCAAGGGATCTGGCGGGGGTGATCTGAGCGGCTGAATGTGATGCAGGACTCCGCCCCGCTAAGGTACTCTGGGATGGCTGACTTAGCGGGTGATTTTCTTTTGCACCCTGTTTGTTGGGCGCCCTTTTTGGATCAGATCCTTTTGGCACGGGGTACCCGTGCCCACCGTTATTCTGCGCGGGTGCGATTGGGTGATTCGAAGGTCCCGCAGGTGGTGGTGGAGGAGCTCCGTGTGCAATCTCACCTGGTGCGGGTGCGTTCCCGTACCCAGGGTTCAGGGCTTGTTGCCTCATCTGAGACATGCTCTCGCTGAGTGTCTGGAACTCGCGGCAGTCCTTGAGCATGTGGATTGCCTTCTTTTTACCATCCTGCTTGTCGATTTAGAAGTGGATGGTGCATGGACCCGGCAATTTGTCGTATGGCGAGGGTCCATCGTCGCGGCCGCATCGCTGCCATGACTGCGCTAGGCATCGTTCGTTGCGGAAGTTGTTTCCGCGGTACCCGCCACTACTGCGGTTGCCTTTGCTTCGGTGGTCGGCGTAGCCGGCCGCGACCATGTCGGGTCCATCACGAGCGTCATAGACGCGCGATCTTTTTTTGCTACGACGTTCACGTCGACGGCCTTAGTCATCTTTCTCCTCCGAGTGCGCTCGGTGGACGGAGTCCTCACCATCTGCCCACCTATTGGCGATGTCCATGAGGTGGTCGAGTGTCTTGGGCTTGACACACCCAAGTTCTTTCTTGAAGTCCTGGCGTTTGACGCCATCCTTGAAGGCGTCGATCGCTATCTCCTCAGAGATGTGCGCCGCGGAGTTCTTGGTGTTGGACCAGCGTAGTATGTACAAGCAAATGGATTCGCCCCTTCGTTGGGTGCAGGCCCGTAGCTCCTCGATCGAGGCTGGCCTCTTGCTGGTGCCCTTGAAGTTTTGGATGAAACTGTATGCCAGTTCCTCCCAGCTTCGGATGGATCCCGAGGATAGGCTGCTGAGCCATATCTGGGTTGCGCCTGTCAGCTACAGCTGAAGGCATTGCAGGGCGGTGTTCTTGTTTCCGCCGTGTAGCTTGACGGACGACAGGTGGTCGCTGAGCCACGCCTTAGGGTCCTGCGTGCCGTCGAACTTCGGATTATCCGAAGGAAGCTTGAAGTTCCACGACATCCATGTCCGCCGAACGGATCTGCTGAAGCATCGGGCTCCGCAGAGTTCTCCTTCGTCATCGTCTTCGTCAGACTCGGACGAGCATACACGCTTGGCGCGTGCCTTGTCGATCTTCCGTTGGGTGAGCTCGCTTCGAGCGTCGTAGTCGCGGCTGCGACGCCGTGAGCTCTTGTGCCACCATGGCAGGTCATGTTCTTCCTCGTCGGATGAGGGTGTAGGACTGCGGTTGAACCTGACCGTAGCCTTCTTTTTTGGCTCCTCAGGGACTTCTCCGTGGAGCGCATCTCCCACGAGTCCGAGCCCGGCCAATGCGGAGTTGTGCATGGCCCTCTTCGGGTCCCCCACCGGAGGTGGATGGGACGCGAGGTATGTGGTGGCTGCCATGATCGCAGCTTGCGGCGTCTTCGGGATGACGTTACCGTTGGCATCCATCTCCATGAAGGATGTGTTGAGGGTTCGGGTCACCTCACGACGCGCGGCGTGGTCCATGTTCTCTACGCGAGAACGATGCTTGTTGCCGTGGTTGCCGTGCGAGCTGGAGCCGCCCATGGCGGAGAGCGCAGCTCGCCGCGCACTGGACTCCGAGGCCGCTTGCTTGCGCTTGTCAAGCACTTCTTGCATCTTCACCTGCTTCTTGTGCTCTTCGACGAGGAGCAGGTGGTATGCCATCAGTAGGTCCTGTGAGGCACCCACAGGCAGGATCTTGTTGCACCTTGCCCGCGTGCTTGAGCCCATCCTTCCTTCTTTGAGGTGGATTATCCGATTGGGATCGGTGTCCTCCTCGTTGGGCGGGGAGGGGACTGGTTTCTCCTGTTCTCGCCGTTTCTACCTTGCGGGTTGGGTGGCGGGTTGTGTTCCTGATCCGCGTCGCTCTAGATGACTGCAACGCATTGGTAGTGCTCGTAGATCGGATTTCTGCTACCACAACTTTCGGATCCGGAACCGTAGGTCCCTTCCTCTGATGATGGATCGCACATATCTGAGTTGCAGTTGCTGCTGTTATAGCACTCATCTGTCGATGGCGATGTGCATAGCACGGGATGCAGAGCCCATGAAGCGGGCCTGATCGATGGCAGGGGCACCTGCTCTAGGAGACGGAGAGTGCCGGTCTGCCCCACCTGGAAGCAAAAACTCCCGAACAGGATCTCAAGCCCGTCGCCAACGGCTCGAAGTCCTTCAGAGTGGCTGGCGAGTGGGCGGTGAAGTCGAAAGCGCCGAAGAGGAGATGGCTCTCCATCACCGAGGAGTTGTAGATCGCTTTGGTTGGTACCGTCACGATCGCACAATCAGCACCCCCAGTTCCCACAGACGGCGCCAGTTGACGAGGATCGATCTCATCAATGCCCATTGTGATGAGCTTGGGTTTTGGAGAAGATGGGGATGCTGGAGATCGTGGAACAGTTAGCAAACAAGCAACACGGGGACACGAGGTTTACCCAGGTTCAGGCCCCCAGAGGGAAAACCCTACTCCTGCTTGTTTGCTCTTGATTACGGCGGAACCGAAGGTTACATGGTTGCGCAGATGCAATCTGACGTGGAGGTGTGTATGCGGTGGTATGAAGTGCCCTCCTCGTCGTGCCCTCCTAGCCTTTATATAGAGATAGGCAGGTCCCAGGCACAGATCGAGTCGGTTACAGGTTTTAGGGTTGGCCCTTTTGAATATTCTATCTATTCTAGTCTTGCTCTCCAAGGATCCGAAGGAATCATGGGCCCTGGCCACCCGAAAGTCTTCATGGGCTGGCGCATATTCTTCGTGGGCCTTCCCTGGTCTGGACTAGGTATGCTAAGATCATGTACTCATAGGGTATAACCATGTCAGATGCAGTAATCAATTTTAATTGATTTAAATAATTCCAGAAAATGTTATAATCTTATAAAATTCATAAGTAATTATTTATAAGTCGGAAAAATATGTATAATATATCAAATTTTTCAGAAAAATGAGCTCTAT
The DNA here is from genome assembly GCA_023614405.1 of Avena insularis. Taxonomy (NCBI): domain Eukaryota; kingdom Viridiplantae; phylum Streptophyta; class Magnoliopsida; order Poales; family Poaceae; genus Avena; species Avena insularis. The sequence goes on from CM042687.1 coordinate 37,513,399, forward strand.
ATATTTAAGCTATAATCATGCATTGTTCAACAACTTTCATGACAAGTTTAATTAGAAGAACAAAGAAACCCCTCTCATATACATCCGGAGTTTCCCCGAGTTATGTTTTCACCCCTCGGAACCCCGATTAAACTGCCAAGCATGTTTTAGGGTTTCAATTCAATACAACTTAATTTGTCATATCATCATCCTTGCTTGAGCATTGCATCGATGCCATGTGTTGATTGTTTCCCTTTCTTTCCAGTATTTGGTTCTTCCTCAGTAGAATACGATATCAAGATCAAGATCGAAGACCGAGATCAAGACCGTCGAAGATCGATGAACAATACTTGACCAACTGTAACCAAGTCAAGTCAAGGCTTCCGAAGATCTGCTTATTGGTTATCAACTGGAAAAGGCAAGCATAGCCCCACCATGATACAATCCTATGTTTATGAAAGTATTTCAATTCCTGCCATGATGCATACGATTCTACTATGGTCTTTTATGGATAGATAGAGTATCCTATCTATTGCATTACTCCCTTGAGCCTATATTACCTGATCAACTGCTCCTAGCATAACTAGGTTTGGCTTGTGTGCACTGCTAGAGCTTATATGTGTGTCCTGCTTAGCCATGCATAGCTGTTGAGTCTGTCCATCTAGATGATGTATCAGATGCAGATAATCTAGTATGACAGGAGAACGTGATGAGATGATATCAGAGGTGATATGATATTAAACATGCTAAGGCTTGTATGGGAGGCCACGGTGGGATGTGGTTTTTCTAGTCCCATGCTCGCCACCCTTAGGACCCTAGGTTCTTGCCTCTTGAACCAAGACGAGCGTACAACCACACGAGGTAAATAGGGACCCCTCGATTAACTAACTTGCCTAGGCTGGTCCATGAGTCTGTAGTTAGCAATTTGGCATATGCATATTTGGATGGGTTGAAGATGGTGCATCATACAGGGCGTGACCAAGGAGGAAGGAGGATCTGGGAGTACTCCCGATCCTTGGACATAGAGATATGGGCTGATGGAACCCTTTCTTAGAGACTCATGGATTAGGTGAAAGCAAGGTAAAACGGTCGTGTCCAACCACACCCTCTGCCAGCACACCAAGGAAGTGTGTCAAGTGGCGCTAAGAGTCGCTTGGTAGGTGTGGGTAAAGTTGTACACCCCTGCAGGGTAATAATCTTTCAGAAAGTCGTGTCCATGGTTATGGACAACTTGGGAATGGACGGGGGATCATAGAGAACATGAACCTAATCGTAAAACTTGGCAACTAATGTTTGTTAAGGATGCTTCCTCATGGGTACGAGGGGGTGATCCTAGTTGGTAGATGATGATGACTTGGTGGATATCAAAAGATGATGATCAATACTTTGGAGATGTTGCTCTCTTATCCCCTTTTAAAATATTCTGATTAGACGAGATTCTTCTCCCTCTTGTTTTATAAACAAAAGTGGTTTTATGCAAAACAACTCCACCAGCCATAAGTCTTGCGGAGTACACCCTGCACTCACCCTTGCTTTGTTAATACTTTGGCAGAGTAAGTGTTCACCTGAAGACGAATTCCGTACTACATCGACATCGACGAGTAGCTTGGGGTTCCGGGCCAGCAGCCTGGAATCTATGGGCTGGGACGTTATCGTTATGCTTCAGGCCTCTTAGGCCATTTGTTAAGTTTGCTATACTTAATAGCATAATTTTCCTTCCGTTGTTTGATGTTGTGCTTAGTGACCTATGCTTGTAATAATTTGGTTCTCTGCTCAGTTATGAGCTTGCTGTAATAATTTTTGTGTCGTAGGGTCGCTGCTGTGTTATCGATTCTTCACTAGATATCCTCGAGCTCAAGGTTAAGCTTATGTCAGACAGAGGTCTGGGATTTGTTTAGCCCTGATCCTGGGGGTGTAACATCGGTGATGATGCTATGGGGGTAGCCGAACTGGATGATGATGTCCCGGAAGAAAGTGACGACCGTGGCCCCGTCCAGCTTCCGGATCAGCTTTTCCTCGATCCACTTGGTGAACTTGTCCACCGCCACCAGTAGGTGGGTCATGCCGGCTCGAGCTCGCTGGAAGGGGCCAATCATGTCCAACCCCCAGACCGCGAAGGGCTAGGTAATCGGTATTGTCTTGAGCGCAGAAGCTGGCATGTGCCTTAGCCGGCCGAACGGCTGGCACCCATTGCACGCGCGAACCAGCTGGTCCGCGTCCTCCGAAGCAATCGCCCAGTAGAATCCGTGGCGCATCGCTTTTGATACCAAGGCCTGCAAGAAGGCGTGGTGACCGCACTCCCCCTGGTGGATCTCTTTTAGCAGCCGGTAGCCGGTATCTACATCGACGCACCTCTGGAAAACGCCAGCGGCGCTACGCTTGTACAACTCCTTGTTGATGATGGTGTACGTGTGCGCACGGCGCCGGATCTGCCTTGCCTCCACCTCATCATCCGGAAGCTCATTGTTGAGGAGGTAGTTCATGAAGGGATGGGCCCAGGATGGAACTTCCCGGATGGTGAAGACGCTAGCCGGCACGATCTGGAGCTCATCCGGGGTGTGGCCGGGTGGGATTCTCGAGTCGGCAGCCCCCGGGCCTTTTGACTTGCTCGCTGATGGCTTGCCTGAAGAGGAGGCAGCCCCCGGGTCTTTCAAACCGAAGCTAACAATAGCGGGGCCCGACTCTTTTCAGCCAGCAGCCCCCGGGTCTACTACCCAGATGATGGACTCGGACTCCGGAGAGGGAGTGATGATGGGTTTGCGGAGATGCACCAAGGATACTCCAGGCGGGATGGCTGCTCTGGTGGATCCAACTCGCGCGAGTGCGTCGGCCGCCTCGTTATTGGCGCGGGGGACATGGTGAAATTCGCATCCCTTGAAGCCAGCGCTTAGCAGCTGCACGTGGAACCGGTACAAAGCCATGTTGGCGTCCATGGCGTCCCATTCGCCGGATACTTGATGCACCACTAGGTCCAAGTCGCCAAAGCAGAGGATCTGGCGGATGCCGATGTCTTTTGCGAGCCAGACCCCGTGCGCGAGGGCCTCGTACTCGGCGACGTTGTTTGACGCGGTGAAGTGGATCTGCGGCACGTATTCCAGCCAGTCTCCCTTGAACGAGGTGAGCATGATGCCGGCTCCCAAGCCCCAGCGCATCTTCGAGCCGTCGAAGTGCAGCCTCCAGTAGTCGAAGTCTGGGACCGGCGGCAGGTACTGGTTCTCTACCCAATCGACGAAGAAGTCCGCCACCGCCTGAGACTTGATGGTGATCCGGGGCTCGTACCGGATGCAATAGGCGGCCAGCTCAATGGCCCGCTTGGCTACCCGGCCCGTGGCATCCTTATTGCCGAATATCTCGCCCAGCGACGTGGTGGACACGACGGTGAGCGGATGCTCCTGGAAGTAGTGCTTGAGCTTCTTGCATGCCAGGTACACCCCGTACTGGGGGTAGTTATGCTTGGAAAGGGACAGCACCTCGCTGAGGTAGTAGACAAGTCGCTGAACCGGCTGCGCCTTGCCCGGATCGGGACGTTTGACCGCCAGGACGACACTGGCGACCCGGTTGGTCGCGGCTATGTAGAGTAGCATTGGCTCCTTCGCAGCCAGCGTGGCGAGAATCGGTGCCATCGACAACATGCGCTTGAGGTCATAGAAGGCCGTGTCCGCCTGGGCCGTCCAAGTGAACTTGTCCGTCTTCTTCATCAGTTGGTACAGGGGCAGGGCTTTCTCTCCCAACCGGCTGATGAATCGGCTGAGGGAAGCCAAGCAGCCGGTGAACTTCTGGACACCGAGCAAGCTCTTGGGCGGCTGCATCCTCTTGATGGCCACGATCTTCTCCGGATTGGCCTCGATTACCCGGCTCGACACGAGGAAACCGAGGAGCTATCCGGCTGGCACGCCGAACACGCACATCTCCAGGTTCAGCTTCATCTGGTACCGGTGGAGGTTCGCGAATGTCTCGCCGAGATATTCTAGCAGGGTCTACTTCTCCTTCGTCTTGATGACGACATCATCCACGTACGCGTTCACGTTCTGGCCTATCTGCGAGTGCAAGCATTTCTGCATGCAACGCTGATAGGTAGCACCTGCATTCTTCAGGCCGAATGGCATGGTTACATAGCAGTAAGCCCCTTACGGGGTGATGAACGATGTTTTTAGTTGATCAGCCAGATTCAGCCGGATCTGATTAAAGCCAGAATAACAATCAAAAAAGGAAAGCAGGTCGCAGCCGGCCGTAGAGTCAATCACTTGATCGATACGGGGCAGAGCGAAAGGGTCTTTCGGGCAGGCCTTGTTCAGACTTGTGTAGTCGATACACATGCGCCAGGTCTTGTTCTTCTTCAGCACCAGGACTGGGTTGGCCAGCCAGTCCGGGTGGTACACTTCCATGATGAAGCCGGCAACAAGTAGCTGGGCGATCTCGTCGCTGATGACCTTCCTCTTGTCCTCCGCGAAGCGACAGAGGGGCTGCTTGACCGGCTTGGCATCCGGACACACGTGAAGCGAGTGCTCGGTGAACTCCCTCGGCACACCCGACATGTCTTTGGGAGACCATGCGAAGATGTCCTGATTCTCACGGAGGAAGTCGACGAGCGCACTTTCCTATTTGCTGTCCAAGCCGGCACCGATGGTGACGCACTTGGAGGGGTCAGCCGGGTCGAGCAGGATCTGGCGGGTCTCCTTGGACGGCTGGAATGCCATGTCCCTAGCCGGCTTCATACCAGCTGGCACTTCCTGCTGCAGCATGGCAACATTGCGCAACATCTCGCGCTTCTCCTCGGCGATGAGCAGGGCCTCGGCTATCTAGGCGCCTTCTTTTGCGCAAGCCATGGACCGCCTGTAGCAGCTGGCCACAGTAATCACACTGTTCGGCCCCAGCAAGTTCATCTTGAGGTATGCATAGTGGGGGACCGCCATGAACTTTGCGAGGGCAGAGCGCCCAAGAAGGACATGGTAGGTGCTAGCGAGGTTGACCACCTCGAACCAGATTGGCTCACGCCGAAAGTTCTCTTCCGAACAGAATATGACATCCAGCCGGATCTTGCCGAGAGGGGCGCATGGTGGCCCGGGCACGACGCCATGGAACACAGTGGTCGAGGGTTGCAGGTCGCACTCCCGGATACCCAGCTTGTCCATGGAGAACCGGTAGAGCAGGTTGATGCTACTCCCACCGTCTACCAGCACGCGTGAGAACCGGTAGGTGCGCGCGTCGGAGATGACGAGGGGGTCAAGCACCATCGCGTAGCCCCCAGGATTCGGGAGTGAATCCGGCTGGTCGGCCTGGCTCCAGGTGATGGGAGTCTCAGACCAGTTGAGATGCAGGGGGACTGGGGGGCGATGGCGTTCTGAAGGGATACGGGTAGGCTACACTAGCGCAAATCAAAATTTTATACCGCGTAAACCAGGAATACTGTTGTCATAGATCACGGTATTACCACTAGATGCGTAGTTATGGAACTTGATGAAGCGCGTCGAGGCAGTGCAGACGTCCCACATCTCCTCCTTGTCGTTGTCCCACGAGCAACTCCCCTTGCGTGGCTTGTCCAAGTGCTACAGATGCAGCACCTCCGAGGTATCCACATGTGTGGGGTGCAAGCGTCAGACGCCGGACTGCTAGGTCCGCGCATGCAACACAGGCGTGAGGTGTGGCGGCTGGGTGGAATGGACTAACTCTGGTCAGCTCGCCCCACCCTCTCTTATATAGGCATCCCTAGTGGGCTTCTACATTACCAGCCCATTAGTAGCCTAAGACCGGTCTAATTCGGATCTAATCCTCATTAGGCTTCCAGCCCCTTAAGTGTGTGACCCTATAGGTTCATATACGTGTAGACATGACACGAATATACTTATTCTGTCAATAGTTGGTAGCGGCCTCTAGCAAGACGTGTCAACTCCTAAACGCATACAAAGATCATATCAGACGAACCATCACAAGGTTTAGTACATGTCTTTCCCTTTGCCTCACGATATTTGGTCTATCTCCAAGATGAACTCTCTTTCTCGATACCGTGATTCGAAATCCCTTTACTAGGTTAACTCTTAACCTTATGTAGCACGGCCATGCATTTCTGGATCCGATCACTCGAGGGGCCCAGAGATATCTTTCTCAAGAAGAGAGGGGCAAATCCCATCTTGATTGACCATGCCTTGCAGCATGTTTCAGGACAAACCCGAAAGCTACCTTTATAACTACCCAGTTATGGAGTAGCGTATGATAGCCCCAAAGTAGGTCGATCCACATCTCAAGTACATGCGACAATCTCAGGTCTAAGGACAAAACGTACACGATGTGTAGAGAGAGCTGCATGTCTAATTGCCAGTCTCAAGTTGGGTCAGTCCAACCCCATGTTCATAACATGTGTCCACATCATTGGTTTGAAATCTCCATGTCTATGACTTGCGAAACATAGTCATCAACCAATTGATGTGCTAGTCTAATATTCAGTGTGTCCTCACATGAACTCCGACTAGGGACAACTATTAAATAACCATACAAGTAAAGAGTTTCACAAATAATTCACATAATTGCCAATCAATACAAGTTGCCTGATATGGATATTCAAGGAACATTACAATAACTCATGGATACATATGAAATATAATCATCTCTATGATTGCCTCTAGGGCATATTTCCTTCAGTCTCCCACTTGCACTAGAGTCAATCTAAAATGTATCTAATACCAATTGCTCTTGTGTGCGCTTGATGCGCGGACTGCGGGAGAGGCTTAGTCAAGGGATCATCAACATTTGAGTCTGTATGTATTTTGCATATCATGACACTACCATCCTCAACGAACTCACGAATCTGATGGTAACGCATGCGAATATGTTTGTTCTTCTGGTGTTGTCTAGGTTTCTTGGCTTGTGCAATAGCACCATTGTTTTCACAATAAATGTCCAAGGGATTGGACGTGCCTTGAACCACTCCGAGAGCAATCAGGAAATTCCTAATCCAAACAGCTTACTTTACAACCTCCGATGCAGCAATATATTCAGCTTTTGTTGAAGAGGAGGTCACCGTATCTTGCTTGGAACTTTTCTATCTCACAACACCACCATTCAAGACAAACACATAACCTGATTGCGATTTTGAATCATCTGAGTCGTTAAGGTAACTCGCATCTGTGTAACCTTTTACACTGAGTTCATCCTCACCTCCATAAACTAGGAATACATCCTTAGTCCTTTTCAAGTACTTAAGGATGTTCTGTATCGCTGTCCAGTGACCTTTACCTGGTTCAGCATGGTTTCTGCTTGTAACACTTAGAGCATAGGAAACATCTGGGCGAGTACATATCATTGCATACATGATGGATCCAATAGCCGAAGCATATGGAACCCTGCTCATGTGCTCACGCTCATCACTAGTCGAAGGACACTGAGTCTTGCTGAGTTTAATGCCGTGAGACATGGGCAAGAACCCCTTCTTAGCCTCTTCCATGCTGAACCATTTCAACACTTTGTCAATGTATGTACTCTGGCTTAATCCAATTAGCCTCCTTGATATATCTCTATAGATCTTGATGCCCAGAATATATGCCGCTTCTCCTAAGTCCTTCATCGAAAAACTATTTTTCAATGAGGTCTTAACAGACTCGAGCATAGGAATGTTATTTCCAATCAGCAATATGTCATCTACATATAATATTAGAAATACAAGTGCTCTCCCACTTTCCTTCTTGTAAACACAAGGTTCTTGTTCGTTTTTGATGAATCCAAACTCCTTTACAACTTCATCAAATCGAATTTTCCAACTCCGAGATGCTTGCTTTAGCCCATAAATGGACTTCAGAAGTTTGCATACCTTTCCAGCATTGTTTGGATTGACAAAACCTTCGGGCTGTATCATATACACGTCCTCAGTTAGGATTCCATTTAGGAAAGCCATCTTGACATCCATCTGCCATATTTCATAGTCAAAATGTGCAGCAATGGCTAGAATTATCCGTATAGATTTAAGCATCGCTACGGGCGAGAAAGTCTCGTCGTAGTCAACTCCTTGAACTTGTCGAAAACCTTTTGCAACAAGTCGAGCTTTATGGATGTGAACATTTCCATCCATATCAATCTTCTTCTTATAGATCCATTTGCACTCGATGGCTTTAAAACCATCAGGCAGGTCAACTAAGTTCCAAACATGATTGTCTCCCATGGACTCTATCTCGGATCTCATGGCGATTAGCCATTTCTCAGAGTCTGGGTCCACCATTGCTTCTGCATAGGTCGTAGGCTCATCATTGTCTAACAATAATAATTCCCGCGCTTCGTGGAGCCTCGCCGACCTTCGTGGTTGTGGTGGTTCTATTGCCACGGGTTCCTCAACTTGTTCTGCTACAATAGCATCACTCTTAGAAGCATCCCCGACTGGCTCATCTTGAACTTATTCAAGTCGCACCGACCTTCCACTCGTTCCCTTTGTGAGGAACTCTTTCTCTAGGAAAACACCGCTACGAGCGACAAACACTTTGCCCTCTTCTCGGTTGTAGAAGTAATACCCTAAGGTTTCCCTCGGATATCCCACAAAAATGCACTTATCCGATTTGGGTGTTAGCTTGTCTGACTGAAGTCGCTTGACAAAAGCATCACAACCCCAAATCTTTAGAAAAGACAAAATGGGATTCTTTCCAGTCCACATCTCATATGGTGTCTTAACTACGGATTTAGATGGTACCCTGTTAAGTGTGAAAGATGCTGTTTCTAGAGCGTAACCCCAAAATGATAATGGTAAATCCGACTGGCTCATCATCGATCGAACCATGTCCAACAAAGTTCGATTGCGCCGTTCAGAGACCCCGTTTCTTTGAGGCGTTCCGGGCGGCGTGAGCTGTGGAACAATTCCGCAACCCTTAAGATGATTGCTAAATTCGTGACTCAAATATTCACCTCCAAGATCAGATCGTAAGGCCTTTATTTTCTTGCCATGTTGATTCCCTACCTCACTCTGAAACTCCTTGAAATTTTCAAAAGTTTCAGACTTATGCCTCATCAAGTAGACATAACCATATCTACTGAAATCATCAGCGAAAGTAATGAAGTAGTGATATCCTCCTCTAGCTGTCGAGCTCATTGGTCCACATACATCAGTATGTATGAATTCCAACAAGTATGTCACTCTCTCGGGTAAACCCGAAAAAGGTGGCTTGGTCATCTTTCCAAGTAAACAAGCCTTACATGTCTCGTATGATTCAAAATCAAACGAAGTTAGAATACCATCACCATGGAGCTTCTTCATGCGCTTTTCATTTATATGCCCCAAATGACAATGCCATAAATAGGTAGGACTCAAATCATTAGGCCGAAGCCTTTTAGCACTAACATTGTAAACAGATGCATCATCAAGATTTAAAATAAATAACCCATTCACAATGGGAGCATTAGCCATAAACATATCATTCTTAGAGATTACACAACCATTGTTCACACTCGCAAATGAGTATCCATCCCTCACCAAACATGAAGGTGATAAAATGTTTCGACCCATACTAGGAATGTAATAACAATTATTCAACTCCATAATAAATCCTGACGGAAGGTGAAGTTGCATGACGCCGACAAACAATGCAGCAACCCTTGCTTTATTTCCGACACGAAAATCCACTTTGCCTTTCTGCACTTCTCTAGTCCTTATTAGCCCCTGCATCGAATTGCAAATATGAGCAACCGATCCGGTATCAAATACCCAAGAGTTAACATAGGAATCAACGAGAAGAATGTCTACAACATTTACAACAAGCGTACCTGAGTTGGAAGTACTCTTACTTCCACTCTTCTTCAAAGAAGCCTGGTACTTGCTGCAGTTTCTCTTCCAGTGGCCATGTTCATCACAAAGGAAGCCACTCAGTGTCTTCTACAGGTCCAACCTTTTGCTTGGGTGCAGGCTTGGGGATCGTATCCTTAGCCTTGCCGTTCTTCTTCTTCTTCTTCCAAGAAGTACCCTTTTTCTTGAAGCTAGGCTTGTTCTGCACAACCATCACATGGCTATGCCCTGCACACTTCTTCATGTCACTTTCTGCTGTTTTTAGCATCCCGCATAACTCATTAAGGCCCTTCTCAACCCCATGCATATGGTAGTTCGAAATGAACTGCCCATAGCTGGATGGAAGAGACGCCAAAATGAAGTCAGTGGCCAACTCTTGGCCTAGTGGAAAACCAAGATTTTCCAAATTCTGACTGTAACCAACTATTTTGATCACATGAGGGCCTACAGCTTCTCCCTCTGCTAGCTTGCATTCGACAAAGGACTTGGCAACATTGTACCTCTCAGTCCTTGCTTGATCTTGGAACAGGTCCTTAAGCGCGATGATCATATTGTATGCTTCCTGATCCTCAAACTTCTTTTGGAGTTCAGGTTCCATGCATGCAAGCATAAGATAGCTAACCTCAAGAGAATCATCACATGCTCTCTTGTAGGCGTTCTTTAGGGAAGCAGATGCATTATCAGCAGGTTCATCGGGGATTGGGGTATCCGAAACTGTTTCCTTTTTATCAGACCTGAGAACAATTCTCAGGTTACGGACCTAGTCCGAATAGTTTGTTCCATTTAGTTTATCTTTGTCAAGAATAGAACGCAAAGAAAAAGGTGATGTAGTGTTCGGTGCCATTGATCTACAACAGAAAACATGCAAAATACTAAGCCATGTAACCATGAAAGAGTAAAACATACTAAACAATTTAATAGCATATACTCCCACTTAAATCAATATCCCTCTATTGATACTAAGTGATTCAAGATCCACAATTAACAAGTCGACAAGTGAGCTTTAGCATCGCTGCAAGAAGACAAGGTAAATCGGTAAGCAACACTTGCTAATCATATCATATATGACTCTTGTTGTTGGGTGACATCTCTATGTCAAAAATAGGCGCCCAACCTTTATGCCCCAAGGTCCTTAACTGTTAAGATGACCTTGTCAAGTTCACCAACCCTTATGCGTGTAGGTATCCGATACAAACCCAACCAGCCAAGGAAAACCGTGGCACCCTAATTTCATAGGCCCACCAACGATTGTACAGGGCATAGGATGGTGCAAGGTTTGGTTGGAAGGGCACGGTTTAACTTAAACTTTGTGAGGGATCGTTCTACTTCTATCATCTAAGCATGCATAGTAGTAAAACACATAAGAATAGCATTCACATAGATGTGACACAGTATGGCCCATTTTCTCATGGTGATCTCCATCGCCATAGAACTTGTCCACCATGATGATCTCCATCTTCATGTTCCATGTGAGCCATCTTCCAAGTGATGAGTCCTCCAAGAACTAATACAAGCTATTACTCCTAACAGCTAGTAATCAAAATTACATAGTATTGGGATCATCACAAGTTGGCACGCATGCCATTACAATAAATGACAACACATATGGCTCTAGCCGTGTTGCCCTACTCACGACACGCAGGTCATGAAAAATTTCATACATGCATCACATACATATATGGGCCATACTGATCACATACATCCTGCAAAAACAAGTTATGCATAGAATCGCATTCTACCGGATCATGTGAACTCGTAGTACCTAGTTACCTTAACGAGATACAAAAGGAGTTACGATTAAGGGGGGTCTAGGGGGTCTCCCCCTGCGGGGTTTGAAGGGGCAAAACCGTAAAATATGAGAGATTGAATCTTCACAATTTTCTTTAAGGATTTTGATCGACAAATCAAATTTACCATAAACCGACTCCTGTCCCGATTCAATGAAACTCCTTTGATCACGGTACATCGATTTTAGATCTAGGTTCCGATTCGATCAATCATATTGATCTTCGTGTGATTCAACATGTGTCGTGGGAATGACCACGACAGATGCTGCAATCGGCAGCGAGTAGTAGAACATGGGGCAAGGGCGGCCAGCCATCTGCGGTGCGAGATGAGGGCTGAGACACAAGGGTTTACCCAGGTTCGACCCCCCGGAGGGTAAAGACCTACTCCTGCTAGATTGTATTATGGTGAGAGTACAATGGGGCGAGCTCGACGGCTAGGCAGCGAGTCGCTAGGGTGTATGATGGAACGTATCCTCTATGCGTCCTCTAGGGAGGTTTATATAGACTCACCTCCCTAGGGTTTACAGATCTCAACCAAATCAGTTAAGGATTTGGTGACTCTACGACCTAATCCGACTGGGCCTATCTACACTTCTGGGCCTTCAGCTTCCAGTCGCTTGATTCCACGCCAAATCTTGATCCAGTCACCGTCCTGCAGGCCCACTCGCTGGTGCTTGGGCCAGTAGGAAACGTCCTGGTGGGTATACCCCGGTAGGCATATCCCCATCAGTAGTCCCCGAGGTCGTCGTTGATTTGTCGCAAGCATTCGCTGGCAGTCGGAGTATGCGGTTCCAATGCGGACGTCCAGTCGAATCGGCGGCGGACTCCTGAATAAAGGAAAAATTAGTCATTTTAGTCGCAATAACGGCGACCAATCATGTCGCAGCTCGGCGAAAGGGTCAGCGAATACTCAGTCACTGTTACAGTGTTTGGTTCGGCGACTCGTCGAGTCGCGTGGAGCGACGAGTCAAATGGATGAAGTTGGACCGTCAATTGGGGTCAAACTAGCCGTTGGGGTAATCCAACGGTAACTTCGGCGTAATTACCGCGTAGTAATGGCTCCCAAAATTGGCGGGTAGCAACCGCTATATAAGGAGAATGATAGACGAACGGGGAAACACTTCTTCGTTCTTCCTCCGATCTCGCTTGTCTCCGTTTCCCGCTCCGCATAGCGATCTGAACGACCCAGAGAGCCTCGACCTCCGCAACTTCCAACCGATGGCCCCTCCACCGAACCATGGGGCAGATCCAAGTGTACTAGGGCGCTACTGGCATCCTTCGAGGAGGCCGGGATCCTCCGCGCCGACAGATGGCGCATCCCTGCGGCCAGAGAGGTGACTCCGGACCCGCGCGAGGGAGAATTCATCTGCTTCACCAGCCACCTGGAGCGGGGGCTAGGCTTTCCTACCTCTCTCTTCTTCCGGCGTTTCTGCGCCTACTATGGGATCCAGCCATCGGATCTAGGTCTGCATAGTATCGAGCAGCTCGCCATCTTCGTGGTGTTCTGCGAGTGCTATCTGGGCTACAGGCCCTACTTCCCCTATGGCAAGATCTGCTCCATGGGAGAATCAGCCGCGAAGAGTCAGGCGGCCCGATGCTAGCCGCGAGTGGCTTGACATTCCAGCTGAAGTCGAAGGCCTCATTTTTCGACCTGATGCTGCCCGCCTTTGGGGTTGGCGTGTCTCTATTCCATGGGAGAATCAGCTACTCAGCGATCTTCATTGAAGGGCCGCAGCGATTGCTTGACGGGTCGCACTTTGGGGTCGGCGTTGAGTTTGTGCTCAGCGAGTTCCCTCGGGACACCAGGCATGTCGGATGGCTTCCATGCGAAGATGTCCCTGTTCTTACGGAGGAACTCGATGAGCACGCCTTCCTATGCTGGGCTCATGCCCGTCCCGATCGTCACCGTCTGGCTGGAGTCGCCTAGGACTAGCTCGACGGTGCGGGTATGCGTCGTTGCCTTGAAGGAAGTGGAGTTGCCACCCTCCGAGTTGGGCTTCTTGAGTATAGTGGGGTCGTCGTTGTTGACTCTGCTCGCGTACTTGGCGAGCTCCTCGGCGTGGTTGGCCTCTTCCGCGAAGACGGCGTCGACGAGTTCGGCTCCTTTGGCCTCGCACTCGGCGGCCATGTCGGGGTCGCCGTGGATGGTGATGACGCCGCACGGCCCGGGTAGCTTCATTGCGTTGTACGCGTAGTGGAGCGCTGCCATGAACTTGGCAAACGCCTGGAACCCCAGGACGCAGTGGTAGGGGCTATCGAAGGGCACCAGCTTGAAGACGATCCGCTCGGTGCGGAAGTTTGCCGGTGTGCCAAAGGTGACTGGCAGCGTCACCTTTCCGATCGGGTACGCCTTCCGACCGGGGACAATGCCATGAAACGTGGTGTAGGTCGTCTCGATCATCGACTGCGGGAGCCGCAGTCACCTGAATGTGTCCAGGTACAGGATGTTGATGGAGCTGCCGCCGTCCATCAATGTTTTGGGGAGCCAGTAGTCTCCCACCTTGGGCTTGACCACCAGGGCGACTCGGCCTAGATACTCAATCCGTGGCGAGTGGTCCTGGCGGCTCCAAGTGATTGGTTGCTCAGACCAGTTGAGGAACTGGGGGATGTCTATCTGGGCCACCCCGTTGACGGCGACGGCACAGGCGATGACCTTCTTCTCGCTCTTCGTGTTGAAGCCTGTGAAGGTGTGGAGCGAGCCGGCGACGCTGCCGAACTTTCCACCATTTGGCGGGTTGTTGTCGGGGTCCTCCCGCGCGCGCCGTGCCTTCTCGATCTCCTGGAGAGTGGCAGTCGGCGGTCGTGTGCGTGGCAGGCTTCCCTTCACTGCTGTGAAATACACAAGGTTGGTTAAGAAGGGCCGCGGGATCGAACCTCGACTTCGCCTTGTAGTTGCCACCGTCGCGGCGTTGTCCCCCGTCGCGGCGGAAGCTCTTGGGCTTGCGCTGCGCGTATCCAGCATTGGCGACGAAGTCGACTCGCCCGTCACTGCGGCGCTTGCCGGTGAGGCGAGTGTTGCTGTAGCGTAAATCAGGTCGCCTCCTGTTGTCGTGGCCGCTCGTGCGGCGGTGTCCTCCCGACTCGTCGTCGGTCTCTTGGTTTGGGTCCTCCTCCGCGTACCTTTTTGCGATCTCCAGGAGATCCGGTATGTTGTCGAGTGTGCGGTACGCTCGCTTGAGCTTGGCGACCAAGGGCTCATAGCGGCACGAGGTCTTGAAGCAGTGGATCGCGGTGTCTGGGTGGATGCTGACCGCGTTGTACCACAGATCTTGCCACCGTTGGACCCAGCTGTGGGTCGACTCGCGGGGTCCCTGGATGCATCGTTCCAGGTCCTCGATGGTGGTGGCGTGGGTGTATGAACCCTCGAAGTGCCTGACGAAGGCCTCGCGCATCTCTTCCCAGGAGTCGATGCTATCCGCGGGAAGAGTGTTAATCCACTGCCTGCACGCCCCTTCCATCATCAGGGGAAGGTAGCGGGCGGCTAATAGATCGGTGTGGCCGGCGATCCCCATCGCCATGAGGTAGGTATCCATCCACACAGAAGGGTCGTACGAAGGGTCGTACTTCTATATTTCCTTCGACGCTTTGAAGTTCGCCGGGTATCTTTCGCCTTGGATCATCGGTCCGAAGCACTAGGGCCCGATTCGGCTTAACGATCCCCTCGGCTCACCATCGCAGCGGTTGGTGAGGGTGTGCCGCAGGTCGTCAGGCTGGCATGCGCGCCAGCTCTGGTTGTTGATGATGTGGGTGCGGGCGTCGGCGGTTTGCCCGTTGGCGGCGACGAAGTTGGTCGCCGGTCGAGGTTCGTTGGTGGAGAGTGCCGCGTTCGCGGGTCGGTGTTGGAGGGATGTAGGGGTTCGGGTGGTGGGCAGTTGAGAGTGTTCGCCACCATGGGGCGGCTGCTCGAGGCCGCCCTGCTGCCTGATGAACGCGAGTACATCCGACCCTGTGAGTCGACGCCCGTGTTTTGTTGCTCGACCGCTTTGGCGGGCGAGCCACAGCGTCTTTGGATCTGCAGGGCGCCTTCCCCAGTGGCTTCAATGTTGTCGACTGCTGCTCGGCCAGCGACGAGGTTGTCCATTAGGGTGGAGAACAGTGGGAGGCCGTTCGCGTCTCGCTCCCGTGAGGAGACCATGATTCTTGGCTGATCCCTGGGAGGTGCGCGGTTGGGTGGTGGCGGGGCACCATTGGCCGTTGCCCCTGGTGGGGGCCGAGCGCTTCCTCCCGGTGGCGCGTTCTTGCAGGTCGTGCGCTCGGCCGCGCGGGCCGGGTCATTCTCGTTGTCGAAATTCAGGGCGCGCCCCTAGACGGTGGGGTTCAGGCGCGACCTGATTCGGAGCTGGTGGTAGCGCGACAGCTCCTGCACTGTCACCTGTTCGAGGCAAAAAAATTCGCGCTCGGCTTGTTCCTTGCGGACTGCTTCCGCCAGCTTCAGGCGGAGTTCCTCAACTTCCGTTGCTATCGCGTTTGGTGGGATCGGCATGGAGAATGGGTCTTCCGGCGGGTCGGCGCCAGTCACCATGTAGGTCGCGGCGTGGCGGCCTGTTCTGTCACGGAGGTCGGCGGAGTTCTCCGACCCAGAGTCAAAGTCGAAGATCCCGAGGATGGAGGGATCCTCGAAGTCTCCGACGTTGGAGACCTGGGTGATGGAGCCCACGGGTGACGCGACAACAATGGATCCGGCGAGTGACGTCGGGGTCGCCGAATCGGCATCGTCGTTGAGGGACGCGTCTTCTGCAGCTGCGGTGGTTTCGGCCACGTTGTTGTGGGCCGAGTTGTACTCGGAGGCGAGGCGGTGGATCGTGCGGACCTGGCTCTCAGAGAGCCGTTCGCGTGGCGGTGACTCGCGGATGCGAGCCGAGTCCTCCGAGAGGATGACATCGGTGAGGCCGACGAAGAGGCTGATCGTGCCGACCGGCAGGATCATGCTGTGCGTGACGGGTCGTGCGCCGGGACGTAGCTACTTGGCAAGATCTGGAGCATCTCGCCGATCGCGATCATGCGGCCGATGGCGATCGACTCGTTGATGGGAAGATTGGATCTCGCCACAGAACACCGGCCTGACCAGCCAGGCCCCACGGTGGGCGCCACTGTCGTGGGAATGACCACGGTAGATGCTGCAATCGGCAGCGAGTAGTAGAACATGGGGCAAGGGTGGCCAGCCATCTGCGGTGCGAGATGAGGGCTGAGACACAAGGGTTTACCCAGGTTCGGCCCCGGAGGGTAAAGACCTACTCCTGCTAGATTGTATTATGGTGAGACTACAATGGTGCGAGCTCGACGGCTAGGCGGCGAGTCGCTAGGGTGTATGATGGAACGTATCCTCTATGCGTCCTCTAGGGAGGTTTATATAGACTCACCTCCCTAGGGTTTACAGATCTCAACCGAATCAGTTAAGGATTCGGTGACTCTACGACCTAATCCGACTGGGCCTATCTACACTTCTCGGCCTTCAGCTTCCAGTCGCTTGAGTCCATGCCAAATCTTGATCCAGTCGCCGTCCTGCAGGCCCACTCGCTGGCGCTTGGGCCAGTAGGAAACGTCCTGCTGGGTATACCTAGGTAGGCATATCCCCATCAACATGATTTATGTGTCACTGTCTACGCCGATGGCGGAAACCGACTGGTAGGGGTAAGTCGTTCGACAACCTCGGAATCAAGATCACGGAAAGCAAGATCATAGATCAATCCTGAACCACCGCAATATAAATGATCACATCATTCATATCAATCTGCATATCACCATATGCAAACATCCCGAACCTATAACTGAACATCATCGGCTCTGATACCACTGAAGGGATACGGGTAGGCTACACTAGTGCAAATCAAAATTTTCTACCGCGTAAACTAGGAATACTGTTGTCATAGATCACGGGATTACCACTAGACGCGCAGTTGCGGAACTTGATGAAGCGCGTCGAGGCAGTGCAGATGTTCCATGTCTCCTCCTTGTACTCGTCCCACGAGCAACTCCCCTAGCATGGCTCGTCCAAGTCCTATAGATACAGCACCTCTGAGGTATCCACACGTGCGGGATGGAAGCGTCAGACGCCGGACTGCTAGGTCCACGCGTGCAACACATGAGTGAGGTGTGGCGACTGGGTGGAATGGACTAACTCTGGTTAGCTCGCCCCACCATCTCTTATATAGGCATCCCTAGTGGGCTTCTACATTAGCAGCCCATTAGTAGCCTAAGCCCGGTCTAATTCGGATCTAATCCTCATTAGGCTTCCAGCCCCTTAAGTGTGTGACCCTATAGGTTCATATACGTGTAGACATGACACGAATACACTTATTCTGTCAATAGTTGGTAGCGGCCTCTAGCAAGACGTGCCAACTCCTAAACGCATACAAAGATCATATCGGACGAACCATCACAAGGTTTAGTACATGTCTTTCCCTTTGCCTCACGATATTTGGTCTAGCTCCAAGATGACCTCTCTTTCTCGATACCGTGATTCGGAATCCCTTTACTAGGTTAACTCTTAACCTTATGTAGCATGGCCATGCATTTCTGGATCCGATCACTCGAGGGGCCTAGAGATATCTCTCTCAAGAAGAGAGGGTAAAATCCCATCTTGATTGACCATGCCTTGCAGCATGTTTTAGGACAAACCCAAAAGCTACCTTTATAACTACCCAGTTACGGAGTAGCGTCTGATAGCCCCAAAGTAGGTCGATCCACATCTCAAGTACATGCGACAATCTCAGGTCTAAGGACAAAACATACACGATGTGTAGAGAGAGCTGCAAGTCTAATTGCCAGTCTCAAGTTGGGTCAGTCCAACCCCATGTTCATAACATGTGTCCACATCATTGGTTTGACATCTCCATGTCTATGACTTGCGAAACATAGTCATCAACCAATCGATGTGCTATTCTAATATTCACGTATGTCCTCACATGAACTCCAACTAGGGACAACTATTAAATAACCATACAAGTAAAGAGTTTCACAAACAATTCACATAATTGCAAATCAATACAAGTTGCATGATATGGATATTCAAGGAACATTACAATAACTCATGGATACATATGAAATATAATCATCTCTATGATTGCCTCTAGGGCATATTTCCTTCACGTTCACCCCCGCGTTGCGCTGCTTCCGGCCGCGATTATTAATCGGCTCCTCGAGCTGTATCGGGTCTGGCTAGTGGTGAAAGAGAGTCCAACCCTTGCTAAGTTGCCCCAGCCGACCCTTATATAGGCCGAGGTGGCGTGGGCAACGACCTGGACGACTGGCGGGTCCCACAGGCGGGCCCCAGCCGGCTAGGTCATCTATAGTGGTCGGCATGGGGAGCGTGTACTTACAATCAAGCCCATGCTGCCACGCCATCTACAGTGGTCGCCGTGCGGGTAGTTATGCATAGTGAAACCTACTGTCCACTGTTGCAACCATCATCGGTAAAGTCGTCGGTATGGGCCGAGTGTCTGAGTCTCCTTTCTGTCTTGTCCGATGTCCTGGGCGTACTGCGCATTGTGCCCCAGGTCATCTGGTACTTTGCCTGTCTTGGGTGGCCGGCTAGGGTGATCTAGCCGGCTGGCCTTTCTGGGCCGGGTGGTCGGATCCACCCCGCTACTCTTCTACCCTTGGATCTTGATTTGTCTTGCCGGTTGGATCTTGATCTGTCTTGCTCCGATCGGCTGTCTTGATCCAGCCGGCTGGCGTTCTTGTCGATGGTTTTTGTCCGGCTGGCTGGTTTTCCAGTCGGGTCTTGGTCTGTTCCTTCTTCTGATCTGTCTTGGAGTTTTTGCGTCCGGCTGTCCTTATCCGGGTGACGTGTTGGTGCTTTGCATCTTGTCCGGTTAGCCTACCTGGGGCGATCCCCCCGACAGCAATAGAAGAATTGCAACAACCGATCACAATTCATTCATCAGAGATCTCTCATAAAAATACAAGTGCCACACGTGGATCACAGAGATCGTGACGTTGTGGGCTTTGGATGTGCCGAGAGCCTAGCGATCGATGTACAACTCTTGAAGACTAGGACTAATCGGTTACAGACAAACGTTACAACACCGTGTCAGGTAATATACAGATGTTACACTTCAACAGTCCCCGCAGGCTGAACGGCGGAGGGAAAGACGTTCAGACTAGATATGAAATCAAGAAAGACGGTCGTTGGAAAGCCCTTGGTGAAAATATTAGCATATTGCGACGAGGTGGGAACATGATGAACTCGCATCGTGCCAAGGGTGACCTGATCACGCACAAAGTGCAGGTCAATCTCCACGTGCTTCGTGTGCTGGTGTTGCACCGGATTGTTTGACAAGTACATTGCACTGACATTGTCACAGTAGATTAAGGTTGCTCGTTGAGGGGGACAACGCAGTTCCTGCAGGCAAGATTCAGCAACGCAGTTTGCGACAACTCGGTATTCCGCTTCAGCACTAGAACGCGACACGGTGACCTGTCGTTTGGACGACCATGAGACCAGGTTATCTCCCAAGAACACACAGAATCCAGAGGTGGACTTCCTGGTATCAGGGCAGCCCGCCCAGTCGGCATCGCTGTAGCAGACCAGATCGGTGGACGGGGTACGGAAGAGTTGCAGGCCTTAGTGAGATGTTCCTTTGAGGTAGCGGAGGACCCTTTTAATGAGCTGGAAGTGAGAGGTCGTGGGAGCATGCATGAATAGACAAATTTGTTGGACGGCGTAGGCAATGTCAGGGCGGGTGAGAGTGAGGTATTGAAGTGCTCCAGCGAGGCTGCGATAGAGGGAGGGATCAGAAAAAGGAGTGCCATTGCTAGTAGACAGCTTTGATCGCGTGTCGATGGGTGTAGAAATTGGGTTGAAGTTTGTCATATTGGCGCGGTCAAGGATCTCGTGGGTGTACTGCTGTTGGGATAAAAACATGCCTGAGTTGGTGTGGTGGACATTGACACCCAAGAAATGATGGAGGGTGCCCAAGTCTTTCATGGAAAATTTAGTGGAGAGGGAGGAGATGACAGAGCGGAGAAGAGATGTAGTGTTGGCGGTGAGGATAATGCCGTCGACATAAAGGAGTAAATAGGCAAGTTCAGAACCGCGATAAAGGAGGAAGAGTGAAGAATTGCATTTGGAAGCAACAAAGCCAATGGTGGTAAGATAGGAGGTGAACCAAGTCCTGGGCGCCTGTTTAAGGCCATATAGTGATTTTTTGAGATGACACACATGGTCGGGAAAATGAGAGTCGAGGAAACCAACAGGATGTTTGCAATAAACAGTTTCATGGAGGTTACCGTGGAGGAACGCATTTTGGATGTCTAGCTAGTGAATGGGCCATGCTTGAGCCGTGGCAAGAGTGAGAACCACACGGATAGTCGAAGGTTTGACGACGGGGCTGAAGGTCTCCCCGTAGTTGATGCTGGCTTGTTAGGTGAAGCCGTGCAGCACCCACTTGGCCTTTTACCGTGCGAGAGAACCATCAGCATGTATCTTGTGTTTGAATATCCACTTTCCTGTGACCACATTAGCACCTGCAGGACATGGAACCAACAACCAAGTATCATTCCGCAACAACGCATTATATTCATCGAGCATCACAGATTGCCAATGGGGATCTTTTAACGCATGTCTATACGTGGTTGGGATGGGGGATATTGGTGTGGTAGCGAGAGATATGTCGAATAGTTGTTTGGGCATGAGGAATCCTTGTTTGGCATGAGTGGTCATCCGGTGTATGTTTTGGGGTGGAGCTACCGCAACCGCGCATGGGGGTAGCGTGGGGGCACGTGGCGTGGGCAGAGAGGGATCAGGTGAGGTTGGTGGCGAGACAGGCGCGAGACTTGAGGAAAATTCGGTCGTACTAGATGCGGGCGAGGCGGGGTCGTTGGGCACGGAAGGAGAGGTGGATCCGGGCGGCGATCCCGAGGGCGGGATGGGGTCGGGGAAGTGGATGCGGATCCCGGGGCTGATTTGGTCTGGTTCGGGTGTGGCGGGAGGATATGTGGGGATGGGTGTGGCCGACGGGGGAGGGGTGTAGGGAAAAATGGCCTCATCAAAAATAACATGGCAGGACACGATGACATGTCGCGCCTGGAGATCAAAGCACCTATAGCCTTTATGCTCTCGTGGGTAGCCGATGAAAAAACATCGGGTGGAACGGGGATGGAGTTTATGTGGAGTCGTGGTGTACAAGTTGGGGTAGCAAAGACACCCAAAAGTGCGGACATGAGTGTACGTGGGATGTTTCTAGAAGAGAAGGAAGTAGGGAGTGACATCGGCAATGGCGCGGGAGGGGCGGATGTTGATGATATGGTTGGCGGTATGGAGTGCCTCGACCCAGAACTATGGCGGGATATGAGCTTGGAGGAGGAGGGTGCGGAAAACATTGTTGGTGGTGCGAAGCATGCGTTCGGCTTTGCCATTATGAGGCGATGTGTAGGGGCAAGAGAGTCGAAAGATAATGCCATTAGCGGAGAAGAAGGAGCGAATGGCAGTGTTAATGAATTCTCCTCCATTGTCACATTGCATGCATTTTATGATCTCATTGAATTGAGTTCGTACATAGACAAAGAAATTATGGAGGACAGAAGCGGTATCGGATTTATTCCTAAGGGGAAATGCCCAAGAGTAGTGAGAGAAATCTTCAAGTACAATGAGGTAATATTCGTAACCAGAAAAGCTAGAAACAGGGGACGTCCAAAGATCACAGTGCACTAGTTGAAACGGGGAAGTGGTAGAGCTAGTGGAATTTGGAAAAGCTAAACGTGGTTGCCACCCTAATTGGCAGGCCTCACAAGTGGTAGAGGGAGAACTAAAGCGAGTACAATTATTGGGGAGAATAGAAGATAGTTTGGCGATGCTCGCAGCGCTGGGGTGGCCAAGCCGTCGGTGCCACAGTTCACGGGTGTTGGAGACTGTTGAAAGGGCATTTATTGTCATAATCACTTTTGGTGTTCGTTAACAACAAGTATACCATTTTACAGTTTGTCACTGTCAACAGGTTGGTATTATGATAAGTAAAAAGTACCCTCACACTTTGGAAAGATTCCTGCAAGAGTGACTCAGTTCTGGAAATTCCAAACCGGAGTCTCCGGTCTGCCTAGACCGGAGTCTGCGGTGTGGTCCGGAGTTTCCGGATGTGTCCCCGGTGGAGGCTTCAAAATCACTGGGACATTCTATATGGGGGTGCGGAGCAAGGTCCGGAGGCTTCTCCGGAATCTCCGGCCTTGGCTCAGACCGGAGTCTCCGGTGCTGGAGGACTAGAGTCTCTGGCCCAGTTGGGTCGTGCCTGGCCCTGGTCATTCAGAAGGGCGGTCCGGAGGCTAGACCGAAGGCAGGCCGGAATCTCTGGTGTAGACCGGAGTCTCCGGTGTACAGATCAGAGTCTTCGGTCTGGTTCTTCTCCAACGGTCAGAAAACGGTTGGTGGAAGGGGCTGCCTCTAAATAGGGACCCTTATCCCCTTCCTCCAGTTGCTTGAGCTGCTAAAGAATACAAACTCCATTAGAGCCACCAAATCTACAAGATCTCTCCATCCAACCATCCAAAGTCATTGATCTTTGGAGAATCGAAGGAGGAGACCTTGATCTACAGCTTCACCAAGAGAGATCTTCATTTCCCCCTCATTCACTTGAGGGCCCCCATGCTCTAGTGTTTCTTTGGAAACCCTATCTTTGATTTGGTTCTTACAAGCTTGTCTTTGATTGTTTGACAGCTTGCTTGTATCCAGGAGCCTCCAATTAAGTTGTGGATGTGTGCCTCGAACTTGTTGTTAAGGTGCCGGCTTCCACCTCGAAGGTTGCTGATATAGTGGAAGGTGAATCGATCCCCTTGGGGTGAGGTTCATCGGAGAACAAGGGACGCCTGTCATGGCGTAGGTGGTTTGATACCACCCCCTCTTCAAACGTAGACGTACTTCCCCTCAAAAGGAAGGAACTACGGGAAACAAATCTTTGTGTTTCCGCGTCCACCACTTTGGTTACTTCTATCCTTTACTGCACTTTACTTACTTGTTCTTGCTTAGTGTGGTGCTAGTTGTTGCTTGCTTGACATATAGGTAAATTCACCTTAGTTGCATAATCTAGAGAATTTACCTTTCTTGTCAAACCCTAAATTGAAAAAGAAGAAAATTTGAAGTAGCACCTATTCACCCCCCCTCTAGGTGCCCATACGATCCTTTCAACTATCAACGAGACAGGGGAAGGCTTCAGACCGCTATGGAAGGGATAGAGCTCGCCGACACTACTGGACCTCAGAAGGGTGTTCCGCGTGGCTAGGTCCTTCACAGAGAAACCATCAGGGTCAAATTCCACCGAACAAGAGTTATCACCAGTGAATTTATGCACAGAGATGATATTTTTGATAATAGAGGGGGAGACGAGAACATGATTAAGGTGAAAGGGGTGAGTGGAGGAAGGGAGGGTGGTAGAACCCACAGAATATATCGGCATCTTAGACCCATTGCCAACTACAATACTGCTAGAATTAAACGTTGCAAGGGAATGAAACGAGGAGAGGTTACCATGGTTGTTGGTGCCATGCGTGGTGGCACCACTGTCCATCACCCACTCACCGCCGGGGTGGAAGCCAGTGATGTGGCTCGGTGCGGCGTGGAACATGGCGGAGTGGTCGTACATGGGAGGAGTGGTGTAGATCGGCTGTGGCGGCACAGGAGCATAGTGCTGAACAGGATAGGCATGGTAGTGGGTGCCAGGGCGCGGTCCGAGCACGCCGGTGGAGTTTGGGGCGCCCATAGTGCACGCCGGGGTGGGGCGCCGAGAGGAGCACCGATGGGCACGTGCTGGTGCCTGTAGCCAGTGTTGTGCCCGCCGTGGTCACCATGGCCACGGCTATGGCCGCGCCCTCGATCGCCGAAACCGCCGCGATGGTAGTGTGGCTGTCCGTACTGTTGCGGCTGCCCATAGGCGTTCGGCTGGCCATAGCCAGCATGGCCACCACCGCGTCCCTAGTGCGGGTCGCCGCCGTAGACGCCACCGTGGCCATCGCGATCGCCGCGAGTGCAGGAGCGGGCGGGGTGACCAAACTCGCCGCAGGTGTAGCAGTTGCCGTTGATACGCGACGTGCCCCCCCGTTGGTGGTGGTGTGGAGGATCTGGGGGCCGCCTTGGTCTTGGCCAGGAGCTTTGCCTCGGCGAGCTGGAGTTGGGACTGAGCCTGCGTGAAGGTGGGGAAGGGCTGAAGGGACTCGAGGAGCTCCTGCTGCATCTTGAAGCGATCGTCAAGACCGTCGATGAGCCGCATCGTCAGCTTCTTGTCAGAGACGGCCGCCCCAACGTCGCCCAGCTGGTCGGCGAGGTTCTTGAGCTTGTGGCAGTACTCGACGACGGTCATGTCGCTCTGGGACAGGGCCTGGTACTCCTTGGCAAGATGGATCTCCCTCCCCTCTGCGTTCTCCGTGAAGAAGTCCTTGAGGGACTGCCACGCGGTGTAGGCAGTGTTGTCGGAGACAAGGATGAGGTCCTGCAACTCATCGGAGATGGTGGTGTAGATCCAGAGCACGATATCGACATCGGACGATCGCCACTCCTCGGTGGCGAGATGGGGAGAGGTCTCCTCTTCAACATGGTCACGAACGTTGTATTTGGAAAGGACAAAGAGAAAGCGATTACTCCACTTGTGATAGTTACCAGAGGTGGAGTCGAGCTTGAACTTGATCCAGCGGGTGATGTCTATGCCATTGGTGGTGAGAGGAGAAGGCGGGAGTTGGATCTGGGAGCCAACAAGGGGCATGACGGCGCCGCTGTCGTTGCGGGGAGAGGATGAGATGGATGACATGGTGTGGGGAGAAGGAAGAAGGCTCTGATACCAAGAAGAATTGCAGCAACCGATCACAATTCATTCATCAGAGATCTCTCATATAAATACAAGTGCCATAGGTGGATCATGGAGATCGTGCCGTTGTGGGCTTTGGATGTGCCGAGAGCCTAGCGCTCGATGTACAACTCCTAAAGACTAGGACTAACCGGTTACAGACAAACGTTACAACACCGGGTCGGGTAATATACCGATGTTACACTTCAACAGCAATATTTATAGAATCTAAGCTAAATTCGTTTCAAGACCTACTATGGCCGACTTATTTTTAGTTTATAGAACAGATTCTAGCCCCCAAATCGTACAAGCCAAAAAGAATGGATCTGATTGTCTCTAGCTTTTTTCCACCGTGAATCCAAAATTCAGAATCAGGCTCAGACCAGCTTCTATCCAGCTTCCCGAGATTCCCAGCAATGAAACGAACCGGTAATACAAACTATCCCTGTGCTGAGTGTATTTACAGAAAAATGTGACCGTCCAACCCGCGATCGTGCGTCCGCCCGCGCACATACCGTGCCATCCGCAAGACCACGTATGTACACATGCCTCTTTGTATTTCCGTTCACACGCACACATGACGTCATGGTACCTTTGAGATTGATAGATGCACATGCGCTAATCCTGTGAAACAAATCGTACCGTATAAGACCATACGACCGACGAAGGATTAAAGTTACAATTAGTAGCTAATTATGTTCAATTTCTGTCGCTCAATTTTATCTTGATCCGAATATATCTAGTTAAATATTTAGACTAGATATATTCTTATTTAGACAAAATTAAGACTAGTATTCACTTATTTGGATAAATATGAATTTTTTAGGGGTGTTATGGACATTTCACAACTCAACACACTAAACAAGCCAAATGTTTAGAAGCTAAAAAGAACTGAAAGAACCAGATTCTATGAGATTCTCCCCACCACAGCTTCTGTCCACAATCTTTCAAAAGCTAGCTTCTCTAGAATCACAAGCTAAAAAGAAGTCGGCCTATATCCGGTCTAAAAGAAGTTAGTCCCTCCGTTCTGGATTATAGAGCTAAATTGGCAAAACACTGGAACCAAGATGGACATTATGTAAAAAAGAGACATGTCAATTTATACTTGGTGCATGCGGTAATTCATATCAAAAATAAAAAGAAACACATGCATGGCAAATCAACCGCTTACACACAAGCAAACCGTATGGGAGGAGAAGAGTTATTGGTTGGAGAAATTAGAGGGAAATAAATGGGGAACAATAAATGCATAAATTAGTCTAATTTTTTGGAATCTCTCTAAAATCTCTATTAGCCTTATAATTTGGAATGGAGGGAGTACTCACTCCTATCCATAACAATTATAGCTTATCTAAAATAAAGTTTGTACTAATTTAGCACAAAATAAGGGATATTTATTTTAAAACAGAGGGAGTAGATGAAGATCGTTTATTTGGTATATAGGATGCGGACTATCAAAGAATATCTTGGAATCTTAGCCCGTGTGTTTGCATTTGCATTAGACCAACTTTAACAGCCGCTGGAAACCGCCGCGCGCTAAAAAATGCTATGCAGCGCGTGCAATCTAGTTTTAGCGCGCGGTGTTTCTCCTCCGGTGGACGTGCTAAAATTGTTCAAAATAGCGTCCCACCAGGCGCGCTAAAATGCAGCGCGCGGACACCGGCGCAAACAACTTTTCACAACCCATACTACATCAACAAGATCAAACAAACCAAAATAAATAGAACCAAATTGGCTCTCAACAATCACCAAAATTCTTGTTTCACACAACCAAGTTTAAAATAAAATTAGGACATAATTCAAATGCAAATGATAATTTCACACAACCAAGTCCAATGCAAATTTGATTTGAACACACATGTTGACACATCATTTGTCAACCTTGTCATAGTCATAGCTATTGCCACTTCCATCATTTTGTGCTTCTTCTCCTTGGGAGTCTTGGACGATGGTATTGGTGTTGTTGGCATGCGATAAATCTCCATAGCCATCAACATTGATAGAACATGATGGATTCACCAAGGAGGCCATGCCATAACCATCAACATTGATAAAAGGTGATGGATTTACCAAGGAGGCCATGAATCTCCCGGTGGTGCTCCCATGCTTCCGAGCCCCATGCCATCCATGCCACCATAGCCTCCAAAAGCCCCCGGTGTTGCTCCCATGACTCCAAATGCACCCGGTGGTGCTTCCATGCCTACAAATGCACCCGGTGGTGCTCTCATGCCTCCATAGCCTCTATAGCCACCCATGCCTTCAAATGCATTCATTACTTCACTTTGGGCCTTCAAGTAGTTTTCCATCATTCGTGTTTTGAACAACACTTCATCACGAGCAAGGTTTATGTACTCTGTTTGCCTTTCATTCATGTTGGACGTGTCAATGGTAAAGAGGCTCCTCTCTTCCTCCAATAGGCGCGCTTGCTTGGCAGCGGCCACCTTCTTCTCCTCCAAAGCCAACTTCCTCTCCTCTACGGCCGAAATCCTCTCCTTCAAAGCCACCCTCCGCGCCTCGGCCTTGGCCTCCATAGTCCTTGCCAACTTTTTATCTTCGTTGTACTCCAACCTTGTATTGGTCATCCTATTCATAGCTTTTTCTATGTCGTCATCACCAGCCTTCTTCTCCTTCATCAAATCCTTGGCGGCCTTCCTTCCAAGCACGAGCCTCTTTGTGAATGCAACCGAGTGAGGAGTGGAGCTTCTCTTCTTGTTTTCATCACTTGATGCATCATCATCTATGATTGTGGCGGCTTCGGTGGCATATTCATCCCTAAGTTGTGCACATCTAACCCATCACGGTTTCTCCAATTCTCCTCATTCCCTAGCTCGTCATAGCAATGGTGGAGCACAAATGACTTGTCAAGAACCTTCCTCCCCTTGTTGTCTTTCCTCCCTTGATCCTTGAAGAAATTTTGGGCAATGTTGTTCTACATGGTGAACAAATTTTTGGCAATGAGTCATGGATATCAACAAACATATGCGCGTGAACATGAGATAGAATAACCCATTGAACAACTTACCCTATCATCTGAAGCCGTGCCACTTGGATTGATTTTGTCGACCTCTGCCAAAGCACTGGCCCATTTTTGACAATCGATGTTTATGACCAACCACCGGGATCAAAGAGAACGATCGGTGCGCTCATTGTCGCTTGTGTTGTGTGCATGGAAGTACTCCTTCATCCTTGCCCAATAGGTGCCTCTTGATTGGTCGGTGCCAACCACTGGGTCCATGGCAACCGCCAACCATGCTCGACATAGCAACCTATCCTCCTCGGCGGTGTAGTTGACCGTCCTACCAACCGGCGGCTCAATCAAATCTTAACCTGCTCATCCACCACATACTCTTCTTATTCTTGGCCATTTCCTTCATTTCCTTGCTCAGCGGCGAAAGATGAGTCAACATCCATATTCATGTATGTCATGAATGTCTTATCGTCAACACTATAATGTAAACCATATGCCAACACTAGAACACATGCATCTACCAACGTCGAAAAAATGAGTTTTTTTTACCTTGTTGTCAATTCATTGAGCAGTTAGCGCGCACTCATTTGCGGAGCGGCCACCGGCGGCGATGGCGGCTGGCGGGGAGCTGGCACTGGCCCCTGTGCATGCGCCGCTGCAGGAGGGCGAGCGAGGCGCTGGCGCGAGGCCACCTTCTTGCTCGGTTTTTAGCCACCAGTTGTCGCGACCGCAGACGGGCGCTTGCCGGTGTTGGCCCTTCCTTTCTGCGCGGGCGGCGGCAAAGGTGGGGCGGTGCCAGTCGACGTCGGGCGCGGCGGTAATGAAGTTGAGTTGGCATGCACTGGAGCTCGCGGTGGCGCCAATAGAGGTAGGGTTAGAGTTTGCCGCCGCCAGAACTCTTGTGTCGGCGACGGCTGTGCCGGGGATCGAATATTGCGGTGTGGACAGCTCCATCACTGGAAGGTCGCCGGCGTGCGCGCGGAGGCGAGGTGGGAATCGCGGCACGGGCGTGGGGGAAGTTTCACTCGGCGATTAGGCGTTCGCGCGCGAGCGAGGGAGATAGCGAGTGTTGGCGGCCGAGCACCAAATTTGGGGCGTAAGCGGGGGCAAATTGAGGCACGTTGGATTTTTTTGCAAAGCACAATTATCGCGCGCCTGCTGGAGGAGGAAAAATAGTCACGCGTGCTAAATCGGCGGTTATTTTTAACGCACGGCGTTTTCCAGCGGCTGTTGGAGTTGCTCTTATTACATTCATGCATATCAATTTAGCTTCACGGGGTCATGTTATATTTATTTGCTCAATGTTGTCGTGATCATTATTTGTTTTATAAATGTTTTGCTATTTTTATATGTGTATTGTCGATCTGTATTACACTGTCTTCAGTCCGTGTATGCCTAGTTTACAAACCAAGCCTTCACCTAACATTATCCATATTTGAATCTGCATCCAAGTCGAATCCGCATCTGTCTATCTAATCCATCTTCTAAACTGACAAAAAATGTCACCCCACACGGACCTAGAATGATCTAATCCAACCAAAAAGGGCATTGTCCAGTCTTTGAAACCGATGGTTGCTTGCCGGAACCACTGTCTTAATGTATTTTAATTTTGTAATAAGATATGGAGTAGAATACTCTTTGGAGTATGTTGAATAAGGATTGAGGACGCAAATGGTGTCTTATTAATTACCACAACCAGTTTTCGAAGAAAGTAGTTGTTGTAATAACAACTTTTTCATAGGGAGCTAAGACAATTGTTGTTCATTATCACCATATTTGGGCTTCAAATAGGGAAGTTTCCTTTTTGGTAACTAATGAAATGTGAGAAGAGAAAAGAAAATGGACTCATGCAAATTTGAACCGAAAAGTGTTCGAGAACCTTTATCGACGAGTCCGGTCCAAGGACATGGAGCAAGAGCATGGCCGAAGTAGTCATACATTACACAAGTATAGTTGAAATAGTCATACACATGGATCAATCACATATACGAAAAGTAAAGGGAAAGAAGAAAGTGAAACCCAATCTTTACTATCGATTGGTACGTCTTTTTCCAAACAATCCAGACAGACAACTGATTGCAGACACTATATAGAGGTGATCTGATATAAATCTGTTGTCAGGTTTATACGATATCATAATATATGCCTTGTTTGAAGATTCAGAGAGATATGGATGCTGCAGTTGATCTCTTAGCTTGTTGTCGTCGTAGTCGCGTTGTTGATCTACCGAGGACAAGCGCAATCACATCACGATGACGATGCCAAATTTTGTTAATGCATTTCGGCGAACTCACGTACTCTATGGGGCATGACTATGGGTGCTCCCCTTTCATATGGCATCACCGGCCGCCCTGGCTCCGGCACATGCCGTCGGCTCCTAAGCAACTTCTGCTATTAAGTCGTCATAGGTTACAACTGTGAGACACACCCCACATTATGTAAGAGGCCTAGACTACAAGTGTATGACTTTAATACCACTCAGTATTCTAACCACACTACAACATAAGTCCAAATCTAACCCAACTCAGCACACAATATCTGACACAAACACAACATAACTCAATATAGTAGGAAAGTGGTGTGTGGCGGTGCATTGCATAACTCCTATGTTTCGAGTCGAGTAGTGTGTGATTGTAGTCCAAACCATGTTACTTAATATAAATACACAACACATTTTCAAAAAATAAGAGAAATAATTCAGCTCATGGACTATTGTAGCTACTGAAAGAGCATGTGGGCCCCATATGTGGTTTTGGTAATTAATGATAATCTTTATGGACAAATGTGTGTATTAAGTCGCACTTGTAGGAATTGTCCTTTGGCATTGCTTGGAGCATGTGTTGGCTTCAAGGTCGATGAAATGAGGAGAAGATGTGTTGTGCAAGCTCAAAATGGGCCATCTATAGAAGATCTCATGTTTGATGCTTGTGAAGGGAATATGCCCGAGAGGCAATAATAAAGTGTTTATTATCGTATTCCTTATTTATGATAAATGTTTATTTTGCATGCTATAATTGTATTAATACGGAAATGTTAATACATGTGTGTTTAATAAACAAAAAGGAAGTTCCTAGTTATGCCTCTCTTATAAACTAGCTCGTTGATTAACAAGATGATCAAAGGTTTCCTGATCATGGACATTGGATGCTGTTAATAACGAGGTCACAACATTGTTGGAATGATGTGATAAACATTCATCCAAAGTATAGCATTACGATCAAGGTCATTGTGTTTATATTGCTATAACATCATACAAAGTAATCTTAGTCCTTAGACCATGAGATCATGCCAATCACTAACACCGGAAGAGTATCTTGATAACATCAAACGTCACACCGTAACAGGGTGACTATAAATATGGGTTCAGTGCTACGAAGGTGTTATGTTGAGGCTCATGGATCAAGAGTAGAATTTTTCCATCCCGATGTTCGAGAGATATACTCTGGGCCCTCTCGGTGATATCACATTAGTTAGCTTGCAAGCAAGTGATTTGATCACTAGAATGATATATCACGGGAACAAGAAAAGGTGCATGTCGGTAACGAGATCAAACTAGGTATGGAGATACCGATGATCAAATTTTGGACATGTAATATATCGCGAGACAAAGGGATTGATTTACATGCGTATAAGGTTCACACGATCACAGAAGTCATCGTTGAATATGTGGGAGTCAGTACGAATCTCTAGGTCCCGCTGCTGATTATTGATCGGAGAGGGTTCTCGATCATGTCTATATTATTCGTGAACCATAGGGTGACACACTTAAGGGATACCGACACCATTTGGAGCAAATAATATGCCAGAGAAAGAAAAAGGAAAGCGCAAGAATTTATTTCACTAGACACTGAAACTGTTTCGGTTGAAATTGGTGAAACTGGTTCTGCATGTGAAATTGAATACTAGCAAGGGGTTTTATGTGAATGTTTGTTAATTAAAGTAATTAACAAAATTCTGAATAAATAAATAAAAGAGTTTTATTTAAATGAGAGCTTGCATTACATTTGGTGGAAATTTAATGCATGTGAGTGGATTTTTGAGCGGAGGCTCTTTTATGGAAGTGGAGGCTTTTCATTTTGAGTGGGAGCTCCATCCACATGAATGTGGAAGAGGTGGGGGCAGCCACCATGGCTGGGCACCATGCCCCTTGGGGTGCCCCCCCTCTCCCTATAAAAGGCCCCCCTGTCCTCCTCTCAAAGAACACCTCCTCGCGAAGGATCTCTCTCCCCCTTTAGAATTCCCCCATGGTCTTGGATCAGCGAGATACATGTTCCTGGTGGCTTTTTCTGGGAGGATTTGTTGCTTCCGCTGCTTCTCTGGAGCGAGGGCGCGGAGGTTGTCGGGGTACCCGGACGTGTGTGCGATCACGGATGCACCACTGCTTTGCGGTGCTGGACGTGATGGTGCTAGACCGGCTGGACCAGATGAACTTTATCACGATCTTGAGATCGACAAGCGTTCGACTACATCATCCACGAGTACAACCTCGTTAACGCTATACGGTCTTCGAGGGTATGTATTCTATGGATGCATATCCACCCGTTGCTTGTATCTAGTAGATAGATCTTGGTGCTTTGTTCCCATCGTAGGAAATTTTTTGTTTTCTATGTTGCGAACCCTTCAGTGGTATATATGAGTATGTGGGGGATGATGATCATTTTATTGCTTCTTATTTGTACTTTGGATATTGGTGGCATAGTGGGATGAAGCGGCCCGGACAAACTTTACATGTCCTCGCACATGAGACCTGTTCCATGCTTGACATGCAACTAGTTTTGCATAAGTGGCTAGCAGGTGTCTGTCTCTCCTACTATAGTCAATATCTAATTTGCAACGAGTTGTCAACAATTTGGTTATCCTCGTTGTGATTCATGTTCGTA
Source organism: Avena insularis (assembly GCA_023614405.1). Classification (NCBI taxonomy): domain Eukaryota; kingdom Viridiplantae; phylum Streptophyta; class Magnoliopsida; order Poales; family Poaceae; genus Avena; species Avena insularis. The sequence goes on from CM042687.1 coordinate 37,546,533, forward strand.
GGTAAGAACGGTTCTATCTTCGAAAGCCCTAAGCCACGTAAAACTTGCAATGAATAAATTAGAGGCGTCTAGTTTAGATTGTTGTTGGGCTAGTGTCATGATATGGTGATGTTGTAAGTAGAAGTATAAGTCGATACTCTTACAACACACATAACGTGTAAGTTCCATAGACCTTGGCCTTACACATAGAGGTATGATGGCGATCATACCACGATGCACATGATGGAGATCAAGTGCAAGAACCATATCATTTTACTTATTAACATGTGATGTTTTTTCCATCTTATATTGCTTGTTTGGTATTTTATTAGCATAATAAGATGATCCCTCATTTAGATATCAAGATAAAAATGTGTTCTCCCTTAAGTATGCACTGATTATGTTTTGTCGCTCCAAGACATCACGTGATGATCGGGTGTTCTTGGATCCACGATCATATTTCGGATGTAAGACAGTTACACACGCGAATGCTAAGGTTCTTACTTGGCGAGCCTAGCATGTACAGACATGGCCTCGGAACACGGACAGAAAGGTTAAGCATGAGTCATATGGAAGATATGATGCCCATTTGATGCTCGCCTTTGAAGCTACACCGACTCACGTGATGATCGAACTTGGTGTAGTGGATTTGGTTCATGTAATCACCAAAAAGACACGAGGGGTGTCATTTTTGAGTGGGAGTTTATTTCTAATTTATATTAGTAGAACCCAATTTATCATAAATTAAATCAAAGTGAATTTTCATAATTTGTTGTAGTCATTGGTATATTCGTTCACCACCTTATGCTTAGTTGTAATTGAGATAATATAACTATAGAATTCTGGATATTTACTTTACAAACTGGTATCGTATTGTGTTGAGTGTCAATTTAAAGTTTAAGGTCCTATTGCAAACTTTCAGCAAACTCTGTTTACTCTGTGAAATTTAATAATTGGTATTAAATCGAGAGTAACAAATCCAGTGTTAGTATCTTAAGTATCATGTTTTCCTCCATGATTCTTGATTGTTTTAATATCAAGTTTATCTAGGAGCTGAAAGAATTGTTTCAGAAACCATCATGTGTGGTAGATATAACGATATCTAAAACAATGTTTTGGTTGCAATATGATAGAGTATAATGTATGTTCTCATATTGGATGATAGTTTGCAAAGGTTGGAGATGCTATACATCCTAATCATCCAAAAGGGTTTGGGAAAGTAACGTTATACTCACAATTCGCCTTTATAAGCTACATTAGCTTGATCATGAAAGTTGTCATGATAAGGATGAATAGAAGATGTATGTAAAGTGTTTACTACACTAAAAGATTACTAAAGAATGGATTTTGAAAGAATGTCGATCATTTGATGATGGTGATCTACTTCAAAGTGCAAGTCCGAAGGTATTAGTATTTGAATATACATGCTTTGGACTATGTGTGATGTATATGGCGTCACTGTTGATGTTGATAGATTCTTTTAAAAAGGAAAATGAAATGCTGAAAGAGAATCTATAAAATATATTTGGCAGAAAAGAAAAGACTAGAAATATCCAGTTTAGGTATATAGATGATATACATGTTATGGTTGTATTCTTTGCTTGTTAAACAATGTGGTTCTTGGGTATTGGATACCGAATTGGTTGGTATGAAATTTCATGCGGAACGACGCAATTCATGAACTACGATGGCCTAAGTAACTAACAAAAGAATATGTGATGATGTTCATCGAAAACAAACAAACTGTTGTTTGTATTTCTTGTTGACATCAAAGCTTGCATTCAAGATTTGTTTTAATAATAGTTATTTAAATCAGGTATTATGAGAACAAAGATTGTTCAAATAATTACCGTATTCCATATAAGATGGATGAATAACAAATCTAGTTGGAAAAATCACATCCATAAAACTGATGCTAAAATGTCGCAAGACAAATGATTGAAAGATCACTTACGAAGTCACATCGCCGTTTAAATTATATTGGAAAGAAAACATGAAGAATCTCCATATTCATGGATTTTTGGAGTCTTTGATTTGATCAAGTGACGCTTGTGAGACTTTCCTCGGGATAATTAAAACTTTGTTCAAAGGCCAAAGAAGAACGAATGACTAAATTATTGGAATTTATACATATCGATGTATGTAGTCCATTATGTGTAGTCGTAAGCGATGGATTTCAACTTCATATGCTTTCTCCGGAAATTTGAGTGAATATTCACTTAATGAGAAAGAAGTATGAAATATTTGAAAATGTTCAAAGGCTTTCAAGATGAAGTGGAAAATCATTGTAACAAGAAAATAAATGATTTATGATTTTATCATAAAGGGATTTATTTGATTTGCGAGTGTAACAAGAAAATAAATGATTTATGATTTTATCATAAAGGGATTTATTTGAGTTACAAGTTTAACAAAAACACCTAGATTTGCATCTCCCGGAACACCATAGGAATATGGAGTGTTTGAGATTTGTAATTAAACCTTGTTTGACATGATTGGATCAAAGGTGTTATTTATAAAACTTCCATTATGTTTTAAAATATTAAAGCTTTAGAGATTACCGCTTTTACACTGAAAAGAGCTCCATCTTGATCCGTTGAAATGACACCATGTAAGTTATGGTTTGGGGTAAAACCCAAGTTGTCATTTTTTAAATTTTGGTATGCTAAGCATCGCGGAGTTGGAATCTTCACCGTGATGAAAAAGGAGTTTTCATCTGGAGACAATGAAGATGCTTGCATTTGTAAGAAATTAAGTGGGAGCACTGAGACATATTTCTAATACATTATGTGGAGGACATCTTGTTGATTGGAAATGATGTATCTTTTATTGAAAAAGGTTAAGAATTTCATTTCGATAAAAGACTTAGGAAAAACCCGAATATTTAGCATGAATGTCTACATGGATAGACTTTGATGCTAATATGGTTGTGCGAAACGTACATATATAAGATATTGAAGGGGTTCAATATAGAAACCACGAGAAAAGAATCTTGTCACATGGAAAAGAATTGAATCAAGATTCAAGTGTATCGACACTTGATAGGTGAAACAAGATTCAAGTGCTTTGACACTTGATGAGTGAAATCACAAGAATGTTTTGATCAATCATACCATGATATGTACACATCTAGATATGTCCTATGCTCTAAGTGTTATGAGCATATACCAGGATGAATCATAAAATGATCATTGGACGATAGTAAGGAAATTCTTATGATCTTTTGGAAGAACTAAGAATATATTTGTGTACAGGTGACAAACAATTATAAATAGTTCATTGTAAAGCGTTACATTGATACTAGTTTTGTCACAATACATAAATTAAGATTATCTCAATTTAAACTATGGGTGGCACAATGTAATGGAAATGAGATTCCATGATGGATTTGGATGAATTCCAAAGTTAATACATTGTGACGGATACTACAATAAAAGGCTAAGTATATGACTGCTATAGTAGCAAGAAAGGAGGGCATTTGTGTCAAGTAGTTTGTTATCAAACTAAGGTGTTGTTCGCAATGGGCTAACACTAAAGATATATTGTATGACAATAGTATCAACATGATTTAACCCCAAGGAACTAAAGGTCTGACCAAAAGACCAAATTTATATAATGCCATCTCATTGGAGAATGAGTGATGCGTGAAGACGCAAATACATGCAAATACAAATGGACCAGAAGCGTCAGATCTGTAGATTATGTTAACCACTTGCAATCGTGTATATGGAACACCAGAAAGCTATAGGTGTTCAATACGCAAAGTTTTCTAACTAGATTATTGTCTCTAGTGCAAGTGGGAGACTGAAGGGAATATGCCCGAGAGGCAATAATAAAGTGGTTATTATAGTATTCCTTGTTTATGATAAATGTTTATTTTGCATGCTATAATTGTATTAATATGGAAACATTAATACATGTGTGTTTAATAAACAAAAAGAAAGTTCCTAGTTATGCCTCTCTTATAAACTAGCTCGTTGATTAACAAGATGATCAAAGGTTTCCTGATCATGAACATTGGATGTTGTTAATAACAAGGTCACAACATTGTTGGAAATATGTGATGAACATTCATCTGAAGTATAGAATTACGATCAAGGTCATTGTGTTTATATTGCTACAACATCATACGAAGTAATCTTAGTCCTTAGACCATGAGATCATGTCAATCACTAACACCAGAAGAGTATCTTGATAACATCAAACGTCACACCGTAACAGGGTGACTATAAAGATGGGTTCAGTGCTATGAAGGTGTTATGTTGAGGCTCATGGGTCAAGAGTGGAATTTGTCCATCTCGATGACGGAGATATATACTCTGGTCCCTCTCGGTGATATCACATTAGTTAGCTTGCAAGCAAGTGATTTGATCACTAGAATATTATATCACGGGAACAAGAAAAGAATACATCTCGGTAACTAGATCAAACTAGGTATGGAGATACCGATGATCAAATCTCGTACATGTAATATATCGCGAGACAAAGGGATTGAGTTACATGCGTATAAGGTTCACACGATCACAGAAGTCATCGTTGAATATGTGGGAGTCAGTACGGATCTCTAGGTCCCGATGCTGATTATTGATCGGAGAGGGGTCTCGATCATGTCTACATTATTTGCGAACCATAGGGTGACACACTTAAGGGATACCGACACCATTTGGAGCAAATAATATGCCAGATAAAGAAAAAAGAAAGTGCAGGAATTTATTTCACTAGACACCGAAACTGTTTCGGTTGAAATTGCTGAAACTGGTTCTGCATGTGAAATTGAATACTAGCAAGGGGTTTATGTGAATGTTTGTTAATTAAAGTAATTAACAAAATTCTGAATAAATAAATAAAAGAGTTTTATTTAAATGAGAGCTTGTATTAAATTTGGTGGAAATTTAATGCATATGAGTGGATTTTTGAGTGGAGGCTCTTTTATGGGAGTGGAGGCTTTTCATTTTGAGTGGGAGCTCCACCCACATGAATGTGTAAGAGGTGGGGGCAGCCACCATGGCTGGGCGCCATGCCCCTTGGGGTGAGCCCCCTCTCCCTATAAAAGGCCCCCCTCTCCTCCTCTCAAAGCACACCTCCTCGCGAAGGATCTCTCTCCCCCCTTTAGAATTCCCCCATGGTCTCGGATCAGCGAGATACATGTTCTCGGTGGCTTTTTCTGGAAGGATTTGTTGCTTCCGCTGCTTCGCTGGAGCGAGGGAGCGGAGGTTGTCGGGGTACCCGGACATGTGTGCGATCACTGATGCACCACTGCTTTGCGGTGCTGGACGTGATGGTGCTAGACCGGCTGGACCAGATGGACTTCATCACGATCTTGAGATCGACAAGCGTTTGACTACATCATCTATGAATACAACCTCGTTAACGCTATACGGTCTTCGAGGGTATGTATTCTATGGATGTATATCCACCCGTTGCTTGTATCTAGTAGATAGATCTTGGTGCTTTGTTCCCATCGTAGGAATTTTTTTGTTTTCTATGCTGCAAACCCTTCAGCTTGCCATCCTTGGTGATCATGGATCGATGATGAGGAATCAAGAAAGGTGTCCATATTGAGAAGGAAAAGATTGTACATCAAGATCAAGTGGATTGCTCAAGGCAAAGGTATAATCTTGATAGGTTTTCCCTTTTGCCGGTCTCATGTTGTGTGTGGGAGACCGGGTTTAGGATAGATAACCGTACTATCAAGAGGGGATCTCGAATGAGTAACTCGGTTACATCATTCGAAGAGAACTCAAACCTTTGCATACTTGCATCATCGTATTTGGTTGTTATCTGGTCTTATCCATGTGAGGATATAGAGCTTGTGTAATCTCCATAACAAGATCTTGATCATCAAAATCGGATCTTGTGTTTGTATCTTGTTGTGATTTTGATCTTGGCGGCTTTTCGGTTTCTCACCAAGTGAGGTATCTCACATTATTCTACTTGATAATTTATCACTTGGTGATAACCAATATTTTTAGGTCACTTGGCGGCTTTTCGGTTTGTCACCAACTGAGGTATCCTCTTTCCAACACAATTGGAATTGGGTCGATCAGAGTTACCAATCAAAAGTTATAGCCGTTTGAACATCTGTCGATTTGATTCTAAAAAGAAAAAAAGGAAAAACTGTTTTACTGGGCCGTCCGGTACTACCGGGCCTAGTACCGGACGCTCCTGTTTTGTCCTGCTCGCCGCCCAGCCTTCAGTATCATCCGGAAGGCCTGGCCGGTACTACCGGCCCAGGCCCATGCGACACTACCGCCCCGGGTGGCCGGTAGTATCGGGCCGCTTCCTGGCCTCGCCGCGCACTAGCCCAGCTAGGCTTGCTCCTGCTCGTTGCTTGCTTCTCGCGCGCGTTGCCGCCGCCTCACCCAATCCCCCGCGCGTCCGTGTCGCTGCTTCCGCCTCGCCCATTCCCGCACGAGGCCCCGCGTTGACTTGCGTTGGCCGCTCGTTCCTGCCTCGCATGCGCGTTGGCGCTGGCCTCACGCCGCAGCTCTCGCGCCTCGCTCGCTGTCCACTGCCCATGTTGACCAGCGCATGTGCTGTTCCCTGGCGTTGCTGCTGGGCCGAGGGGTGAGGTCATGCCGGGGATTTTCGGTACTACCGGCCTAGGCCGAAATCTGGCCCCAACAGACGTATTTTCTGGGCCCTCTATAAATAGCAGTTTTCTCTATTTTGTCTAATTGCTTCTTCTTCCTCTATCTAGTCAAGCTTTGTCTATTATTTGCCCTACTCTTTGAGCTTGATTTCTACACACCCCTCCATTAATTCTTGTATATATTTGAGGTGTAGTTAGAGGTGATCTAGATCCACGTTTCGACCTAACCGATTCATCTCTTTGTTAGTGAATCCTTTGGGATCTAGATTTTGGGGGATTTTGTGTTCCTCTTTGATTCCTCCTCTCTTGTTCTACCAATAGCTTTATTAGCTTTTTTGGAACTTGAGATTGAGGGATTGGATCACCTTTGTGGTGTTCTTGCCATTTGCATTCGGTGCATCGGTTTGAGTTCTCCCCGGAGGATTTGGTGAGTGAAAGTTGAGAAGCCTTTTACTCTTGGGTTCTTGGAACCCTAGAAGGTTTTGTGGCCTTGGTGGCGTTTGTTGGGAGCCTCCAATTAAGTTGTGGAGAAGTGCCCCAACCTTGTGAGAGGTTTCGGATTGCCACCGACAAGTGCACCGATAGTGGAAGTGTGGATCGATCTCGTTGGGGTTAGATTCACCGGAGAATAAGGGAGGCCTTTTGTGGCGTAGGTGGTTTGATACCACCCCCTCTCCAAACGATACGTACTCCATGTTGGGAGGAACTCGGTAAAATATCATCGTCCCCGCGTGCCTCGGTTATTTCTATACCCGAGCTCTTACTTATGCACTTTACTTTGTGATAGCCTTCGTGCTTGAAGTATATATCTTGCTATCACATAGTTGTTTGTCTTGCTTAGCATAAGTTGTTGGTGCACATAGGTGAACCCTAGATTGTTCTAGGTTTTGTGCTTAATAAAGTAAATGTTAGTTTTATTCCACCTTTGTTGGGCCACTCTCGGAAAAGTTTTAATCACCTATTCACCCCCCTCTAGGCGACATCTGTATCCTTTCAGTTACCCATGTCTTGACCAAGCTGAACCTCTCTCATATTTTTTCTGTCAGACAACTACTCGGTTATCTTGGCTTAATACTGAGTATACTACAAGCATAAATATTGCGTTGACTGGGTGAAACCGGACCAAACCCGACCATTCTCCAGCGGCTTTGCCGGCCAGAGATGGCGAGGGGGAGGCATCGGAGTAGTTTTAGGTTGTATATCTAGGTGTTTTGGCACTCTTCTAGTAGTTTGGAGTAGAACATGGATCTTTCTTGGCCAAATCTTGTGCTTCTTGTGGTGGTTGCCACTGGTTGCAGAGATCCGGTGGAAGGAGTGGACGGCATGGTTCTCCATCGCTAGAATCTCCATCAATAAGGCCAGGTTCTGCTATCCTCTGTTCTGCTCTGCAACTCTGCTTCCATTACTCCTTCTGGCCGGCCAAGGCGGCGAGGGGAAGGAGTTGGTCAGTGGTGGAGAGATCGGAACTTCGAGGTGGCCTGGGTGCTTTTCCTCTCATGCGCTCATGCGCGGCACTGGGCGACCGTCCTCTCTTCGCTCGGTTATGCCTCCATGGAGGAGGACGACAGAGTGGATGTACAGAGTGAGCCCTTTCCTCATAAAGTGAAACTACTTTCGATGCGGTGGCCACGCCCCCTTGATGACCCACAAGTATAGGGGATCACAGTATTCGAGGGTAGTATAACCCAATTTATTTATTCAACACAAGGGGAGCCAAAGAATACTTATAAGCCTTAACAACTGAGTTGTCAATTCAGCTGCACCTGGAAATAGTCTTGCTCACAGTAGTTTATCAGTAGCAACAGTTTTGTAGTAGCAATAGCAAAGTAACAATAGTAGCAAATAGTAGGATATGAGTGCGGTAGGCATAGGGATGGATGGACGGGTGTTGCATGGATGAGTCTTGATACGTCCGAAACGTATCTACTTTCCCGAATTGATGCTGTTTTCAGCAGAATTACCTTGGTGTCTAGTTTTTGTGCAGAAAATCAACTATCAGGAAAAGTCCCGGAAAATATGCCAAAATCCTATTTCACCAGAAGATCCACGGAGCCAGAGTACGAGACGGAGTGGAGCCCTGGGGGCCCACACCCCCTGCCATGCGGGTGGGCCCAGCCCGAGCCTGGATGGTGCGGCCGCCTCAGGCACCCCCTCGGCCTCCCTCTTCGCCTATAAGAAGCCTCCTGATTTAAAAACCACGGGGGTTCAACATTTTTCCAAAAAGTGTTCCGCTACACCGCCACCACCAGAAGCCACGATTCAGAACCAGAAACTCCATTCTGGCACCCTGCCGAGACGGGGAATTTTGGGAGGATCATCGCCATCGTCATCACCAATGCCTCTCCATCAACCATCATTGTTTCCCTCATCCATGAGTGAGTAATCCCCCACTGTAGGCTATGGGGATGGTAGGTATTGGATGAGTTCTATCATGTAATCGAATAAGATTGTTAGGGCATGGTGCGTAGTATCTCTATTAGTGCTATTTGACTTTGTTGCAACTTGTTGTGCTTAATGCTTATCACTAGGGCCCGAGTGTCATGATCACAGATCTGAGCTTATTATTGAATCATTGTGATAGTATTGTTTATGATCTTATCTGCAAGTTGTGTACACATATCATTGTCCGGATCCAAAGGCCCCGAAGTGACATAAATTGGGACAACCGGAGGGGATAGCTATGGTGTGAGGATCACATGTGTTCATGGAGTGTTAATGCTTTGCTTCGGTGCTCTATTAAAAGGAGCACCTTAATTGCCAGTAGTTCCCTTGAGGCCTCGCTACAACGGGCTGGCAGGACAAAAGATGGTGTGCAAGTTCTCATTTCAAGCACACATGACTATATATGGAGTACATGCCTATGATTGTTTAGTACTTGGATGCTTATTCTTATTTATCTGCAATTGCCCTAGATCTTGAAGTTACATGTTTAGACTCGTCCATGCAACGCCCGTCCATCCATCCCTATGCCTACCGCACTCATATCCTACTATTTGCTACTATTGTTACTATTGCTCCTGTTTTACTGTTGATGTTGCTTTGATATTGCTACTACAAACTGTTGCTACTGATAAACTTCTATGGGCAAGAACTATTTCCAGGTGCAGCTGGATTGACAAGTTGTTAAGGCTTGCAAGTATTCTTTGGCTCCCCTTGTGTCGAATCAATAAATTGGGTAATACTACCCTCGAAGACTGTTGCGATACCCTATACTTGTGGGTCATCAAGGCTATTTTCTGGCGCCGTTGCCGGGGAGCATAGCTTTATTTGTAAGTTCACTTGGATCTACTATTGTTCGTAATACGTCGGAAACGTATCTATAATTTTTGATGCTTCATGCTAGTTTTGTATCTACTTTGCTTTACTTGTCCACACTTTGAGGTGCTTTTTACATTTTTTCTGGTACTAACCTATTAACAAGTTGCAACAGTGCCAGATGCCTGTTTTCTGCTGTTTTTGGTTTCAGAAAAGTTAGTAAAGAAATATTCTCGGAATTGGACGGGACAAAGGACAAAGTCAATTATTTTCCGTGGGGAACAAGAAGTCCAGAGGAGAGCTGGAGGGGACAGACCCACCCCAGGCGCTGGGCAGGTGGGCCCGCGCCTGGCTATGGTTTGGTGGCCTTGGCCGCCTCCCGGTCTCGCCCCTTCGCCTATAATAAGCCCCCGATGCAGAAACCCTGAGTACCCGATCAAAAATCCACGAAACCATCTATAACCGCCGCCACCATCATCCCTAGACCAGGGGGATCTAAAGTTCTTCCCGGCACCCTGCCGGAGGGGAGATCATCTCGGAGGCCTTCTCTCCGGTATGATGCGTGAGTAGTTCATCCTTGGACTATGGGTCCATGTAGTAGCTAGATGGTTGTATCTCCTCCTTTGTGCTTTCATGTATAGATCTTGTGAGCTCCTTTCATGATCAAGATCTAATCTATTTGTAATCATGCATGTTGTGTTTGTGGGGATCCAATGGATATTGAGATTATTATGTTGGTTTGATTGATGGTTTTATCTTTATGATTCTATCATGTCTATGTTGTTTGTGATCTTGCATGATCTCCGTTATTAGTAGCTATCTTGGCCAAGTAGTTGCTAGTGACTCCAAGAGGGGGTATTTATGCTCGATAGTGGGTTCATGCCTCTAGTTTCCAAGGGAAGTGACAATAATCTCTTCGGTTTTAGATGTGTTGTTGCTACTAGGGAGAAAACAACGGTCTCTTGTTCATGGAACATGTGGACTGTTTACCTTACACACTTTGCGTAAAACAGTCGTCTGTTGCTTGCAACTTAATACTAGTGGGGGTTCGAATGATAACCTGAAGGTGGACTTCTAGTCATAGATGCAGTTGGATGGCGGTCTTTGTATATTGTTGTATTTCCCAATCAGCCTCATAGGATCTTTCTAACTAGTAATTGCATTGTTATGCCTTGCTCGGTTCCTGACATTGCCCCTCTGTAATTTGTCTACCCTTCATGCCATGTTGTTTATCTAAGGAGAGCACCTCTAGTGAACTATGGACCCCGGTCCAATCTTTACCATTGATACATCTTCCACTGTTACCTGTTTACTTGCTGCAAACCACCATTATCTTCCACACCATACGTTTAAACCTTTGTTACATCAAACCGGTGAGCTTGACAACCTCACTAATTCGTTGGGGGCAAAGTCTTGAGTTTGTGTTGTGCAGGTCTCCGTGTTGCTTGTAACACCTGTGTGACATTTCCTTCCTCCTACTGGTTTGATAACCTCGGTTTCTTACTGAGGGAAACTTGCTGCTGTGATGCTTCATACCTTGCTCTTGGGGTTTCGAATGAAGCGTCCCACGACAAGTACTGGGCACCATCAAGCTATTTCCTGGCGTCGTTGCCGGGGACCCTAAGGACGTCTTCACAAGGGGAGTCCTCCACTTCCTTTCTCTTTCCTTTGTTTTTAGTTTGCTTAGTTTCTTTTGCTTGGTTTTGTTTGCCTCTTTTGAAAAACTCCAAAAAAAATTTAGTTCCTACTCTAGTTGCTGGTCTGTTGTTGCCTTGCTTGGTCATGCTTTCTATCAATGGATGGTTTCTTTGAAACTAGTTCTTATTGGCAAGGTGGGTTCATGGAAGAACAAAAATATTATTATAAGGAACACCGTTTGTCACAAAAAGGGAAACACTTATGGGAACAAATTGATAAGTTGAATACTATTGCTAGAGACATGTGCTCTACTTATAATGTTACTTATTGCTTTGATAAATCTTGTTGCTGTAGAAGGTATAAACACATCCCTTTTCAATGTGAGTATAATGATAATGTTACCACATCTTCTTATGTTAAAGGAATTTATGACTTTTATGATGTGGAACAAATTGAAGAATTTATTGCTTTCAAGGGTGCACTTGAACTTGCCAGTTTGCTTGAAAATACTGATGATGCACCTTATGAAGATGAGGTTTATGAGATACTTAAATTTTGCTTTGATAATTACAAGGAATAAAATGGCTATATTCTTGAATATTTTAATAGGCGTTTTCCACAAATAGAAGAGACTAATGCCTTGCAGGAGCCTATGGAATAAGAAATTGTTGAGACTGGAAGCTCATTAGATGAAAAAGAGGGGGATAGTGATGAACAAAAGGAGGAAGAATGGATCTACCCATGCCTACCTTCTAATGAGAGTAACTCTTTATCCCTTACATTATTTGATTGTCCCCCATTCTTACCAAAGGAGGATGAATGTTATGTTCCTGTGGATCCTTTTGAAATATCTACTTTGGATAAAACCTGTGGAGGTTTTAATCCCACTATTTTTGATCTTGATAGAAATTATGTGTTTGTAGATCATGAAAAGCATGCTTTATGTGATAGTTATATTGTTGAGTTTATTCATGATGCTATTGAAAATTATTATGAGAGAGGAAAGTATGGTTGTAGAAGTTTTCATGGTACTGAAACACCTCTCTATGTGCTGAAAGTTTTGAAGTTGCTCTTGTTTCATCTTCCTATGCCTTTCACTTTGTTCTTTGTGAATTTATTTTCATACAAGATTCATATGCATAGGAAGTGGGTTAGACTTAAATGTGTTTTGAATTTTATTCTTTATGCTCTCTCTGACTTCAATTCATAATTCTTATGTGAGCATCTTCTCAAGCTATCAAGCCTAACTTAAAGGCGTTAAAGAAAAGTACTTGTTGGGAGATAACCCAAGAGTTTTCTTGAGTCTTGGAAGTTATAGATTCAGTAATGACCTCTCCTTATCCTTTTTGTTTGCTTTTTGTGCCAAGAATGACCTCTGATGAGAGGGAAGTAAGATTTGGGGAGTTGCTGTCCCGAAATAGATTTTGGTCCTCCACCAAAACAATTCGTGAGGAGTCTCTATAACTCGGATTGAGCTGAAAATTTAAGAATAAATCCCCCAGTATGTTAGCTAACTTTCGTTAGTTCAACACTTTTTGATTTTAGCAACATAAGATTTTCGACAAAATCAGTTTCTACCTGCTGGTCTGTTTTGACAGATTTCTACCATTATTTGCATTTGCTTCTTATTGATTCCTTTTTGAGTTCTCTTTAGGTGAATTGAGATTTTTGAAGGAGTTGCTACAGTAGCTTGTGTTTTTAGTGAAAAGACTTGCTGTTCCGAAAGCTTTGCCAGAGGTCTAACATATTTTGAATAAACTAATGTTGCTAATGAAGATTGTGTGACGTTTTGTATGAAGGAAAAATTTCAGGTGTAGAGAGAGAATGATGTAATGAGATGAAAAATGAACAAAAGCTCAAGCTTGGGGATGCCACCATGGTGTCACCCCAAGAAATATCCAAAAGGTACAAGCGTCAAAGCTTGGAGATTCCCAAGGCATCCCCTTCTTCGTCAATAAAAAGCTCAGGTTTGTCTAGACACTTCGTTTTTATTGTTTCATGCAACAGTTGTGTTGTTCTTGGAGCGTCTTATTTTTTGTTTGCTTTGTTTAGTTTGTTTAGTTTTATTAAGTAGTTTGTACCACCGTTCTCCCCTGTGGTGTTTTGCAAATAAGTTTGCTTGGTGTTTGGAAAGGAGTGGTAAGTTCTTGCTTGAAGGGCAATAGGAGATTGCATTGACTGTGATTTAGACTTTAGCATGACATGCTAGGTGTTGTTTTGACATTATGCTTAGTGATTATTTTTGTAGCATGTCTTGTTCCAAACAATTGGGATTGCTTAGTGTGCCTTGAAGAAATTATTCGTTGTTTTAGCATGCAAAAGCATAGTATTGTGGTATTCTCCTTTGATGCTTTGCTTGGGTTGACTTGGCACATGCTCACACCATGTTATGACTATGACAAGTCACCATTAGCCTCTATGATCATTTAGTCCTTGACTTGTAGTACCACTCTTTGCTTTGATTAGTATGCTTTATTGCACTGCATGATTATGGCCATTATGCTCTCTTAGTTGGTTGCTCCCAGTCTTTTGCTAGCCTCCACTTGTATGAGTAAGTTCTACTCATGCTTCCAACTCCCAAGAAACCAAGTTTTTCAAAGTGTCCACTATAAACTCCTATGCATGGTGTGTTAAACCATTCCAAGTATATTCTTGTTTTCAACTATCTTCCAATTAAATACTATTTTGTTATGTGAAAACTTAGTGATTAAAGCCCTCATGAACTTGATGGCACACTTTATATTCTTTGCCCCTAATAAACTTGAACCATTATGACAACTTTGTTGTATATGCTTGCACTTATAAGTTGGAAATAACAGAACCGTGTTGTCACGGGGAACGTTTTCAACATTGCACTTGTACTTTGTACTCATTTGATATCATGTTATTTTGTCTACGGATGTCACCGGTGTGAAATAACAAGGGAAATTGGAAATCCATGGAGTTTGTATCCTGTGTTAGAGAAACGCCTGGGCCGCTAGCCTAAGCCATGCCTAATCATGGTGGAAACTTGCAGCATCACCATAGTGACATCTATGAAGCATTCTTCTTATAAAAAAGAGACACATTGAGAAAAGAGGAAAGAGAGAAAAAGCACCATATTCCCATGGTAAATAAGAAGATTGCTGAGATGCTCATTGTCTGCTTGCCTTGTCATTTTGGTTATGGGAAAGCTCCTGCACCATGTTCAAGGGGTACCCCGTTGGCGGTTCTCGATGATATGCAAATACTTACAGTGACAAGAACTTACCTGGACCCAAAGTTGAGTATGCATGAGGTGTGGCCCTCGTATTCAAGGGACTTGAGATTGCCAACTTATGCTTTGTCAAGCATATACTCCATCTTTTCCACTTTAACCTTAAACACTTCAAGATGCTTATGATAGGAGCAATGAGGGCTAAAAGCTAACAAGTACCATAATTTTTGGAAGCTCTTTTTGAAACTTGTAATCTCTGCTTCCTTTACAAAAAGGCTTTTCTTCCACCACTATTGAGTCTCCACCTTCTACCTTTAGGCACCATTAAGAGAGCATAGTTGTCATTCTGTGTGCAGTGTTCCAAAGCTTATTAATTGATGCATATTGTGTTATTACTTCTTCTTGTGCTACTTGTTTCTAGTCACCCTTGTGAACTCTGCAGGTGTCCTATGCATCTATATTTCTACTCTATGAGGGACAAGCTGATTGCCACTATGCTATGTTTTCTGCATGTGAAACAAAGAAATGTTTTTCAATGCATGTAATTCATGATCTTTGTTTGTAGCTTGTCATGTTGCATGCATAGTTACTATGTCCTATTTTTAGAACTCCATCTTTCATGCACATGTTTGGAGTTCTTTGATCCCAGTTTTCAATGCTTGCAAATGGTTGGATCTTTATTGTGAGGGTGCATGTCACCTCAAAAATTATTCTGTTTATCACTTACCTACTCGAGGACGAGCAGGAGTTAAGCTTGGGGATGTTGATACGTCGGAAACGTATCTATATTTTTTTATGCTTCATGCTTGTTTTGTATCTACTTTGCTTTACTTGTCCACACTTTGAGGTGCTTTTTACATGTTTTCTGGTACTAACCTATTAGCAAGTTGCAACAGTGCCAGATGCTTGTTTTCTGATGTTTTTTGTTTCAGAAAAGTTAGTAAAGAAATATTCTCGAAATTGGACGGGACAAAGGACAAAGTCAATTACTTTCCGTGGGGAACAAGAAGTCCAGAGGAGAGCCGGAGGGGCCAGCCAGGGGGGCCAGACCCACCCCAGGCGCGGGGGCAGGTGGGCCCGCGCCTGGCTAGGGTTTGGTGGCCCTGGCCGCCTCCCAGTCTCGCCCCTTCGCCTATAAGAAGCCCCCGATGCAGAAACCCTGAGTACCCGATCAGAAATCCACGAAACTGTCTATAGCCGCCTCCACCATCATCCCTAGATCGGGGGGTCTGAAGTTCTTCCCGGCACCCTGTCGGAGGGGAGATCATCTCGGAGGCCTTCTCTCTAGTAGGATGCGTGAGTAGTTCCACCTTGGACTATGAGTCCACGTAGTAGCTAGATGGTTGTATCTCCTCCTTTGTGATTTCATGTATAGATCTTGTGAGCTCCGTTCATGATCAAGATCTAATCTATATTTAATCATGCATGCTGTGTTTGCGGGGATCCGACGGATATTGAGATTATTATGTTGGTTTGATTAATGGTTTTATCTTTATGATTCTATCATGTCTGTGTTGTTTGTGATCTTGCATACTCTCCATTTTTAGTAGCTATCTTGGCCAAGTAGTTGCTAGTGACTCCAAGAGGGGGTATTTATGCTCGATAGTGGGTTCATGCCTCTAGTTTCCAAGGGAAGTGACAATAATCTCTTCGGTTGTAGATGTGTTGTTGCTACTAGGGATAAAACAACGGTCTCTTTTTCATGGAACATGTGGACTGTTTACCTTACACACTTTGCTTAAAGCAGTTGTCTGTTGCTTGCAACTTAATACTGGAAGGGGTTCGGATGATAACCTGAAGGTGGACTTCTAGTCATAGATGCAGTTGGATGGCGGTCTATTTATATTGTTGTATTGCCCAATCAGCCACATAGGATCTTTCTAACTAGTAATTGCATTGTTATGCCTTGCTCAGTTCCTGACGTTGCCCCGCTGTAATTTGTCTACCCTTCATTCCATGTTGTTTATCTAAGGAGAGCACCTCTAGTGAACTATGGACCCCGGTCCAATCTTTACCATTGATACATCTTGCATTGTTACATGTTTACTTGCTGCAAACCACCATTATGTTCCACACCATGCGTTTAATCCTTTGTTACAGCAAACCGGTGAGCTTGACAACCTCACTGATTCGTTGGGGAAAAGTCTTGAGTTTGTGTTATGCAGGTCTCCGCGTTGCTTGCAATACCTGTGTGATGTTTACTTCCTCCTACTGGTTTGATAACCTTGGTTTCTTACTGAGGGAAACTTGCTGCTGTGCTGCTTCATACCTTACTCTTGGGGTTTCCAACGGTTCCCATGAAAAGCATCGGGCGCCATCACTTGTCGCATCTGCTCATCATGGGTAAGTCTCGTGATGGAAATTTTCCTATTTTACCATCCACTACAAGAAGAGGTACAATCCTAAACACCTCTGTTGCTCTTGATTCACCGTCTGTTATAAGCAAGCTTGTTACACCACCACCACATACTCATGCTACACACACTGCTACTACTGCTGAATCTGAAACTGCTTTTGATTATCATGATGTTACTTCTACTATGCTTGATGTGAGTTGTTCAATAGGTCCTTTCCTAGATGCTACTATGGCTAGTCTAGGAAATACTGAAACTCCTAGTGAAGACACTGTTACACCCGTTAGCTCACCTGAGTCTAGAGAGAGATATGATATTAATGATGGATACATTGAGTTTACTGATGATTTTATTGAAGAGTGCCAAAACACACATGGTGCTAGTGCTATTAAGAGTCTCCTTGCAAGACGTACCATTATTCCTAAACTATCCTATTATCCTAAGCTTGCCACCTCTCCCATAGATATTAAAGATAAAGATTATGATTTTTCTCTTGATTTATCCTATTTAGACATTGTTGAGAAAGAACCTTTTTGTGGGACTGAAAATGAGAGTGTTGTAGCTCATATGAATGAGCTTTCCACTATGAGTGCTTTATTCTCTGATGATTTTAAGATGCGCAAGTACTTTGTTATAAAGATCTTCCCTTTTCACTAAAAGGAGAAGCTAAGGCCCTGTTTAATAGATTACCTCCTAGTTCCATTGATAGCCCTGATTGTTTGATTGCTTCTTTTTTCCAGAAATATTTTCCTCCCGGTGCTAGACATGCTGCTTTGCAGAGACTTTTTAATTTTCAACAGGGAAAACAAGAGAAATTGCCTGAGTCATGGACAAGGTTCTGTTCCTTGATTCGTGCACATCCTGGATGTCCATTGCCTAAAAATGAGCTTCTTGATATTTATTATAATGGACTAACTAATGATTTTAGGACATACCTAGATAGCTTTGCTGATTGTGTTTTTAGGAAAAGAAATCCTATAGATGCTGAAGAATTAATGGCTAAAATAAGCAAGAATTATGATGATTGGACTTCAAATGAGCTAAATACACCTGAGCCTATTACTCCTGAACTAGTTCCAATACCAACACCAAAGAAGAGGAGAGTTATTGCATTAAATGGTGAAGTGATGAAGGAAGCCAAGAAATGTCTAAAGGAGAAAGGTATCAGAGCTGAAGATGTGAAGAATCCACCTCTTATAGAAGAATTATGTAATCCAATTCCCCACTCATATACTATTGAGGTACACTCTCTCCACTTTGATGAAGGTGATATCCCTTATGGTAAGCCTCATGATCAATGCTTAGAGGAGCTTGACACATTTATTGTTAAACAAGGTAATTTTAATAAACAAGTTCAGAATCATTTGTTGGAAAACTCTAGAGCTATTAAAGAGTTGAAAGACATTGTGGAAAGAACTTCTAATGATATTAAAATGCTTTGTAAACACTTTAAAATAGTTCAAACTCAAACTGATCAACTTGCTAAGATACAAAAGGATATGCTAGTTAATGCCTTAGGAGATAAACATGCTTATGGGATTAGAACTAGGAGTGGTATAGCTACTCAAGATCCTTTATATCCTGAAGGACATCCTAAAAGAATTGAGCAGGATTCTCAACAAGGTGAAAGTAGTGGTAGTCCTCGTAAAAGAAAGAAAAAGAAACATAAAATAGTTGAGGAACCACTTGAACCTGCTATAGATCCTAATAGTATATCTGTCTCTGATGCTAAAACTGAAAGTGGTGATAAAAATTATGCTCCTGATAAGGAGGAAGTTGAGGAAGAACCTGAGGAGCACACTAAGAACACTAGGTACAAAGGAAGATTTTATTGATAAAAAACATGGTAGTGAGAGAGAACCTTGGATGCAGAAACCTATGCCTTTTCCAGGTAAGAAACACAAGTCAAAGGAGGAAGAACACTACAGCAAGTTTTGTGACTGGATGAAACCTTTATTTTGCAAATTCCTTTGACTGATGCTATTAAGTTGCCTCCTTATTCAAAGTATATGAAGGATATTGTCTCTAATAAAAGGAAGATTCCTAATGAGGAGATTTCTACTTTGCTTGCTAATTATTCCTTCAATGGTAAGGTTCCAAAGAAACTTGGTGATCCAGGTATACCAACTATTCCTTGATCTATTGAGAATAATTATGTTAGAACTACTTTATGTGATTTGGGAGCTGGAGTTAGTGTTATGCCTTTTTCTCTCTACAAGAGACTACAGCTAGAAAAGTTGATACCAACTGATATATCTTTGCAAATGGCTGATAAGTCAACTACTATTCCTGTTGGTATATGTGAGGATTTTCCTGTTCAAGAAGCTCATAATTGCTTGGTTTTAACTGATTTTGTTGTGCTTGAGATGCATGAAGATGATAATATGTCTATTATTCTTGGGAGACCTTTTCTTAATACTGCAGGTGCTGTCATCAATTGCAATCAAGAAAAAGTAACTTTTAATATTAATGACAAAGAGCATACTGTATATTTCCCCAAGAAGGTTGCTAAGAGCTATTGCCTAAATTCCATTGAAAATATTGAGAGCATCAAGGTTGCAGAAATATATTGTCCCATTCCACAAGAAAGTTTTGAAATTATTATGATTGGGACTATTGCTATCAAGTTTGAGGTAACATAATCACTTGGTGGAATGCAAAGTTTTGTTTCATATAAGATTGTTTTGGTAACAAGACTTGATCAACCTTGTTAACAAAAGGACTTTAATGAACAAAACAACGCTTTCGCTGTTGTTATACTTGCTCACTTTTAGTTTTCTCCTTCCTAGTCTTTGCTTTTTCTCTTGTTAGCTCTAGTTTTGCTAGTTGTTTACTTGTTAGAGTGTCTTAGAAATTCTATAGTTTGGTTTTTGGTTTGCTTTTGCTTCTTCTAAAAAATCTTTTCTGCGAGAAAATCAATTTTCATACCCTGAAAATTGGCCAAAAATAAAGTTTCCTAAAAAATCCCAGAAAATTCAATATATTTTTTTCCTCGAAAAAAGGGGCAGAGGACACCTGGAGTGGCCCAGGACCCCCCCAGGCCAGCACACCCCTGGGTGGCGCGGCCAGCCCCTAGGTGGCGCCTGGCTAGGGTGTGGCCCACATGTGGCCCTCCAAAGTGCCTCCTCCCACTCATCTTCTTTCTCTCTCCCAAAAAACACCAGAAAACTTTCTCAAGCTTGAGTTATTGCTATTCTTGCTCCCGATTTTCGATCTCCTTGCTCAGCCCATCTTTGCTGCTGATTTTTGGAGGAATTGCTCCTTGGTATGTGCCTCCTCTGCTTGTCCAATTAGATTTGTCATTGGTAGATTGTATCTTGAGTATTTTGCTGCTATAGGTGTCAGGTTGTGTGAGCTTGCATGCTTGTTCTATGCTTAGAGATTCTATTTTGATGCATGTGTAGCCCTCTAACAAATTTCTATAGTAGTTTCTCATCATTTATCAACATGGAAATCACTTGGTTTGATGTTTGTCTAAAAATTTCAGAAAAAGGGGTCATGGACAACCACACCTTTGGTGAAATATTTGAGAGTGATTCACCTAGGAGGGCAAGGCCTTAAAGATCATCCTCACGAGCTAGGCCCTCATACAATGAGGATCTCATTACACCGCGATTTGGTGACGAGGGAGATGAGGGGGATGCGCACCCTTCCACCTTTCCTTGCCCAACCTTTTTGTGGGATGCTAGGATTCTCGATGATTTTCTAACTTTGGTTCGGAGGGTTGGACTAATAAGCTATATGCAGGATGAGAGCGTGCAATATGCTACGCTCACTAAAACCTTTGTGGAGAGCTTCTCTTTTTCTAACAGCCTATTCAAACCAGATGTGTCTTTCAAAATTTATGGCAGACCTTACACCATGACATTGACGAAATTTTGTGAGATCCTGGGTCTTGGTACAACTGGGTCAGTGAAGAAGATTCCAGCTCAATGATGACCCACAAGTATAAGGGATCACAATAGTCTTCGCGGGTAGTATTACCCAATTTATTGATTCGACAGAAGGGGAGCCAAAGAATACTTGCAAGCCTTAACAACTGAGTTGTCAATTCAGCTGCACCTGGAAATAGTTCTTGCTCACAGAAGTTTATCAGTAGCAACAGTTTGTAGTAGCAACAACAAAGCAACAATAGCAGAAAAACAAGAGCAATAGTAATAGTAGCAACAAACTGTAGGATGTGAGTGCGGTAGGCATAGGGATGGATGGACGGGCATTGCATGGACGAGTCTAAACATGTAACTTCAAGATCTAGGGCATTGCAGATAAAAAAGAATAAGCATCCAATTACTAAACAATCATAGGCATGTACTCCAAATATAGTCATGCGTGCTCGTAATGAGAACTTGCACAACATCTTTTGTCCTGCCAGCCCGTGGCAGCGGGGCCTCTAGGGAACTACTGGCAATTAAGGTGCTCCTTTTAATAGAGCACCAGAGCAAAGCATTAACACTCCGTGAACACATATGTTCCTCACACCACAGCCATCCCCTCCGGTTATCCCAATTTTTGTCACTTCGAGGCCTTTGGATCCGGACAATGATATGTGTACACAACTTGCAGATAAGATCACAAACAATACTATCATAATGATTCAATAATAAGTTCAGATCTGAGATCATGGCACTCGGGCCCTAGTGACAAGCATTAAGCACAACAAGTTGAAACAAAGTCAAATAGCACTAATAGAGATACTAGGCACTATGCCCTAACAATCTTATCTGATTACATGATAGAACTCATCCAATCCCTACCATAGACATGACCTACAACAGGGGATTACTCACTCATGGATGATGGAAACATTGATGGTTGATGGAGAGGCGTTCGTGATGACGATAGCGATGATCCTCCCCAAATTCCCTGTCCCGGCAGGGTGCCAGAACGGAGTTTCTGGTTCTGAATCTTGGTTTCTGGTGGTGGAGGTGCAGCGGAACTCTTTCTGAAAAACGACACCCCCCTCGGTTTTTAGGTCAAGGGGTAACTTATAGGCGAAGAGGGAGCCCGAGGGGGTGCCTGGGTGGTCCCCCAGCACGGGCCCACCCACGCCTGTAGGTGTGGGCCCCAGCCTACTCGCCTCGCACTGCTCCGTGGATCTTCTGGTGAAATAGGATTTTTGGCATATTTTCCAGGATTTTTCCTGATAGTTGATTTTCTGCACAAAACTAGACACCAAGGTAATTCTGTTGAAAACAGCGTTAGTCCGTGTTAGTTATATCCAAATCACACAAGTTTAGAGGAGAAACAATAGCAAAAGTGTTCGGGAAAGTAGATACATTTTGGACGTATCACTCAACCCACTGATTTGTTGGAGCTCTACCACGGGATAACTAATGATGATGACCGTAGGGCCCAATGGGGAAAGATAAGAAATATTCAACTCCCAGCTATCAGGTAATTTGCTTACTATCTTGCCACTAGTATTCTTGGTAGGGAGAACACTAGCAATATTTCCAACTATCATTTGGCCTTCCTAGCTACTTCTCTCAACAATGAAACCAGGTACAATTTTGGTTCTCTCATTGCTCGTCGCTTAGCTGCTAAGGGACCCATTTATGGGGGTATTATTGATGCACGTGTTGTTGTTGCCTTGGACCTTGCTGTTGATCCAAATGATACATTTTTGGCTCCTCAGAGGCTTGATCTTGCTACCATGAAAGCGCATCACTTTGTCACTACTAGATCTACCCTTGAGAGCCTGGTTTATAGAATGTTGTTTACTGACGGGGAAGAGAGAGAGAGAGAGAGAGATCCCTCTCCCCTAAACCACTTTGTTCAGTATTTGCCAGGGACCTTTGTCATGCTCCAAGGAGGAGATGGATGAGAAGCTGCGCATTCTTGTCTTCCATGGACACTATCAGGGGGACGCGCCCTCATATGACCCCTATTTGCACTACATAGGGGAGTCCTCGAGATCATACCAGGACGAAGGGGTCTCCTCATCGTATTACGGAGGTGCACCTTCTTGGTCACCATGGAGTTGAGCCCCACTTAGGCCAAAAGCCTAAGCTTGGGGGGAGGTATACTGCCATCACACTCATCTATATATCATGTTTTCTCGGTTCTTTGTATATCCATTGTTTCGCCTTCTTTTTGGTTTTTGTTTCTGCTTTCTCAAAACATAAAAATAGCAAAAATATTTTCGTTGTTTCTCTTGGTTTGTTTCTTTGCTTTTTAGCTTTGGTTTGCCTTAAAGAAAAATCCAAAAATATTTTGCTTTGTTTGGCTTGTTTTAAAATCGAAAACACCAAAAATATTTGTTGTTCTTCTTTGGTTTTGTGAGTTCTTTGCAGGGTTCAGCCGTCCTTCGTGGATTTTGGATTCATGTTATTATTCAAGTCACACAAGTGAAGGGAAATAATGAAGATTAAGACAGCTTGAGGTGTGGTAAGAGGCTGGCAACAAACTCTATTTGTTTTCATTTTTGTACATATACTCATCATTGTGAGCATGCTTAGTCTGTTCATGTAAGGTGTATGTTATTTATGGATGCTTAGTAGTTCTTGCTTTCTTGTGATTAGCTCCAGCTTGCTAATAGTTTGTAGCATGTCATATGAATGTTTGCTTGCATTGTTTTATTCATAACTTGCTATGATATTGTGGTATCCTCCTCTGAACGGTTCATGTGAATCGACTTGGAACATTCTCATGCATGCATATAACTAAACAATAGTCAGTAAGCCTCAATGATTTATTTTGCCTCAGAGTTCTTGCATCATTTTCATGACATAATTAGTCATGTTTTGTTGCAAGCATGATTATGACAGTTATTGCTCTCTCGTTTGTCGCTCCCTCTCTATTGCTAGCCTTCACTTGCACTGAGTATGAGCTCTACTTGTGCATCCAACTCCCCAAAACCAATATTGCCAACAGTGTCCACCATACCTACCTATTAGCATCAATTTCTATTCAGTGCATATTCATTATGCCTTGTTTTCTTCCAAATAAAATGTTGACTGTTTTGAGAAAGTTAGTTAGTAAAGCTCTCACGAACTTGATGGCACACTTTATTTCTTGCACTTAATAAACCTGAACCATTGTGACTGTCCATGAAAGTTATATGCTTGCAAATTATAGGCCGGGAGTCAGCAGAACCGTGTTGTCACGGGGAACGCTTTCAACACTTATGGATACATATCTAGTTGATACCATGCTCTTTTGTTTGCGGATGTCATCGGTGTGAAATAAAAGGGGAGCTTGTAAGTTCGTGGAGTTAGCCTAAGCTAACGTCTGGGCCGCTAGCCTAAGCCATGCCTAATCATGGTGGAAACTTGCAGCACTACCATAATAAGCATCTGTGAAGCATCCTCAATAAAAACCTATGCAAATAGCAAATAAAAAGATCTCTGAGATGCTCATTGTCTGCTTGCCTTGTCATTTTGATTATGGGATAGCTCCTGTATCATGTGCAAGGGGTACTCCGTTGGTGGTTCTCTATGATATGCATGTATTTACAATGACAAGAACTTACAGGTAACTAAAGTTGAGTAGCATGAGGAGCGGCCCTCGTACTCAAGGGACATGGGATTTCCAGTTTATGGTCTGTCAAGCATATAACTCATATTGGACCTCACTTTCACCTTAACCACATAAATATGCCTATGATAGGGGAGATGAGAGCTCAAAGCTAATGAGTACCTTACTTTTAGCATTTGGAAGCCTTTCAAACTTTTCAAAACCTTTTCACTTCCTTGTTGAGTCACCACTTATTCTATGAGCACCTTCTTGAGAGCATAGTTGTCATTCTTGTGTTTGTCTCAAAACTTGGTTAATTATGTCATGACTTTGATGCTTGTATCTCTGATATCTTTACTTCTAGACTTCACTTGAACTTCAGAGGTGCCTTGGCTTTTATATTGTGCTCTACAAACAAAGGCAAGCGAGATACCACTCTATCATACCTTCTTATGAGCATTGCAATGTTACTTATGTTTATGTTTCATGCTACTTACTATTATTGAGTTGGTTTCTCTTCATAGCTTGCAATGAATATTGAGTAGACTTAGTTGCATGCTCCTTATTATGAGTTGTCTAAGTATCTACTCCTATGCTGAGAATATATACATCATATGAAGCAAATGTGTTTGTGAAAGTTCTTTTATCGCACTCAGTTTTCAACTGAATTGCTTGAGGACAAGCAATAAGCTAAGCTTGGGGGGAGTTGATACGTCCAAAACGTATCTACTTTCCCGAACACTTTGCTATTGTTTCTCCTCTAAACTTGTGTGATTTGGATATAACTAACACAGACTGACGCTATTTTCAGCAGAATTACCTTGGTGTCTAGTTTTTGTGCAGAAAATCAACAATCAGGAAAAATCCCGGAAAATATGCCAAAAATCCTATTTCACCAGAAGATCCACGGAGCCAGAGTACGAGACGGAGTGGAGCCCTGGGCCCACACTGCCCAGGCGGGTGGGTCCAGCCACACTGGGTGTGGCCGCCAGCACCTCGGCCTCCCTCTTCGCCTATAAGAAGTCTCCTGACCTAAAAACCACGAGGGTTCGACGTTTTTCCAGAAAGAGTTCCACTGCACCACCACCACCAGAAGCCGCGATTCGGAACCCGAAACTCCGTTCTGGCACCCTGCCGGGACGAGGAATTTGGGGAGTATCATCGCCATCGTCATCACCAATGCCTCTCCATCAACCATCAATGTTTCCCTCATCCATGAGTGAGTAATCCCCCGCTGTAGGCTATGGGGATGGTAGGGATTGGATGAGTTCTATCATGTAATCGAATAAGATTGTTAGGGCATGGTGCGTAGTATCTCTATTAGTGTTATTTGACTTTGTTGCAACTTGTTGTGCTTAATGTTTGTCACTAGGGCCCGAGTTCCATGATCTCAAGTCTGAGCTTATTATTGAATCATTATGATAGTATTGTTTGTGATCTTATCTGCAAGTTGTGTACACATATCATTGTTTGTATCAAAAGGCCCTGAAGTGACAGAAATTGGGACACCCGGAGGGGATGTCTGTGGTGTGAGGATCACATGTGTTCACAGAGTGTTAATGCTTTGCTCCGGTGCTCTATTAAAAGGAGCACCTTAATTGCTAGTAGTTCCCTTGAGGCCCCGCTGCAACTGGATGGCAGAACAAAAGATGTTGTGCAAGTTCTCATTGCAAGCACGCATGACTATATATGGAGCACATGCCTATGATTGTTTAGTACTTGGATGATTATTCTTATTTATATGCAATTGCCCTAGATCTTGAAGTCACATGTTTAGACTCGTCCATGCAACGCCCGTCATCCATCCCTATGCCTACCGCACTCATATCCTACTGTTTGCTACTATTGTTACTATTGCTCCTGTTTTACTACTGATGTTGCTTTGCTATTGCTACTACAAATTGTTGCTACTAAGAAACTTTTGTGAGCAAGAACTATTTCCAGGTGCAGCTGAATTGAAAAATCATTTGTTAAGGCTTGCAAGTATTCTTTGGCTCCCCTTGTGTCGAATCAATAAATTGGGTAATTCTACCCTCGAAGACTGTTGCGATCCCCTATACTTGATTCATATAACTTCAAGATCTAGGGCAATTGCAGATAAATAAGATAAATCATCCAAGTACTAAAAAATCATAGGCATGTGTTCCATATATAATCATACGTGCTCGCAATGAGAACTTGGACAACATGTTTTGTCCTGACAACCCATTGCAGCGGGGCCTCAAGGGAATCTACTGGCAGTTAAGGTACTCCTTTTAATAGAGTTCCGGAGCAAAGCATTAACACTCTATGCACACATGTGATCCTCATATCATAGCCATCCCCTTCAGCTATCCCAATTTCTGTCACTTCGGGGTGTAACATCCCTAAAATCATGTTTTCAAAGCTTGCATATCATTCATGCATGCATATCATTTAGGGATCATTTTCTCACTCATTTCAAGGAAACAGAAGCACTTAGTGCTATTATTTTATGTGAGCAAACATTAATCAAATGCTACTCTCAATTGAGAGTATAAATGTTTTAAACCAAGCTTTGTTTTCTTCCTTGTTGTTTGGTTGAATGTTAGATTTTGGACAAAAATTTACAAAACAAATATGGTTTCAAAACCATCTTCAAAACATATTCAAATCAAGTGCTTTGGCACTGTTTATTTTGATTATTCAAAGGGACCAAGCAAGTACAGAGAGACCACATGGTTTTATGCCCAAAAGTATGAAGGTTACACTTTACAAAAATCCAGAAAAGATTTGAATTCAATTGCTTTTGGATTTGTTTGAAATTGATTCCTGAAAATCAATTTAGAAAAAGAAAAGGAGATAAGAATTGGAAAAGGGTCGGCGCCAGACTTTCAGCCCAGCAACAGACCTAGCCCACTAAGCCCACCCGGGGTTTTTCCCTCCTTCTCTCACGCGGCACAGACTTACCCCGCGCTCGCTGACTGGTGGACCCAAGTGCCACGCGAGCATCGTCTCCAGCCACGCACCCCCACGACCCCGTCGACGCCATCGTTACCTCATCACTGTCGCGATTGATGCAGGCTTAATTGCCGGTGTTTCCTCGCGAGATTCTCGCCCCTGCTCCAGCTATAAGACCCCTTCCCCTCTCCACTCATTTCCCCTCACTCGGCACACCATTTCCGCCACCAGGTTGCGCGCATTCGAGCTCAGAACCCCGCAGCACCGACGACCTCCGGCGACCAATTCCGGTGAGCACCGTCCGCCCCCTGTCTCTGCTTCATGCGAGCATGTTCAACATGTCCTTGCGCGTCTTCTCATTCCTTCCTTTTCCTATGTATCATCCCAGAGCATCGTCACCGTCCACCTCTGGAAACAACCGAAGCTCAACACAACTCCGGCGACCCCTCCTGGTAAATTCCAACTGCCCCCGTCCCTCTTATTGACACTCACGTTTTCGTCAGACTCGGGCGCACCTAACCCAACACTTGTTTTACTCTGGCGCGATCTACAACTCCGGCAACGACGACGAATAGCCGTACCCGACGTCTGCCTCTACTCCGACGAGGAATCCCCACCGTGTCCGTGCGCCCCTTGACAAGCCACTGCCGAGTTGAGCTACAGCATGCCTCTGCGATTCTGGTAAGCCTCTCCGACGACCCCAGCCCCCTATGTAGCCACCGCGACGCCGTAGGCCGAGCGCGCCGCCGCTCACCGTCGCCGCGCGCCGCCAGACTCTGGTCGCTTGATCGCGAACCGTTGGATCTAGATCCAACGCGTTGGATAGAACACTTAACAAAGGGGTAAGGAGAAGATTTGACTGTGCGATTTAAATTATATCTGGCGGTCCACGTTAGCCGATCCGCGCGAATCGGTATCAACCAATCAGAACATGCCGCGTGTCTGTGGGTTAGATTTAAAATCAGAATTTAGTTCTATTAGATGTTTAAACTTGAATAATTCATAACTTTTGATTCCCACGTCCAAATTTGACAAATTTTATATCATTGGAATCAGGAGAGAAAAACCTTTCTGTTTATGCAGTGTGTTTAATGTTTTGCCCCTGTTAAAATGAATGTTTTTGCAGAAACATTTGTAGGCATAATTTGGGTATAGTAATTATTTGAAAAATGTTTTGTTGTTCAAATAAAGTTTATTTGGCATGTTTTAAACTTGTTTATGATTCAGTACTGTGCACTTGTCTTGTTTAGTGTAGAAAATCATCACGTGCCATTTTGCATGCATTCATATATTTTTGCTTGTTTATATCTGGTATGTGATTTGGTGCCAATATTTTATGTGTAGATTTTGGTGCAAATAGTGATTGTGATTGTGAGGATTGTTGCTACTCCCCAAACTACCAAGGCAAGTGGTGCTTCATGATTCCTATGTTTTTAACTATGCATTAGAAATATTTTGCTAGACTTGCATGAATATTTTTGATCTATATGCTATGCTTGGGAAATCCTAGTAGTTGTAGAATTGATAGAAATTTCTAAGTTAAGATACTTATCAATGCCATGCTTAGCCTAGCTAGTAGCAACCAAGGGTATTCATGCTATGAGAAAATATTTCTAAGTCTTTGGACTTGTGTTTTGTTTAATAAAACAACTAAGTGAATGAAACACCTGGGTGGAATGGAAAGAATGATTTGTGTTGAGTGGTTACCAAGGCCCATTTCTATGGTTTACCTTGTGTATCTCACTTGTGGAAAGCCACCCAGGAACAAAGGGATTTGAGATGCCATATGTTAAGAAGCTTCTAGTGCAGCCACCTGGCAATATGGGCTCTGCCTGGACCACATAGGTTGCAATAACTTAGCCATTTGGACAGTTGGTGGTAGTGGGATGATAGGTTGGAATGCGTCCATTTGGTCTAAGGGAAGGCTTCTGAAAGGTCCTGTCATGGTGAAAATCAAGTCTTGTGGGGAAAGTGCACAACCTCTGCAGATGGAAGAATCTAAGTACTTAGCCATGTCCCTGGTATTGTACAACTTGAGCATCAAGACATGGAAGCTATCAAGAATCTCCTCATCCCAATTTCTAAGTAAAAACTTGTGGTTGAACAAGGGTGAAGGAACACCAATTTCTATTGGTGTTTCCTTGGGAAAGTTTTTATCAAAGAAAAACTTAGTGTTTTCAACTAATAGGCAAGACCTAGTTTGAGCAAAGCAAGCCTAAGCTACACTTAGCCAAATGCATATAGTATCTAGTTGCCAATATTATACTAAGGTATCACTTGCCAATACTATTCCAATGTATTGACCCACTGTGGCTGTAACTTGTGATGTTGCAGGTTATTCTGATGGTGATTAGGGGTTATGAGTCTACACTCAACATGCTTGCCTGTGGCACATGAAGATGAAGATTTATTTATCTTATTACATATTTGAACTCTTGTAATAGGCATGTGGCCATGGAGTTTGTAAAAGACTATGTTTGTCTCTAGAATGACTTGTAATAACGACCTTTGTTTCTGTGTACTTCATCTTAAACTGTGGATGCTAGCATTGATCCAGGGACTAGCATTGCAATCACAGGGATCTTTTCCTTTATAAAGGAGGGATCTTACAGATGGTATCAGAGCACTGTGTTGCCTGTAGGATTATGACCCTAGGATTGGAAACCACTAAGGAATTTTTTAAAAAACTTCCACACTTGTCTTTTCTTCTCGTAAACTTTTCTAATCTTCTTTCTCATCTCTATTTGTAGATGAACTCCATCAACGAAGCTGTGAGGAAGGGACCACTCATGACTATGACTTTGGAATGTGAGACAGAATTTCCCAAGGCTCTCAAGGACCTCATGGTTGCCATGGGAATACATGGTGCAGCTGTGTACAAAGGTTTTCCTGTGATGGATGAAGGAGTTGAATACTGGTGGGTGCAACTTCACTTGTATAAAAACAAGGAAGACAACCACAAGGAATCAGGATTCTGCATGGTCACCAACTCAGTGATGCACAACACATTCTTTGATTCAGCAAGGGATGCAGCTTGGAAGGCCATCAAAGATCTAGGTGATAGAATCAAGTGCAGAATGCTCAACACCCAGAATGACCTTAAGGAGGAAAAGAAGCATACCCAAGAGTTGGATGCTACCAACCAAAGTTTAAGGGAGGACATCATAGACTTAGCAATGGAGTCATGTGATCTGGATAGACAGATTGCCTCTAGGGATGCCCTGTTAGCCAACTTGGCAAGTGAGATGGGATTGTAAACGTACTTCGTTAGTTGGACCACCACTCTTATCTTTATATTTTCCCAAAAGTGTTGTTTAAATAAGTTGAACCTTGGATGCTTGTAATGGTTTTATGTATGCGATGACTTGAATGTTTGTATTGTCAAAGATATGCATGTGATGCCTTGTCTTGTGATTCATCTCTATGTATGTTGATTCTAACTTTTTCTATCTTATAAAATAGATGCCTAATGTTACTATCAGCACGGCTGAAGAGTTCAAGGGAACTCGTTTTGGCACTCGTCTTATTGAGCTCACTAGTTTGCTCAATCTTCCACTTCCTACCATCATGATGATTCCCCTCACCAAGTTCGAGAGGAAGGACCTTTGGGGCTTCAAGGTTACTCAGCCAGGACGCCAGACTGAGCCAGCCGCGGAGGCCATCACCTTCAAGCTCATGCATGATGACAAGGAGAGAGGCCTAGAGGTAGTCATGCAAGATTTGCTTGGACGCTTGATAGGGAGACACTCTCGGGAGGTTAGAGGTACTCACATCCACGCCTTCGATAGACGTGACGAGGATGGTGAGGCCATTGACTTCGAGGATACTTCTAGAGAGATAGCAGAGCCGATTCGTCTGTACCTCCAGGACTTAGAGGTTCTTCTTAGGCACCTAGATACTGATAGGAGCAAGATGGGATAGTCAAAGAAATGGAGGCCAAGTTTGAGAGTCAGGATAGAAAGTTCAAGAGTCAAGAGAAGAGAGTCCAAGATAGGAACAAGAGGATTCGAGACATGACTGCAGAACTAGAGGCCAAGGACTTCGAGCTCGAGCATCAGCAAGGTGTGATTGAGAGGCTTCGTGCACAAAAGAGGGCTCTCAAAGCCAAAGTAGAGGCCTTAACCACCAATGTCGAGGAATACAAGACCGCTATGGAGAATGCAGGTCTTACACTTGTTGACGAGGAGGTTGATGCAGAGGAGTAGTGATGACTACTCATTTACCATTTATTTACCATGCTCTTGATTACTGAGTCGCAATGACCATCCAACATGTGGATGGCTTGCTATTTGTGTGTTTACTTTTCAAAAACTTGTTGTCTATGTTGTTGAACTTTTTATGATACATGTTGGTGATTGTTATGTGATGTATTGTGCATGTTAGCATCTATGGGTATCTCATTCTTATCCTTATTGAAAACCACAGATGCCTCCCCGACGTGCCAATCCCAACCCCAACAACAACAACATCACCCCTAAGATGCAGCAGATGATGACAGCTCAGACGCAGCTGATGCAGATGATGACCACGTTCATACAGAACCAGAACAACAACAACAACAACAACACCAGCAGCAACAACAACAACACCAGCAGCAACAACAACAACAACAACAACAACAACAACAACAACAACAGCAGCAGCAGCAACAACAACAACAACAACAACAACAACAACAACAACAACAACAACAACAACAACAACAACAACAACAACAACAACAACAACAATCAGAACAATCCACCGGGTTTTGACGTGCTTACCAGGTTCTTAAGACTGAGGCCAGCAAAGTTCTCAGGAACTACTGATCCCATGGTGGCCAATGACTGGCTACGCTCTATGAACAAGGATTTGGTAACTGTTGGCTGTACTGATGAAGAGAAGGTCAGATTTGCAGCACACTTGTTGGAAGGACCCGCAGCTACATGGTGGGATAACTTCCAGATCACCACTCCCATTGCGGATGTGACATGGGCTATCTTTGAAGATGGATTCTGTACTGCTCACATCTCATCCGAAGTGATGAGTTTGAAGAAGAAGGAATTTCATAACTTCAAGCAGCGCCACCGCAGCATGGCAGAGTATATTGAGGAGTTCAACAATCTGGCGCGTTATGCACCGGATGAAGTTGACACTGATGCTAAGAGGAGAGAGAAGTTTCTCGAAGGATTGAACGATGAACTGAACCTGCAGCTATCTGTGGCCTATGTCCCCACTTACCAGTCTCTTTGTGACAAGGCTGCCATCTTGGAAAGCAAGATGAAACAGGTTGAAAGCAGGAAGAGAAAGCACAACTCTGACAAGCACAGCTCGGGATCGTCTCACAAACGTTCCCATTATGATGACAGTGGGAATTCTGGATCCCACAAGCATGGAAAGTACAACAACCACCACAACCACAATCGTCATCATGACAACAAGCATCACCATAGTGATGACAATGACAGGTAGAAAAGTCACAAGAGTGGATATAAGAGCCACCACAATGGAAGTGGAAGTGGCAGTGGAAGCCAGCCTGTCAAGAAGGATCTTAGTCAGGTTGAATGTTTCAAGTGCAAGAAGAAGGGGCATTATGCAAATGAACGCCCAGAAAAGAAAGTTGAAGGACCCAACAAGCCCAACCCTTTCTAGAAGGGACAAGTGAACCACATCAATGTGGAGGAAATCTATGAGGAACCTGATGCTGTTGCTGGTAAGTTCAAACTCAATTATGTTCCAGCATTTGTTCTCTTTGATACTGGTGCATCTCATTCATTCATATCAAGAGAATTTGTTGAAAGAAATGAACTACCGGTAGAAACTATTGGGTGTCCTATAAAAGTAAGTTCTCCTGGCGGAGAAATGATAGTAAACTCAGGATGTCATGATCTAGTCATAGAGTTTGGGAAGTATAAGTTTCCCGTTAATCTGATAATCCTAAACTCCCAAGGATTGGATGTTATTTTGGGAATGGACTGGATGACTAAGCACAAGGGAGTGATAGATTGTGCCAACCATACTGTCTCACTCACAACTCCAGAAAACAAAAGGATCAGATTCAAGACCAACTTTGAATCGAAAAGGAGTAAGCTAAATTCTCTTAAGGGGGTTAGCATGGACAGTGTGCCTATTGTGAGTGAGTATCCGGATGTGTTTCCGGAAGAATTGCCGGGAATGCCACCAGATAGAGAAGTGGAATTTTTTATCGATTTGCTGCCAGGATCTGGACAAATAGCAAAGAGACCGTACAAGATGTCAGTTGATGAACTGAAAGAACTCAAGAAACAACTTGGAGAACAGTTGCAGAAAGGTTTTATCCAACCAAGTTCCTCATCTTGGGGGGCACCGGTTTTGTTTGTGGAAAAGAAAGATAGGAGTCAAAGGTTATGCATAGATTACCATTCTCTCAATGAGGTGACTATCAAGAACAAATACCCTTTGCCTAGAATCAATGACTTGTTTGATCAGTTAGAAGGAGCTTGTGTGTTCTCAAAGATTGATCTCCGGTCAGGTTATTTCCAGCTCAAGATAAGGGAACAAGACATACCTAAGACAGCTTTCACCACTAGGTATGGATTGTATGAGTATACCGTGATGCCATTTGGTTTGACCAATGCACCACCTTACTTCATGAATATGATGAACAAGGTGTTCATGGAGTTCCTTGATAAGTTTGTTGTCGTTTTCATCGATGACATTTTGATCTACTCCAAGAGCAAGGAAGAGCATGAAGGACATTTGCGTTTGATACTTGAGAAGCTTAGAGAGCATAAGTTGTATGCTAAATTCAGCAAGTGTGAGTTTTGGTTGAACGAAGTTGGATTTCTAGGACACGTTGTGTCAGGAGATGGTGTAGCAGTTGATCCTGCTAAAGTTTCAGCTGTAACTGAATGGGAATCTCCTAAGTCAGTGAAAGAGGTTCGTAGTTTCCTTGGCTTGGCAGGATACTACAGAAGGTTCATTGAGAATTTCTCCAAGATAGCTAAGCCAATGACAGAGTTACTAAAGAAAGACAAGAAATTCGCTTGGTCTGAAGGATGTGAACTCAGTTTCCAAGAATTAAAGAAGAGACTAGTGACAGCACCAGTCTTATGTCTACCAGATTTGGAGAAGGATTTCCAAGTGTATTGTGATGCATCTCATCATGGATTAGGTGCAGTACTTATGCAAGAAGGGAAAGTTGTGGCTTATGCCTCGAGACAACTCAAAACTCATGAGGTAAATTACCCTACTCATGATTTAGAGTTAGCCTCTGTTGTCCATGCACTCAAAACATGGAGACACTATCTTTTGGGAAAGCGATGTGAAGTGTTCACGGATCACAAAAGTTTGAAGTATATCTTCACCCAAAAAGAAATTAAAATGAGACAAAGAAGATGGTTAGAACTCATCAAGGACAATGACTTGAGTTTGCAGTACCACCCTGGTAAAGCAAATGTTGTAGCGGATGCTCTAAGCCGTAAGGTTTTTGTGAATGGCCTTACTAAGGGAGATTTTCCAGATGATCTGTGTGCCCAATTTAGAGATCTAGATTGGAGATTGTGCCTGAGGGACATCTCATGTCTTTGGATGTTCAACCCACTTTGTTGGACAACATCAAAGAAGCCCAAAAGACAGATAAGGAAATTGAAGAGAATAAGGAAAAGATTTGCAAGGGAAAAGCCAAAGGATTCCATGAAGATGAATAGGGTACTTTATGGCATGGAAAACGTATCTGTGTTCCACAAGATCCGGAGCTTCTGAAACTGATTTTACAAGAAGCACACAACTCACCGTATTCCATTCATCCAGGTAACACCAAAATGTATATGGATATGAAAGAAAGATTTTGGTGGAATAATCTCAAGAAGGATATCACCGAACATATTGCTTTGTGTGATGTATGTAGTAGAGTGAAAGCGGAACATTAGAAACCAGCAGGATTGCTACAACCACTACCTATTCCTGATTGGAAGTGGGACAAAATTGGCATGGATTTCATTACCGGATTGCCAAGGACCCGGTCAGGATATGACTCTATTTGGGTAGTAGTGGATCGTCTAACTAAAGTGGCTCATTTTATACCCGTGAAGACAACTTATACAAGTGTTAAGTTAGCCAAAATCTATATGAGTAGGATTGTATGTCTACATGGAGTACCCAAGAGTATTGTGTCTGATAGGGGAACTCAATTCACTTCTCATTTTTGGAGGCAACTACATGAGTCATTGGGAACGAGGTTGGAATTCAGCACTGCATTTCATCCTCAGACTGATGGACAAACAGAAAGGACCAACCAAATTCTTGAAGATATGTTGAGGGCATGTGCCCTAGACTATGGAGCCAGTTGGGATGAAAGTCTACCTTACGCAGAATTCTCTTACAATAACAGCTATCAAGCAGTATTGAGATGGCACCATTCGAGTTTCTCTATGGGAGAAAGTGTACCACCCCATTGCTATGGAATGGTGTGGGAGAAAGAAGTTTGTTCGGACTAGAACTAATCAAAGAGGCTGAAGAGAAAGTCAAGCTAGTTAAGGACAGATTGAAGATAGCACAGTCCCGACAAAAGAGCTACGCAGATCCTAAGCGTAGGAAAGTCACCTATGAAGTGGGTGATAGAGCTTATCTTAGAGTGTCGCCACTTCATGGAGTGAAGAGGTTTGGAGTCAAAGGAAAATTGGCCCCAAGATATGTTGGACCATACAAGATTCTCAGTCGTAAAGGAGAAGTAGCTTATGAGATTGAATTGCTAGAATCATTGTCTGCCGTTCACAATGTGTTTCATGTGAGTCAGTTAAAGAAATGCCATCCAGAAATGGAAGAGACTTCTTTGAAGGATACTATACCTTTGGAAGAGGTCCAATTGGAGAGTGACCTCACCTATGAAGAGAAACCTATCAAGATTCTTGAGACTGCAGAAAGAGTTACTCGGACTAAGACTATCAAATTCTGCAAAGTTCAATGGAACCATCATTCCGAAGAGGAAGCAACATGGGAAAGAGAAGATGATATTCGGAAAGACCACCCTCACCTATTTGCTAGCCAACCCGAATCTCGAGGGCGAGATTCACCGTAAGGGGGTTAGATTTGTAACATCCCTAAAATCATGTTTCCAAAGCTTGCATATCATTCATGCATGCATATCATTTAGGGATCATTTTCTCACTCATTTCAAGGAAACAGAAGCACTTAGTGCTATTATTTTATGTGAGCAAACATTAATCAAATGCTACTCTCAATTGAGAGTATAAATGCTTTAAACCAAGCTTTGTTTGCTTCCTTGTTGTTTGGTTGAATGTTAGAGTTTGGACAAAAATTTACAAAACAAATATGGTTTCAAAACCATCTTCAAAACATATTCAAATCAAGTGCTTTGGCACTGTTTATTTTGATTATTCAAAGGGACCAAGCAATTACAGAGAGACCACATGGTTTTTTGCCCAAAAGTATGAAGGTTACACTTTACAAAAATCCAGAAAAGATTTGAATACAATTGCTTTTGGATTTGTTTGAAATTGATTCCTGAAAATCAATTTAGAAAAAAAAGAGATAAGAATTGGAAAAGGGCCGGCGCCAGACTTTCAGCCCAGCAACAGACCTAGCCCACTAAGCCCACCCGGGGTTTTTCCCTCCTTCTCTCACGCGGCACAGACTTACCCCACGCTCGCTGACTGGTGGACCCAAGTGCCACGTGAGCATCGTCTCCAGCCACGCACCCCCACGACCCTGTCGACGCCGCCATTACCTCATCACTGCCGCGATTGATGCAGGCTTAATTGCCGGCGTTTCCTCTCGATATTCTCGCCCCTTCTCCAGCTATAAGACCCCCTCCCCTCTCCGCTCATTTCACCTCACTCGGCGCACCATTTCCGCCACCAGGCTACGCGCATTCGAGCTCAGAACCCCGTAGCACCGACGACCTCTGGTGAGCACCGTCCGCCCCCTGTCTCTGCTTCATGCGAGCATGTTCAACATGTCCTAGCGCGTATTCTCGTGCCTTCCTTTTCCTCTGTATCATCCCAGAGCGTCGTCACCGTCCACCTCTGGAAACAACCGAAGCTCAGCACAACTCCGGCGACCCCTCCTGGTAAATTCCAACTGCCCCCGTCCCTCTTATTGACACTCGCATTGTCGTCAGACTCGTGTGCACCTAACCCAGCACTTGTTTTACTCTGGCACGATCTACAACTCCGGCAACGACGACGAACAGCCGTACCCGACGTCTGCCTCTACTCCGATGAGGAATCCCCATCGTGTCTGTGCGCCCCTTGACAAGCCACTGCCGAGTTGAGCTACAGCACGCCTCTGCGATTCTGGTAAGCCTCTCCGACGACCCCAACCCCCTCTGTAGCCACCGCGACGCCATAGGCCGAGCGCGCCGCCGCTCACCGTCGCCGCGCGCCGCCAGACTCTGGTCACTTGATCGCAAACCATTGGATCTAGATCCAACGCGTTGGATAGAACACTTAACGAAGGGGTAAGGAGAAGATCTGACCGTGCGATTTAAATTAGATCTGGCGGTCCATGTTAGCCGATCCGCGCGAATCGGTATCAACCAATCAGAACATGCAGCGTGTCTGTGGGTTAGATTTAAAATCAGAATTTAGATCTATTAGATGTTTAAACTTGAATAATTCATAATTTTTGATTCCCACGTCCAAATTTGACAAATTTTATATCATTGAAATCAGGAGAGAAAAACCTTTCTGTTTATGCAATGTGTTTAATGTTTTGCCCCTGTTAAAATGAATGTTTTTGCAGAAACATTTGTAGGCATAATTTGGGTATAGTAATTATTTGAAAAATGTTTTGTTGTTCAAATAAAGTTTATTTGACATGTTTTAAACTTGTTTATGATTCAGTATTGTGCACTTGTCTTGTTTAGTGTAGAAAATCATCACATGGCATTTTGCATGCATTCATATATTTTTGCTTGTTTATATCTGGTATGTGATTTGGTGCCAATATTTTATGTGTAGATTTTGGTGCAAATAGTGATTGTGATTGTGAGGATTGTTGCTACTCCCCAAACTTCCAAGGCAAGTGGTGCTTCATGGTTCCTATGTTTTCAACTATGCATTAGAAATATTTTGCTAGACTTGCATGAATATTTTTGATCTATATGCTATGCTTGGGAAATCCTAGTAGTTGTAGAATTGCTAGAATTTCTAAGTTAAGATACTTATCAATGCCATGCTTAGCCTAGCTAGTAGAAAACAAGGGTGGTTATATATTCATGCTATGAGAAAATATTTCTAAGTCTTTGGACTTGTGTTTTGTTTAATAAAACAACTAAGTGAATGAAACACCTGGGTGGAATGGAAAGAATGGTTTGTGTTGAGTGGTTACCAAGGCCCATTTCTATGGTTTAACTTGTGTATATCACTTGTGGAAAGCCACCCAGGGACAAAGGGATTTGAGATACCATATGTTAAGAAGCTTCTAGTGCAGCCACCTGGCAATATGGGCTCTGCCTGGACCACATAGGTTGCAATAACTTAGCCATTTGGACAGTTGGTGGTAGTGGGATGATAGGTTGGAACGCGTCCATTTGGTCTAAGGGAAGGCTTCTGAAAGGTCATGTCTTGGTGAAAATCAAGTCTTGTGGGGAAAGTGCACAACCTCTGCAGATGGAAGAATCTAAGTACTTAGCCATGTCCCTGGTATTGGACAACTTGAGCATCAAGACATGGAAGCTATCAAGAATCTCCTCATCCAAATTTCTAAGTAAAAACTTGTGGTTGAACAAGGGTGAAGGAACACCAATTTCTATTGGTGTTTCCTTGGGAAAGTTTTTATCAAAGAAAAACTTAGTGTTTTCAACTAATAGGCAAGACCTATTTTGAGCAAAGCAAGCCTAAGCTACACTTAGCCAAATGCATATAGTATCTAGTTGCCAATATTATACTAAGGTATCACTTGCCAATACTATTCCAATGTATTGACCCACTGTGGCTGTAACTTGTGATGTTGCAGGTTATTCTGATGGTGATTAGGGATTATGAGTCTACACTCAACATGCTTGCCTGTGGCACATGAAGATGAAGACTTATTTATATTATTACATATTTGAACTCTTGTACTAGGCATGTGGCCATGGAGTTTGTAAAAGACTATGTTTTTCTCTGGAATGACTTGTAATAACGACCTTTGTTTCTTTGTACTTCATCTTAAACTGTGGATGCTAGCATTGATCCAGGGACTAGCATTGCAATCACAGGGATCTTTTCCTTTATAAAGGAGGGATCTTACACGGGGCCTTTGGTTCCGGACAATGGTATGTGTACACAACTTGCAGATAAGATCACAAACAATACTATCATCATGAATCAATAACATGTTCAGATCTGAGATCATGGCACTTGGGCCCTAGTGACAAGCATTAAGCACAACAAGTTGCAACAAAGTCAAATAGCACAAATAGAGATACTAGGCACCATGCCCTAACAATCTTATTCGATTACATGATAGATCTCATCCAATCCCTACCATCCCCATAGCCTACAGTGGGGGATTACTCACTCATGGATGGGGGAAACATGGATGGTTGATGGAGAGGCGTCGATGATGATGATGATGGCGATGATCTCTTCCAAAACCCCGTCCCGGCAGGGTGCCAAAACGGAGTTTCTGATTTCAAATCGCGATTTTTGGTGGTGGCGGCGCAGCGGAACTCTTTCTGGAAAAATGTCGAACCCCCCCAGAAATTTTAGGTCAGGAGGATTTAAGTAGGCGAAGAGGGAGGCCGAGGGGGTGCCTGAGGTGTCCACACCCCCTCCTGGCGCGGCCAGGCCCAGCCCACGTGGCCAGGGGGTGTGGGCCCCTCGTGGCCCACCTCTACCTCATCTTCTAGCTCCGTGAGTCTTCTAGTAAAATAGGATTTTTGGCATTTTTCCAGGATTTTTCCTGGAAGTTGATTTTCTGCACAAAACTAGACACCAAAGCAATTCTGCTGAAAACAACACCAGTCCGTGTTAGTTGTATCCAAATCACACAAGTTTAGAGGAGAAACAATAGCAAAAGTGTTCGAGAAAGTAGATACGTTTTGGACGTATCAACTCCCCCCAAGCTTAGCTTATTGCTTGTCCTCAAGCAATTCAGTTGAAAACTGAGTGCGATAAAAGAACTTTCACGAACACATTTGCTTCATATGATGTAAATATTCTCAACATATGATCAATGCTTAGACAATTCACAATAAGGAGTATGCAACTAAGTCTACTCAATAGTCATTGCAATCTATGAAGAGATTCCAACACAATAATAATAAGTAGCATGAAACATAAACATAAGCAACATTGCAATGCTCATAAGAAGGTGTGATATAGTGGTATCTCGCTTGCCTTTGATGGTGGCGCAAAACATGAATGCCAAGGCACCTCTGAAGTTCAAATTAAGACTAGAAATAAATATATCAGAGATACAAGCATCAAAGTTATGACATAATTAACCAAGTTTTGAGACAAGCATATCACACTAAGAATGACAACTATGCTCTCAAGAAGGTGCTCATAGAATAAGCGGTGACTCAACAAGGAAGTTAAAAGGTTTTGAAAAGTTTGAAAGGCTTCCAAATGCTGAAAGTATGGTACTCATTAGCTTTGAGCTCTCATTGCCCCTATCATAGGCATCTTTAGATGGTTAAGGTGAAAGTGAGGCAATATGAGTTATATGCTTGACAGGCCATAAAATGGAAATCTCATGTCCCTTGAGTACAAGGGCCGCTCCTCATGCTACTCAAATTTAGTTACCGGTAAGTTCTTGTCATAGTAAATACATGTGTATCATAGAGAACCTCCAACAGGTACCCCTTGCCCCATGATACAGGATCTATCCCATATCAAAATGACAAGGCAAGCAGACAATGAGCATCTCAACGATCTTTTTATTTGCAATTTGCATAGGTTTTTATTGAGGATGCTTCACAGATTGCTCATTATGGTTATGCTGCAAGTTTCCATCATGATTAGGCATGGCTTAGGCTAGCGGCCCAGGCGTTTCTCTAACACATATACATAACTCCATGAACTTACAAGATCCCCTTTTATTTCACACCGATGACATCCGTAAACAAAAGAGCATGATATCAACTAGGTATATAGTTACAGGTGTTGA
Organism: Avena insularis; assembly: GCA_023614405.1. Taxonomy (NCBI): domain Eukaryota; kingdom Viridiplantae; phylum Streptophyta; class Magnoliopsida; order Poales; family Poaceae; genus Avena; species Avena insularis. Next base: position 37,587,997 of record CM042687.1, read on the forward strand.
AAGCGTTCCCCGTGACAACACGGTTCTGCTAACTTCGAGCCTATAATTTGCAAGCATATAATTTTCATGGACATTCACAATGGTTCAGGTTTATTAAGTGCAAGAAATAAAGTGTGCCATCAAGTTTGTGAGAGCTTTACTAACTAACTTTCCCATAACAAGCAAACATTTTATCTGGAAGAAAACAAGGCATATTGAATTTGCACTAAATAGAAAATGATGCTAATAGGTAGATATGGTGGACACTTTGGCAATAATGGTTTTGGGGAGTTGGATGCACAAGTAGAGCTCATAGTCAATGGAAGTGAAGGCTAGCAATAGAGAGGGAGCGACAAACGAGAGAGCAATAACTGTCATAATCATGCTTGCAACAAAACAGAATTAATTATGGCATAAAAGTGATACAAAATCTCTGAGGCAAAATAAATCATCGAGGCTTAACTGACTTTGGGTTCAGTCATATGCATGCGTGAGCATGTGCCAAGACGATCAAATGAAACATTCAAAGGAGGATACCACAATGTCATACCAAGTTATGAATAGAACAATGCAAGCAAACATTCACATGACATGCTACAAACTATTAGCAAGTTGGATCTAATCATAAGAGAGCAAGAACTACTAAGAATATAATAAATACATACACCTTACATGAACAAACTAAGCATGCCCACAATGATGAGTATATGTACAAAACTGAAGACAAATAGAGTTCAGTACCAGCCTCTTACCACACCTCGAGTTGTCGTTAATCATCATTATTGCTCTTCACTTGTGTGGCTTGAATAATAACATGAAACCAAACTCCACTGGGGACCGCTGAACCCTGCAACAAACTTCACAAAACCAAAGAAGAACAACAAATATTTTTGATGTTTTAGATTTTTTTAAAGCAATCACACGAAGCAAAAACAAACAAAGCAAAATATTTTTGGATTTTTTTCTTAAGGCAAACCAAAGCTAAAAAACAAAGAAACAAACCAAGAGAAACAACAAAAATATTTTTGGTCTTTTTGAGTTTTGGGAAGGCAGAAACAAAACCAAAAAGAAAGCGAAACATGGATATACAAATTACTAACAAAACATGGTATGTAGATGAGTGTGATTTCGGTATACCTCCCCCCAAGCTTAGGCTTTTGGCCTAAGTGGGGCTCAATAGCGTGGGTAGTAACCCCAAGCTAGTGGGTCATCATAGGGATGATTATAATCAGGCCCTCGCGATGAAGAAGAAGCGCTCCAATCATAGGAGGGTTGCTGGTATGAAGACTCTCTCATGTTGGAGGGCTGAACCGAATCATCTTCGGCATCCTATCCAACATTCTCCTGTTGTTGGGAGAGCTCAGCCACGTATGTGTCAAGTTATTCCTCCATGAGTGACCATCTTTGCCTGTTATCAAAGTTAAACAAAGCAGGTGCAAACAAAGATGCTACTTTCTCAAACCTACCCGCTCTCCAACCATGCTTGACAAAGGTTATTTCATAAGGTAGCTCACTTAAAGTATCCCAACAAGAAACAAACTTAAAGTTGAACCATGGAAGTGAGATCAAGTCTCTCTATGGGGAACTAAAAATCTGAATGATGAGGCTCTAAACCATGAAAAGCTAGCAAACGAGATGCAATGAGACCTCCACAAATTCCGCCTTTCTCAAGGTTAGTGGCAAGACGGAAAGCTATCAAAGCACCCAAGTTATAAGTTCTATCCCTATTCAAAGCAGCTGAGATAAAAGATAGATCATAAGAAGATAATTTTCTAGCAGTCCTCCTAGCAAGAACATACTTGGCAATGAAATAGGCAAAATATCTAATGGATGGGAAATGAATATTCCGAATTTTACCACTTTCCTTTGAGAAGTCGCAACCTTGGCAAATTTCAGCATATAAATCCATGAGTGGCTTAGGCCTCTCTCTAATCTTCTCACAAGAACCCCACCATGGCACTCTGATAGATGCACAAAAATCAACAAAAGGAAGGTCGACAGCTATATTGTAAATTTTGTAGTGGACCATGGGATTAGACAAGGACCAACTCAACCAAAATTCCTACACCACAGACATGGTTAGCTTAACATATTGGTATGGTTCTTCTCCAACGAATTTCTCCAACCCTGCATTAGAAATCATAGTTTGGAAATCCTGAAAGATCCCCGCAGCTCGCATAAATTCAGGGCATGGATATATGGAAGGGAAAACTTCCTCCTCTCGATGGAATTTCATTGGCTCAATTACCATCAATTCATGTTGACTCAGTTGGTATGCACTTATCTTCTTTTTTGAAATTTTTAGACAAACATCAAACCAAGTGATTTCCAAGTTGATAAATGATGAGGAACTACTATATTAACTTGCTAGAGGGCTAAAGATGCATCAAAATGAAATCTCTAAGCATAGAACAAGCATGCAAGCTCACACAACCTGTCACCTATAGTAGCAAAATACTCAAGATACAATACACCAATCGAAAATCTAATTGGACAAGCAGAGGAGGCACATACCGGAGAGCAATCCCTCCAAAAATTAGCAGCAAAGATGGGATGAGCAAGGAGATCGAAAATCGGGAGCAAGAACAGCAGGAACTCGAGCTTGAGAAAGTTTTCCTGTGTTTTTCGGGAGAGAGAAAGAAGTGGCTGGAAGGAGACAAATAGGAGTGCCATAGGTGGGTCCCACCTAGGGCAGGCGCGCCCTGGGGCCGGCCACGCCACCAGGGGGTGTGCTGGCCTAGTGGGTCCCCCTGGGTCAATCCAGGTGCCCCTCTACCCCTTTTTCGAGGAAAATTTTAATATGAATTTTCTGGAATTTTTCGGGAAACTTTATTTTTGTCCAATTTCCACGTTATGAAAATTGATTTTCTCGCAGAAAAAGATTTTTTTGAAACACACAAAAGCAAACCAAAACCAGAACTACAGAAGTTCTAAGACACTCTAAAAAGCAAACAACTAGCAAAACTGAGACTAACAAGACGAAGAGCAAAGACCGAAAAGGAGAAAAATAAAAATGAGCAAGTATAACCATTATGAAAGCATTGTTTTGTCCATTAAAATCTCTTTGTTAACAAGGTTGATCAAGTCTTGTTACCAAATCAATCTTATATGAAACAAAAATTTGCATTTTACAAAATGATTATGTTACCTCAATCTTGATAGCAATAGTCCCAAACATAATAGTTTTAAAACTTTCTTGTGGAATGGTACAATATATTTCTCCAACTTTGATGCTCTCAATATTTCAATGGAATTCAGGCCACAGCTCTTATCAATCTTCTTTGGGAAATAGACAGTATGCTCTTTGTCATTAATATTAAAAGTTACTTTTCCTACAATTGATGACAGCACCTGTATTATTAAGAAAAGGTCTCCCAAGAATAATAGACATATTATCATCTTCAGGCATCTCAAGCACAACAAAATCAGTTAAAACCAAGCAATTATGAGCCACTTGAACAGGAACATCCTTACATATACCAACAGGAACATTAATAGACTTATCAGCCATTTGCAAATATATATATCAGTTGGTATCAATTTTTCTAGTTGAAGTCTCTTGTAGAGAGAAAAAGGCATAACACTAACTCCAGCTCCCAAATCACACAAAGCAGTTCTAACATAATTATTTTTAATAGAGCAAGGAATAGTTGGAATACATGGATCACCAAGTTTCTTTGGAACCTTACCATTGAAGGAATAATTAGCAAGCAAAGTAGAAATTTCCTCATTAGGAATCTTCCTTTTATTAGAGACAATATCCTTCATATACTTTGAATAAGGAGGCAACTTAATAGCATCAGTCAAAGGAATTTGCAAAAATAAAGGTTTCATCCACTCACAAAACTTGTTATAGTGTTCTTCCTCCTTTGACTTGTGTTTCTTATTAGGAAAAGGCATTGGTTTCTGCACCCAAGGTTCTCTTTCACTACCATGTTTATTAGCAATAAAATCTTCCTTAGTGTAGTTAGTGTTCTTAGTGTGCCTCTCAGGTTCTTCTTCCATTTCTTTCTTATCAGGAGCATCATTGTTATCATTACCACTTTCAGTTTCAGCATCAGAGACAGATATACTATTAGGATCTATAGCAGGTTCAGAAGGTTCCTCAATTGTTTTATGTTTCTTTTTTCTTTCTCTTAGAAGAAGTACCTCTATTTTCAACTTGTTGAGAATCCTGCTCAATTATTTTAGGATTTCCCTTAGGATATAAGGGATCCTGAGTGGTAGAACCACTCCTAGTACTAATTTCATAATCATGTTTATCTCTAAAGGCATTAACTAGCATATCTTTTTGTAATTTAGCAAGTTGATCAATTTGAATTTGAACCATTTGGAAGTGTTTAACAAGCATTTTATCATCATTAGCAGTTATTTCCACAATATCTTTCAACTCATTAATATCTCTAGAGTTTTCCAATAAATGATTCTGAACTTGTTTATTAAAATTACCTTGTTTAACAATAAAAATTTCAAGTTCCTCTAAGCATTGATCAGGAGGTTTACCATAAGGAATATCACCTTCATCAAAGTGTTGGAGAGAGTGTAACTCAATAGTGGATGAGTGGGAAATTGGCTTACATAATTCTTCTATAGGAGGTAAATTCTTCACATCTTCAGATCTAATACCTTTCTCCTTAAGACATTTCTTAGCTTCTTCCATCACTTCATCATTTAATTCAATCACTCCCCTCTTCCTTGGTGTTGGTGTTGGAGTTGGTTCAAGCAAAATTGGTTCAGGTGTAGTAGGCTCAGGTGTAATTGGCTTAGTTGAAGTCCAATCATTATAATTCTTGCTTATATTAGCCATTAATTCTTCAGCTTCTGCAGGAGTTCTTTTCCTGGAAACACAATCAGCAAAACTATCCAGGTATGTCCTAGAATCATCAGTTATTCCATTATAATAGATATCAAGCAACTCATTTTTAGGTAATGGACATATAGGATGTGCATGAATCAAGGCATATAACCTTGTCCATGACTCGGGCAATTTATCTTCTTCTCTTCGCTTAAAATTAAAAAGTTTCTGCAAAGCAGCATGTCTAGCACTAGGAGGGAAATATTTCTAAAAGAAAGTAGCAATCAAGCAATCAGGGCTATCAATGGATCCAGGAGGTAAACTTTTAAACCAAGCTTTAGCTTCTCCTTTTAGTGAAAAAAGGAAGATTTTAGTAAGAAAGTACTTGCGCATCTTAATATCATCAGAGAATAAGGAACTCATAGTGGAAAGCTCATTCATATGTGCCACGGCCTTTTCATCCTCGGTCCCACAAAAAGGTTCTTTCTCAACAATATTAATATAAGATAAATCAAAATAGAAATCATAATCTTTATCTTTAATGTCTATGGGAGAAGTACCAAACTTAGCATCAGGAGACAATTTAGGTATAATAGTACGTCTCTCAAGGAGACTCCTAATAGCACTAGCACCACGTGTGTTTTGGTACTCTTCAATAAATTCATCAGTCATTTCAATGTAACCATCATTAATATCATATCTCTCTCTAGACTCAGGTGAGCTAATAGGTGTAATAGTGTCTTCACTAGGAGTTTCAGTGTTTCCCAAAATAGTTCTAGCAATAATAGCATCTAGGAAAGGACCTAATGAACCACTCGCATCAAGTACAGTAGAAGTAACATCATGAGCATCAGAAGCAATTTCAGATTCAGTAGTAGTAGCAGTGTGTGTAGCATGTGTATGTGGTGGTGTGATGACCCACAAGTATAGGGGGTGTATCGCAGTACTTTCGATAAATAGTGTCGATCCCAACGAGGAGCAGAAGGTGCTGAACAGTGGTATGGAGCAGGAAATCCCTATGAATACTTAGCAAACGGATTTTTAGTGGTTTTCTGACAAGGCAACAAAACAAAGAGCAAGTAATAGAAGTAACGAATAAACGGAGCAAGTGGCCCAATCCTTTCTTAGCAAAGGACAAGCCGGTGGAAATACTTATAAGGACCAAACGTTCTCGAGGACACATGGGAATTCTGTCAAGTGCTTTCGCTTCAAATAACTGAGTACTCTTCTTTGGTGTTTTTAAGTGTTGTGTGGGTGAACTTGTGCTAACATACTGCCCTTCCTAGGACTAATACATACTTGTGATTAAACCCCCTGCAAACATCCGTAACTATAGGAAAGTAATTAAGATATAAAGCTAACCACAGCCTTAAACTCTAAGATCGTACACTCCCTTGTGCAAAGGTGTCCTAACGGGGGTTTAGGTTTCTGTCACTTCGGCAACCCCGCGATTAGTATCCAAATACACAATGCATTCCCCTAGGCCCATAAATGATGAAGTATCATGTAGTCGACGTTCACATGACACCACTAGAAGAATAGAACCACAACTTAAATACTAAACCATTGAATAATATCTCAACACAAATCCACTACTAACAACATGACTTCTCCCATGTCCTCAAGAACTAAACGAACTACTCACGAGACCCCCCTTCGCTCCTCCTTCTGGCTTCCTTCATCCTCAGGTAAAATAATATGTTTCCATATTTTTCTGGTATTTTTTTGATCTTCGCGAAATTGCACTGAAACGCCTTCTTTTCCATCAGAATCCAGACTTCGGCAGTCCATCCTCCAGGAATCATGCAACATACATAAACAGATGAAAAGTCATAAGTAATACCTCATAATAAGACAAATATCAATGAATAGAGGTGAATTATGATTTAGAATGGTGATGCAACTTGGGCGTATCAACTCCCCCAAGCTTAGACTTCCCTTGTCCCCAAGCGAATACTGAGCTCAGTAAACATGTCCACAGGTTTATGGAGTGAAGTGTCGATAAAAGAATACGAACAAGAAGCATCACACTTACCATTGCACAACTCATAGAAGAAAACAACTCACCGTTATATAACTTAGATTGCAACCAAGTACAGCAGTCACAATAGAGATGCATAAAGATAAATCATAATTGGATTTAGCAAACTTGTTCTAGGTCAGAGAACACCTGGCAAACAGTTTCACAAAAGCTTTTTGTAGAAGTTTCAAAACAGGAGCACTCTTTGCTCAAAAAGGTTTTTAACAAGTGAAGGCTTTCAAAGTAATACTCAATAGATGAGAGTTTTGTGCAAACAAGTAAGATGAAGAACATGATTGAATAAATCACCATATGAATGCTTGAAACACAACAACTCAAAATCTTGCTGGAGATAGAGAGGAAGTAGGTTTACTGACTCAAACTGGTAGTGGGAGAAAGGTCCCTTCTTAGAGCGTACCAGGGATTACAAGTCATAAAGAGCTTCCAAGAGATTATGGTACTTACTAGCTTTGAGCCCTCATTGCCCCTATCATAAGCATCTTGAGATGATTAAGGTTAAAGTGAACAAAGGTGGAGTATATGCTTGATGAAATATAAGTTGGCAATCTCATGTCCCTTGAATATGAGGGCCACTCCTCATGCATACTCAACTTTGGGTCTAGGTAAGTTCTTGTCATTGTAAGTATTTGCATATCTTTGAGAACCGCCAATGGGGTACCCCTTGCACATGGTACAGGAGCTTTCCTATAACCAAAATGACAAGGCAAGCAGACAATAAGCATCTCAGTAATCTTTTTATTTGCCATATGCATAGATTTTTATTGAGGATGCTTCATAGATGACTCACTATGGTGATGCTGCAAGTTTCCACCATGATTAAGCATGGATTAGGCTAGCGGCCTAGGCGTTTCTCTAACACAGAATACAAACTCCACGGACTTACAAGTTCCCTCTTTATTTCACATCGTTGACATCCATAGACAAAAGAGCATGATATCAACTGTGTACAAAGTACAAGTGCAATGTTGAAAATGTTCCCCATGATAGCACGGTTCTGCTAATTCCAACGTATAGATGCAAGCATATACAACTTTGATGTCCACAATGGTTCAAGTTTATTAGGGGCAAGTAAATAAAGCATGCCATCAAGTTCGTGAGAGCTTTACTAACTAGTTTTCACATAACAAAATACCTTTTAATTCGAAAGGTAGATGAAGCTTCAGAATTTTCTTGGAATAGCAATAGCTACTAGGTAGATATGGTGGACACAAGTGGCAAAAGGTTTTTTTGTTCAAAGGGTTTTGGAAACATGAGAAGTATTCCTTCTCAAAACAGGTTTTTATCTAGCAAGGCTGGGTAGCAAGCAAAAGAGTTGAAAGAAACAAGCAAACATACAAGTAATAAAGCCAAATATGCAATCTTTCTTGAAGACATAAAAGGATCTTAAATAAAGAATACTAAGCTTATGAGCCAATAAGAAAGAAAACAAATGATACAAAATACCTATAAGCTTTTTTTCTTTCGTTTTCTCTTTCATAGTAATGCTACTGACCAAAACTCGGTTTGCCAAAACCAATTTAGATCCACTTGATGATCCCAAAGTGGTGCCAATACTGATCAACAAGATCCGTCATATAATAGAGATTGCAAACTAAAATAAGAAGTGCAAAAAGTAAAAGATGAGACTTCTCATTAATATTCAAATAAAGGCACTAAAACCAAGGGATACAAAGATAATCAACTAAAGGAGAGATACTTCCACATGCAAAACAAACTATCAGATAACCTGTCTACCTAAGATGCGAATCCACTAAAAAGGTAAAAGATAAAAGATAATGATGGTGATACCGCGGCACTCCCCCAAGCTTGGTGGTGGTATTTCCTTGTCATCATCAAACTTCCAAGGCAATGGTTCCCCATCCAAAAAGGATGTCCTTGTTTCCGCAATCCAGAAACTAGCAGCAGAGCTTATGCGATCAAATCTAGCCTCATACTCATAGTTTTGGTTCTGTATGTCATAGAGTTGTGCTTGCAATTGGTTGGTGGTCTGACGGAGTGAAAATATCTCTTCTCAGAGCTCTGAAACTTCTCCCTCGTGCTTGGTGATGAGTTCTGAACTTATCTTGTGAATAACATCCACTTCGCGTTCTGCCATCTTCTTGTATTTGAGAACTTCTTGTTCCAATGCTTCCATCCTGTCTTCCAGGTTTCCTTCCCCTTTAGGGCCTTGAATTTCTTTCATCTGTTGTCGTGGGAATGACCACGGCAGACGCTGCAATTGGCAGCGAGTAGTAGAACAAAGGGCAAGGGCGGCCATCCATCTGCGGTGCGAGATGAGGGCGGAGACACAGGGTTTTGCCCAGGTTCAGCCCCCCGGAGGGTAAAGACCTACTCCTGCTAGATTGTATTATGATGGAAGTACAAAGGGGCGAGCTCGACGGCTAGGCGGCGAGTTGCTTGGGTGGATGATGGAACGTATCCTCTACACGCCCTGTAGGGAGGTTTATATAGACTCGCCCCCCTAGGGTTTACATATCTCAACCGAATCAGTTAAGGCCTTGGCACCCGTTTAACCTAATCCGACTGGGCTTATCTATTCTCACGGGCCTTGACTTCGATCGCTTGGATCCACGCCAGCCTTGATCCGATCGCAATCCTGAGCCCACTCGCCGCGATTCTGGGCGATCGAAGCATCTTCTGGTATACCCCGGTAGGCATATCCCCATCAGTAGTCCCCGAGGCCGTCGTCGATTGGGCGCAGGTGTTCGTCGGCAGTCGGAGTATACGGGTTCAATGCGGACACCCAGTCAAATCGGTGGCGGGCTCCTGAATAAAGGAAAACACTAATTACTCTGGTCGCAATGACAGTGGTTAATCGGGTCGCAGCTCGGCGAACGGGTCGGCGAAATATCTAGCCACTATTGTAGTGACTGGGTCGGCGAGTCGAATGGACGAAGTTGGACCATCAGACGCAGTCAAAACTAGTCGTTGGGGCATTCCAACGGTAACTTTGGCGTAATCACCTCGTGGTAACGGCTCCCTGATTTGGCGGGTAACAACCGCTATATAAAGGAAATGGTAGGCGATCGGGGAACCATTCCTTCGTCATCTCCTCCGATTCCGCCCATCTATGTTTTCCTCCGCATCGCGATCCAACCTATCCAAAATCCCCCGACCTCCACAAACCTTTCCGCCAATGGCCCCCTACACCGAACCATGGAGCAGGTCCAAGTGCACAAGAGCGCTACTGGCATCCTTCGAGGAGGCCAGCATCCTGCGCGCTGGCAGGTGGCGCATCCCCGCGGCCGGAGAGGTGACTCCGGACCCGCGCGAGGGAGAATTTGTTTGCTTCACCAGCCATCTGGAACGGGGGCTGGGGTTTCCCACGTCTCTCTTCTTGGCAACCTGCGCGTTCTCGAATCAGCCGTCGAACACAGGCCCCTGACATCGAGCAGCTCGCCATTTTCGTGGCGTTACTGAGTGCTACACAGGCTGCAGGCCCTACTTCCCCCTATGGCAAGATCTATTCCACGGGAGGATCAGTCGCAAAGAAGCAGGCGGCCCAATGCTTGCTGCGGGTGGCCTGACGTTTCAGTTGAAGTCGAAGGCCTCCTTCTTTGATCTGATGCTACCCGCCAAGGCGGCGAGCGAGTGGAAGAAGTCCTGGTTTTACGTCATCGAGGCGACTCCAGACGGCGAGGTGGCGATCCCAAGGTACTCCGCCGACCGGCCCGAACCGCGCCGACTCCAAGTCGGCAAGCTCCCAACAGACCAGCGGATGGTCGTGGATGAGATGCTTCAAACCATCCGCGGCCTAAAGAAGAAGGGTCTTCAGACCATCAATTTGTACAACTGTTGGCTTGGGCGGCGAATCGTTCCCCTGGCCCGCCGTGACCATTACATGTACGAGTACACGGGCCGGGAAGACTTGACGAAATCCTGCCTCGCCGAGTGGAAACTCGAGGACTACGTCCCGGCGTTGAAGAAGATCACCCAGGCAGTGTACCTGGACGCGAAGGCTGGGGTCGCCCCCTACACCGCGAAGCATCCAGCCCCGACGGTAAGTCACTTTCTACCAGTCGCAGTTGATGCTGTCGCGGTTATATTGATATTGTCTCATGCCTACTGCAGTTATTTCAAGTGGTGGAAGGGTGGATTCCGCCCGCGGATGACGAGAACTCGAGCTCGTCCGTCCAGGACGGGGGCGAATCGCCTCCTGCCAAGGGTGGCGTCGAGAGCGACAGGAGCGATGACGATGACGAGTCCGAGGAAGAGGCCGCCCCACTGGTTCGCAAAACTCGCGGGCAGCGTCAGCGTGAACTCGAGGCGAGTAGAAGCCTTGAACGCCATGACGATGATGACGAAGAGCTTCCCGAGCACACCTCGCGTCGCGAGGCCACTCCGTCGAAAAAGAAGAAGAGGAAGGAAGTGAAGGCCCCTCCGAAGAGGAAGACGAAGCCGGCAAAACAGGCATCTCCGCCTCGTTCGGCGAGTAGTTTCGACGCCACCTGCCTGGCCAGGGATGAAGCGCCGCAGACGACGGCAGCACCGGATGCCACTGCCGCCCTAAGTGAGGCACCTCTGGCCTCGCTTCCCCCCCATTCGCCCCAGTCTCTAGGTTTGGGGCTGCTCAAGCCGCGGCAGCTTCGCCTCCCAGGAGAGCTCCTGCCGAAATCGTTTTGGAGGCTCCTATCGCGGCCTCGTCAACGAAGAGGCCATCCGTGTCTTGGGCGCATGATGTTCTAGAGATGGGCCTCTGTCGGAAACTGGGCCCCGAACTAGAGAAGCCGGCTAGCATCCGCACGGGGCTGCGGTTCATACCAGTCGCCAAGTGAGTTTTGTGCACCTGCCTTGCTTTTCGTTGTACTCGGACCACTTTGCTCATGTAATCAATTTGCAGGAGTGGAGTTAAAAAGATAGGCCACCCGTCTGTGGCCAAAGTGCCGCCAGTCGTCGCCGAGGAGGCACCCTCTCGGAAGAGGAAGGTTGATGAGGTCGCTGCCCCCACAGACAGTGCCAAGAAGGCCAAGGGCGACGATGTCGTCACGGTGTCTGACGACACAACGATTGCTCCGAGTGATCCTGCGACGGAGGCGGCCTTGACGATCAAGGAGGGTGCTTCCTCGCCTGGGGTGGCCGAGCCGGCCTCTTTTGATGTCGGCGCATCCATTGCGACCTTCCCCCGCTTCATGGCCAGAGCGGCTATGGCGAGTGGTACCACGCCATCGAGCCGCGTACCTGGGGTCACCGAAACGGAGATCGAGCAGCGTCACGGGCACACTCCGGCTCTTATCGCATCCTTGGACGCGCTACATCTCCATGGCATGCTTGGCGCAGCCATCCAGGTATGTCCAGTCCCCGAGGATCGGGCCACTGAATTGCAGTGGTTAGATTCTTTTGGTGTTTTGTTTTATTTCGTGCAGTCCCGAGTGTGCAATCGCTGAATTTCAGCGGGTGGGCACTTAGTATTTTGATCTCCGGTTCGAGTGTCCGATCGCTGAATTTCAGTGGGTGGGCACTTAGATTTTGATCTCCGGTCCCAGTGTCGATCGCTGAATTTCCACGGGTGGGCACTTAGGATTTTTGATCTCCAGTCCCCGAGTGTCCAGTCACTGAATTTCAGCGGGTGGGCACTTAGGATTCCGTTGTTGTTAACTGTTTGACTTTTGCACGGGGTTTGCAGCATGAATCAGCCGACTGGCTCGCTGCGAAGTGTCACGCGGAGAAGGAACTTGTTGCCGTCCAAGAGGCAAACAAGGCCCTCGAAGGCTAACTGAAGCGGAGGAGGTCCGCCAGGCCTTGTCGTGAGTGAGCGGCGACGGCTCAATCTGCGTTGAGTTCGGCTGAGAAGCGGATAGCCGACCTTGAGCGCGAGATTAAGGAAGCGAAGGAGGAGGCGAGTTCGGCGGATGGGCGAGCCAAGGCTGCTGTTACGGCCGCCGCTGAAGAGCGTAAGGTCTCTGACGCCCTCGTTGCTGGGCTACAAGACGACTACTCCTCTCTTCAAAGCTTCATCACGGGTCTCTGTCGTCCTTTGATTGGTAAGTGTGCCTGCCTCTGCCTGTAGTAGCTGCATTGCGTGATCTTTGTTGTACTCACTGCCACCCTCTTTCCATAGGTCGGATTATCGACAGCTCGGAAGAGGCGATCGTCTGACAGCGGCAGTGTGTGGCCACTCTGGTCGACTCGGCCACGTTGTCCGCGGCTTGCATTCGGGCGTATCTTCAGGAGATGTCGCCCACGGAAGTGATTCTCCGCGACCTCGTCGAAGTGTGGCGGTATCTGGAGAAGGCGCCGTCAGTCGTCGAGTTCATGACGCGGTCGGCATTCTGGCGCGGGGCGGCGATGGCGCTTAGCCTTGGGCTCGCCCGCTTCCCGGAGGATTTCGATCTAGAAGACGTGACGAGTGGCTACCCATCGTCGACGGGCTCGGTGGAGATTGCTGAGGTGCTGAAGCTGACGGACCGTGCCGCGGTATACTCTGATCGTGTCTGGGCGATGGGCGACCTCCTTCCTTATCAGGAGATGATCGTCGCGCCCAACGACCCCGAGCCGCCGCACCGAGACTTCAAGATCGAGCAGCCCTTCCGTGCGGCGATGGCGGGTGAGCTGACGATGTACCCATCGAACCCGTACACTCCCTTCATTCGCAACCGCAAGGGTGGCGGCGAGTCAACATCGAAGCCTGCAGAATAAAACATTGTGCCCTGGGGCGTTAGTAGCAGTTCGGCCATTGGGCGCAACTTGTATTTTGTAACAACTTTGGTCTGCTATAATGGGATTTCGCGTTATTTTTGTGAATTGTCTTGCGATTGTGATTGATGATTGAACGAGTCCCCGAGCGCGTCCGCCCTTTTTATGGGGTTTACCTCGTTTCTTATGTGTTTGTGGTTTTGAGCGTTTTGTTATTGAGGTCGACTCGCCCGAGCTTGGAAAGACGATGAGGCGACTCCATGAGTGCTCTTTACTTCACCTTTTCCCTTCTTGTGACGAGATCAGGTGGCGAGTCCCGGCGTGGTACTTGGTTGTTCTAGTCGCGGCTCTAGGGTGGGTGAGGTAGCGTCGAGAAGCGCATCACTCCTGCCTGGCCCGTCGGGTCAGTCGCATGGCGAGTCCTGGGCACGCTCTCATACTTGGCGTTTTCCCTATCCGCTCGAGCTTAACTGGTCGTCAGTCCCAGAGCGTGGCATTTGGCCGTTCGAGTCGCTGTGTCGAGGATGCGGAGGATCGTGGTCGCTGTGAGGAGCGAGGGCAGTTATCTTGGCTCGTTAAGCCAGTCGAGCTAGGCGACTCCAATGGGGCTCCGGGTAGGCGTTTTTCGTGGACGTGGCGAGTCCTGGGGTGACCCAGTGCCCTCGTAACGCACTACTTGGCTGTGCCGGTCGCTGTACCAGAGGTTGACTTCTGCAGTTAGCTTGGCGCTGTTATTACGAGTGTGAGTGGCACAAGACACGGAGAGTAGACGCAATTTGCGGTAACCGATATATTTTATTTCATAGCTAGTGGAGGGTACATGTATGGAATTCTAGGAGTAGAACTTCCGTAGGAGGTTTACATTCCACGGTCACTTGACGTCGAGTTTCCCGTCTCCGCGGACGTCGGTGAGGTAGTAGGCGTCGTTGCCGAGTGCTCGCCCGATGGCGAATGGTCCCTCCCACGGGGGGGAGAGCTTGTGCATGCCCTTCTTGTCCTGGATGAGGCGTAGCACCAGGTCGCCTTCCTGGAAGGTGCGAGTTTTCACCCGCCGGCTATGGTAGCGGTGGAGTCCTTGCTGGTAGATGGCAGTGCGGGAGCGAGCTAGGTCGCGTGGCTCGTCGAGTTGATCGACTCCATCCTGACGTGCGAGTTCGTTCGCAGCCTCCATGTAGTGGACGACCCTTGGCGAGTCGTGCTCTAGGTCGGTGGGCATGACTGCCTCGGCGCCATACACCATGAAGAAGGGGGTGAACCCTGTCGTCCTGTTGACCGAGGTGCGGATACCCCAGATGATAGAGGGTAGCTCCTCGACCCAGCACCCGGTGGTGCGCTCGAGTGGTACTTGGAGCCGCGGCTTCAGGCCGTGGAGGATGCTCTGGTTGGCCCGTTCCGCCTGGCCGTTGGACTCCGGGTGGGCGACTGACGCGAGGTCGAGTCGGATGTGATGTTCCTCACAGAACTCAGCCATGGCTCCTTTGGCGAAGTTGGTGTCGTTGTCCATGATGATGCTGTTTGGGAACCCGTAGCGATATATGAGCTCGCGTAGGAATTTGGTGGCGGTCTTCCCGTCGCATTTCCGGACTGGCTTGGCCTCCACCCACTTTGTGAATTTGTCAACCGCGACCAGGAGGTGGGTGAAGCCGGAGGGGGCCTTTTTGAAAGGGCCTACCATGTCCATACCCCTGGCGAATGGCGGTGATGGGGATTGTCTTGGCGCTGAGCTCGGCATGTGTCTGGTTGGCATGCCGGCACCGGCGCACCGCTGGACAATGTCGACGGCGTCTGCGTGTGCGGTGGGCCAGTAGAAGCCGTGCCACATAGCCTTTGCGACTAGAGAGCGGGCGCCGGCGTGGTGGCCGCAGTCGCCGGAGTGGATGTCGTGAAGGATTTTGCGTCCTTCAGCGGGTTGGACTCAGCGTTGGAACACGCCGGTCACGCTGCGCTTGTGGAGCTCGCCGTCGATGATGACGAAGGATTTGCAGCGTCACGCTATCATCCAGGCGTCTGTTTTGTCTGCCGGCAAGGTGCCTCCCTCCAGGTAGGCGATGTACGGCCTAGTCCAGTCTTTTGGCTCGGCGATGAGTGCGACCAGGGATGCCTTTGGTTGCAGCGGGACTCCGATGTCGATCTCCCTTGGGGGAGAGACGGACGGCTTGGTGATCGTGTCGAGGAAGACGTCGGCGGGTGGTGCGAGTCGAGCCGACCCGATGCGAGAGAGTGCATCGGCCTCCTCGTTCTTCCGCCTGTCAATCCACTCGACGGAGTAGCCTGCGAAGTGTCCGCCCAGCTTGTCCACTGCTTGGCGGTATGCCACCATGGTGGGAGAGACGGCATCGCAGGTGCCAGCGACTTGCCAGCGGCGACGCCGAGTCTCCGTAGCGTGGCGGTTGACATTCATCTCCTTGGCAGCTCGCATGCCATGGAGTAGTGCCTCGTACTCGGCCATGTTGTTGGTGCAGGGGGTGAAGTCGAGGCAGAGGACGTAGCGGAGCTTGTCGCCCTTCGGGGATGTCAATACGATCCCTGCTCCTGTGCCGTCTGCATTCTTGGAGCCATCAGTGCAGGCTCGATGGTGGAGAATGCACGGCTTTTTCTCTTGGGCTTCTTCGGTCGGCGATGAAGTCGCGAGCCTGCGACTTGATCGCTGCGTGGTTCGTACTTGATGTTGTGGGCCGATTTCGGCCCACTTAGCGACTCGCCACGGTCGCCTCACGGTTCGGATGATGTCCTGCAATAGTCTGAGAGCGACCGTGATCGGGTGCTCTGAAGTAGTCGGCGATCGCCGTTGTGCTGAAGACCGCGTATACTAGTTTACGGTATTGCGTAATTGCGGGCGACTTCGGTGAGGACCTCGCTGATATAGTACACCGGTCGTTGTGCAGGCGCTCCTTTCCTTCCTCTGGCGCTCAATGACCATGGCGGGCGGCGCCTTCGGAAGCGCGACGTGAACCAGCATGGGTTCTTTGTCGACGGGGGCGGCAAGTAGCGGTGCTGCGAGTAGCACCTTCTTGAGGTCGCGGAGCGCGTCGTCCGCCTCCTTGTCCCACTGGAAGGTGGGGTTCTTGCTCATCAGGCGGTACAGGGGGATGAAGCGACTGAGAGCCGCGACTCGCCCGGCCAGCTTCTGGACATCGCGCAGGCACTCGGGTTTGCTGAGTCGGGAGATCGTGTCGATCTTGGTGGGATTCGCCTCGATCCCATGCTTGGAGAAGACATAGCCCAGTAGTTGCCCTGCTGGTACACCGAAGGTGCATTTGCCTGGGTTTAGCTTTATCTTGTATTTCCGCAGGTTGGCAAATGTTTCCGCCAGATCGGCGAGTAGGTCGCCCTGGCGAGCGAACTTCACTACCACATCGTCGATGTAGACGTGGATATTGCGGCCAATTTGGCTCGCAAGGCATTCCTGCATGCACCGCTGGTAGGTCGCCCCGGTGTTCTTGAGGCCGAAGGTCATGGCGGTGTAGCAGAAGGCTCCGAATGGCGTGATGAACGTCGTATTTTCCTCGTCCTCGACAGCCATTTTGATCTGGTTGTACCCAGAGTAGGCGTCGAGGAAACACAGCGACTTCGAACCCGCGGTGGAATCGATTATTTGGTCGATCCGCGGGAGGACGAATTGCTCCTTGACGGTATTTGTTTAAGTTTGTGTAGTCGATACACATCCTCCAGGTCCCATTTTCTTCTCGACTAGGACTGGGTTTGCCAGCCACTTGGAGTATTTTATTGGCGGATGAAGCTGCGTGAGTAGGCGCTGCACCTCCTTAGCGATGGCTCGTGGCGCTCTTCATTGAAGACACCTGGCCCTTGACGGTCGCACTTTGGGGTCGGTGTTGAGTTTGTGCTCAGCGAGTTCCCTAGGGAAACCAGGCATGTTAGAGGGCTTCCATGCGAAGATGTCCCTGTTCTCACGGAGGAAATCGATGAGCGCGCCTTCCTATGTTGGGCTCATGCCCGTCCCAATCGTCACCGTCTGGCTGGAGTCGCCTGGGACCAGCTCGACATTGCGGGTGTGCGTCGTTGCCTTGAAGGCTGAGGTGTTGACGCCCTCCGAATTGGGCTTCTTGAGTATGGTGGGGTCGTCGTTGTTGACCCCGCTCGCGTACTTGGCGAGCTCGTCGGCGTGGTTAGCCTCTGCCGCGATGATGGCGTCGGCGAGTTTGGCTCCTTTGGCCTCGCACTCGGCGGCCATGTCGGGGTCGCCGTTGATGGTGATGATGTTGTGCGGCCCGGGGAGCTTCATCGCGTTGTACGCGTAGTGGGGAGCTGCCATGAACTTGGCGAACGCCTGGCGCCCTAGGATGCAGTGGTAGGGGCTGTCGAAGGGTACCAGCTCAAAGACAATCCGCTCGGTGCGGAAGTTTGCTGGTGCCAAAGGTGACTGGCAGCGTGACCTTGCCGATCGGGTACGCCTTCCGACCGGGGACGATGTCGTGGAATGTGGTGTAGGTCGTCTCGACCATCGACTGCGGGAGCCGCAGTCGCCTGAAGGTGTCCAGGTATAGGATGTTGATGGAGCTGCCGCCGTCCATCAATGTCTTGGGGAGCGATAGTCTCCACCTTGAAGCGACCAGGGCGACTCGGCCTGGGTACTCGATGCGTGGCGAGTCGTCCTGGCGGCTCCAGGTGATGGGCTGCTCCGACCAGTTGAGGAACTGGGGAACGTCCACCTGGGCCACCGTGTTGACGGCGCGGGCGATGACCTTCTTCTCACGCTTCGTGTTGAAGCCTGTGAAGGTGTGGAGCGAGCCGGCCACACTGCCGAATTTTCCGCCGTTTGGCGGGTTGTTGTCGGGGTCCTCCCGCGCTCGCCGTGCCTTCTCGATCTCCTTGAGAGAGTGGCAGTCGGCGGTCGTGTGCGTGGCGGGCTTCCCTTCCCTGCTGTGAAACGCACAAGGTTGGTTAAGGAGGGCCGCGGGGTCGAACCTTGGTTTTGCCTTGTAGTTGCCACCGTCGCGGCGTTGCCCCCCGTCGCGGCGAAAGCTCTTGGGCTCGTGCTGCGCGTGCCCAACATTGGCGACAAAGTCGACTCGCCCGTCACTGCGGCGCTTGCCGGTGAGGCGAGTGTTGCTGCAGCGTAGGTCGGACCATCGTCCGTTGTCGTTGCCGTTTGTGCGGCGTTGACCACCCGACTCGTCGTCGGTTTCTTGATTTGGGTCTTCCTCCGCGTACCTTTTGGCGATCTCAAGGAGGTCCGGTATGTTGTCGAGTGTGCGGTATGCTCGTTTGAGCTTGGCGACCAAGGGCTCGTAGCGGCACGAGGTCTTGAAGCAGTGGATCGCGGTGTCCGGGTGGATACCGGCCGCGTTGTACCATAGTTCTTGCCACCGTTGGACCCAGCTTCGGGTCGACTCGCGGGGTCCCTGGACGCATCGCTCCAGGTCCTCGATGGTGGTGGCGCGGGTGTAGGAACCCTCGAAGTGCCTGACGAAGGCGTCGCGCATCTCTTCCTAGGAATCAATGCTATCCGGGGGGAGAGTGTTGATCCACTGGCTGCACGCTCCCTCCATCATCAGGGGGAGGTAGCGGGTGGCTAGCAGGTCGGTGTGGCCAGCGATCCCCATCGCCATGAGGTAGGTGTCCAGCCACACGGAAGGGTCGTACGAAGGGTCATACTTCTCTATTTCCTTCGGCGCTTTGAAGTTCGACGGGTATTTTTCGCCTCGGATCATCGGTCCGAAGCACCGGGGCCCGAGTCGGCTTAGCGACCCCATCGGCTCGTCGTCGCGGCGATTGGTTAGGGTGTGTCGCAGGTCGTCGGGCTAGCGTGCGCGCCAGCTTTGGTTGTTGATGATGTGGGTGCGGGCGTCGACGGGCTGACCGTTGTAGGCGACGAAGTTGGTCGCTGGCCTGGGGTCGTTGGTGGAGAGTGCCGCGTTCGCGGGTCGGTGTTGGAGCTGCAGTGGTTCGGGTGGCGGGCAGTTAAGGGTGTTTGCCGCCAATGGATGGCCGCTTGAGGCTGCTTTGCTGCCCGACGAACACGAGTACATCCGACCCTGTGAGTCGACGCCTGTGTTTTGTTGCTCGACCGCCTTTGCGAGCAGGGCCTTGACGTACTGGATCTGTAGGGCGCCGTCACCGATGGTCGTGATGTTGTCGGCCGCTGCTCGGCCCGCCACGAGGTTGTCCATCGGGATGGAGAACAGTGGTAGGCCATTCGCGTCTCGCTCCCGTGAGGAGACCATGATCCGCGGCTGGTCCCTAGGGGGTGCGCGGTTGGGTGGAGGTGGGGCGCCGTTCGCCGTCGACCCTGGCGGGGGCCGGGCGCTTCCTCCGGGTGGCGCGTTCTCGCAGATCGCGCGCTCGGCCACGCGGGCTAGGTCGTTCTCGTCGTCGAAGTTCAGGGCGCGCCCCTGGACGGTGGGGTTCAAGCGCGACCTGATTTGCTGCTGGTGGTAACGTGACAGCTCCTGCGCCGTCACCTGCTCGAGGCGAAATTTTTCGCGCTCGGCTTGCTCCTTGCGGACTGCCTCCGCCAGCTTCAGGCGGAGTTCCTCGACCTCCGTTGCCGTGGCGTTAGGAGGGATCGGGGTGGAGAAGGGATCCTCCGACGGATCGGTGCCGGTCGCCATGTAGGTCGCGGCGTGGCGACCGGTCCCATCGCGGAGATCGGCGGAGTTTTCCGACCCGGAGTCGAAGTCGAAGATCCCAAGGATGGAGGGATCCTCGAAGTCTCCCATGTTGGAGACACGGTGATGGAGCCAGCGGTGGCGCGATGATGGATCCGGCGAGTGGCGGAGTCGCCGGTCGGCGTCGTCGTTGAGGCAGCGTCTTCCGCCACGCGGTGTTTCGCCCGTCGATGTGGGCCGAGTTGTACTCGGAGGCGAGGCGATGGATCGTGTGGACCTGGCTCTCGGAGAGCCAGTCGCGTGGCGGCGACTCGCGGATGCGAGCCGAGTCCTCCGAGACGATGACATCGGTGAGGCCGACGAAGAGGCTGATCGTGCCGACTGGCAAGATCATGCTGTGCGTGACGAGTCGCGCCGCCGGGACGTAGCTGCTCGGCAAGATCTGGAGCATCTCGTCGATCGCTATCATGCGGCCGGTGGCGACCGACTCATTGATGGGCAGATTAGATCTCGCCGCAGAACACCGGCCAGACCGGCCAGGCCCCACAGTGGGCGCCACTATCATGGGAATGACCACGGCAGACGCTGCAATCGGCAGTGAGTAGTAGAACGAAGGGCAAGGGTGGCCAGCCATCTGTGGTGCGAGATGAGGGCGGAGACACAGGGTTTTACCTAGGTTCAGCCCCCCGGAGGGTAAAGACCTACTCCTGATAGATTGTATTATGATGGAAGTACAAAGGGGCAAGCTCGATG
This sequence comes from Avena insularis, assembly GCA_023614405.1. Classification (NCBI taxonomy): domain Eukaryota; kingdom Viridiplantae; phylum Streptophyta; class Magnoliopsida; order Poales; family Poaceae; genus Avena; species Avena insularis. Next base: position 37,608,767 of record CM042687.1, read on the forward strand.
GCTAGGCGGCGAGTCTCTTGGGTGGATGATGGAACGTATCCTCTACACGCCCTGTAGGGAGGTTTATATAGACTCACCCCCCTAGGGATTACATATCTCAACCGAATCAGTTAAGGCCTCGGCACCCGTTTAACCTAATCCGACTGGGCCTATCTATTCTCCTGGGCCTTCAGCTTCCAGCCGCTTGGATCCACGCCAGGCCTTGATCCAGTCGCCGTCCTGCAGGCCCACTCGCCAGTTCCTGGGCCAGTCGGAAACGTCCTGCTGGGTATACCCCGGTAGGCATATCCCCATCATCTGTACCTTCCCCTCTTTGAGGATCAACTCTTTGGGATGAATCCTCAACTCATACATGTACGGGTTGAGGACATCCGTAGAGGAATCCTCCATGGATGATCCAGAGGAAGACATTGGGGATCCAAATCTGAGAATTTTCCTGACAGAAACAGATCGAAACGAAAACACGACGAGAACACGATACAAGAATCTCGGGGAACCCAGGGGGTTATAAATTACGAAGTTACGATGCATAAGGAAGGTTTTGACACGGAAAGGAAGCAGAGACGAAGTTCGAGGGTGGAAAACCCCCTCTAGGCGCGGCCAGGCTAGGCTCGCGCCTGGGGTGGGTTTGTCCACCCCGGGCTCCATTTACTCTCCAGCTACGTCTCGCAACTTCCCTTATGTATTAAAAACATCAAACATATAAAAATATTGGAGTTTCACAAACCTTCTGTTTTCACCACTTTTACCTATTCAAGGACGAACTCAGTAGTTTCTAATGTTTGGCTTCTGATAAATTCTTCTGGAGTCACCATTCGAATAACATCCACATCTTCATTATAAGAATCTCCAGAAATATAATGTTTTAGTCTTTGACCATTAACCACTTGTGTTGTGTCATCCTTCAGAGAAGAAATTTTGATGGCACCTGAACGGTACACTTCCTTGATAAGAAAAGGTCCTTCCCATTTGGAAAGTAGTTTTCTTGCAAAAAATCTGAGACGAGACCTATACAAAAGAACTTTCTCACCAACATGGAACTCCCTTTTGAGAATTCTCCTATCATGCCATATTTTTACTTTTTCCTTAAAGAGTCTAGCATTTTCGTAGGCTTCCCCTCTCCACTCATCTAGATTACTTAAATCGAGCAGTCTTTTCTCACCAGCAAGTCTAAAATCTCTATTCAACTCTTTCACTGCCCAATAAGCTTTGTGTTCTAATTCTAAAGGCAAGTGACAAGCTTTTCCATAGACCATTTTGTAAGGAGACATCCCCATAGGATTTTTATAAGCAGTTATATAAGCCCACAAAGCGTCATTCAACTTTTTAGCCCAAATTTTCCTAGATCTATTGACAGTCTTCTGCAAGATAGATTTGATTTCCCTATTGGAAAGTTCTACTTGCCCACTAGTTTGGGGTGATAAGCTTAAGCTATTCTGTGGTTTACATCATACTTCGCGAGAGTTTTTCTAAAAAACCCATGAATAAAATGAGAGCCCCTATCAGTCATGAGATATCTAGGCACACCGAACCTAGGAAAAATAACATCTTTGAGCATCTTCAAAGAGGTCTTACCATCAGCACTGCTTGTAGGTATGGCTTCTACCCACTTTGTAACATAATCAACAACAACAAGAATATGAGTATACCCTTTTGAAGGAGGAAAAGGCCCCATAAAGTCAAATCCTCAACAATCAAAAGGTTCAATGACAAGAGAATAATTCATAGGCATTTCATTGCGTCTAGAGATGTTACCTACTCGTTGGCATTCATCACAGGATAAGATAAACTTCCTTGCATCTTTAAAAAGATTAGGCCAATAAAATCCAAATTGTAAAACCTTTTGTGCGGTCCTATCCCCAGCATGATGTCCTCCATAAGCACTGCCATGATATTTTCTCAATATATCTTATTGCTCAAATTCTGGAACACATCTTCGCATAATACCATCTACTCCTTCTTTATATAAGTGTGGGTCATCCCAAAAGTAATGCCTTAAATCATAAAAGAATTTCCTTCTTTGCTGAGTTGTAAAGGTTGGAGGCAAATACTTGGAAACAATAAAGTTAGCATAATCAGCATACCAAGGACTCTCATGTGGACTTACCCTTATTCAAGCTAACTGCTCATTTGGAAAACTATCATTAACAGGCAAAGGGTCAAAAGAAATGTTTTCTAAACGAGATAAATTATCAGCAACAGGATTATCAGCACCTTTCATATCCACAATATGCAGATCAAACTCTTGCAAAAGCAACACCCACCTTATAAGCCTAGGCTTAGCGTCCTTCTTCATCATAAGGTATTTAATAGCTGCATGATCGGTATGAATAGTAACCTTGGAATCAACAATATAAGGTCTAAACTTATCACAAGCAAAGATTACAGCTAAGAACTCCTTTTTAGAAGTATCATAATTCTTTTGAGCAGCATCCAAGGTCTTTCTAGCATAATGAATGACATTTAACTTCTTGTCAACACGTTGTCCCAAGACAGCACCCACAGCAAAATCACTAGCATCACACATAATTTCAAAAGGTAAACTCCAATCAGGTGGTTGGACTATAGGAGCAGTTGTCAAAGCTTTCTTCAGAGTTTCAAAAGCTTCCTTACAATCATCATCAAAAACAAAAGGTACATCTTTTTGAAGAAGATTAGTAAGGGGCTTTGAAATTTTGGAGAAATCTTTAATAAACCTCCTATAGAAACCAGCATGACCAAGGATACTATGAATACCTTTGATATCTCTAGGACAAGGCATCTTCTCAATTGCTTCAATTTTGGCTCTATCAACTTCAATGCCTCTTTCAGAGATCTTATGTCCAAGAACAATTCCTTCATTAACCATGAAATGGCATTTCTCCCAGTTAAGAACAAGGTTGGTTTCTTCACATCTTTGCAAAACTTTATCAAGGTTGTGCAAATAGTTATGAAAAGAAGTTCCATAGACGAAAAAATCGTCCATGAAAACCTCCACAATTTCTTCACAAAAACCATGAAATATAGCATACATACATCTCTGAAAGGTAGCAGGAGCATTACATAAACCAAAAGTCATACGCCTATAAGCATAAGTACCATAAGGACAAGTGAAAGTGGTTTTCTCCTGGTCCTGTGCTTTCACAGCAATTTGAGAAAACCCAGAATAACCATCAAGAAAGCAAAAGTGAGTCTTTTTGGACAGCCTCTCAAGCATTTGATCAATAAAGGGCAAAGGATAATGATCTTTCTTAGTAACTTTATTAATCTTTCTAAAATCAATGCACATTATATACCCAACCACTACTCTTTGGGGTATAAGCTCATTATCCTCATTAGGCACAACAGTTATTCCCCCTTTCTTGGGAACACAATGAACAGGGCCAACCCATTCACTATCAGCAATAGGATAAATAATACCACCATCAAGGAGTTTTAATACCACATTTCTTACCAATTCCTTCATCTTAGGATTTAGACGACGTTGGTGCTCAACAACTGGTTTTGCATCAGGCTCAATATTAATAGCATGTTGACATATAGTAGGAGAAATTCCTTTTAAATCATCAAGAGTATAACCCATAGCTCCTCGGTGCTTCTTCAATACCTCCAATAACCTTTCTTCTTCCTTCCTTGAAAATTTAGAACTAATAATAACAGGATATATCTTCTTATCATCAAGATAAACATATTTAAGATCATCAGGTAAAGGTTTTAATTCGAAAATAGGATCCCCTTTAGGTGGTAGTGTGGTACCCAAATCTTACACAGGTAGATTATGCTTAAGCTGTTCCGGATGATGAAGAAAAACTTCGTCAATCTCATTTCTTTCCTTCATGAAGACATCACTTTCATGGTCTTCCATGAACTGCTGCAAAGCATTGTTAGGAGCAAGAGAAATAGCAGACAGTTGTTCAACCCTGAAATCCTCATCAGGTAATTCATTTTCATAAGGAGTTTTGGCAAACTTAGTCAAAACTTTTTCCTTCCTACAATCTATGATAGCCCCACAAGTATTAAGTAAAGGTCTACCAAAGATAATAGGATAGGTTTTACTAGCTTCTTTACCAAGTACTAGAAAATCAGTAGGATATTTAATCTTACCACAAAGGACCTCCACATCTCTTACAATACCAATGGGGCAAACTTGCTCTCTATTAGCAAGGTGAATAACCACATCAATAGCCTCAAGCTCACAAGGACCAATCTCATGCATAATTTCCCTGTAAAGCTCATAAGGAATAGCACTAGAACTAGCACCAATATCACATAAACCATAATAGCAATGGCTACCAATTTTAACAGAAAGCACAGGAACACTAGCTTTTCTAACTTTCTTAGGATGATAAACAATGTTAGTAGCGTCTTCACAGAAGACAATATGCTCATCCTCTATATTTCTAGTGACAAGATCTTTCACAATAGCTACCACAGGCTCAATATCAATAAGCTCATTGGACCCTACAATTTTCTTTGTACTTTTGCTAACCACAGTAGCCATAATAGAATGCTCCCTCACCTTCGAAGTAAAAGGAGTTTTCTCAATATAAGGTTCAGGAAAAATAGGATCAACAGTACAAACCTCTGTACTAGCAGGAACATGGGTGACAATGTCTTAGCATGGTACGTGTCCCACTCTTTCTTGGGAAGTTCAATATAAGAGGCAAAGGCATTAAAACACTTTGCAAGAACTTGGGGATAAAGGCCAAACTTATTGCAAATATCACGAAAGTTATTAGTTCCCATAAAATATTTAATGCATTCATAATCATATTTTATACCTGACTTTCTTCCTTTGTCATTCTCCCAAGCCTCAGTATTCTCTTAAATACGGTCTAAGAGATCCCATTTAGCTTCTTCCTTCAGACGTGTGAATGATCCAGCACAAGAAGCATCTAGTAAATCTTTATCATGAAGAGAAAGCCTAGCATGAAAGTTATTAAGAATAATATTGTTAGGGAGTTCATGAATAGGACATTTAAGCATTAGTAACTTCAATCTCCCCCAAGCTTGAGCTGTACTCTCTCCATCAAGAGGCCAAAAGTTATATATAAGACTTCTATCCTTATGGATTTCACTGGGAGGATAAAATTTAGAGTAAAAGAGAGATGCCATCTCCTCTCATTCCATGGATTGTCCATTCTTCAGCAGCTTATACCATGCTTCAGCTCTCCCTTTCAAGGATATGGAGAGTAACTTCCTCTTCACCTGTTCAGTTGTGATACCTGCACACTTAAACAACCCGCATAATTCATGGATAAAAACCCAAGTGATCACCAGGATGGACAGTTCCATCCCCAAAATAATAATTATCCATGACACGATTAACAATACTTGTAGGTATCATAAAAGGATCTATCTCAACAGGAGGTGGTTCATATACTACCATAGCACTGGTAGTAGTTTTCCCAAACAGAAAACCAAGTGGGTTATCCATATTGGAAACAAAGTAACAAGCAGTAACAAAAGAAATACTCACAGTAAAAGTATCCTTTACCAGTTCCACTCTTCAATAGCGCTTCACTCCCCGACAACGGCGCCAGAAAATAGTCTTGATGACCCACAAGTATAGGGGGTGTATCGCAGTACTTTCGATAAATAGGAGTGTCGATCCCAACAAGGAGCAGAAGGTGCCGAACAGTGGTATTGAGCAGGAAATCCCTGTGAATACTTAGCAAACAGATTTTTAGTGGTTTTCTGACAAGGCAACAAAACAAAGAGCAAGTAATATAAGTAACGAAAAAACGGAGAAAGTGGGCCAATCCTTTCTTAGCAAAGGACAAGCCGGTGGAAATACTTATAAGGACCAAACGTTCTCGAGGACACATGGGAATTCTGTCAAGTGCTTTCGCTTCAAATAGCTGAGTACTCTTCTTTGGTGTTTGTAAGTGTTGTGTGGGTGAACCTGTGCTAACATACTTCCCTTCCTAGGATTAATACATACTTGTGATTAAACCCCCTGCAAACATCCGTAACTACAGCAAAGTAATTAAGATATAAATCTAACCACAGCCTTAAACTCTGAGATCCTACACTCCCTTTGTCACATCCCAAATTTTATATTTGGTCTTGCATATCATTCATAGCATTGCATCATGCCTTTCCATTCAAAACCGTTGAGTGAAAAGGATCGGCGAAACACTATTTTCAAAACCCTATTCTATTTTTCTACGAGGCTCCTGCGGGAGGCTTTAGTAGGACTAGCGTTGCCCACCCTTGTAGCCTAGTGGTTTCACCCAACCTTTGACCCTAGATTGTTCCCCTCGACTCTACAAAACCGTAGGAGCAAGAATCGCTCGATTCGGAGCTCGTACGGAGAAGTTACGGCCGTTTGTTTAGAAAGACGGAAAACGGTCCGAATTTCCGGACCGATTTCCGAGTCCGAAACCAACTCCGCGCCGAATCAACCTAGGATTCCGCGTGGGGCCCACAAAAAGGGACCCCACCTGGCCCGAGCCGCCGCCTCCCACCTCGGATCCCGCGCCCAACCACCCTGCCGCCTCGATCGCCTCCCGCGCGCCGCCTTCCACCCGCGCCGCCGCCTCTCCCCTCGGCCGCCGCCGCCGGCCGCCTCGTCGCCGACCCCGCCGCCCCAGGTACCCGCCTCCCTGCCGCCTCGGCGCCCTCCACTGCACTTTGCCCGCCTCCACCCGCCTCCGCGAGCCACGCCTGCCCGCACCCGCTTGCAGCCCGCCGCTGCGCGCTTCTTGGCGCAAGCGCCGCGCGCCTACTCGCCCGTCGCCCGCCCTGCTTCTTGGCCAGCCGTCATTTGTGCGTCTTGCGTCTTCTTATGCTGTGCATTCGCGCTTTCGCTTCGCCTTTCCTCATGGCTATCGCGCATCTCCGCGCCTCGCGCCGCCTTGCGCGCCGCATTGTTTTCCTTGACCCGTGCGCTGATCGTCTCCCTCTCGCGCAGGTAGCACCGTCGCCGGAATCGATCGTCGCACCGTCCGGAGTCCGTTTCGCCGTTCGTTCCCGGTAAGCCTGCAGCCACCGTCAGATTTCAGATCAGCGGTTCAGATCGTTCGTTGACCGGTCAGACTCAGGCATTGACTAGTCAGACGCCCAGTTAGCGCCCAGTCAGCAGCGTTGACGATCAACGAACACGATTGACTGGTTAATTTCGTTAATCCTTTTAGTTGACAGATTTCGGTAGAAACTTGTAAATTGCGTAGAAATTAAACCGCTTGGCCAAAAATTGCAAATAAAATATGTGTAGATTTAGTGAGTCGTGTAGAATCTTGCTGTACCTTTGGTTCAGGCTTTTGCAGCAAGGTTTAGTAAAGTTTAATCAAACTAGTTAGTGGCCTTTTCGGAGTAATAAATTCGTAGAAAAAGATCCGTAGCTCCAAAAATCACGTATGATATGTTCCTGGATTTAGTGGAACGAGGGGAATCTCATCGTGAATTAAAAAGATAGGCTTACAGTGAAAAGTTCTGCATAAACTGTCTAGTGGCTTTCTGCAGTGTTTTAATTACTCGGGGAGTTTTATAATTCCTTTTTGAGTAATTCCAATTGGCACTGTTCCTAAATAGCAATGCCTATGCGGTAGAATTTTTCCAAGATTTTACAAGCAGTATACTACCAGTAGTGAATTATTTGAGTTCTAGCTCTAGTTTTGAGCATTACTTTTTGCGAAATAGTTTTCCTAGCGCTAAAACTATTTTCCATGCATGCAATCAGTAGTATTATTGATTAGGATTATGTGGTGCAGCTGTAGCACCAATTCACTTGCCTTGCATACCTTCATGCATCATATTTGTTGCATATGCTTGTGGATTGTTTGTTTAAGATTGCAATTGTATCGTGTAGATTGTGACGAAAACAGCTTGCTCGTGTGTGGATTGTTCTTCCGACGCTACAACCAAGGCAAGTAGATGCTACTTTGTTCATGATATCGTCCTACTATTTTCAATGCATTGTCGTGTATTTTGCAGATGCATGTGTAGGATGATACTATCGCTATGCTATGTCCTATTATGTGGTAGGGCCTTCCTTGTAGATGAACCACCGTTGGTAGATGTGCTTAGCCATGCTATGATGAACGAGGGCTGGGTTACATCACTGAAAGTTGTTTCTAAATGAGTTGTTTTGCAAAAACTAAAACAACTTAATCAATGAATCTCCTGGTGTGATGGTATTGATAATTTTGGTGGTTTCATTGGAAAGGCACCCAAGTATCAAGAGAATGATTGGCTTCTTTATTGTGTAGCTTACGTGTACAACCATGTGCCAATAATGGAATGGGCGGTTGGTTGGACTTAGTAGGTTGTGGTAACTCGAACCAGCGTATCGGAGATGTAGAATTTTGGTAGGTTGGACCGGTGCTTGGGATTGGGGAGCTACTTCCCGAACAGTCTCTTCTTGGACTTCTCCCTATCATCACCCAAAATGAGAGTGATGGTACGAGCTGGGCTGGCCAAGTCACATGGGTAAAGTGTACTAACCCCTGCAGGGTGTATAATCTAATCGATTAGCCGTGTCCCCGGTTATGGACATCCGAGTTGCTTGATATTGACTCCATGACATGTTTCTCGCTCATTCCAATTTCATAATTGTTTTAATGTTGTTGGGTTAACTTAATTGGGATCTTTTCAAATAAAATCAAAACTGTTTATGAAAGTAGGACAAAAGGGTATTTGCAAATGCAAGCCAGACACAGCTCCACTTGCCAAATATGCATGTAGTTGTTAGTACTATTATCTCCATTACTAGCTCTACTTGCCATACATTCCATGTATTGACTCTTCGGGCTGCTACGTTTCATGTTGCAGGTTATTCCGATTCTGAGTAATCGATATAGGCCACGGTACTCCACTCGGCACTTGTTCACTTGTGGGCAATTTGAAGAATGGAGGATTTACTTTATTTATGTTGCTACCTGAATGATTTGAGCTAGCCTTGGGCTAAGCTTTTATTGTAATAATGGTACTCTGGATCTTCGTTATTCATGATACACGGATATTTTGCTATGTTATTCATCTTATTCTATTGTGGGCCAATGAACCGATCCAGGGATTGGCATGTCACATAGAAGCCACGGTCTTTTCAGAACCGGGGTGTTACAGGATGGTATCGAGAGTGTGTGTCATTGTAGGATCGTGACCTAGAATTGGATTAGGAAGCCATAGATTTATTAAAGCCTATATTAACTCTGTCTTTCATCTTATGCCTTTCACCCTCGTAAATTCTTACCATATGCTATTCTCACACTTTCCTCTTTTACTTGATAGATGGGAGAAGTCAGGACTGAGTATGCCACCATGGAGTCACCAAGGCCCTTTGCAAGGCAGTTAGCACAGCTCTCGCAGTCATTGGGATTGCCACTGCCCATGTTCAAGGGAAGAAGGTTGTACACCTATGGATATGGAGAGGATGCATGGGAGATCACTACCTTCATATTCAGAGATGCCGCCTTGCCAAACCCAGTGCACTTGATCTACACCAAGACATACTGCAACTGGGGACTTGGAATCAACTTGGCCATACATGAAGCCCTGTCTCGCCAGTGCCATAGTGTCCGACACCTACTGCCAGCAGATTCACCCTACCGTGACTATGGGAGGCGTGATGAAGATGGGCACATTGTGGTTACCCCGAGTGACAGGAACAACATGCCACCCCGTTGGAGGCACATAGAGGACATGGAAAGGGAGAATGGAGCTCTGGCTGAGAAGGTGAGGATGATAAAGGAGATTGCAGATTTTGCTAGCAATGGTATGGTGGTCCAAGGACAGGAGATTGACACCTTGCATGAAGCTGTGAGAGTTCTGGAGAATGCCCTGATAGCCAGAGATGCAACCATAGCTCATCTTCATGGTACTGTGCAGGAGAATACCCAGAACATACAGCAATTGCAAGGGACCGTCCAGGAAAGGGATGAAACTATTGAAGCTATGACAGCCCAGATTGCCGCTCTCCAAGCACAGCTGAATCCACCCTCTGATGATGACAATGGAGATGATGGAAACAATGGGGATGATGATGACAGTGGGAACGATGATGATGATGAGGACGAGGATGATGATGATGGAGACGATGATGGTGGAGGAGATGAAGTTGTTTCAGTTGCAGCTGAGAGTGAAGAAGAAGAGGAGGATCCAGAAGAGGTTTAGTTTGAGATTTCAAGTGATGACTCAGGAGAGTTGTACACTCCGCCGCCATGGTTGTACCGCGAGCCGAAGCGTCAACGCATGACCGCAAGGACCTACCGCAACCTCTTCAAGGAGTAGATAGAAGTCCACCAATTAGTCCTCGTTAGGTAAATTCGTTAGGATTAGTCTCGATCGTTGTGAAGCTTAGTTCGTGTTAGTTTAAGAGTGATTAGTTGCTTATTTGTGTACTCCAATATCCCAGGAATTATTTGTGCGAATTTTATGAAAGAGTTATGGCAAGTTTGGTTACTATCTGTGTTATTTTCGCTGCAGTTTTCTGCTGATACAGCAGTACTGTATGATTTTTCATATTGTTCTGGTAACTCGGAAAAATCTGAAACAAATTGGGCTGATGCGAAACTCTATGTACTATATGTGCAAAAATCAGCTAAATTTTCTGACGAGTTTAAGTCAGGCGGAAAAATTCACGAACGCTGCTGGACTGTTCTGGCAGATTGCTGTTTTGTTGTTTAGTTGATCAACTGTTTAGTTAACCATTGCCAACTCTTGCAAAACTATTTCAGTAGATATATACTGCTAGGATAACCCCTGGGATGTTGCTGGATCGCTTGTTTGTTGATGTGTTGCTTGCTTGTGATTGTCTGCTATTGATTGTTGTTGAGTGATCATATGCATGGGTAGAATCCTATTATCGTAGTTGATTCTTTCTAAACTTACCTATGCTGAACCGCAGATGCCTCCCCGCCGTCAACCCACTGAGTTGGAGCAGCTCATGGCAGCTCAAGCACAGCTGACCCAAGTGATGACTCAGTTCATGGCCAATCAGAACAACAACAATGGAAACAATCAGCCTCAGGGAGATGCTCTCACCAGATTTCTGAGGCTAAGGCCAGCTAAGTTTTCTACTGCAACTGAACCAATGGTTGCTCTCGACTGGTTGCGTTCAGTCAACAAGGATCTGGTAACTGTCGGATGCACTGATGCCGAGAAGGTGAGGTTTGCCGCTCACCTACTGGAGGGACCAGCCGCTTCTTGGTGGGACACTTTTCAGATCACCCACCCGCTGGATACCGTGACTTGGGCAATGTTTGAGGAAGGTTTCAGGACCAACCACGTGTCTTCAGGAGTTCTGAGCCTGAAGAGGAAGGAGTTCCGCAACTTGCGCCAAACCAACCACACCGTGGCCGAGTACATTGAGGAGTTCAACAACCTGTCCCGTTATGCACCTGAGGATGTTGACACTGATGCGAAAAGGAGGGAGAGATTCCTGGATGGCCTCAGTGATGAGCTTTCAGTACAGCTACTGGTGGTTTATTGCCCCACTTTCCAGGAGCTTATGGACAAGGCCAGGATCTTGGAAGGGAAGCACAAGCAGGTGGAGAACCGCAAGAGAAAGAACAACAATCACCACTCTGGTTCACATCACAAGTCTCGCACTTCATATGATGGATACTCCAAGCATGGAGGAAGTTACCATGGGAGCCATGACCGCCACCACCATGGAGGCGATGGGCATCGTCATGACAACCATAGGAGCAGCCACCACAGCCACAAGGGAGGACACTCTCACCACTCTGGAGGACACGGTGGACATGACCGCAACCGTGATCGCAGCTTTGTGAAGAAGGATCTGAGTGAGGTGACATGCTTCAAGTGTAAGCAGAAGGGACACTATGCTGACAACTATCCAGAGAGGAAAGGACTGAAGCCAACCAACAACGAGAAGGCCACAGTGAACCACATGAATGTGGAGGAGATTCTAGATGAGCCTGACCTTGTGATTGGTAAGTTTCCAATCAACACTTACCCTGCACTTATACTTTTTGATACTGGTGCATCACATTCATTCATATCAAGGGCATTTGTGGACAAGTATAAGTTACCTACTGAGTCTATGAAAAGGTCTATTAGAGTGACTTCACCTGGAGGAGATATGATAGCTAGCGCGGGATGTCGCGATTTAACTGTGAGGATTGGAACACACAACTTCAGTGCACATTTGGTAGTGTTGGAATCACAGGGATTAGACGTTATTCTGGGTATGGATTGGATGTCTATGCATGGGGGACACATAGATTGTGCACAGCGAGCTGTTTCACTCAAAACCCCGGATGGTAAGAGGATTAGATTCAAGTCGGTTGCGACGGGGAGGTGTAAGTTGAATTCTCTTAAGGGGGTTAGCATGGATACCGTGCCAGTGATTAGGGATTACCCCGACGTGTTTCCGGAAGAGCTGCCAGGGATGCCACCTGACAGGGAAGTAGAGTTTATTATCGACCTGATGCCGGGAACAGGACCTATAGCAAAGAGACCATATAAGATGGATGTGGATGAGCTGAAGGAATTGAAGAAGCAGCTGAAAGAGCAGTTGGACAAGGGATTCATTCAGCCTAGTTCGTCGTCATGGGGAGCACCTGTTCTGTTTGTGGAGAAGAAAGACAGCACCAAGAGATTAGTGGTGGACTACCGCTCGCTGAATGAAGTGACCATCAAGAACAAATACCCTCTGCCGAACATAAATGATTTGTTTGATCAACTGGAAGGAGCAAAGGTGTTCAGCAAGATTGATCTGCGATCAGGCTACTTTCAATTGAAGATCCGGGAGGAGGACGTGCCAAAAACCGCCTTCACCACTAGGTATGGTTTATATGAGTATACAGTTATGTCTTTTGGACTAACGAATGCCCCGGCATACTTCATGACCATGATGAACAAGGTATTTATGGAGTACTTGGACAAGTTCGTGGTAGTGTTTATTGATGACATACTGATATATTCCAAGGATGATGCTGAGCATGAGAAGCATCTGAGACTGATTATGGAGAAACTGAGGGAACACCAGCTGTATGCCAAATTCAGCAAGTGTGAATTCTGGCTTAACACCGTTGGGTTTCTTGGACACGTAGTGTCAGGAGAAGGAGTCGCTGTTGATCCAAGCAAAGTGACTGCAGTAACTGAGTGGGAAGCACCCAATAATGCGGGAGAGATTCGAAGCTTTCTGGGACTTGCTGGATATTACAGGAGGTTCATTGAAAACTTTTCCAAGATTGCTAAGCCGATGATTGAACTTCTGAAGAAGGAGAGGAAGTTTGAATGGTCAGACGTATGTGAAGCCAGCTTTCAGGAACTGAAGCGTCGACTAGTGACTGCACCTGTTCTATGTTTACCAGATCTTCAGAAGGATTTCTAAGTGTACTGTGATGCTTCTCGGCAGGGACTTGGGAGCGTGCTAATGCAAGATGGGAGAGTAGTGTCATATGTCTCGTGACAACTCAAGCACCATGAGCGAAATTACCCCACACACGACTTGGAGTTAGCGTCAGTGGTTCATGCGCTCAAGGTATGGAGGCATTACTTAATGGGAAAACACTGCGATGTGTACACCGACCACAAGAGCCTGAAGTATATATTCACGCAGAAGGAACTGAACATGAGGCAAAGAAGATGGTTGGAGCTTATCAAGGATTATGATATAAATCTGCAATACCACCCAGGAAAGGCCAATGTAGTAGCCGATGCTCTGAGACGGAAGGTTTATGCCAATGGATTGACAATTGGAGAATTGCCTGAGGATTTGTGCAAGCAATTCAAGGACCTTAGACTGGAGGTAGTATCTGAAGGATACCTAGCTACAATGGAAGTCCAACCGACGCTACAGGACAGGATCATAAAGGCTCAGATAGGAGACAAGGAAATAGAGGAGATAAAGGAAAAGATGAAGGAGAATCGGGAGAAGGATATTCGCGAGGATGAGCATGGTACCTTGTGGTATGGAGACCGTTTGTGTGTGTGCCTGACGGAGATAAGGGAGTTGATTCTCAGGAGGCTCATAACTCGCCATACTCCATACATCCGGCAACACAAAGATGTATATGGATTTGAAGAGCAGATTTTGGTGGAACAACATGAAGGAGATATCGCCAAGCATATTGCCCTATGTGATGTGTGTGGCAGTGAAGGCAGAACACGAAGTGGCCAAGCAGGATCACTACAGCCATTGCCCGTGCCGGATTGGAAGTGGGATAGAGTGGGAATGGACTTTATCATAGGATTGCCCAGGACCAGGTCAGGATATGACTCTATTTGGGTAGTGGTCGACCATTTGACCAAGGTAGCCCACTTTATACCGGTAAAGACGACCTATACGAGTGCAAAGTTGGCCAAGATTTACATGGACAGGATTGTGTGCCTACACGGAGTTCCCAAGAGTATTGTATCTGATAGAGGCACCCAATTTACCTCACACTTCTGGCGCCAGCTACACGAGTCACTTGGTACTAGATTGGAGTTTAGCATGGCTTCACCCATGCAGACAGGATGCACCGAGAGGGTGAATCAGATTTTGGAGGACATGCTGAGAGCTTGCGCTTTGGCTCATGGTTCTAGTTGGGATGAGAATTTGCCGTATGCTGAGTTTTCCTACAACAACAGCTATCAAACCAGCATCAAGATGTCACCGTTCGATGTGCTGTATGGGAAACGGTGCCGGGCTCCATTGCTATGGGATGGAGTAGGAGAACGTCAATTGTTTGGACCTGATTTGATCAAGGACGCTGAGGAGAAGGTCGCCTTGATTAGGGATAGGCTGAAGGTAGCACAGTCAAGGCAGAAGAGCTACGCTGACGCCAAGCGCAAGGAAGTGGTGTATGAGATAGGTGATAGAGCATACCTCAGAGTGTCGCCACTTCGTGGGATCAAGAGAATTGGAATTAAGGGTAAGCTGGCACCTCGATTTATTGGACCGTATCGGGTCTTAGCGCGCAAAGGGGAAGTTGCTTACCAGTTGGAGTTGCCAGAAGCTCTGTCCGCTGTTCACAACGTGCTCCACGTATCCCAGCTGAAGAAGTGCCATCCGGAGATGGTGGATACACCATTGAGAGACACTGTACCGCTAGAGGAGGTTCAGCTTGAGAACGACTTGACCTATGAGGAGAAGCCGGTCAAGATTCTGGAGACAGCAGAGAGGACTACCCGTACCAAGACGATCAGGTTTTGCAAGGTGCAGTGGAGCCACCACACCGAAGAGGAAGCCACTTGGGAGCGTGAGGATGACATCCGAGAGGACTACCCACACCTATTTGCTAGCCGCGCCGAATCTCGAGGACGAGATTCATCTTAAGGGGGTTAGTCTTGTCACATCCCAAATTTTAGATTTGGTCTTGCATATCATTCATAGCATTGCAGCATGCCTTTCCATTCAAAACCGTCGAGTGAAAAGGATCGGCGAAACGCTATTTTCAAAACCCTATTCTATTTTGCTACGAGGCTCCTGCGGGAGGATTTAGTAGGACTAGCGTTGTCCACCCTTGTAGCCTAGTGGTTTCGCCCAACCTTTGACCGTAGATTGTTCCCCTCGACTCTACAAAACCGTAGGAGCAAGAATCGCTCGATTCGGAGCTCGTACGGAGAAGTTACGGCCGTTTGTTTAGAAAGACGGAAAACCGTCTGAATTTTTGGACCGATTTCCGAGTCCGCGTCTAACTCTGCACCGAATCAACCTAGGATTCCGCGTGGGGCCCACAAAAGGGACCCCACCTGGCCCGAGCCGCCGCCTCCCACCTCGGATCCCGCGCCCAACCACCCCGCCGCCTCGATCGCCTCCCGCGCGCCGCCTTCCACCCGCGCCGCCGCTGGCCGCCTCGTCGCCGACCGCGCCCAGTACGCCTCCTGCGCCGCGCCCGCCGCTTCACTGCCACCGCCGCCCGCCTCCACCCGCCTCCCGCGTGAGCCCACCGCCTGCCGCCCGCACCCGCTGCTTAGCGCCTTGCGCCGGCTGCCGCCGCCGCTGCATCTTCTTCTGCCGCCGCCGCTCCGCCGCCCTTGCCGCCGCGTTGCTGCGCTGCTGCGTCATTGTGTCGCGTTGCTTGCCGCTGTGTGTCGTGCTGCTGCAGCGCTGCGCTGCGCGCTATCCTGCGCGTCTACGCACGCACGCCGCCTCGCGCCGCCTTGCGCGCCGCGTTGTTTTCCTTGAACCGTGCGCTGATCGTCTCCCTCTCGCGCAGGTAGCACCGTCGCCGGAATCGATCGCCGCACCGTCCGGAGTCTGTTTCGTCGTTCGTTCCCGGTAAGCCTGCAGCCACCGTCAGATTTCAGATCAGCGGTTCAGATCGTTCGTTGACCGGTCAGACTCAGGTGTTGACTAGTCAGACGCCCAGTCAGCAGACGCGTTGACCAGTCAACAGACACAGTTGACTGGTTAATTTCGTCAATCCTTTTAGTTGACAGATTTCGGTAGAAACTTGTAAATTGCGTAGAAATTAAACCGCTTGGTCAAAAATTGCAAATAAAATATATGTAGATTCAGTGAGTCGTGTAGAATCTCGCTGTACCTTTGGTTCAGGCTTTTGCAGCAAGGTTTAGTACAGTTTAATCAAACTAGTTAGTGGCCTTTTCGGAGTAATAAATTCGTAGAAAAAGATCCATAGCTCCAAAAATCGCGTATGATATGTCCCTGGATTCACTGGAACGAGGGGAATCTCATCGTGAATTAAAAAGATAGGCTTACAGTGAAAACTTCTGCAGAAACTGTCTAGTGGCTTTCTGCAGTGTTTTAATTACTCGGGGAGTTTTATAATTCCTTTTTGAGTAATTCCAATTGGTACTGTTCCTAAATAGCAATGCCTATGCGGTAGAATTTTCCCAAGATTTTACAAGCAGTATACTACCGGTAGTGAATTATTTGAGTTCTAGCTCTAGTTTTGAGCATTACTTTTTGCGAAATAGTTTTCCTAGCGCTAAAACTATTTTCCATGCATGAAATCAGTAGTATTATTGATTAGGATTATGTGGTGCAGCTGTAGCACCAATTCACTTGCCTTGCATACCTTCATGCATCATATTTGTTGCATATGCTTGTGGATTGTTTGTTTAAGATTGCAATTGTATCGTGTAGATTGTGACGAGTGCAACGCTTGCTCGTGTGTGGATTGTTCTTCCGACCGCTACAACCAAGGCAAGTAGATGCTACTTTGTTCATGATATCGTCCTACTATTTTCAATGCATTGTCGTGTATTTTGCAGATGCATGTGTAGGATGATACTATCGCTATGCTATGTTCTATTATGTGGTAGGGCCTTCCTTGTAGATGAACCACCATTGGTAGATGTGCTTAGCCATGCTATGATGAACGAGGGCTGGGTTACATCACTGAAAGTTGTTTCTAAATGAGTTGTTTTGCAAAAACTAAAACAACTTAATCAATGAATCTCCTGGGTGTGATGGTATTGATAATTTTTGGTGGTTTCATTGCGGAAAGGCACCCAGGTACCAAGAGAGAATGATTGGCTTCTTTATTGTGTAGCTTACGTGTACAACCATGTGCCAATAATGGAATGGGCGGTTGGTTGGACTTAGTAGGTTGTGGTAACTCGAACCCGCGTATCCAGAGATGTAGAATTTTGGTAGGTCGGACCGGTGCGCGTCGGGATTGGGGTGCTACTTCCCGAACAGTCTCTTCTTGGACTTCTCCCTATCATCATCCAAAAATGAGAGTGATGGTACGAGCTGGGCTGGCCAAGTCACATGGGTAAAGTGTACTAACCCCTGCAGGGTGTATAAACTAATCGATTAGCCGTGTCCCCGGTTATGGACAACTGAGTTGCTTGATATTGATTCCATGACATGTTTCTCGCTCATTCCAATTTCTTAATTGTTTTAATGTTGTTGGGATAACTTAATCGGGATCTTTTCAAAGAAAATCAAAAACTGTTTATGAAAGTAGGACAAAAGGGTATTTGCAAATGCAAGCCAGACACAGCTCCACTTGCCAAATATGCATGTAGATGTTAGTACTATTGTCTCCATTACTAGCTCTACTTGCCATACATTCCATGTATTGACCCTTCGGGGCTGCTACGTTTCATGTTGCAGGTTATTCCGATTCTGAGTAATCGATATAGGCCACGGTACTCCACTCGGCACTTGTTCACTTGTGGGCAATTTGAAGAATGGAGGATTTACTTTATTTATGTTGCTACCTGAATGATTTGAGCTAGCCTTGGGCTAAGCTTTTATTGTAATAATGGTACTCTGGATCTTCGTTATTCATGATACACGGATATTTTGCTATGTTATTCATCTTATTCTATTGTGGGCCAATGAACCGATCCAGGGATTGGCATGTCACATAGAAGCCACGGTCTTTTCAGAACCGGGGTGTTACACCCTTGTGCAAAGGTGTCCTAACGGGGGTTCGGGTTTCTGTCACTCCGGCAACCCCGCGATTAGTAGCCAAATACACAATGCATTCCCCTAGGCCCATAAATGGTGAAGTATCATGTAGTCGACGTTCACATGACACCACTAGAAGAATAGCACCACAACTTAAATACTAAACCATTGAATAATAACTCATCACAGATTCACTACTAACAACATTACTTCTCCCATGTCCTCAAGAACTAAACGAACTACTCACAAGACATCATATGGATCAAGATAAAAGATGATATGATAATGGATAACAATATGAACATAAACAATAATCCAATGGTTCCACTCACAAACATCAACTACAATAGTAATCAACATCGGGAAAGTTTCCCCTAACGAACTAAATCAATATCCAACACAATTGTTACAGCGGGACGGAGTGGTGGTGATGGTGCTGGTGGAGATGATGGTGTGGATGATGATGATGATGATCTCGATGAAGCCTAGCTTGATGACGGTGTTGATGGCGACGGTATCCCCTCTCTGGGAAGGAATTCCCCTCGGCGGAAATCTGTCTGGCGGAGAGATCTTTCTCTCTCGGTGTTTTCCGCCGCCCCAGAGGCGGCGGAAATCTATCTGTGGTCGCTTCCCGAGGCTTAGGGTTCTGTAGGGAAGATATAGGCGAAGGGCGGAGTCGGAGGCCGGGCAGGTGGGCCACACCTTCCCTAGGCGCGGGGTCAGGTGGGCCCGAGCCTAGGGGTGTGGTCCCCTGAGGCCCCCCTTCGCTCCTCCTTCTGGCTTCCTTCGTCCTTAGGTAAAATAATATGTTTCCATATTTTTCTGGTATTTTTTGATCTTCGCGAAATTGCACCGAAACGCCTTATTTTCCATCAGAATCCAGACTCCGGCAGTCCATCCTCCAGGAATCATACAACATACATAAACATATGAAAAGCCATAAGTAATACCTCATAAATAAGACAAATATCAATGAATAGAGGTGAATTATGATTTATAATGGTGATGCAAATTGGACGTATCATGATGGTGTAACAAGCTTACTTATAATAGATGGTGAATCAAGAGTAGCAGAGGTGTTTAGAATTGTACCTATTCTTGTAGTGGATGGTAAAATTGGAAACTTTTCATCAGGAGACTTTCCCATGTTGAAAGGAATAGCAGTGAACTTACAAATAAATCTATGCTCCCCGACAACAGCGCCAGAAAATAGTCTTGATGACCCACGAGTATAGGGGATCGCAACAGTCTTCGAGGGTAGTATAACCCAATTTATTGATTCGACACAAGGGGAGCCAAAGAATACTTATAAGCCTTAACAACTGAGTTATCAATTTAGCTGCACCTAGAAATAGTCTTGCTCACAGTAGTTTATCAGTAGCAACAGTTTTGTAGTAGCAATGGAAAAGTAATAGTAGCAGTAAAACAAAGGCAGTAGTAACAATAGTAGCAAACAGTAGGATATGAGTGCGGTGGGCATAGGGATGGATGGATGGGCATGGCATGGAAGAGTCTATTCATATAACTTCAAGATCCAGGGAAATTGTAGATAAATAAGATAAAGCATCCAAGTACTAAACAATCATAGGCATGTATTCCATATATAGTCATACGTGCTCGCAATGAGAACTTGCACAACATATTTTGTCCTGTCAGCCCATTGCATCGGGGCCTCAAGGGAATCTACTGGCAATTAAGGTACTCCTTTAGTCATTTTAATAGAGTCCCGGAGCAAAGCATTAGCACTCCGTGACACATGTGATCCTCATATCATAGCCATCCCCTCCAGCTGTCCCAATTTCTGTCACTTCGGGACCTTTGGTTCTGGACAATGATATGTGTACACAACTTGCAGATAAGATCACAAACAATACTATCATCATGAATCAATAACATGTTCAGATCTGAGATCATGGCACTCGGGCCCTAGTGATAAGCATTAAGCACAACAAGTTGCAACAAAGTCAAATAGCACAAATAGAGATACTAGGCACCATGTCCTAACAATCTTATTCGATTACATGATAGATCTCATCCAATCCCTACCATCCCCATAGCCTACAGCGGGGGATTACTCACTCATGGATTGGGGAAACATGGATGGTTGATGGACAGGCGTCAGTGATGATGATGACGATGATCTCCTCCAAAACCCCGTCCCGGCATGGTGCCAGAACGGAGTTTCTGATTCCGTATCGCTGTTTCTGGTGGTGGTGATGCAGCGGAACTCTTTCTGGAAAAACGTCAATCCCCCCGGAGTTTTTAGGTCAGGAGGCTTTAAGTAGGCGAAGAGGGAGGCCAAGGGGGTGCCCGAGGTGGCCACACCCCCTCCAGGCGTGGCCCGTGCGGCCAGGGGGTGTGGGCCCCTCGTGGCCCACCTCTGCCTCATCTTCTGGCTTGTGAGTCTTCTGGTAAAATAGGATTTTTTGCATATTTTCTAGGATTTTTCCTGAAAGTTGATTTTCTGCACAAAACTAGACACCAAAGCAATTCTGCTGAAAACAGTGTCAGAGTCCGTATTAGTTGTATCCAAATCACACAAGTTTAGAGGAGAAACAATAGCAAAAGTGTTCGGAAAAGTAGATACGTTTTGGACGTATCACCCCCTTGCCTCTCCTTGGCGGGCCTCGGTGGTGAGGAAGTGGAGGCTGAAGCGGACGTCGCTGCTTGTGCTCGAAAGTGGCGTTGGACGTCTTCAGAGGTTGTGACCTCTACAGCAGTTCCCAAGCGACGGCGCTATCTAGCCGCCGCTATCCTTGGTCGTAGGATCGGCCCTGCTGCACTCGCGATGGTGCTCGAGCTCCTTCTTCCTCCTTCACTAAAGGATCTTCATCGACCTCAGTGTGGCGATCATCGCAGCGGCTTCCCCAAGCGGTTATGTCCCCGGTGGAGGCAGCGCCGGCCGCGTTGGCAGGTCAAACTTCGTCGGCGGCAAGCTAGGACTTGATCGCGTTTCTGCGACTTTTTTCGGGGTGCTGTTTGTAACTGTCAGGGACTTGGTTCAACCAAGTTGGTTGTAATCTTCTTTTTCTCTTGGGTCCTCTCAGTAGTCAGTAATTGCACTCCCACCGCCGTATTAATGCAGTCTCCAGGTCCTTCGGGACCTTTCCCGTTCAAAAAAAAATTCTCTAATGTTCCATCTCTACGTAACCTGTGAACTGAATAAGGGGTCTTTGCCTTCAAAAGGAAGTGATGTTAGAATGCGCCATAACCAATTGGTACCGATGTTGATCAGCTTTTTCAAAACACTTCACTGTGTGCTGGGTAGTGGCTAGTGGGTACTGATATCAATCTAACAATTATGTGTGGTGTTTTGGTGTTCTATCAAAGAACAAGCAGTTAATTCTTTTCTAAATATACTTCCCGCACATGCCCTATGGTTCAACAGCCACTGGTTTTGCTGAATATTAGTACTCCCTCCAGAGTTTGAATGATGTAGGGAAAACAAAGCGTCCTAGAGTCATCAAACAGCATCATATCTTCATTTCTAGAATATGCCATCATTATATGAAATCGCGAATAACACTGATACCACGTTGGAGAGTAAGGGCCATGTGTAAATAAGAAGCAAATGAAAAGTCATAGGTCAAGTCAGCATATACCACCGAACGTACATGATATACCAAGAAACTGCTTACTGCTTAGAGTGGATATATATATATATATATATATATATATATATATATATATATATATATATATATATATATATATATATATATATATATATATATGTGAGTGGAATACAATAGCTATGTCGTTGGGTATAACAAAGTAAATCATATCTACTGTATTAATAACAAGTATATCAACCTCACGTTTTCAATTCACAAATGAAAAGGATGACAGTAAGAGCACAGCTATACAAATAAATATGCCTTGAAAGGAGAAGACCCTCAGTTCTCCCGGTAGCAGCATAAGTCCTTACACAGCTTTAGCAACATATGTGAGACGAAAAATCACAAATACCAAAATCAAAAGCATTGACACCGGATAACTTAGATTTGATAATCCACAAGGGACGTATCCATAATGCCGAACAAGCTACAGACTACAGATCCTAAAAGTCTTCCTTGGAAGATGTGGGGCGACCTTCATACTCCAATTTTGCTCCTAAGCTTGCCACGATAACCCTGAATTTCATCCTTATCTTCTCCATCATGTCCTGAATCTGCTGGTGCTCTGGGTCAGACAAAGGATAGTTGCTCAGCAGTGCAGCCAGCTGTTCCATGTTCTTCCTCACTCGAGCTGAGAATGCATCTTGATCGAGGCGAATTACTGACATCCACACATCCAAACAGCCCTGATAGAATCCCAGTTCTTCACCTACCTGGAATCCCATCTTTAAACCAACCTGCCTTCCGTCTTCCTTTCCAGACACCAAGCCATCATCATAACCATTTTTATAACCCTCTTGATAATGTGTTTGATCTAAGGTCACCGTTAGTTGAAAAATATCAGTATCGTCTTTGGGTTGTTGATCCATGATATGAACCAGAGTCTAATCACGTTGAGCAATGCCCGGTTTCCAAAAACATGCAAGTCCAAGAAATCTGCTCCACAAACAAAATAAAGGTTGCACAATAAGTAACTGTATATTAATACATGTTAAAGGACAAGAGAAAATGCTCCTAACTGAAAGTATCAAGAGAGGGAAACAACAAATTGAAATTTTCCTAAAATACAACCTAAATGTTGTTGCACATCAAATGAAGACAACACAGATGATTTATTAAAACTTGAAAATCAAAGGACTACAAACACATTACATACAAATAGTGAATGGGTCCTAAGTTCCACTGCATTCTTCCTTTGCCTCGACAAGGAAAAGTAGGGGAATTATCTTCCTCTGCTCAACTCTTCGCTAGTCAAATAGATATTATGAAAAAATATAACTTTGACAAAAGTTCTTCTAATAGATATAGGCTCTATTTTCTGAAGTCCAGAGCCTATGGGCCACAAAATAAAAACAGTTAGGACTACAGCCACCTCATATCATCATTTGTTCATCAGAGATCCCTCTTGTAAGATTAACCTATTGCTTACATAGAGAATTCAAGTATCCAAACAAACGACTCGAAAACCAATTATATGGCCTTGAAATGCACAACATTGTCTAAAGTTAGTAAGTTCATCAGCACCATGATTATCGTGACGCGACATTCCCATCTAAGAGTTGTGGCCACAATCATGTATCATGTGTCTGACATACCAAGGGATACAGGTACCGCAATCTGATTATTCTATCTATTAGATGGCAAAGAACTAAAACGTAGAAACATGCCAAAATCTAGGTCCCCAATCTTATCATCACCAGAACGATTTCCCCCAAACTGATTTTTTTCTCAACCGTCTTCCAGTTCAACGAACAGGTGAATCCCTCAATTGTTTGCAAGGGACCAACAATCTTAATTTTCCAAACTTCGACGGTGAAATTCATCGCTACAGCCTACCAGAGAAACTGGAAGATCTAGGTAGGGTGTAATCACAGAAATAACATAAGAAAAAAAGAAATTATCACAAACTACTCGGGAAAAATCAGGGTAGAAGGGGAGGGAGTTCATCGGCGTTGAGTACTCACCTTCGTCTTCCCAAGCGAAAGGCGCTCCACAGGCTTCTGCGAACTCGCTGTTCCAGAGCACACGGTTCAGACTTCAGAAAGGTGAAGAGGGCAGGTTTCTAGATTCTGCCATGGGAAAGAGGAAAATAACGTTCTTAAATGTAGTTTAAAGGATCTATATGCAATACGTTGTTTTCTGGGGGTAAACTAGAAAAACTGTGCGCTGCGGTGGCGGCTTGAGTGTGTTTGGTTGTGCTGTGGCTTATCTGAAAGCAGCTGTGGGCTGTGGGCTGTGGAAAAACAGCTGTCGGCTGTGTGCTGTGAAAAAGCTGTAAAAGTCATTTGGCAAGTAGCTGTCTGAACTGTGGTTGTAAGGATAAATGTCTGATACACCCCTAAACATCCAAGACACTATTTAATTTACTTTTATCGATATTAATTGCATTAGGAATTAGTTTGTATGTAGATAATCATGTTGTAGTTAATTATTATATTATCTAGTTAATTAATTGATGGATATCACAAAAAACAGTGGTATAATGTCCATCCCAAATTGCCTTTTCCATCTATTTAACAGTAAAGAACTAACATATAAGAACAATTTGAAATGGTGCTGCACATAATCTGTCGCATATCTCAAATACACACTATCTATTTTGCAAGTATCTAGCAAACCAAAATCAGCACATCCTAGTAATTTGCAAGTATCTACCAAATCAGCACATCCTAATAATCTCACATACAAACCAAAATCTAATTTGCAAGTATCTGGCAAATCACCACATCCTAGTAATCTAGGACTACCTTTATTGACTGCAGGAAGTTGAGGCCGACCTGGATGTGCTGCAGCCGGTCGTCGTGCTCGAGGTCCAGGCGCGGCGGCCGGTCTTCGTGCTGGAGGTCCTTCGGCGGCCGGTCGTCCGCGTCGAGCTGCTTCGGACGGGGAGGAGATGGGGCTGCCGGCACGATGGGGAGGCGACGGGGCGGGCGAAGGGACGGGATGGGGACGGGGGAGGGCGGCGGGAATGGATGGGTCAGGCGGCGGGATGGGGCGGGGACGGGCGGGATGGGGCAGGGACGGGCGGTGGCCGGGGAGCTCGCCTCCGACCTCGAGGCAGAGGCGCCGCCCAAGCTCGGGTGAGGAAAATGTCGGTCTGGGACACGAATTGGGAAAAGAGTAAAATGTATGGGTGGTACTAATTCTTTTTCGTCACGTTTATTTTGATCCCTATTCTTTAAAATTGCATGTCTAAATTCTAAATCTTACATATGATTTATTTAAAGTCCTAAATCGGTTTGAACGGAGTTGAGCGATGCCACGATTGGTAGTGAGAGCATCTCTACCCACGACGCTGATCCGGACGTCGAAATTCGGTCCGGACGTCGAAAATTGGCGCAGTCGCGTATCCAGGGACTTGTTTTCGTCTGGATTTCGGCGTGTTTTGGTGCGACCTACTCAGGCCGTACCCAGGATCCCGGGTACGCCTTGGGAAGGCCCGACTCAGCAAAAACGGGCGTGGGCCAGCTCTGTCGGCGAGAGAAGGCGCCACTCCCGCCACTTCGCCGAGCTCCCGCCCTTTTCTTCCTCCTCCCGCCTTTCTTCCCCATTCCTCCACCCCCGCCACTCCACCGAGCTCCCCGCCCGACATGCCGCCCAAGAGCTTCGTCCAACCCAGATTGATCCTCGGCGAGGGTTCGGCGGAGAAGAAGGCGAGGAAGTCGAGAGCGCCGCCGACTAAGCCGGAGGGCATGTCCTCGGCCGAGTAGGAGAAGAAGGAGCACGCCAGGCAGATCTCGTCGACCGAGCGGAAGGACAGGAAGGAGAGGGCGAAGCTCCGGCAACAACAAGCGGCGGAGGAGGAGAAGGTGATGGTGAATGCGGGGAAAGCGGCGGCGAAGCGGTGGCGGCAGCGTTGATGGTGGCGCCGTACCACCACATCGGGAAGCTGGCCGGTCGGCTCACCCCAGCTTCGCCGATCTCTCCAAGAGCTTCCAGGAGAGCCAGGCGGCTTCTCGGCAGAGGTACTCCTCGTCCCCCGAGTTCGACGGCGGGTTCAACCCCAACGTGATCTTCCCCTGCCCGGCGCCGCGCCCTCCTTCGGCCTTCGGTGTGGACATCAACCTCCCCTACTCCACCTCTCCGGCGTATGCAATCCCCGCTCTGCGCCGTGGACCGCTGCCTTTCGGCGGAAGCTCGGCGCCCTTCGGTGAGGCCGACGCGCGCAACCTGTTCGGCGGAATGCCGGGCGCACTTCCGGCTGGCATGTTGGTCGAGGCATACATGGAGGACTTGATCACAATAGGCTCGGCCTCCAACCACCCCTCCTTCTTCACGGAAGAGCAGACCCAGGCCGAGGCCGAGCACGGCATCGAGTCCCAGGACCTCGCCGACACTGATGCCGAGGAGACGCAGGTCGAGCAGACGCTACCAGAGGACGGCGAGGCTGAGACAAAAGGCAAGAAGGGGAAGAAGAAGCCGGGCACTTTGGCGAACGCTCGGATCAAGTGGACCGTGGCCGAGGACACCTGCCTCGCCGAAGCTTGAAAAACGGTGAGCATGGATCCGATCACCGGTGCTAACCAAAATTCTGACAATTATTGGCGGCGCGTGAAGGCAGCGTTCGACGAGCGTAGCATGTGTGACCCAAAGTATCGCAAAATCCACATGGAGCGAGGGAAAAAGGCTATTACCAATTATTGGGCGATCATCCAGACTGCCTGTAGCAAGTGGCACAGCTGCGTTGAAGAGGTCGATCGCACACAAGCCAGTGGGAAAAACATGGACAACAAGGTACTCGCGAACACTAGCTTTGTTGTGCACTCTCTTTCATTTTGACAAACTTGACACACTTTCATTTTGTAGTTGCGTCGTGCACTTGCTCTGTTTCGAGAGGACATGAAGATGGAGTTCAAGTTCCATCATGTCTTCGAGCAAATCAAGAATTGCGAGAAGTGGCGGGACACTCGCCTGAGTCTCTCCAAGAGCAAGGACGGCGTCTACAACCCCGAGGCCCCGGCCGCTGCTGCCGGCGAAGGAAGACCTGAGATCGGCCAGAAGAAGGCGAAGATGCTCAAGTCCGCTGGACCTCCCGCTGAGCGTCTCTAGGCTTCGATCGAGAAATACCTCGCCGACACGAGGGCACAGGCCGAGAAGAGGGCTGAGAATAGCGAGGAGCGCTGGAAGCAGCTGATCGAGACACAAGGGGAAAAGGTGGCCCTCATCAAGGCCAACCTCGCCGAGAAGAAAGCCAACCTCGCCGAGAAGAAGGCCAACTACGCCGCCAAGAAGCGCAACACGAACCTTAAGTTCCTGATGGGCAGCGAGGACACGTCGAAGATGAGCTCGCCTGTCAAGGCCTGGTACATGGCGCAATGTCAGGCCATCCTGCAGGGCGTGATCACGGCTTCCCCTTCCTCTGCGCCGAACGCGCTAACGCTCCCACGTCGAGCTCTGCTTCTACTTCCTTCAACCCGGCGGCCTTAACCGGCAAGATGGATGACAACGCCGCGCCAGCCATGCCGCATGAGCCCATCCCCATTGACGACTGAGAGTCTTTTCCCCTGTTATGTAATTAAAAATCTGTCGCCGAATTTGTGGGCGTATCTGTCGAACACCTTGTGGCCGAGCACTCGCTGGCGGGAACGATAAAGATTAAAATATATCGCCGTTTTTTGTTCGCCTGGGTACTCGGCCTGGGTACGCGAGTGGGAAACTGGGCGTACCCAGGCCAAAATCAAGTTCCTTCCGTCCAAAAAAAAGGTCCGGATTTCGGCCTGGGTTCGCCCAACGAGTGGAGATGCTCTAAGGCCCACGAGGCTTACCAGGTCACTGCGCATATATGTGAATAATCCCTCTATTTCTTCTAAAAGGTGATCTACTCTTTGGAGCCCACGAGCCTCCGTTCGATAAGACCTCGACGGATGATAGGTAATCCCCTGCCCGCCTTCCTGGCTGACCTTCCCATGGCCTCCCTCTTCCATGGCTGCCCCTTCCTCGCCCATCCCTGGCCCTCTTCCCCTGGCCACCCCCTCCCCTCCTAGCCCGAACCCTAGTTCGTGGGCAGGACCAGAACGACAACAGGATGGTGAATTGCGGCGGCAGGAGGGTGAATGGCAGCGGCGGACGACTAGGTGGCGATTTTGGGCCTATCCCTTCTTTTCCATCTTTTTCACGCGGACACATCACCCATACAAAGCAGAAGCGGGTGGTTTGCGGGCATGGGGCAGCTGATCGATGAGATTTGTTTGGGGGGAAATGCCAATCTGGATGTAACATCCCAACATTAGAGTTTAGAAATAAGCTGAACTCAGATGTGTGCATTGCATTCATGCATAAAAAATCCGAATAATTTTCGCGCTTTTGAACAAAATTTGTCAAAGTGATTGAAACTTCTCTCAACTTGATAGAATTAAAGTAGATCATCAAGTTGATTGCGATAAGTTTCAATATGACCTTTGTTAAAACCTTATTTTGGGTAAAGATGATTTGATCTAAGGGTAGATCAAATATAATAAAATTAGACCATAATACATTACTTAGTGATTAATATCAGATCCTTAAGTGATCATCTCATAGTATTCATCACAACAACCCATGAATACCAAGCTATGAATATAACTTAAGCAATAAGAAATAATAACTAAATCTTGATCTATCTTATCCTCGCCTATTTCTACCATGAGCATCATGGTAATACCTAACCTTAACTCTTTATTTGCATGGAGTAGGGAAGAAATCAAGTCAAGACCATTCACCACATATCTTTCTTTCCATACCAATCCTTATCATCTCTATTAAACCATATCCTAATACATGTTGTTCATAAATGTTGAATAATCAACCATTGATCTATAAATCCTTAGCCTAACAATTCTTGATCTATCAACTCTTATCCTTGTCATAGCATTTACTTTAAAGCCTTTAGAGAAATAAGTAAGAAGAGGGAAGTGGTAATGCTAGTTTTAGATATCATATATAGGATGAGAGTGTTTGAAGAGAATCAAATCAATATGATAATTAGTGGAGTTAACTTACTCCTGAATAGAATAGAAGAGTTATCTGGAACACATGTGTATGTGGTAACAGAGAAGGTTATAAGGATGAATTCTGAAGGTAGTTACCAAGGAGTAATCCTATTGGATCAAAAAAGGCATAGTCATTGGTTAATATATCTTAGTCAGATAGAGATACTAAGAAGATAATTATAATAAAACTATAATATTGTATTGACAGAAGCCTTGATTAGCCAACTGGAAACCTAAGCCATAAATGATTAAAAGATTTTAATGATCATGCTTAAGTCACTAAGAGTGAATGATTATATGATGTATAAGTGACATTGGTGGATAGAACATGATTAAACCCTAGTGTAGATATGTTTCCCTAGGATGGTCATGGCAAGTCACAACGATATAATGTGAAGATAGAATATGAATTACTAGAGGTAAGTAAAGATAAGAAAGTATGACTAAGTTAATGCTAGAGCAACATTGAGTTGTAGAAGTAGTATATTTCTCTTAAAGAATACTAAACACTTGAGGTGAAGTAGGAATTGATATATACACCTATTGGAGTAATATTACTAATGGATGATAAAGGAAGAGTATGAATGCAGGTAGAAGTAACTACTTGTTGGATTGGAGGTTATCATTAGTAGAGTAGTTTGATATAATCAAGGATAGATATGAGAAGGTTATGAAAAGCTTTAGTGACAAGATTCTGAGATTTATAAGTGAGATTACAAAGTAATTGTGAAGTAAGAGAGTAATCATTCAAGTGGACTTGAATTCATTAGAAGCATTCTAGAGATGAGGATTATCTCTGTGAGGAGATCATATAGAGCTTTGTGTCAAGCTCATTAGATTTATAGATGGATTTAGGAGGACAAATTATTAGTAAGAGTGTAAATAGTAAAGCTCATCATGTCAATACAGGATGATAAATGTGAAGTAGTAGTATATCTAGGAAAGGAATTTCTTAATTAGAAATCAAGAATTGTGAAGTAAGGAAGATAGGGATTCCCGAGAAGCTATTAACCAAGACTTTAACAATCCATATCAAAGTTCCATGCCTACCTCATTCCTATAAACCCTAATAGAAAACAAAGTACCATGGAATTGTCAAGATCACATTAGAAAGAAATCTCAACATCTCACTCTAACTTAATATATAAATTATAGTCATAAATTTAGATGTAGTGTCCTTAAACCTTGATCTATAATATTGTCCAGAAATAAACATAATTATAGTAAATTCTCTAGAGCTCATAGTGGATGCTTGTAGTTCTAAAATCAAAGACCAAGTTGGTTTAGGGATAAACCAAAGAATATTTTCTCATGGAACACTTTGGAGGACAACCTTGGATAATTATGACAAAGTCAACTACAATTTATTAATATAGACCAATGCAATGTTTTCTAAACTTAACTCTTTGGAAAGCTCTATAAGTAAATAAGTGTGGGTATATTCTCTTGTGTCCAAATAGAATATTTGGATCTAAAGATTTAGTGAAAGAGAATTATTATTTTGTATGTTTGCCACCTCAATCTTATAAGTAGTATCTAATTTAAAACTATCCTTAATACATGTTAAGTAGACAAGTAGACCTTACTTCTATTTTATAAACCATTCCTAAAACTCTAGAGAATACAATTCCTAGAAAAAGAATAATAACAAAACCCTAATTTCTACTTGTTCTATTTAATATAAGAACCTCTCATATAATTATGAACTTTATAAATACAAAAATACATAAAGAGAAAATTAGTGATGATGAATCCCTGTATTATTATAATAATTACATGAAAGATCCTTGTATTTCATACTTTGTGAAGATTAAATTTGAAATGAATTTGTTACATAGAAGACAGAAAATAGAAATGTAAAAGGAAAAATATCAGAATAGTATCTAACCCGCGACCCATCTCACCTCTTCCTTATTTACCGTGCGCGAGCAGCAACAACCGCTCCCTTGCTCACTTTCTCGCATCCCAACTTGGCCCATGCGCGGCCTAGCATCGGGCCATACCGTTTCGACCTCGAAATTTCGTTTGTCATCTTCGTCCCCGATGGGAAGCAGCTTCCTGGCGCCACCGGTGCCGTCGATCATCGCCGTCGTGATCTCCACCGCTTTTCACTCTGGAGTGAGGATAACAACCGGCATCACACGTCTCTCCATCCTCATACACTCTCCCACTTGCTCCAGCACTCCCTCTCATTTTCCTCTTCTAAACTGAAACCCTAGCCTTAACCACCGATGCACACCGTTGTCTGGAGACCACCCCGGAGCTGTCCAAGGATGTTGTGAGCTCAGTTCCATCGCCCTCGTCATCATAGAGGAAGGAATCAAGCCGGTATGCACAGGATCGGCTGAATCTGGATCATCTTCCCTGACTCCGACGGAGACCATCGTCGGTGATTAGGGCGCTCCTGACCACCTCCGATTTTGTTGAGCCCTTCGTCGCGCTCCTGGTGAGCTCGAAAGTACCCTAGTACCCTTAGATTCATTGCTCGCTCACCGTAGTGGCCTACCCGTGTGAGTCCGACCGCGTCGCCGGCCATCCTCCGGGGACCAAAATCGAGCGACGTTTCCACTGTTAGATTCACCTCGTCCAACTGATTCCAACACAACCAATCGCGCTTGCTGGGGCGTACGGGATCATCGTCGGCGACCATCAACCGGCGGTGGTGGTCGTGTCGATGTCACCATGACGTCATGCCGCGTCATCTTTGACCAGGTCCACGTGTTGACTGATCCACGCCAGCGTGGCAGGCTAACTTGGCCACTGGCCCACTGGTTAGTGACCTAGGTGAAAGTACTGACTTTGAATCGTCTAGAGGGGGGTGAATAGGTGACTACCAATTTTTAATTTGTTTCACACTTTTAGGCTTTGCGAGAAAGAAATTTATCTAGATGTGCAACTAGGTGGACAACCTATATGCTAGATAACTTATAACAACCACAAGAACGGTAAAGAGCAAGAAGTAAAGGTAGGGAACGAGATAATCGGAGCAGGGACACGGAGATGTAATTCCCGTAGTTCACTCCCAAGGGAGCTATGTCTATGTTGGAGAAGTGTCGGGGCCACACAAGGTCACCCGAGCACCACAAAGGCCTCACCTTCTTCTCTGGTGAGCTCCCCCACAAAGGAGGCCTCACAATCCACTAATCGGTGACCTTGAAGGCGCCAACCGAA
Source organism: Avena insularis (assembly GCA_023614405.1). Taxonomy (NCBI): domain Eukaryota; kingdom Viridiplantae; phylum Streptophyta; class Magnoliopsida; order Poales; family Poaceae; genus Avena; species Avena insularis. The sequence goes on from CM042687.1 coordinate 37,640,788, forward strand.
ACCTTTACAACAAGGTTGAGGGAGAAGCTCCATAACTCAATTGGAGGCCCTCAACGACACCACGGAGCTTTACAACACAAGCCCTTAGCTCCGAGGATGCCCTACACCGTCTAGGGTTTCAAGAAACCCAAGAGCAACAAGATCCACAAAGGATAGGTGGGGGGAATCAAATCTTCTTTGGTGGAAGTGTATATCTAGGTCACCTCCCTCACCTCTCAAAAGATCAAGTGATTTGAGTGGCTAGGGAGAGAGATCTAGTGAGGTGAAGCTCGAGTATTAATGGAGGAGAGAGAAAATTGAAGAGTTAGGTAGGAGGAAGAAGGAGGGTGCCTTAAATAGGCCCCCTCCAAACTGAACCGTTGGAGCCTCCACGACCTCACCAGAAGTTCCGGTGAGTGGCCGGAAGTTCCGCCCAGCAAAGCCTCAACAGTCATCAACCCGTTAACGCCCGCTCCAAAAGCCTAATCGGAAGTTCCGGTCAGAATGACTGGAAGTTCCAGTGAAACTTCCAATGCAAGTTCTGACCCAAGTTCTGTCAAATAGAAGGCTTCCAAACAGAAGCATACTGATTCTAAGAAGAACTTGGAGCGGAACAAGGGGCAGAACAACTAGGTCGCAAAACTTGTCTGACCGGAAGTTCCGGTGCCTGGGCGGAAGTTCCGCTCAGGGACTCAGTGGAAGGAGCGAAGGAAGTTCCTGGCCGGAACTTCCGGTGGAAGTTCCGACAAATAGACCATACCAAAACAGTAGTTTCTGGGAGCTGGCCGGAACTTCCAGCGGAAGTTTGATCGGAACTTTTAGTCCCAGATCCTCCCCACAGAAGGCCCTGAGCGGAACTTCCGGCGCTTGACTGGAAGTTTCGATCAGACAAAAACTGCTCTAACATATCAGAATAACGCTCTCTCACAAAAAAGTAGGATTGGCTGTGGCGGTGCATATAAGGTTTGTGTAAGAACAAGTGATTCCCCACAGCCTTCCAAGATGGACCCCCTCTTGATAGTACGGTGATCTAAAGCAATAAAAAGAGAGAAATAGAAAAACTAAAGAGCGTTGTCTTCACGAGATCCCAAAGAGAGCATCCACACAATTCATAGGAATCAACAAAAGCATTTTGCCTAAAACTCAAGCACACGGTTAGATCACAAGCGGGATTGTAATCATCACCAAAATAGCATGGGAAAATATAGTCCTTTCAATATCCCCTTTTTGGCGTTTGATGATAATCCCAAAGATTTGCATAAGATAGAAGCAGTCTTTGCAATGGATGGAACAAGCTCCCCTATATGTGTGCAAGGTAGAGATAACACTCTAAGGACAAGACTAGCACACATACAAGGAAGCTCCCCCTTTCTATTGCAAAGATAGCACAAGTGCAAGGGAAAGATAAGATAGATATCATACCGTTGCACCAACCAAATGTGGTGGAGACAATAGAAAAAATAGAATCAAATGGAAACTATGAAAGCTCCACCACCATACACATGCCCATAAGCCAGTAACAATAATACCAAACACTAGGAATCACATAGCATAACAAACCACATAGTCTCATACAGATAACAAGGTCCACAAGCACAAATAGGTTCACAAGCACAAAGAGGTCCACAAGCATACACAAATAAACTACAGAGTTCACGAGCTAGAAAAGATCAAAGATAAGAACAAGCTTGCGACTTAGCCCATGCAAATCCCCTGAGCAACCTAATAGACATATTTCTCCCCCTTTGGCATCGAGACACCAAAAAGGAAGAAAAGATCACTCTAATCGCCCCAACCATGAATAGGAGGATGAGAAGGCTTGGGGTCCCAAGAGGCATTGTTCCACTCAGGCGGGGGACTAGTGACTTCCTCCTCAGACTCATCCTCAGACCAATGGCAGTTGTCGCGAATCCACTCATCCCTGGGAGCAGTGACAGAGCTAGTGACCGGAGAGCATGGAATGTTGACAGCTATCATGATAGCCTTCTGGCGCTGAACACTGTGTTGCTGATCAACATAAGACTGATACTCTCGATTTTGCAGAAAGAAAAAAGTCTTCTTCACCTTCCCTAGCAGCTTCTTGGCCCAAGACGGCTGCCTCTGAAGAGAAGGACCACCAGCACTAGAGCCACCATGAGCAGAAGAGGGACCACCAGTATCAGCACGAGCCTTTTGGAGAGCTTCTTCCTTTTCTTCTTGGGACCGAGGCTTATTGTGTTTGCTCACACGCAGCTTCTTCTCCTCATTAATGGTTATGGCGTCCTCAGATAAGCGCATACCAGACACCTCAAGCCACTTGTGATTGATGAGGGTCTGAACATATGGAGCATAAGGGCAGGAGCGCATGTCAATGATGGCTTGCCAAATCTCGGTGTAGATGAAGTGCATGACATCCAGCTTCCTATCAGAATCACGGCGAAGGTAAGTCTGATACATGAGAGCAACTTGATATGCATGAAACCGATCAAAGTTGCTGGCCTTTGGAGAGATGGTGTTCAAGTACACCCTACGCATAATGTCATAAACTGGCTGAAGATGGTTCACGAAACCACAAGTGCCCCATATTTCAATGTAAAGAGGCTCCAAGACTTCGGGATCAGCAGCTTGAGCGGAATGAACACGCCATCCATTTGCCCCCTTGCCAGGCAGAATGGGATAGCCAAGGAGAGCAAAAAACTCGGACCATTTGGCGGTAAGCAGCACGCCATTAGTCATCCACTTCAAAACCCCTTCAGTAGAAGAACTCATATCCATGTGAAGAGTAGTGTAGAACTGAGCAATAGCATTCTCATCATAGTTCTCACGATGCTCCATGATGGGAATCAGACCAAACCTTCTGCAAATGTCAAGAGCTTCGCCAAAGTACGCATGCTTGTCTTCCATGTGACCCACATTGATGTATTTCTGAGGAGCAACAACAAACTTTGTCTTGGTAGCATAAATTTCAGCAAAGGTCTGTTCTTGATGACAGTTGTGGAAGAGAGGATCCAAGCAATGACGGTCACGAGGAAAAAGATAAGGATCCACATGCCTAAAAGCAGAGTAGGACTTCTGAGTCCACCTGGAGATCTTGGCCTTGGATTTGTCAGGCCCAGTGGCAGTGGCCTTCTGAGAGGCAAGAACATGCCGCTTATCCTCGATGGCAATGACGACGAGGAGCAAGCGACTTGACGGACGACAGTGGATGGATGCACAACCTCAACATCGTCTTCATCAATCTCAGGAGGAATATTAGAGAAAGGTCGACGGGCGCGCTTGCCTTTGCGGGTACCACCTTGCCCTGAGAAGAAAGAAAAAGAGTAGGGAGAGAAGGTGAGGTAAGTGCACAAGTTCGAAAGAGAAAACGAAAGGAGATTGAAAAAATACAGTCAGGAAATTTTTCAGTGTACGCCAGAACTTCCGCTGAATCGTCAGAACTTCCGGTGAAAATGGTCCACCTGAAGTTCCGGTCGTGGCTCACCGGAAGTTCAGGTGAGACCACGAACTGGGTGGTTCAAGCAGCAGTTCCCATAGACCTAGATCTACACGCACAAGGCAGGATTTCCATGAATGTGTTGGACCAATCTACCCTAGCAACATCCCCTAGGCCTACCAAGATCTCCCAACATGTTCTAGACAAAGAACTAGCCTAGACAAGGTGAGCCCTAATTCAAGCAATGGTGAGAAAGCAAGATCTCCATTAATGGAGGAAGTTGAGGGCAAATACCGGAGTCCATGGCGGGAGATTGAGGTGGGGAAGGTTCCCATGGAGGAGATCTAAGGAAGGGTGGCCGGATACGGAGGGGCCGGAGCACCTCCGTGGAGTTGGCTTTGCCGGAGGCTTCTCCAAATAAGAAGTGGGTCTTGGGGAAAAGAGGAAGAAGATCCCGTTTTCCCTAGGGCCCACTTTATATAGGGCGAAGAGCCTCACCGGAAGTTTTGTTCAGAGACCGAAAGTTCTGGTGAACCGGAAGTTCCGAGCCAGGCAGAAATATTCCAGGTCTGCAGATGGTTCCTAAGAACAACGTGCTGACCAGAAGTTCTAGCAACTGGCCGGAAGTTCCGGTGACGCCAGAAAAACTTTCTCAGGACAGGAAGATAACAAGGAAGAACTTGTGCAGGGAATAGAGAGGGCTTGAGGAAAGAAAAGGCTTGGGATAGAGATCTCAAACTGCGAAGAACCAAAAACAACAAAGACCAAGAAAACACAAGAACAACCAAGCACAAAAACACAATGAAAAACCAAAACAAGAAACACACGAGGGTCGGTGGCCGAGGCCACCTTATATAAGAGTAAATGGCTTGACATCACGAAGATATATCTTGGGTTCATTACCAACACTCATCATGAAGCTCAAATGGTATCCTTTAGAGACTATAGAGTATGAAAACTTTAATGTGCGCATAATAGGGATAGTGTTTGTTCATAAGAGGAACTACACTCCCCCTAAATCCATGCCTACATCCAAACAACGATACACATTGAGACATGGGTAGGTGTGCAAGGTACTCAAGGAGCATTGCTTGAACCTATGATATTTAGCTCATGCCTTAACTCTCGGAACCTTTCTTCGTCAAGAGGCTTCGTGAAAAGATCCGCAAGATTTGCCTTGGTGGGAACATACTCCAAAGAAATGTCTCCTCTTGCAACATGGTCCCGAATGAAATGATGACGAATATAAATGTTCTTAGTCTGGTTGTGTTGCACGGGGTTGTGAGCAATAGCAATAGCACTCTCATTGTCACAAAGAAGAGACACCTTGTCAAAAGAGAGTCCAAGATCCTTCAAGGTTTGCTTCATCCATAGCAATTGAGCACAACAACTTGCTGCGAAGATGTATTCAGCTTCGGCAGTGGACATAGACACACAGTTTTGCTTCTTCGAGTACCAACAAACCAAGGATCTTCCAAGAAACTGACAGGATCCGGAGGTTGACTTCCTTCCCACTTTGTCACCAGCCCAATCCGAGTTCGTGTATCCAATAAGTTCAAAGCTGGCTCCCTTGGGGTACCACAGCCCAAAGTTTGGGGTATGAACCAAATATCAAAAGATTCTCTTGACCGCCACCATGTGGCTTTCTTTTGGTGCGGCTTGAAATCTTGCACACATACCCACACTCAACCTAATATCCGGTCGGGATGCACAAAGATAGAGCAAATAACCAATCATCGAGCGATAGAGTTTTTGATCCACATCCTTACCCTTGGGATCGAGATCAAGATTAACCTTAGTTGGCATGGGAGTCTTGGCACCTTTGACTTGATCAAACTTGAACTTCTTGAGCATGTCTTGGATGTATTTGGCTTGGTTGATGAAAGTCCCTTTCCTCAATTGCTTGACTTCAAACCCAAGGAAAAACTTCAACTACCCCATCATGGACATCTCGAAGAGATCGGTCATGAGCTTGGAAAAATCCTCATTAAAAGCTTTATTAATAGACCCAATGATAATGTCATCAACATAGATTTGGCATACGAACAAGTGGCCTCCAAGTTTCTTAGTAAAAAGAGTGGGATCAATGATCCCCACTTTGAAGCCACGGTCTAACAAGATCTCTCTAAGGCAATCATACCACGCACGTGGGGCTTGTTTGAGGCCATATAGTGCCTTATCGAGCTTGTAAACATGGTTCAGGAAAAGTGGATCCTCAAAGCCCGGAGGTTGCTTGACGTATACCAACTCTTTCAAAGGACCATTAAGAAAATCACTCTTAACATCCATTTGATGCAACTTGAAGTTATGATGAGTAGCAAAAGAAAGAAGCATACTAATGGATTCAAGGTGAGCAACGGGGGCATAAGTCTCACCGTAGTCGATGCCCTCAACTTGTGAGTATCCTTGGGCAACTAACCTTGCCTTGTTGCGCACAATTATCCCATTCGCATCACACTTGTTCTTGAAAACCCATTTCGTACCGATGATGTTTTGACAATCTTTGGGCCTCTCAACTGTTGCCTGTCAGAGATGACTTTGTTGGGAACCCCAAGAGCAAGGTATGATGAGCACAACAGCAAGTTTTCCCTCGGTAGAGACCGAGGTTATCGAACCAGAAGGAGGAAGGAAACGTCACACAGGTGTTGCAAGTAACGCAGAGACCTGCACAACACAAACTCAAGACTTTGCCCCAACGAATCAGTGAGGTTTTCAAGCTCACCGGTTTGCTGTAACAAAGGATTAAACGTATGGTGTGGAAGGTAATGGTTTGTAGCAAGTAAACAAGTAACAATGGAAGATGTATCAATGGTAAAGATTGGACCGGGGTCCATAGTTCACTAGAGGTGCCCTCCTTATATAAACAATATGGCAAAGGGTAAACAAATTAAAGCAGGGCAATTGATAGGAACTGAGCAAGGCATAATAATGCAATTACTACTTAGAAAGATCCTATGAGATTCGATTGGGCAATACAACAAAATACATAGACCGCCATCCAACTGCATCTATGACTAGAAGTCCACCTTCAGGTTATCATCCGAACCCCCTCCAGTATTAAGTTGCAAGCAATGCATAACGCTTTAAGCAAAGTGTGTAAGGTAAATAGTCCACATGTTCCATGAACAAGAGACCGTTGTTTTCTCCCTAGTAGCATCAACACATCTACAACCGAAGAGATTATTGTCACTTCCCTTGGAAACTAGAGGCATGAACTCACTATCGAGCATAAATACCCCCTCTTGGAGTCACTAGCAACTACTTGGCCAATATAGCTACTAACAACGGAGAGCATACAAGATCACAAACAACATAGACATGATAGAATCATAAAGACAAAACCATTAATCAAACCAACATAATAATCTCAATATCCATCGGATCCCCGCAAACACAGCATGCATGATTACAAATATATTAGATCTTGATCATGAATGGAGCTCACAAGATCTATACATGAAAGCACAAAGGAGGAGATACAACCATCTAGCTACTACATGGACCCATAGTCCAAGGTGGAACTACTCACACATCATACCGGAGAGAAGGCCTCCGGGATGATCTCCCCTCCGGCAGGGTGCCAGGAAGAACTTTAGATCCCCCCGATCTAGGGACGACAGTGGCGGCGGCTACAGAATGTTTCGTGGAGATTTGATCGGGTACTTAGGGTTTCTGCATCAGGGGCTTCTTATAGGCGAAGGGGGAGGCCGAGGAGGCGGCCAGAGGGGCCACACCCCTCCCAGGCACTGGACAGGGCTCACTCGCGCCTAGGGGGGTCTGGCTGCCCTGGCCCGCTTCTTTGTCTCCCCTCTGGACTTCTTGTTCCCCACGGAAAGTAATTGACTTTGACATTTGTCCCGTCCAATTCCGAGAATATTTCTTTACTAACTTTTCTGGAACCAAAAACAGCAGAAAATAGGCAACTAGCACTATGAAAACTTGTTAATAGGTTAGTACCAGAAAACATGTAAAAAGCACCTCAAAGTGTAGACAAAGCAAAGCAAAGCAAAGTAGATACTAAACAAGCATGGAGCATCAAAAATTATAGATACGTTTTCGGCGTATCATCAACCAAGGTCCATATTTTGTTCCTCTTGAAGTTGTGAAGTTCTTCATTCATAGCGTCAAGCCAATCATCATCTTCAAGAGCCTCAAAGACTTTCGGCTGTTCCACAAGAGAGATAAAAGCATGGTGATAGCTAAATGAGGCTAGTTGCCTCCTAGTAGTGGAACCTTTATTGAAATCTCCATAAACATTATCAAGGATATGGGCATCTCGGACGAGCTTGGCAAGGAGATAGGCTTGACGGAGAGCTTGAGCTTCAATACGAGATTCTTGAGCAACCTCTTGATCGTTTCCACCATTGGAGTTCCCGCCTTGACTATAAGCATGAACACGAGGATCATCTTCATTAATTTCCACTTCGGGAGAGTCATCATTTGGAGTATAGCCTTGATTATCATTAGCTTGCCCTTGATCTTGACGAGATTGATCTTGGGAAGATCCTTGAGGAGGAGCCCCATCTTGGGGAGGTTGATGTTGTTGATGAAGAGCTTGACCTTGGGAGGTGTCTTGAGGAGGAGCCCCATCTTGGGGAGGTTGATGTTATTGATGAAGAACTTGACCTTGGGGGCTTGGAGAGTCATGAGCATGAGAGGCTTCGAAAGATCTTGAGGGAGCTTGTGCCAAAATAGTAGGTCGTTGAGAGGCAAGATGGTCTTGTGAGAGTGATTGCTCCACTTGAGTAGAGCTTGGTCCTTCTCCTTCGTCCACAAGGGGATCCTCAATGGGGAGGTGGAAACCTACACCCATTCTTCTTATGGCCTTAGGAGGTATTTCATCACTTGGATCACAAACACCGTCTTGCCTAACAAGGGACTCATGGTCTTCATCAAACTTCACATTGCTCGTCTCTTCAACTCTTCCATTGGCTTTGTTGTAGACTCTATAAGCATGAGACTAATTTGAGTATCCGACAAAGATCCCTTCTTGAGCCTTGGATTCAAACTTGGACAAACGAACTCCTTTCTTGAGAATATAGCACTTGCAACCAAACACTCGAAAGTAACTAACATTTGGATTTTTCCCGGTGAGCAGCTCATAGGGGGTCTTGTTCTTTTTCTTGCGAAGGTAGAACCGGTTGGTTGCTTGACAAGCGGTGGAGATGGCCTCGGCCCAAAAGTTGTATGGAGACTTGAATTCAGCTAACATAGACCGAGCCGCATCCATCAAAGTGTGATTATTCCTTTCGGTAACACCATTTTGTTGAGGGGTATAAGGAGTGGAATATTGATGCTTGATTCATTCATCACTAAGAAACTCATCCAAGGTATAGTTCTTGAACTCGATCCCATTGTCACTTCGAATGGAGAGAATGGTTGCATTGTGTTTCCATTGAACTTCATTGGCAAAATCGATGACGGTTTGTTGAGTCTCACTCTTGTACTTGAAGAAGAACACCAAAGTGTATCTTGAGAAATCATCCACAATAACCAAGCAATACTTCTTGCCTCCAAGACTATCATGAGAAGGAGGGCCAAAGAGGTCCATGTGCAAGAGCTCCAAGCATCTTTCCGTGGTGATTTGATTGAGCACTTTGTGAGGAGTTTCATGCATCTTCCCTTCAATACAAGACCTACAAACATGATCTTTGGCAAAAGAGACATCGTTAAGACCAAGGATGTGGCCCTCGGAGTAAAGTCTTTGCAAAGTTATCATGTTAACATGTTCTAGGCGGCGATGCCACAACCAGCCCTTGTAGGCTTTAGCATAGAGACATAGAGCATGAGGAGTAGTGGTCCCCAAAAAATCCACCACATACAAGTCATGCTCTATATACCCTACGAAAGCCACCTTGAGATACTTGCTCCACATGAGGACCACAGAGTGCTCATTAAAGAAAGAAGAGAGACCCATAATGGCAAGAGCACGAACGAAAAGTAAATTGTAACCAAGGGTTTTGACAAGCATGACGTCAACCAAGGATACATCCGGGGTTACCACCACTTTGCCAAAACCCAAAACCTGAGAACTTGTTTTATCACCGTAGGAGACCATGGTGTTGGCAATATTTGGCCTTATCTCCGTCATGATAGACTTGCTTCCGGTCATATGACTTGTGGCACCACTATCAAGCACCCATTTTGAACCACCGGAAGCATAGTCCTACAAGAAAATCAAGATTTGGTTTTAGGTACCCATTTTGCAATGGGTCCCCTTTTGTTAGTAACAAGAGTCTTTGGCACCCAAATGGCCCAATGATAATCATGCGTGTAAGAAGTTCCAACATATCTAGCATATACATGACCATCATAAGACTTGCAAAGAATATAAGAGGGATTGTTCTTTCCGGCAAAGTTGTCACTTTGCAAGATGGTTGGACCATAAAAAGGTCCTTGAGTCATGCCCTTGTTCTTTTTCTTCTTGTTTTTCTTCTTCTTGTTCTTCCTCTTCTTCTTCTTAGTCTTGGCAAGTTGATCCTTCAATGCCTTGTTCTCCTCAATGAGATGCTCATGCTTACAACAAGGGTTAGGAGTGCTAGACAAGTCTATAATTTGCACAGCGGAAGACTTAGCATGTTCACAAGTTAGTTGAGTTTGAAGTTGTTCATGGGCTTCAAAAAGACTTGAGAATTTGCTCTCCAAGGCTTTGTGTTCCTCTTTGAGTTTCTTAAGATCTTCTTGAGTCCTATCATGACCAACCCTAAACTCAACTTTTTCTTTCTTATAAGCACCTTAACCAAAGCAAGAGCATGATCACGTTCTTTAATTAGGGAGGACATGGTATTATTATGGTCATCAACAAGTTTAGACACACTTTCCTCAAGATTAATTCTCATATTTTGTTCATCCTCAAGACTTTGAGGGAGAGAGGCAATTTCATTGGCGGCATCTCTTTCATTTTTACTTAACAAGTCAAGAAGTTCTTCCTTTTCATCTAAAGCATCCCTAGCATTGTCAAGTTGTGCAAGCAAGGAATCAAAGCAAGTTTTAGTTTCTTCATCCAAGGTAGCAATAAACTCACACATGTCTATCATCTCTTTCTTTATCTCTAGACCAACAAGATCAACAGAAGAAGGCTCACTAGAGATGGGTTGAGGAGTGGGTTTAGATGTTACCTCAGTGGCCTTGGCCATAAGACACTTTTGGTTGGAGGAGATGGCGTTCTCATTAGGTGAGTCGAAGAGGGACAATCGTGGAGTAGAGGTAGTAGCAATAGCAGCAACTCCCACAATCTCTCCACCTTGGACTTCATCATCATCATCTTCATCCGTGCCCGAAAGGTATTCTTCATGGACCACTATAGCTCTTTCTTTGTTGGCGACATTCTTGACAGTGTAGTTCTTGTTCAAAGGATGAGGAGGACTTGACTTGATATTGCGAATGAGATGACCACCATTGTCTTCACGGTTCTCAAAGGGACACTTGGCCACAAAGTGACTCTTGTCATTGCAATTGTAGCATGACCTTGCCTTGGGAGACTTGTTGGGTGAGTTGAATCTTGAGTTGTCCCTTGACCTTGACTTGAGCCCGGACTTATTCCAAAAGGCCCTTGAAGCGAGATCAAGATGTTCGTTGAAGGCACACTTGAGGTCCTCTTGAGACCACTCACTTGATGTATCATCATCATCATCAACTTCAATAGCCTTGGCCTTCAAAGCAAGATTCACTTTTGTTGATCCAATGGCCCTAGCACGGGCGGACTCTGCATTCTTCTTGGCAATGGTCATGGCAATTACTTCACTCAAGACTTCTTGGGAGGTCATTACGTGAAAGTTGGTTCTTACCTTGATAGAGTTGAGCTTTTGTTCATCAAACGGAAGGAGAGCTTGAATGAACTTCCTCTTCATGAACTTGTCATCAACATAGGTGGCACAAAGATCCCTCATAGTGCAACAAAGGACCTTGATCCGCCTATACATGTCTTCGGGGGTCTCATCATATTGCATAGCAAAACCATCACACTCGTTGTTGACTTCATCAAACTTGGAGCTTTGGATGCTTGCATTCCCAACAAATAGCTCGGTGAGTTGATCCCATGCTTCCTTGGCGGTGTTGAATTGGCGAATGTGGGCAAAGTCCTTGGGAGTCAAAACCTTTTGAATCATTCCCAAAGCCGTGGTATTGAGTTGCTTGTCCACCACTTCACCTTGAGTCAACTTCTTTGGGTCATATGGAGAGAACCCATCCTCCACAATCCTCATTAACTCAATAGAAGAGCTGGAAATATGTGAGCGCATTAGATACTGCCAATTGGAAAAATTTGAAGTATCTAGCATAGGTGGTGCTCCTTGAGGAATGATGTGTGGCATGGGGATGGGTGGATCCGGAGTGTACTTCGGCAGTGGGGGCACCGCCTAGTAGTCCTTTCCTCCACTTTCCTCTTTGGAAGTAGAATCTTCGGGCTCCTCGGTGTTTTCACTTGGAACCTTGGTAGATGTTTGTGCAATAAAACCAAGTCCCAAGTGAGTGGTGACAGCCTCGAGATTTCCCCTGGTGGCAGTCACGGGAATGGTGGGAGGAAGCTCGGTGGTTTGGGATGTGGCAAGAGCAACCATGGGGTTTGGATTGAGAGACTGCAAAATAGTCATCATTTCCTCAAACTTGGACATCACGGATGTCTCCAATTGCTTTAGGTCATCCATGGTGGCCAAGTTCTTGGGGTTTTCATTTTCACTACCCCCTTCGTCAGCCATCATATCTTAGGCGGTAACGCCCAAAATAAGATCCTTGGCTCTGATACCAATTGAAAGTATCGACTTTGAATCGACTAGAGGGGGGTGAATAGGCGACTACCAATTTTTAATTTTATTCACACTTTTAGGGTTTGCGAGAAAGAAAGTTATCTAGATGTGCAACTAGGTGGACAACCTATATGCTAGATAACTTACAACAACCACAAGAACGGTAAAAAGCAAGAAGTAAAGGTAGGAAACGAGATAACCGGAGCGGGGACACGGAGATGTAATTCCCGTAGTTCACTCCCAAGGGAGATACGTCTATGTTGGATAGGTGTCGGGGCCACACAAGGTCACCCGAGCGCCACAAAGGCCTCATCTTCTTCTCCGGTGAGCTCCCCCACAAAGGAGGCCTCACAATCCACTAACCGGTGACCTTGAAGGCGCCAACCAAAACCTTTACAAGAAGGTTGAGGGGGAAGCTCCACAACTCAATTGGAGGCCCTCAACGACATCACGGAGCTTTACAACACAAGCCCTTAGCTCCGAGGATGCCCTACACTGTATAGGGTTTCAAGAAACCCAAGAGCAACAAGATCCACAAAGGATAGGTTGGGGGAATCAAATCTTCTTTGGTGGAAGTGTAGACCTAGGTCACCTCCCTCACCTCTCAAAAGATCAAGTGATTTGAGTGGCTAGGGAGAGAGATCTAGTGAGGTGAAGCTCGAGTATTAATGGAGGAGAGAGAAAATTTAAGAGTTAGGTAGGAGGAAGAAGGAGGGTGCCATAAATAGCGCCCCTACAAACTGAACCGTTGGAGCCTCCGCGACCTCACCGGAAGTTCCGATGAGTGGCCGGAAGTTCCGCCTAGCAAAGCCTCAACGGTCATCAACCCATTTACGCCCGCTCCAAAAGCCTGACCAGAAGTTTCGGTCAGAATGATCGGAAGTTCCGGTGAAACTTCCGATGCAAGTTCCAGCCCAAGTTTCATCAAATAGAGCGCTTCCAAACAGAAGCATACTGATTCTGAGTGGAACTTGGAGCAGAACAAGGGGAAGAACAACTGGGTCACGAAACTTGTCTGACCGGAAGTTCCGGTGCCTAGGCAGAAGTTCCGCTCAGGGACTCGGTGGTGTCGTGGTATTGCACGGCAGATGCTACTGGGGGTAGCTTACGTAGAGGGAGCAAGGCGACGTAGGAGAATCCGGGAGCGAGATTGGCACACGATGTACCCGGGTTCACGTCCCCTTGGTGGAGGATCGCTACGTCCTGCTATCAATCCAGTATATGAGTATAGATTGGTTTACATGGGAGCCGCCGTAGGCGGAGGGAGAGACTAGGTCTAATGAGATGTGGGCGAATATGCCCCGTGGGGGTGCCCCTGGTGGCTTTATATATGCAGCCAGTTAGGGTTTACAAGTATTAGTGGGCTTTGTATTGAAGTCGCCGTCTTCGGCCTCCAGTCGGCGCCAGTCGCATGGGTGCAGCATGCGCCAATTGCCGTATTGGGCGAGTCGACCCGCTCAGGGCTAGGTTCCAGTCGGCTCAATCCAGCTGGCGAATCCACTTCGTGGGTATACCCCGATTGGTATTCCCCCATCAGTAGTCGCCGAGCGTGTTGTCGATTCGACGCGGGCTTGAGGCAGGGCGCGGAGAGTCTTGACGATGGGTCGTGGCGAATCGGCGACGAGCTCCTGAACAGAGAAAAGAACCGTGAAGCGGGAGGCGGTCGGCGTGAGCCAGTCGGTGATGGCCAGTTGGCGAAAGACGCAGGGTGTCGGTGAAGCTGCCAGTTGCGGCGAGTCCTCGAACGTGGAGCGTGCCGAATCCCCAAGCACGACGAGTGGCGAGGTCGAGCAACCGGAGAGTCCGCGAGTGTGTGGAGTACGCGAGGGCGAGTCCGCGGTGGCGAGTCCCCGAGCGTGCCGAGTATGCGTGGGCGAGTCCGCGGTGGCGAGTCCCCGAGCGTGTCGAGTATGCGAGTGGAGAGTCCACGGTGGCAAGTCGACGAGGGCGAGCCGTGGTCGCGGAACCACGCGTACACGCAGCATGCCTAGGAGTAGTCCCCGAGGCTCGAGTTGGCTTGGAGAGGCGACTTGAGGCTCTTTAGAGATGCATATTCTGAAAATAGTAGTGGTTGCTGCCGAGCATGGCGAGTGGCGCGGTCGAGCGAGTCCGCGAGGGGAGAGTCCCCGAGCGTGGCGAGTCCGCTATGACTGCGAATCCACGAGGGGAGAGTCCCTGAGTGTGGCGAGTCCGCGATGATTGCGATTCCGCGAGGGGAGAGTCCCCGAGTGTGGCGAGTCCGCGATGATTGCGAGTCCGTGAGGGTGAGTCCCCGAGTGTGGCGAGTCCGTGATGATTGCGAGTCCGCGATGATGTTGATTGCGCTGTTTTGTTAGCGAGTCTCTCGTCTTGGCCCAGGGGGCCAGTCGCATGGCGACTCCAAAGATGGCTCTCGACTTGGCGTTCTTCCTGGACGATCCGAGGCTCGGTTTGCGAGTCCTCGTCCAAGATTTTGGCCAAAGCGAGTGACCGTCTAAGGTTGAGGAGGACATTGTGCTGTTTGTGTAGCACAACCATTTGTCTTGGCCCGGAAGGATAGTCGAGCAAGGCGACTCCAATGATGGCTCTCGGTTAGCGTTTTTCGTGGACGATCCGAGGCTCGGTTTGCGAGTCCTCGTCCGCACTACTTGGCCATTGTGAGTCGCTCTTTCAAAGGTTAACAAAGGCGAATAGATTTTTTCTGGGGGGAAGAGACACCCAGTGGTGAGTCCATGCAGCGTGGCATGCGACCCTCTCTGGCGACTCGAACGATGAAGGTCCCTTAGTAGGCGCGGCATACGCATTTGACATGGCGGACGGGGTCGTACGGCGTTTAGTCGGGAAAAGTCGACGTGGCAGACAAGGAGTCGACGTGGCGGACGGAGGTCGCGCAATGGCGAAGTCGATGCGGCGGACACGGGGTCGACGCGGCGGACGGAGGTCATGCTATGGCGATGTCGACGCGGCGGACGGAGGTCGCGCTATGGCGAAGTCGACGCGGCGGACGGAGGTCGCGCTATGGCGAAGTCGACGAGGCGGACACGGGGTCGACGTGGCGAACGGAGGTCGCGCTATGGCGATGTTGACGACGGCGGGGCCGCGAGGACGAGGCCACGACGGCGATCCCGCGGCAGGCGAGTCCGCGCTGGCGAGTCCTCGAGCATGTTGAGTATGCGGGAGCGAGTTCGTGGTGGCGTCGGCCGGATTTTTGTCGGGTGAAGTCAACGCGAAGCATACGTTGGAGTCTGTGCAGCTGCGAGTAGAGAGACGAGTTGACCGATCGCATATCCGGATGTTGACATCTGTCATTCCGTGGACTATACATCCCATTGTGATTTGTGTGTACTTGTAGGCACATATGATTAGCACATGGGATACAATATAACAATAAATATAGTAAACATAATAGGCTCGAGTAAAGAGAGTATTTTTATACTAATCTGATCATGGATCGATCGCAAGGAGCGCATCCGATCGAGTCTCTCCAGTAGACGGTGGTGCAATCGGTCGGCCGCTCTGGCGTGTAAAACCGGCGAGAGCGAGTCACAGCTTGGGAATTTCACCACTTCAATGCAATCGTGAAACAGACTCTGCAAATAAAGAATATTTCCACCCAATCTTGTCGGGCATGGATCAATCGTCTAGAAAATACGTGCGACCAATACACAAACAATGATTCAAATAATAAAATATCAATTGGAGAAGTAATAAACGGTAAGATGGGACTAAATTAAGAACTCAGCTGCCGGCCGTCCTGACGTGCGGTGTAGGCTTAATTGTAGTTGCTAGATGTGGATCAAATTGAATCGTTTGCACATCGCATATACCACTATGCAAGCAAAATTAGATCCGGATAAAATAATCAACTTGCAAAGCAATTATTGTGAGATGGGATTAAATTGGAACTTAGCTGTCATGGTGAACGGGAGGCCACACATACAGTAGCATGATCATGCTTCGTCAGGGAGACGCGCTGGACGGCGATCGGCCGGAATCGGATGCGATCCGGTCGATGTTAATGTTGGGAGATCCCGCCTAGATTATCACCCTCTAAGCATCGCTAGCCCCACGGTGGGCGTCAACTGTCGTGGTATTGCACGGCAGATGCTACTGGGGGTAGCTTACGTAGAGGAAGCAAGGCGACGTAGGAGAATCCGGGAGCGAGATTGGCACACGATGTACCCAGGTTCACGTCCCCTCGGTGGAGGATCTCTATGTCCTGCTATCAATCCAGTATATGAGTATAAATTGGTTTACATGGGAGCCGCCGTAGGCGGAGGGAGCGACTAGGTCTAATGAGATGTGGGCAAAGATGCCCCGTGGGGGTGCCCCTGGTGGCTTTATATATGCAGCCAGTTAGGGTTTACAAGTATTAGTGGGCTTTGTATTGAAGTCGCCGTCTTGGGCCTCCAATCGGCGTCAGTCGCCTGGGTGCAGCATGAGCCAGTCGCCGTATTGGGCGAGTCGACCCGCTCAAGGCTAGGTTCCAGTCGGCTCGATCCAGCTGGCGAATTCGCTTCATGGGTATACCCCGATTGGTATTCTCCCATCAGGTGGAATGAGCGAAGGAAGTTCCTGGCTAGAACTTCCGGTGCAACTTCCGGTGGAAGTTCTGGCAAATAGACCATACCAAAACAGTAGGTTCTGGGAGCTGGCCGGAAGTTCCAGCGAAAGTTTGATCGTAACTTTTAGTCCCAGATCCTCCCCACAGAAGGCCCTGAGCGGAACTTCCGGCGCCTATCCGGAAGTTCCGATCAGACAAAAACTGCTCTAACAGATCACAACAACGCTCTCTCACAGAAAAGTAGGATTGCTGTGGCGGTGCATATAGGGTTTGTGCAAGAACAAGTGATTCCCCACAGCCTTCCGAGATGGATCCCCTCTTGATAGTACGGCGATCTAAAGCCATAAAAATAAAGAAATGGAAAAACTAAAGACCGCCATCTTCACGAGATCCCAAAGAGAGCATCCACACATTTCATAAGAATCAACAAAAGCATTTTGCCTGAAACTCAAGCACACGGTTAGATCACAAGTGGGATTGTCATCATCACCAAAATATCATGAGAAAATATAGTCCTTTCACTATGGTACGTCTAGCCTCGGTGTAAAAAGGTATTTACTTATTCGAAATTTAATTAGAAAATGGATAAACATTAATAATTCAATATCTTAGGTTTTATAATTCAGAAAAATATGTTTAATATATGAAAATTTACAGAAAAATAAAATCTATAATTTAACTTTATTATCAAATATTATTATGTTAACCATTTAAATAATTAGTATTTAATAAAGATTTTATAAGTAATCAAACTTTGAAAATTCATATTTTAATAATAGTAATTGAGAAAAATATAAATAATATACTAAAATTCTTAGAAAAATAAAAACTATAACGTAAAACTATAAACATATATTAATACATCATTAACTAAATGTTTATTATTTATTAAGTTTTTATAAGGTAATAAATCTTATAAAATCATATTTTAATATTTAAAATTCATAAAAATACATATAATATACCAAAATGATCACAAAAATAAAATATACTTGATAAAGTTATAATATTTAACTTTTGAGGTAAGTAAAAATTTAATACTCTAATAACTTGAGTTTAAAATTAAAATTGCTAATATTTCTAATATTAAACATCTAAGGCCTAATAATAGTATCAGTTTTAAGTATTGATAATATGAACTCAAAATATTTCAACACATTTTAGATACAATTTTGTTGAATTATCATTGACCTATAAGTGTATGTTATTTTCTAAACAGATTCTTATGAAATTATAAAATCTTCAAGAATGACATTTTTGACTTAATAAAATCTTTTACCATTACTTCAACCACAAGTTTGTAAACATACTAAAACACCGAAGTTACTACATAAGTAGTTAAGTAATATTGTTTCCATATTCATAAATTATAACCACTCATTTATAAGGAGGTAAGTAATTCTATTCAACTATAATGTAAGAAAACATTAATCAAATAGAAGAATTGTCACTCTTAATTAACCTTAAACAAACATATGAAGTGAACAAATTATAATATCATCTAATGACCAAGATATATAAGTCTCAACTACTAGTGTGGTCCTTATTCAAATAAAGTAATTCTTTCTTCCTTGAGAACTATAGTTAGTAAGAAAACCAAGAACGTTAACTTAAAGTTTAAATGCTTTTGTTTAGCTAAGTAAGATTTTCTTTAAAAAATATTCTTTTAATATACATTATAAAGCAAGACATAAGCACTTCCATAAAAGCTCTGATTGATTAACAATATCTATATAAGAAGTCTTTAGATACCATTCCACACTTGAGTGTTGTATTATTGTATACTACTTAATATAATTACATGTTTCCTCACACACACTCACAAGCCTTCATAAGAAGCACATATGTGAAACTTAATCTAAAAGGGCAACACATTCTAAAGGAACCATTTTTAGTTTCCAAACCCTAAATCAACACTTATTCCGGGCATTCGAGTTTATAAAGTTGCATTACATTACTTATGCATAATATCATCTTGCTTCTTTAAACATTAGTCCTTACTGGACCAATGATGATGATTTCAGACATTGGATCTTTTATTGTCTCGAAGACCGTGAGTGCATAGTCTTGCAATCACAAAAGGAAAGTTCACACTTGCTCATGTACTTTAATTATTTTTTATCAAATATTTTTGCAAATCCAGTGTTGTCATCACATGCATTTCAAAAAAAGGTCAGAAACACTATTTTCATAATAATATGATTATGGATTATTTACCAAGAGGTAATAATCTACTATGAAAGTTCCGGTGGTAAAGGAACATATTATCTAGGACTTAACAACCCATGTCGCGAGTGATTCTTGAGCCGTATATTACGCGCTGACCATGAGATTTGGAATGGGACGGAGAAGTCAGTTGTATCTTTTCCCTCTCGCATGTAGCCGGATATGCGGGTCGTGGCTGTTATCCTTGAAGCGTGCATTAATTGATAATTCGTAGAGGATATGCAGCATATGGGTGGGAACCCTCAATGTCCCACGATAGTTCTGGCATCTGAACGGTCTATACTAACCATTGTCGTAATTCGATACGTGGGCATGACGTACACCAAGGAGACATGCGGGATCGCGAAGAAGGCCGTGATTGGCTTGGATCTTAGTCTGGGCCTCATACCAAGGAAGTGTGAATGGGTTTGCGGCCCGGATGTGCAACAAAGCTAAGATCTCTCATGGGTAAAGTAACGCACCTCTGCTGAGTGTAAGAAATGTTACTTGTTACTCCCTATTCTAGGAAGGAGTTACGAACACGACAAAAAAGGAACTCCATGAAAGTTATGGTAAACCTGTGAAGACTGATGAACATAGCTTTTCAGAATAAAAGAAACCTTTGAAGAAATGTTTACGAAAACCTGCATTGCCTCTGACCTATGGTCTGTGGCTGTAGTTAGTGCATCATACACTCCTTTTTAGTGAACTTGCTGAGTACACTCGTACTCAACGTATCTTCTTAACCCTTGCTAGATTCTGAAGCCAATACAGAAGACGTGTACATCAACTTATGCTCAAGGGAATCGTCATCAACATCTCAAGTTCTTCAATGAAGTCAACATATACATCAACTAAAGTGAAGGTGGAGTTATTGATTAGATAGGAATATAATCTCTAGCTATAGAACCTACTTCTATAGAGTATTGCAATAGCGGCAATGCAAGCCCAGTAGTTTAAATACTAGTCTATACTATGATAGTTATGAGTTGATTATTTCTGGTTCTTCTTTGTAAGAAGTTTCTTTCTCTCCCTTTAACCTAGAGTGTTCTCTAGCTCTTTTGTAAAGAGTCAAGTTGTAACCTATAGTCATGTCTTAGACCTGCTGTGTTTCTGTTGTACCACTCTGAGGGACGTAATACTAGTGAACAGTGTTTTATTGGTGTTATGCCAACGACTATAGTATACTACATTATGCAGTGGTATGTTGGGTCACCGAAGCTGGTATCAGAGCATATGCTTTGACCTTAGGATTAAAACCCTTTTAGGAAGATCTGTAGGTTGGATAGTGACTATAGGAGCCATCTTATCTAAACCAAATATTCCTATGACTTGTGATGAGTATCCACTTGAGGATAAACTTTGCTACAAGATGCTTAAGTCCTATTTCTTAGGAGTAGTTATCTATCTTCTCTCAGCAAAGTCCTAGTTAGTGTCTTCTGAAGGAGATAGAACCCATCAAGATACTTTAGGAAAGCTAATTGGTCACAGTAGAGATGGATCAAGTTTAGGATATCAATTGAAGTAGTATAAAAGGTGAAGTCTATCAATAGAATTCATGTTAGGTATGAAATATAATGAAGACCATTAGAGCAGGTGTAGATATCCGAAGTAGTAAATCATGTGGGATTCACATAAGAATTCTACGAGCAGGAGTGAATTTCTGTTAAAAATTAATGATAGTACTATGAGTAATAAAGCCATCATGGTATGATTAGCTCTTAAATCATGATGAATAGGTAAAACATAATGAGATCATGGTGAGATTAGCTCTGAAACCCTGATGTAGGTGTAAATATGAAAATTACTTAGTAAATAATCTTGAAATAAAGTAAGAAATAACATGGTAGAACTATGATAGAAGCCATAGGTGTCATAATTTCAGATAATATTTAGGTTTAGGTGTTCAATAGAAATTTATTAGTCATTTAAAGAGATCATGTGAGGTTAGTTTACTAAATAATGACAGGTTGGATATAGTTAGTCATTCCAAAAGTGAGACCCAAGGTTAGTCAAAACCAAATTGAGACCACTTTGATTAAAAGTATCATATTGCAATTGAGCAATTTGGGTAAGTATTGAGGCAAAGAATAGTTTGAACCTATGTGTTAAGTATCACGATGTAAAACTATATGAGGAGGTGTCATATATTACACAACTAAGCCTGAATTCTAGAGATGCTATACTCAACTATTATATTTCGGGATTAGAGTATTGTGTGTTATATGTACCACATTTGGATTTATTGGTTTTTCTTGGATCTTTTTGATTGACTAGATCTGTACATGAAGTTTGATTTGGTGTGCAAATGCATGTTGCATCACCAAGTTACTATTTGATGTTATAGACCTAGATAGAAAAGGGAATTCGTGTAAGCGAGTGACGAGTTCCAAAGACCAAGATAAAAGCTTAGTTGAAGAGTGAAGCTAAGTATAAGGAGTATCAACACAATTTGAAGGATGGATCAAGTTTAGATTGTTATTTGCCAGCAACAAGAAGGAAGATTAGTATAGAAAATGTTTGGAGCAGCAAGAAGTGATGAACTAAGTTCGCCCAAAGTAGGTGATGTTGCTAAGAAGTTAATGAAGTAATTGTACCAAGTTCATGGAAGTATCTTGAATAAGTGCAAAGAAGAAGCCTTAGAACAAAATGGTATTCAAGCTCTGATAATTCAGAGAGAATGCCAGTAGTACGTTGAAAAACCTTAGGGTAATTCATACACCCTAGGATGATCCGCAGCTGGTATTTGGCTAACTTAGTTAACCAGATCATCTTAGTATATTATAAAGAGCATAAAACTTGGCCTAAGTTAAGTAAGACATAAAGGAGTATAAAAAATTAAAGATACTGTTTTCCAAGACGCTTCGCGAAATCAGGCCTACCGAAGCAAGAATGTATAAACAGTAAGTAAGACAAATAATGTTAGAAGATTCACTTTGGAGATCCATAATTATGTGGGTGTACCATAAGTTCTTCTGCAAAACCTTAAATAGGTAAAGTATAAGCTGGACAAATACCAACATCCTAGTTATAGAGCCAAGGATACTATATAAGCAGTTTAGAGACTATTAGGAAACCCCGAGGGGGAGAGCAAACAGTAATTAGAAGTATTGCTATCTGAATCTCCGAGTAAAGGTTGGAGAAGAAATATTAAACTATGAAAAAATTAAGCCTTATTTTCATAAGATTAAAATAAGTCATCATTATAAAAGTACTTTCAGGAGTATGTCTGGATAAAAGACGAAGTATACTTCAAGATAGTAGTGATCAAACCTTAAGGTAATTAATGAAGTTGAAGAAGTACTTAAGGTGATAACAAAAGATTTTCTAAAGCTTGATAAGATAAAAGCTTGAAGGTGATAAAATATATTAATCCTAATAGACTAATTCTAATGGAAATAACTCTTAAGTGATGCTTAAGAGGGAATAAATCACATCAAATTGAACATGTGTAGAGGAACAAGAAATTCCGATGGGTATGGACTAAATGTTCAAAACCAATCTTCGGAAGAACTACCAGTATAAACCATACAATGATAAATCAAAAATTAGTCTTTTGGCCACAACCATTGTCTAATAAAATTTAAAAACCCTGTTTTAGTGAGACTTCCTAGACCTTACATAGTATAGTAAGGAATCTTGATGATCGGTTAAAAGAGTTGGATTGGGATACGTAATCAGGGAAATGAACTAAAGAAGAGACTCCAATTTAAGGATTTCATAATAAGGACATATCCCTAAGGGACTATAGTAAAAGAACTTTGGGGTATTGAAGACAACAAGTTGGAGATTTCCAAGTATGATGAAAATTCAAGGAAAAGATCTAGATATGGGATATTACAAGTATTCCCATTTGACGTTATCATGGAGTTGAGAAAATTCGTAACCAATACAAGTCAATTCCTCATTCCGACACGCAAGAGAGTACGAACTTTGAGGACAAAGTTTAATTTAAGGGGGAGAGTCTGTAACATCCCAGCATTAGATCTTAGAAATAAGGCAAACTCAGATGTGTGCATAAAATTCATGCATAGAAAATCCGAATAATTTCATGCTTTTGAACAAAATTTGTCAAAGTGATTGAAGCTTATCTCAACTTGATGGAATTGAAGTAGATCATCAAGTTGACTGCTATAAGTTTCAAGGGTTTTTATCATTTCTGCCACTATGACCAACCCAAAACTCAGTTTTGCCATTTGACTGATCGAAACTCTAATTTTGCCACTACTCCCTTACAACACTCCTCAGTTTTGCCATTCCGTCATCTTTCTATCTTAATCCGTAATCAGTTTTGCCATTTTAGTTTTTCCATCCCTTTTTATTTAGAGTTAATTTCATTTCTAACCCGTATATGCTTCTAACAATATTTATCCTACATAGTAGAAATTACTTATATTTTCCCATTTAGTAAAACTTATGACGGTTTTACCCATTCTAAAATTTTACATGTTCTATGAACTGTGATCTCGACGTATCCACATCAAACGTCATTATAGTATTTGTGGTTCCGTCCCCGCCATACGGTAAGGCTAATAAGTTCAATCGGCGGTAGAACGAGAAGCTCCTAGGACTTGTTTGACCAAGCACCAAGCATGGCCTCCGTCCTCATCTTAAAACGTTTGGCACAAGGTCACCGATGATCTTGGGAAACTACGGCTCATGGAGGATCGCGTGGACCGTATCAGGATATTTGTCATCTGCTGCTCCTTATCGAACACTAACGGGGTAATCGGGTATACATCATGACTACGCGCTCTCAACTAGCCTGTCATGCATCTACATACACTCGAGATGGATTTAGTGCACTGCTCAGCTGCTCCACACAGACTAGCAATGCTAATATATTCGAAACGGTAAAATGGTGCTACTGGGATGATCGCGCGGATGTTTATCGTCGATGTGGCAAGTCATGGTAATACAATGGCAAAAATGATTATTAACTAACGGTAGAAAGATAACGGAATGGCAAAATTGAGGAGTATTGCCACCGAGTAGTGGCAAAATTAGAGTTTCAATCGGTCAAATGGCAAAACTGAGTTTTGTGTTGGTCATAGTGGCGGAAATGATAAAAACCCAAGTTTCAATATGACCTTTCTTAAAACCTTATTTTGGGTAAAGATGATTTGATCTAAGGGTAGATCAAATATAATAAAATTAAACCATAATACATTACTTAATGATTAATATCAGATCCTTAAGTGATCATCTCATAGTATTCATCACAACAACCCATGAATACCAAGCTATGAATATAACTTAAGCAGTAAGAAATAATAACTAAATCTTGAACTATCTTATCCTCACCTATTTCTACCATGAGCATCATGGTAATACCTAACTTTAACTCTTTATTTGTATGGAGTAGGAAGGAAATAAAGTCAAGACCATTCACCACATATCTTTCTTTCCATATCAATCCTTATCATCTCTATTAAACCATATCCTAATACCTATTGTTCATCAATGTTGAGTAATCAACCATTGATCTATTAATCCTTAGCCTAACAATTCTTGATCTATCAACTCTTATCATTGTCATAGCATTCACTTTAAAGCCTCTAGAGAAAGAAGTAAGAAGAGGTAAGTGGTAATGCTAGTTTTAGATATCATATATAGGATGAGAGTGTTTGAAGAGAATCAAATCAATATGATAATTGGTGGAGTTAACTCACTCCTGAATAGAATAGAATAGAATAGAATAGAATAGAATAGAATAGAAGAGTTATCTGGAACACATGTGTATGTGGTAACAAAGAAGGTTATAAGGATGAATTCTGAAGGTAGTTACCAAGGAGTAATCCTATTGGATCAAATAGGCATAGTCATTGATTAATATCTCTTAGTCAGATAGAGATACTAAGAAGATAATTATAATACAACTGTAATGTTGTATTGACGGAAGCCTTGATTATCCAATTGGAAACCTAAGCCATAAATGATCAAAGAATTTTAATGATCATGCTTAAGTCACTAAGAGTGAATGATTATATGATGTATAAGTGACATTGGTGGATAGAACATGATTAAACCCTAGTGTAGATATGTTTCCCTAGGATGGTCATGGCAAGTCACAACGATATAATGTGAAGATAGAATATGAATTACTAGAGGTAAGTAAAGATAAGAAAGTATGACTAAGTTGATGCTAGAGCAACATTGAGTTGTAGAAGTAGTATATTTCTCTTAGAGAATACTAAACACTTGAGGTGAAGTAGGAATTGATATATACATCTATTGGAGTAATATTACTAATGGATGATAAAAGAAGAGTATGAATGCAGGTAGAAGTAACTACTGGTTGGATTGGAGGTTATCATTAGTAGAGTAGTTTGATATAAAATGAAGGATAGATATGAGAAGGTTATGAAAATCTTCAGTGACAAGCTTCTAAGATTTATAAGTGAGATTACAAAGTAATTGTGAAGTAAGAGAGTAATCATTCAAGTCGACTTGAATTCATTAGAAGCATTATAGAGATGAGGATTATCTCTATGAGGAGCTCATATAGAGATTTTGTGTAAAGCTCATTGGATTTATAGATGGATTTAGGAGGATAAATTATTAGTAAGAGTATAAGTAGTAAAGCTCATCATGTCAATACATGATGATAAATGTGAAGTAGTAGTATATCTAAGAAAGGAATTTCTTAATTAGAAATAAAGAATTATGAAGTAAGGAAGATAGGGATTCCTGAGAAGCTATTAACCAAGACTTTAACAATCCATATTAAAGTTCCATGCCTACCTCATTCCTCTAAACCCTAATAGAAAACAAAGTAGCATGTAATTGTCAAGTTCACATTAGAAAGAAATCTTAACATCTCACTCTAACATAATATATAAATCACAATCATAAATTTAGATGTAGTGTCCTTAAACCTTGATCTATAATATTGTCCAGAAATAAACTTAATTATATTAAATTCTTTAGAGCTCATAGTGGATGCTTGTAGTTCTAAAACCAAAGACCAAGTTGGTTTAGGGACACACCAAAGAATATTTTATCATGGAACACTTTGGAGGACAGCCTTGGATAATTATGAAAATCCAACTAAAATTTATTAATATAGACCAAGGCAATGTTCTCTAAACTTAACTCTTTGGAAAGCTTATAAGTAAATAAGTGTGGGTATATTATCTTGTATCCAAATAGTATATTTGGATCTAAAGATTTAGTGAAAGAGAATTATTATTTTTGTATGTTTGCCACCTCAATCTTATAAGTAGTATCTAATTTAAAAATATCCTTAATACATGTTAAGTAGACAAGTAAACCTTACTTCTATTTTATAAAACATTCCTAAAACTCCAGAGAATACAATTCCTAGAAAAGAATAATAAAAAACCCTAAAACCCTAATTTCTACTTGTTCTATTTAATATAAGAATCTCGCATATAATTTAGAGAAAATTAGTTATGATGAATCCTACATTATTCTAATAATTCCACGAAAGATCTTGGTATTTCATACTTTGTGAAGATAAAATTTGAAATGAATTTGTAACATAGAAAACTGAAAATAGAAATGTAAAAGGAAAAAATATCAGAATAGTTTCTAGCCCGCAACCCATCTCACCTCTTCCTTATTTACCACCCACGGGCAGCAACAACCACTCCCTTGCTCACTTTCTCGCAGCCCAACTTGGCCCTTGTGCGGCCCAGCACCGGCCCATACTGTTTCGGCCTCAAAATTTCGTTTGTCGTCTTCGTCCCCGACGGGAAGCAGCTGCCTTGCGCCGCCGGTGCCATTGATCATCGCCACCGTGATCTCCACCACTCGCCACTCTGGAGGGAGGATAAGAACCAGTGTCACACGTCTCTCCATTGATACGTCGTAAACATATCTATAATTTTTTATGTTCCATGCTTGTTTAGTATCCACTTTGCTATGCTTTGTCTACACTTTGAGGTATTTTTATACATTTTTTGGGACTAACCTATTAACAAGTTGCCACAGTGCCAGTTCCCTGTATTCTGCTATTTTTGGTTTCAGAAAAGCTAGTAAAGAAATATTCTCGGAATTGGACAGGACAAAAGCCAAAGTCAATATTTCACCGAGACAAATATACAGACCAAAGGGCAGCCGGAGGGGCACCCTAGGGCGGCCACACCCCCCCATGCGCGGGACCCCTTAGGTCACGCCTAGACAGGGTGTGGGCCCCCTGGCCGCCCTTCTGCCTTGCCTCTTCGCCTATAAAGTCCCCCTATGCCAAAACCTAAGTACCCGATCAGATCTCCACGAAACAGTCTGTAGCCGCCGTCACCATTGTCCCTAGATAGGAGGATCTGAAGCTCTTCCCCGCACCCCGCCGGAGGGGAGAGATCATCCTGGAGGCCTTCTTCATCACCACGCCATCCTCCGGTATGATGCGTGAGTAGTTCCACCTTGGACTATGGGTCCATACAATAGCTAGATGGTTGTTTCTCCTCCTTTGTGCTACCATGTTTAGATCTTGTGAGCTCGGTTCATGATCAAGATCATCTATTTGCAATCATGCATGTTGTGTTTGCGGGGATCTGATGGATATTGAGATTACTATGCCAGATTGATTAATGATTCTATCTTATTGATTCTATCATGTCTCTGTTGTTTGAGATATTGCACGCTCTCCGTTTCTAGTAACTATCTTGGCCAAGTAGATGTTATTGAATCACAGAGGGAGTATTTATTCTCGATAGTGGGGTCATGGCTCTATTGAATCGGGGGAAGTGACAGAAATCTCTAAGGTTGTAGATGTGTTGTTGCTACTAGGGAGAAAACAACAATCTCTTGTTCATGGAACAATTGTATTGTTTACTTTACACACATTGCTTAAAGTAGTTATCCATTGCTTGCAACTTAATACTGGAGGGGGTTCGGATGATAACCTGAAGGTGGATTACTAGTCATAGATGCAGTTGGATGGTGGTTTATGTATATTGCTGTAATGCCCAATCAAATCTCATAGGATCATGAATGTCTAGTATTGCATTGTTATGCTTTGCTTTGTCCTGTCAATTGCCCCGTTGTAATTTGTTTACCCAGCAAGTTATGTTGTTTATCTTAAGGAGAGCACCTCTAGTGAAATGTGGACCCCGGTACAATCTTTACCATTGATACTGTTAGAATTATGCCCTAGAGGCAATAATAAAGATGTTATTATAATTCTTGTTCATGATAAAGTTTATATTCCATGCTAGAATTGTATTAAGAAGAAACTTTGATACTTGTCTAGTTTATGAGCAACACCGTGTCCCTAGTACGCCTATATGGACTAGCTCATTGATTAATGATGGTTAAGGTTTCCTAACCATAGACATGAGTTGTCGATTAATAATGAGATCATGTCATTAGGAGAATGATATGATGGACAGACCCAAATTAAGCAGAGCAATTAGATCGTGTCATCGTGTTCATCTTTGCGAAGCTTTTCCTATGTCAAGTATTGTATTCCTTAGACCATGAGATAATACAACTCCCTGGTATCGGAAGAAAGCTTTGAGGTCATCAAACGTCATCCTATGTGAGGGTGATCATAAAGGTGTCTCTCAGGTGATCGGAAAGTACTTGTTGGGTTGTATGTATCGAGATGGAATTTGTCCCTCCCGAGTCGAAGAGATATACTTCGGGCCCACTCGGTAATCGATATCAACACCGTTTGCAAGCACGTGGTTAAGGAATTAATCACAAAGTGATATCGGATTACGGAATGAGTAAAGTACTTGCTGTGAACGAGATTGAACTAGGTATGCCGATACCAACGATCGAATCTCGGGCAAGTAAAATATCGCATGACGAAGGGAATACATATATGGGATTAACTGAATCCTGGCATCGTGGTTCATCCGATATGATCATCGATGAATATGTGGGAGTCAATATGGGTTTCCAGATCCCGTTGTTGATTATTGATAGAAGATCATGTCTGCATATTCTCGAACCCGTAGGGTCACACACTTAACGTGCATCGACGCTAGGATAGAATGGACAATTGGTTTATGAGTATTTGTTCGGAGTCTCGGATGAGACCCAAGACATCACGAGAGGTTTCGGAATGGTTCGGAGAATAAGATTCATATAAAGGAAAGCAGATTTTGGATTTCGGAATCATTTCGGAGTTTATCGGTATTGTACCGGAAGGTTCTAGAAGGTTCCGGAGTGGGACCAACATGGGCCCACTTGTCGGAGGTCTGCGTGGGCCTAAGGGGAAGTGCCCTGGCCACTTTGGGCCAGGGGCACAAGGCCCCTAAGGCCCAGCCGGCCAGCCCTTAGGGGAACCCTAAGGGAACCTTCCAGAAGAGGGGGGATGACTTGCCCCCCACTCCACCCCTTGGGCCGCCGCCCTAGGGCTTGGAGGAGGGGTCAAGGGGCCGGCCAGCCCCCTATATAAGGAGGGCAGGGGTGCAGCCTTCCCCCCCACTCCAACCCTAGCCGCCGTCCAACTGCTGCCCCTCCACCTCTCTCTCTCCTGACTGCACGTAGGCGAAGCCCTGCCGTAGAAACTCTCCACCATAAGCACCATGCCGTCGTGCTGCAGATCCAATCTATCTCTCCACCGTACTTGCTGGACCAAGGAAAGGAGGAGACGTCGCTGCACCGTACGTGTGCATCTCTCGGAGGCTTCGCCACTTGTGGCGTAGGATCGGATCGGATCGCGAGGAGGAGACGACGAGTACGACTACGTCAACCACGTTTTGTTGAACATTTCTGCTGTGCGATTTCTTCAAGGGTATGAATATCTCATCAATCAATCTCGTTGATCACATCTCCTAGATTAGATCTTGGCTTTCTTGTTCGCATCCGTAGGAATTGTTTTTGATTTACTATGCTGCAAAACCCTTCAGTGGTATTAGAGCTAGATCTATGCGTAGATGTGTTTCACGAGTAGAACGCAACATGCTTGTTACGGGCGTTGATGTTTTCTGTTGCAAACCTCTTGTTGTGTATTTCTTATGGCGCGGCATAGTGAGATCGAAGCAGGGATGGAGACAAGGGGGGGCGAGCAGGGGCTAGACCCTCCTAATGATTCGCCCCACTCAACAAATCAGTGCACTCTATATCACTGGTATTGTGTTGGATTATATACTAATTATCATTATTAATTTGTAAAATAAGGCCTAATCTAACCCGTGCAACTATACACTACCGTATTCATCAAAGCCTAGCCAAAAGCCCATGATCAAGCCATTGTGTAAGCCTGGGCTCTTTCACCTTTAGTTTTTCCATCTCTCTGCTCTATTGTGGTGCCAATGAGCATCAAGTGGTTGTGTCGTTAAGTTCATTTCCATATATATATAACTAATCAAGTAGAGGTGCTAAATCCAAGTTATATCGATATGCAGGCACCGCTAGTAGCTAGTTCTTTTATCCTATGTATATTATAGTTATGTGAATCTGGTTTCTTGTACTCTCCCGCCTCTAATTAGTTGTCTTAACTTTGTTTAGATTTATGTGTATCAACTAACTAAAACACGTCTAGATACATGCAAATCTAGTGAAAGTTGAGACACTAATTGAGACGTAGGGAGTAGTTCATAACAAGAATTAATTTTCTGATTCAATGCTTCCTTTGTTTTGCTTTCGCTAATACTGAGTTGCCAATAGTTTTCTCTTGAATTCTTGAAGATTTACAATAAATATACTGTCAGCGCAACTTTAGTCTCTAGTTATTCTGTGAGAGGAGAGTCAGTTTACTAACCGAGATAGCAAGTGTTATGCGATAGACACATCTTAGCAATATTTTTGTTATGCCACAAGAAGTTGGAGACATCGACTACAAACGAGACTTAATATATTTTGATCTTTTCCCTATTATATGACCGAAGTTTTTTTCTTCGCCCCCCTCATGCTTCAATCCTGGCTCCGCCCCTAGATCGAAGCGGTCCAGGCCAACTTTACGCGACCTCGTTCGCGAGACCGGCTCCGCACTTGACGTGTGGCTTGTTCCACACATGCGGCTGGTGGATGTCAGTTTCTCTCACTATAGTAGTCATGGGATTTAAAACGGATGTTAGCAACCATAATATTACCGTTGTGGCTTTCCGTAGGTAAAAATCGTTCTTAGCTTGTTACTCCCATAAGCCACGTAAAACATGCAACAACAAAGTACAGGCGTCTAACTTGTTTTTGTAGGGAGTGTTTTGTGATATGGTATGGCCCAAGACATGATGTGTATAAATTGAGATGTATGCAATGATCATGTTTTCTAATATTTCACGACTTGCATGTCGATGAGTTCACAACTGGCAGGAGCCGTATGGTTGTCTTTATAATTGTATATGACCTGCGTATCAACTTCTTATACGCCATGTAATAGCTTTACTTTATCGCTAATTAGTTAGCAATAGTTGTAGTTGCTATTCGTGGTGGAGGCAATCATGGTGGAGTGATGGAGATCATGCTGGTGCGCACAAGATGGAGATCATTGCGCGGAGATTGGCCATACCATGTCACATAAAATTATATGCATGTGATGTTTATCCGTTTATGTATCTTATTATGCTTAGATCGTGACGGTAGCATTATAAGATGATTCCTCACTTAAAGATCAATATAAAATTGTGTTCTCCCCATGTATGCATCGTTGCGAAAGTTCGTCGTGTTCAAGCACCTCGTGATGATCGGGTGCTATAAACTCTATGTTCACATACAACGGGTGCAAGTCAGTTTTGTACACACAGAAATACTTGGGTTTGACTTGACGAGCCTAGCATGTACAGACATGGCCTCGGAACACACGAACCGAAAGGTTAAACATGAGCCATATGAATGATATGATCAACACTTTGTTGTCCACCATTGAAACCACATCTCTTCTCGTGAAGATCGGATTAGGTGTGGTGAATTTGGATCGTGTTCACTAAACAACTTAAGGGATGTTGAATTTAGTTGGAGTTCATCTAGTAATTTTATTAAGTTGAACTAGTTATCATGAACATAGTCTAAATTGTATTTGCAAATTTTGTAGATCAAATGGCTAAGACCAACTTCAACTTCAACGTTTTTGCTGAGAAAGAAAAGCTTAAGAACAATGGGTCTAACTTCACCAGCTGGTTCCGCAATCTGAGAATCATTCTCGCTGGCGGACAAAAAGCCTATATACTTGATAAAGCGCTAGGTGACGCCCCTGCTACTGATGCGCCGGCTGATGAAAAAGATGTTTATCAGTCACGCAAAGATGATTATGGAGTGATTAAGAGTACCATGTTGTTTTCTATGGAACCGGAACTTCAAAATTGTTTTGAGGAGTTAGACGGGCCCTTTGAGATACTTGAGGAACTGAAAACCATGTTTCAGACTCAGGCCTGTTCTGAGAGATATGAGATCTCTAAGAAGTTCTTTAACTGCAAGATGGAGGAAGGGAGTTCCGTTAGTGAGCACGCCATTAAGATGTTGGGATAAACTCAATGTCTTGAGCAACTGGGCTGCAAGATTCCAGAAGATCTCAAGATTGACAGAGTTCTGCAATCACTCCCTCCTAGCTACAAAGGTTTTGTAGTTACTCACAATCAAATTGGTTCTACTGATACGATCACTGAGCTCTTCGCTAAGCTGAAAGCTGCGGAGGTGGATATCAAGAAAGATAATCATGTGTTGATGGTCAACAAGACCACTAGCTTTAAGAAAGCTAAGGGTGCAAAGAAATCCTTCAAGAAAGGCAGCAAGCGTTGCTGTTCTCGCCGAGAAGAAGCTCAAGTCTAGACCTAAGCCGGACACTGAGTGCTTCTATTGCAAGGACAAGGGTCACTAGAAGCGCAACTGTCCGAAGTACTTAGCGAACAAGAAGGCTGACACCATTAAAGGTATATTTGATATACATGTTATTGATGTTTACCTTACTAGCGCTTGTTGTAGTGCCTGGGTATATGATACTGGTTCAGTTGCTAATATTTGTAAGTCGAAACAGGAGCTACGGAATAGACGGCGGCTAGCAAGGGATGAGGTGACGATGCGCGTTGGCAATGGATCAAAAGTTGATATGATGGCTGTCGGCATGCTCTCCTTAGTTTTACCTTCAGGATTAGTTTTAAACCTTAATAAGTGTTATTATGTGCCTGCGTTGAGCATGAACATTATATCTGGATCGTGTTTATTGCAAGATGGTTGTTCATTTAAATCAGAGAATAATGGTTGTTCTATTTATATGAATAACATCTTTTATGGTCATGCACCTGTTGTGAATGGTTTATTTCTTCTGAATCTCGAAAGCAATGAAACGCACATCCATAACATTGAGGCTAAGAGATGCAAAGTAGAGAGTGATAATCCAACTTATTTATGGCACTGCCGTCTAGGTCATATTGGTGTAAAACGTATGAAGAAACTCCATTCTGATGGACTTTTGGAGTCTCTTGATTTTGAATCATTTGACACGTGCGAGTCGTGCCTCATGGGCAAGATGATCAAAACCCCGTTCTCCAGAATAATGGAGCGAGCAACGGACTTATTGGAAATCATACATACCGATGTATGCGGACCAATGAGTGTTTCGACGCGCGGTGGATATCGCTATTTTCTCACTTTTACTGATGACTTAAGTAGATATGGGTATATCTATTTAATGAAACATAAATCTGAAACGTTTGAAAAGTTCAAAGAATTTCAGAACAAAGTGGAAAACCATCATAACAGGAAAATTAAATTTCTACGATCCGATCGTGGAGGTGAATATTTGAGTTATGATTTTCTCACGCATCTTAAAGCAAGCGGAATCGTTTCGCAACTCACGCCACCCGGAACACCACAGCGCAATGGTGTGTCTGAACGCTGGAATCGAACTCTATTAGATATGGTGCGATCAATGATGTCTCTTACAGATTTGCCGTTATCATTTTGGGGTTATGCATTAGAACCACTGCATTCACTTTAAATAGGGCACCATCTAAATCCGTTGAGACGACACCATATGAACTATGGTTTGGTGCTAAACCTAAGTTGTCGTTTCTTAAAGTTTGGGGATGCGAAGCTTATGTCAAAAAGTTGATGCCGGACAAGCTCGAACCCAAAGCGGAGAAATGTGTCTTCATAGGATACCCTAAGGAAACGATTGGGTATACCTTCTACCACAGATCCGAAGGCAAAGTGTTTGTTGCAAAGAACGGATCCTTTCTTGAGAAGGAGTTTCTCTCGAAAGAAGTGAGTGGGAGGATGGTAGAGCTAGACGAGGTTATTGAACCTTCTCTCGAGTTGGAGAGTAGCGCAACACCTGAAATTGTTCTAGTGCCGTCTGCACCAACAAAAGAGGAAGCTGATGACGAGGATCATGAAACTTCGAACGATGCTACTACTGAACTTCGTAGGTCGACAAGGTCACGTGCCACTCCTGAATGGTACGACAACCCTGTCTTAACCGTCTTGTTGTTAGACAACAGTGAACCTGTGAACTATGAGGAAGCAATGATGAGCCCAGACTCTGAGAAATGGCTAGAGGCCATGAAATCCGAATTGGGATCCATGAGCGAAAACCAAGTATGGACTTTGGTGGACCCTCCTAGCGACCGTAAGGCCATTGAGTGCAAATGGATTTTCAAGAAGAAAACGCACGCGGATGGTAATGTTACTGTCTATAAAGCTCGGCTTGTCGCAAAAGGGTTTCGGCAAGTTCAAGGTGTTGACTACGATGAGACTTTCTCTCCCATAGAGATGTTTAAGTCCATTCGGATTTTATTAGCAATTGCTGCATGATTATGAAATATGGCAGATGGATGTCAAGACTGCGTTCCTCAATGGCAACATTGATGAAGAGTTGTATATGATGCAGCCCGAAGGTTTTGTCGATCCTAAGGATGCTAATAAGGTGTGCAAACTTCAGCGTTCCATTTATGGACTAAAGCAAGCATCTCGGACTTGGAACCTTCGTTTTGATCAAGTGATCAAGAGTTTTGGATTTGTTCCAAATTGCTACGAAGCTTGTATCTACAAGAAAGTGAGTGGGAGCTCGGTGACATTTTTAGTACTATATGTGGATGACATATTGATTATTGGAAATGACATTGGTATGCTTAACGATGTGAAGAGTTATTTGAATAAATGTTTTTCAATGAAAGACCTAGGAGAAGCTGCTTATATATTAGGCATCAAAATCTATAGAGATAGACAAAGACGCCTAATAGCTTTAAGACAAAGTACATATCTAGACAAAGTTCTTAAAAGGTTCAGAATGGATAAAGCAAAGAAAGGTTCATTGCCCATGTTGTCAGGTAAGATATTGAGAAAGGCTCAGTGTCCAGCTACGGTAAAAGATAGAGATAGTATGAGCAAAGTGCCATATGCCTCGGCCATAGGTTCTATCATGTATGCCATGCTATGTA
Source organism: Avena insularis (assembly GCA_023614405.1). NCBI lineage: Eukaryota > Viridiplantae > Streptophyta > Magnoliopsida > Poales > Poaceae > Avena > Avena insularis. Next base: position 37,675,960 of record CM042687.1, read on the forward strand.
CTAGACCGGATGTGTCCAATGCTCTTAGTTTGACGAGCAGATACCAAAGTGATCCAGGAGTGGAACACTGGACAGCCGTAAAGAACATCCTAAACTATTTAAATAGGACTAAATAAATGTTCTTGGTCTATGGAGGTGATGAGCAGCTCGTCGTAAAAGGTTACGTTGACGCTAGTTTCGACACCGACCCGGATGATTCTAAATCTCAGACAAGATACATTTATATTTTGAATGGTGGAGCTGTGAGCTGGAGAAGCTGCAAGAAAAGCGTGATCACGGGATCTACAACAGAAGCGGAATACATGGTTGCTTCAGAAGCGTCAAGTGAAGGAGTTTGGATCAGGAACTTCATCACTGAGCTTGGTGTGGTTCCAAGTGCCTTGGACCCACTGGAGATATTGTGCGACAACACTGGCGCCATAGCACTGGCTAAGGAACCAAGATATCATCCAAAGACCAAGCACATTAACCACCGTTTTCATATAATTCGAGATTATATAGCAGATGGAGATCTGAAGATTAGCAAAGTACATACGGATCTGAATGTCGCAGATCCCTTGACTAAACCTCTTCCACGAGCAAAACATGATCAGAACCTTAATGCCATGGGTGTTAGATTGTTGCCAGATGTAAACTAGATTATTGACTCTAGTGCAAGTGGGAGACTGTTGGAATTATGCCCTAGAGGCAATAATAAAGATGTTATTATAATTCTTGTTCATGATAAAGTTTATATTCCATGCTAGAATTGTATTAAGAGGACACTTTGATACTTGTGTGGTTTATGAGCAACACTGTGTCCCTAGTACGCATCTATGGACTAGCTCATTGATTAATGATGGTTAAGGTTTCCTAACCATAGACATGAGTTGTCGATTAATAATGAGATCATGTCATTAGGAGAATGATATGATGGACAGACCCAAATTAAGCAGAGCAATTAGATCGTGTCATCGTGTTCATCTCTGCGAAGCTTTTTCCTATGTCAAGTATTGTATTCCTTAGACCATGAGATAATACAACTCCCTGGTATCGGAAGAAAGCTTTGAGGTCATCAAACGTCATCCTATGTGAGGGTGATCATAAAGGTGTCTCTCAGGTGATCGGAAAGTACTTGTTGGGTTGTATGTATCGAGATGGAATTTGTCCCTCCCGAGTCGAAGAGATATACTTCGGGCCCACTCGGTAATCGATATCAACACCACTTGCAAGCACGTGGTTAAGGAGTTAATCACAAAGTGATATCGGATTACGGAACGAGTAAAGTACTTGCTGTGAACAAGATTGAACTAGGTATGCCGATACCAACGATCGAATCTCGGGCAAGTAAAATATCGCATGATGAAGGGAATACATATATGGGATTAATTGAATCCTGGCATCGTGGTTCATCCGATATGATCATCGATGAATATGTGGGAGTCAATATGGGTTTCCAGATCCCGCTGTTGATTATTGATAGAAGATCATGTCTGCATATTCTCGAACTCGTAGGGTCACACACTTAACGTGCATCGACGCTAGGATAGAATGGATAATTAGTTTATGAGTTTTTGTTCGGAGTCTCGGATGAGATCCAAGACATCACGAGAGGTTTCGGAATGGTTTGGAGAATAAGATTCATATAAAGGAAAGCAGATTTTGGATTTCGGAATCGTTTCGGAGTTTATCGGTATTGTACCGGAAGGTTCTAGAAGGTTCCGGAGTGGGACCAACATGGGCCCACTTGTCGGAGGCCTGCGTGGGCCTAAGGGGAAGTGCCCTGGCCACTTTGGGCCAGGGGCACAAGGCCCCTAAGGCCCAGCCGGCCAGCCCTTAGGGGAACCCTAAGGGAACCTTCCGGAAGAGGGGGGATGACGGAAGAGGGGGGATGACTTGCCCCCCACTCCACCGCCCTAGGGCTTGGAGGAGGGGTCAAGGGGCCGGCCAGCCCCCTATATAAGGAGGGCAGGGGTGCAGCCTTCCCCCTCCCACTCCAACCCTAGCCGCCGTCCAACTGCTGCCCCTCCACCTCTCTCTCTCCTGACTGCACGTAGGCGAAGCCCTGCCGCAGAAATTATCCACCATAAGCACCACGCCGTCGTGCTGCAAATCCAATCTATCTCTCCACCGTACTTGCTGGACCAAGGAAAGGAGGAGACGTCGCTGCACCGTATGTGTGCATCTCTTGGAGGCGCCGCCACTTGTGGCGTAGGATCGGATCGGATCGCGAGGAGGAGACGGTGAGTACGACTACGTCAACCACGTTCTGTTGAACGTTTCCGCTGTGCGATTTCTTCAAGGGTATGAAGATCTCATCAATCTCTCTTGTATATTACATCTCCTAGATTAGATATTGGATTTCTTGTTCGCATCCGTAGGAATTTTTTTGATTTACTATGCTGCGAAACCCTTCAGATACATCTTCCACTGTTACTGTTTACTTTCTGCAAGCTACCATTACCTTCCACACCATATGTTTAATCCTTTGTTTTCAGCAAACTGGTGAGATTGACAACCTCACTGTTCATTGGGGCAAAGTCTTGAGTTTGTGTTGTGCAGGTTCCAAGTTGTTAGCAACACCTTGGGGTTGTTTTCTTCCTCCTACTGGTTCGATAACCTTGGTTTCTTACTGAGGGAAAACTTACTGATGTGCTCATCGTACCTTCCTCTTGTGGTTTCCCAACGAAGATGTATAGTGATCTGAGCCGCATCAAGACGTTTTCTGGCGCCGTTGCCGGGGAGTTAAGGACGGCTTCACAAGGGGAGTCCTTCACAACCTTTCTCTTTACTTTGTTTTTATTTTGCTTAGTTTCTTTTGCTTTGTTTTGCTTGCTTCTTTTTATCAAAAATTCCAAAAAAAATAGTTTTGTTTGGTTTTCTTTTTCTTATCAAAAACACAAAAAAAATAGTTCCTACTCTAGTTGTTGCTGCTGTTGGCTTGCTCCACCCTTGCAAAAATGAATTCTGCTGAGAACACCAAGTTGTGTGACTTCACTAGCACAAACAATAATGATTTCCTGAAACACCTATTGCTCCACCAGCTCCTAATGCTACTTTTATGAAATTAAGCCTGCTTTGTTGAATCTTGTGATGAAAGAGCAATTTTATGTTGCTAGTTCTGGTGATGTTGCTGCCCACCTCAATAATATTGTTGAACTTTGTGAGATGCAAAAGTATAAGGATGTAGATGGAGATATTATTAAGCTCAAATTGTTTCCTTTCTCCTTGAGAGGAAAAGCTAAAGAATGATTGCTATCCTTGCCTAGAAATAGTATTGATTCTTGAATTAAATGCAAAGATGCTTTATTGGAAAATACTATCCTCCTGCTAAGATTATATCTATGAGAAGTGAAATAATGAAATTTAAACAACTTGATAATGAACATGTTGCTCAATCTTGGGAAAGAATGAAATCTTTGGTAAAGAATTGTCCCACTCATGGACCGACTGCTTGGATGATTGTCCAGACTTTTTATGTAGGACTAAATTTTTCTTCAAGAAAACCTATTGGATTTTGCTACTAGAGGTACCTTTATGACCATTACCTTGGGTGCTGCAACAAAGATCTTTGATAATATGATGGTCAACTATTCTGAATGGCACACTAAGAGACCTTCACATGGTAAGAAGGTAAATTCTGTTAAAGAAACCTCCTCCTTGAGTGATAAAATTGATGTTATCATGGCTATGCTTGTTAATGGAAAAGCTCATTTAGATCCAAATAATGTTCCTTTAGCCTCTTTAGTTGCTCAAGAAGAGCAAGTTGATGTGAACTTCATTAGAAACAACAATTTCAACAACAATACCTATAGGAATAATTTTGGTAATAATAATAATTATAGGCCTTATCCTCCCAATAATGGCAATACTTACGGAAATTCCTACAACAATACTAGAAGTTCTCCCTCTGAGCTTGAATTCATGCTTAAAGAATTTATTAGTAAACAAACTACTTTCAACAAAATTGTTGAGGAAAAGCTTTTGAATGTTGAGAAAAATATTTCATCTTTGTCTGAAGCACAATCCTCTTTGATTAATAAAATGGCTGCTAAACCTGAAACCTTGGAAAGTACCTTTGCTGCTACTCATGCCATACAAGTTACTATTGATGAAAATGTTAGACTGTTAGCTAAAATACATGCTAAGTGGGAAAGATAAACTGAAATTGCTAGAAACAATTGAAGGGTTTCGCAGCATAGTAAATCAAAAATTTCTACGGAAGCGAACAGAGGGAAAGCCAAGATCTAATCTAGGAGATGCAAACAACGAGAGAGATTGGATTAGATCTTCATACCCTTGAAGATTCAAGACAATGGAACGTTCTGGAACGTGGGTGATGTAGTCGTACTCGCTTCTCCTCCTCGCGATCCGATCCGATCTAGCACCACAAGTGGCGGTGCCTCCGTGAGATGCACACGTGCGGCACCTCGACGTCTCCTCCTTCCTCGGACCAGCAAGTATGGTGGAGAGATAGATTGGATCTACAGCACGACGGCGTGGTGTATATGGTGGAGAATTTCTGCCGCAGGGCTTCGCCTACAAACAGACGGGAGGGAGAGAGGAAGGGCAGCAGGGCAACTAGGGTTTGGAGGGAGATGTGTGTGTGTGTGGAAGGGGGCGCACCAGCCCTCTATATATAGAGGGGGGGTGCGGCCAGCCCTTGCCCATCCTCCAAGCCTATCTCTAGTTTAAACGATTTAAACTTATCCCTTATCTAGAAACCCTATCTCTAGTTTAAACGAGTTTAAACTTATCTAGGATCGGCTGGGCCCTATGGGGCCTTGTGCCCCTGGCCCAATGCGGCCAGGACACTCCCTCATAGGCCCATGCCCCCTCCCGGATGGTGGGACCACGTTGGCCCCCTTCCGAAGGTTCTAGAAGCTTCCGCATAATACCGATTAACCCGAACTATTCAACTCCAAAACTGCAATCGCCTTATATGAATCTTATTCTCCGGACCATTCGAACCTCTCGTGATATCCCGGATCCCATCCGGACCAACAAAAATTCATAAACCAATTATCCAATCTATCCTAGCGCCGAGACACGTTATGTGTGACCAAGGGTTCGAGAATATGCGACATGATCTTCTATCAATAATCAACAGCTGGGTCCGCACCCATATTGACTCCCACACATTCATCGATGATCATATCGGATGAACCACGATGCCAGGATTCAATCAATCCCATATATATATTCCCTTCGTCTCGCGATATTTTACTTGCCTGAGATTCGATCGTCGGTACCGTCATACCTAGTTCAATCTCGTTCACAAAGAAGTACTTTACTGCTCCGTAATCTGATATCACTTTGTGATTAACTCCTTAACCACATGCTTGCAAGCGGTGTTGATATCGACACGAGTGGGCCCAAGTATATCTCTCCGACTTGGGAGGGACAAATCCCATCTCGATACATACAACCCAATGATACTTTCCGATCACGAGAGACACCTTTATGATCACCCTCTCATAGGATGACGTTTGATGACCTCAAAGCTTTCTTCCGATACCAGGGAGTTGTATTATCTCATGGTCTAAGGAATACAATATTTGACATAGGAAAAGCTTCGCAAAGATGAACACAATGACGCGATCTAATTGCTTCGCTTTAGTTTGGGTCTATCCACCATATCATTCTCCCAATGATATGATCTCATTATCAATTGACAACTCATGTCTATGGTTAGGAAACCTTAACCATCATTGATCAATGAGCTAGTCCATAGAGGCGTACTAGGGACACGGTGTTGTTCACAAACCACACAAGTATTAATGTTTCCGCTTAATACAATTCTAGCATGGAATATAAACTTTATCATGAACAAGAATTATAATAATAACATCTTTATTATTGCCTCTAGGGCATAATTCCAACAGTCTCCCACTTGCACTAGAGTCAATAATCTAGTTTACATTTGGCAACAACCTTACACCCATGGCACTGAGGTGCTGATCATGTTTTACACGTGGAAGAGGTTTAGTCAATGGATCTGCGACATTCAGATCTATATGTACTTTGCTGATCTTCAGATCTCCATCTGCTATATAATCTCGGATTATATGAAACTTGCAGTTGATATGCTTGGTCTTTGGATGATATCTTGGTTCCTTAGCGAGTGCTATGGCGCCAGTGTTGTCACACAATATCTCCAGCTGGTCCAATGCACTTGGAACCACGCCAAGCTCGGATGAAGTTTCGATCCAAACTCCTTCACTTGACGCTTCGCAGCAGCCATGTATTCCGCTTTCATGTAGATCCCGCGACCACGCTTTGCTTGCAGCTTCTCCAGCTCACGCCTCCATTCAAAATATACACGTATCCCGTCGAGATTTAGCATCATCCTTGTCGGTGTCAAAACTAGCATCGACGTAACCTTTACGAGTTGTTCATCACCCCATAGACTAAGAACATTTCTTTAGTCTATTTAGGTACCTTAGAATGTTCTTCACTGTCCAAAGGTTCCACTCGGATCACTTTGATATCTGCCGTCAAACTAAGAGCATTGGACACATCCGGTCTAGTACATAGCATGGCATACATGATGGAACCTATGGCCGAGGCATAAGGAACTTTGCTCATAGCTTCCCTATCATTTCATCAGAATGGACACCGAGCCTTGCTCAATATCTTACCGACAACATAGGCCTTGAACCTTTCAATGCCTTATCCATTCGAACCTTTTCGAACTTTGTCTAGGTATGTACCGCTTAAAGCTATCAGCCTTTTGTCTATCTCTATAGATTTTGATGCCCAATATATAAGCAGCTTCACCTAGGTCTTTCATTGAAAAACACTTGTTCAAATAACTCTTCACATCGTTAAGCATGTTGATGTCATTTCCAATAATCAATATGTCATCCACATATAGTACCGTAAACGCCATCGAGCTCCCACTCACTTTCTTGTAGATGCAAGCTTCATAGCAATTTGGAACAAATCCAAAGCTCTTGATCACTTGATCAAACGAAGGTTCCAACTCGAGATGCTTGCTTCACCATAAATGGAACGCTGAAGTTTGCATACTTTATCAAGATCCTTAGGATCGACAAAACCTTCGGGTTGCATCATATACAACTCTTCATCAATGTTGCCATTGAGGAAAGCGATCTTGACATCCATTTGCCATATTTCATAATCATGAAACGCAGCAATTGCTAATAAAATCCGAATGGACTTAAACATCGCCACGGAGAGAAAGTCTCATCGTAGTCAACACCTTGAACTTGTCGAAAACCTTTCGCAACAAGCCGTGCTTTATAGACGGTAACATTACCATCCGCGTCGCTTTCTTCTTGAAGATCCATTTGCACTCAACGGCCTTTTCGCTAGGAGGGTCCACCAAAGTCCATACTTGGTTTTCGCTCATGGATCCCAATGGATTTCATGGCTTCTAGCCATTTCTCGAGTCCGGGCTCATCATCGCTTCCTCATAGTTCGTAGGTTCGCTGTCTTCTACTAACAAGACAAATCAAGACAGGGTTGCATTACCACTCGAGAGGGCACGCGACCTTGTCGACGCGACGTTCAAGAGCAGATCGTCCAAGCTTCATGATCCTTGTCATTAGCTTCTCTATTGTTGGTGCAAAGTGCACCTTGGAACAATTTCAGCTGCAGCGCTACTATCCAATTCAAGACAAGATTCAAAAACCACGTCTAGCTCAAAAATCCTCCCACTCACAACATTAGAGAGAAACTCATTCTCAAGAAAGGAACCGTTCTTTGCAACAAACACTTTGCCTTCTGTTCTGCGGATAGAAGGTATACCCAATAGTTTCCTTAGGGTATCCTATGAAGACGCATTTCTCCGCTTTGGGTTCGAGCTTGTCCGCATCAACTTCTTGACGAAGCTTCGATCCCCAAACTTTAAGAAACGACAACTTAGGTTTAGCACCAAACCAGTTCATACGGTTTCGTCTCAAAGTATTTAGATGGAGCCATATTTAAAGTGAATGCAGCGGTTTCTAATGCATAACCCCAAAATGATAACGGCAAATCAGTAAGAGACATCATCGATCGGACCATATCTAATAGGGTTCGATTCCTGCTCAGACACACCATTGCTATTGTGGTGTTCCGGTGGCGTGAGTTGTGAAACGATTCCACTTGCTTTGAGATGCGGAGAAAATCATAACTCAAATATTCGCCTCACGATCGGATCGTAGATACTTAATCTTTCTGTTACGATGGTTCTCCACTTCATTCTGAAATTCTTTGAACTTTTCAAACGTTTCAGATTTATGTTTCATTAAATAGATATACCCATGTCTACTTAAGTCATCGGTAAAAGTGAGAAAATAGCGATATCCACCACGCGTCAAACACTCATCGGTCCGCATACATCGGTATGTATGATTTCCAACAAGTCCGCTGTTCGCTCCATCATACCGAGAACGGGTTTTGATCATCTTGCCCATGAGGCATGGTTCGCATGTGTCAAATGATTCAAAATCAAGAGACTCCAAAAGTCCATCGTAATGGAGTTTCTTCATGCGCTTTACACCAATATGACCTAGACGACAAAGGCCACAAATAAGTAGTATTATCACTATCTACTTTGCATCTCTTAGCCTCAATGTTATGGATGTGTGTTTCATCCCTTCGAGATTTAGAAGAAATAAACCATTCAGGAGGTGCATGACCATAAAAGATGTTACTCATATAAATAGAACAACCATTATTCTCCGATTTAAATGAATAACCGTCTTGCAATAAACACGATCCAGAAAGAATGTTCATGCTCAACGCAGCACATAATAACATTTATTAAGGTTTAAAACTAATCCTCAAGGTAAAACTAAGGAGAGCGTGTCGACGGCCATCACATCAACTCTTGATCCGCAACGCCAAGATCGTCACCTCATCCTCGCAAGCCGTCGTTTATTCCGTAGCTCCTGCTTCGAAGTTACAAATATTAGCAACCGAACCAAGATCAAATACCTGTGCACTACAACGAGGGCTAGTAAGGAAAACATCAATAACATGTATATCAAATATACCTTTGATGGTGCCAGCCTTCTTGTCCGCTAAGTACTTGGACAGTTATGCCCAAAGGACCCTTGTCCTTGCAATAGAAGCACTCAGTGTCCGGCTTAGGACCAGACCTGAGCTTCCTCTTAGCAGAGGCAACACGCTTGCCGCCGCCTTTCTTGAAGGGCTTCATTGCACCCTTACCTTTCTTAAAGGTGGGGGGCTTGTTGACCATCAACACATGATTATTCTTTTTGATGTTCACCTCGCTACTTTCATCTTAGCAAAGAGCTCAAGGATCATATCATGGAACCAATCTGATTGTGATCAACTACAAAACTTTTGCAGCTAGGAGTGTCAATCTTGAGCTCCTCTGGAATCTTGCAGTCCAGTTGCTCAAGGCATTGAGTGTAGCCCGACATCTTAATGGCGTGCTCACTAACGGAACTCCCTTCCTCCATTTTGTAGTTAAAGAATTTCTTAGAGATCTCATATCTCTCAGAATGGGCTTGAGTCTAAAACATGTTTTTCAGCTCCTCGAGAATCTCAAAGGGCCCGGCGAACTCCTCAAAACGATTTTGAAGATCCGATTCCATAGCATACAACATGGCGATCTTAATCAAATCATAATCATCCGCGCCGACGATAAACAGCCTTTTCATCAGCCAAGATCTACAGGGCGCCACCTAGCGCTTTCTCAAGGACATAGTCCTTTTGTCCGCCAAAGAATGATTCTCAATGCAGAACCATTTGGTGAAGTTAGACCCATTGTTTCTAAGCTTTTCTATCTCAGCAAAACGTTGAAGTTGAAGTTGACTTGGCCATGTGATCTACAAGATTTGCAAGTACAATTTAGACTATGTTCATGATAAATAGTTCAACTTAATCAAATTACTAGATGAACTCCCACTAAATTCAACATCCCTCAAGTTGTTTAGTGAACACGATCCAAATTCACCACACCTAATACGATCTTCACGAGAAGAGATGTGGCTTCAATGGTGGACAACGAAGTGTCGATCATATCATTCATATGACTCATGCTTAACCTTTCGGTTCATGTGTTCCGAGGCCATGTATGTACATGCTAGGCTCGTCAAGTAAAACCCAAGTATTTCCGCGTGTGCAAAACTGGCTTGCACCGTTGTATGTGAGCGAGAGTCTATAGCACCCGATCATCACGTGATGCTTGGACACGATTTAACTTTCGCAATGGTGCATACTGGGGAGAACACAGTTTTATCTTGATCTTTATGAGGAATCATCTTATAATGCTACCGTCGCGATCTAAGCATGATAAGATACATAAAAGGATAAACATCACATGCATATAACTTTATGTGACATGGTATAGCCAATCTTCGCAATGATCTCCATCTTGTGCTCCGCATGATCTCCATCACTCCACCATGATTGCCTCCACCACGAATAGCAACTACAACTATTGCTAACTACTTAGCGATAAAGTAAAGCTATTACATGGCGATAAGAAGTTGACTCGCAGGTCATACACAATTATAAAGACAACCATATGGCTACCGGTTGTGTACTCATCAACATGCAAGTCGTGAAACATTACAAAACATGATCATGATACAATATACACATCACATCTTGGGCCATACCATATCACGAAAACACTCCTGCAAAACAAGTTAGACGCCTACTTTGTTGTTGCATGTTTTACGTGGCTTATGGGAGTAGATGCTAAGAACGATTCTTACCTACGGAAAGCCACAACGGTGATATTATGGTTGCCAAACTCGTGTTAATCCCATGACAACTATAGTGAGAGAAACGACATCCACCAGCCGCATGTATGGTACAAGCCACACGTCAAGTGCGGAGCCGGTCTCAACGACGTCCGCGTAAGGTTGGCCTGGACCGCTTCAATCTCACTATCCCGCGCCATAAGAAGAACACAAACAAGAGGCTTGCAACAGAAAACATCAACGCTCAACAACCATGTTGCGTCTACTCGTGAAACACATCTACGCATAGATCTAGCTCGATACCAATCAAGGGTTTTGCAGCATAGTAAATCAAAAATTTCTACGGAAGTTTAATAGAGGGAAAGCCAAGATCTAATCTAGGAGATGCAAACAACGAGAGATTGGATTAGATCTTCATACCCTTGAAGATTCGCACATGGAACGCTCATTTAACGCGGGTGATGTAGTCGCACTCGCTTCTCCTCCTCGCGATCCGATCCGATCTAGCACCACAAGTGGCGGTGCCTCGTGAGATGCACACGCGCACCTCGACGCCTCCTCCTTCCTCGGACCAGCAAGTATGGTGGAGAGATAGATTGGATCTACAACACGACGGGCGTGGTGTATATGGTGGAGAATTTCTGCAGGCTTCTACACAAACAATGGGAGGGAGAGAGGAAGGGCAAGAGGGCAACTAGGGTTTGGAGGAGATGTGTGTGTGTGTGGAAGGGGCACCAGCCCTCTATATAGAGGGGGGTGCGCCAGCCCTGCCCATCCTCCAAGCCTATCTCTAGTTTAAACGATTTAAACTTATCCCTTATCTAGAAACCCTATCTCTAGTTTAAACGAGTTTAAACTTATCTAGGATCGGCTGGGCCCTATGGGGCCTTGTGCTCCTGGCCCAATGCGGCCAGGACACTCCCTCATAGGCCCATGCCCCCTCCCGGAAGGTGGGACCACGTTGGCCCCGTTCCGGAAGGTTCTAGAAGCTTCCGACAATACCGATTAACCCGAACTATTCGAACTCCAAAACTGCACCGCCTTTATATGAATCTTATTCTCCGGACCATTCCGAACCTCTCAGGATATCCCGGATCCCATCCGGACTCAACAAAAATTCATAAACCAATTATCCAATCTATCCTAGCCGAGACACGTTATGTGTGACCAAGGGTTCGAGAATATGCATACATGATCTTCTATCAATAATCAACAGCGGGGTCTGGGCACCCATATTGACTCCCACACATTCATCGATGATCATATCGGATGAACCACGATGCCAGGATTCAATCAATCCCATATATATATTCCCTTCGTCTCGCGATTTTTTACTTGCCCGAGATTCGATCGTCGGTATCGTCATACCTAGTTCAATCTCGCTCACAAAGAAGTACTTTACTCATTCCGTAATCCGATATCACTTTGTGATTAACTCCTTAACCACATGCTTGCAAGCGTGTTGATATCGACACGAGTGGGCCCAAGTATATCTCTCCGACTTGGGAGGGACAAATCCCATCTCGATACATACAACCCAACAGATACTTTCCGATCACCTGAGAGACACCTTTATGATCACCCTCTCATAGGATGACGTTTGATGACCTCAAAGCTTTCTTCCGATACCAGGGAGTTGTATTATCTCATGGTCTAAGGAATACAATATTTGACATAGGAAAAGCTTCGCAAAGATGAACACAATGACGCGATCTAATTGCTTCGCTTTAGTTTGGGTCTATCCACCATATCATTCTCCCAATGATATGATCTCATTATCAATTGACAACTCATGTCTATGGTTAGGAAACCTTAACCATCATTGATCAATGAGCTAGTCCATAGAGGCGTACTAGGGACACGGTGTTGTTCACAAACCACACAAGTATTAATGTTTCCGCTTAATACAATTCTAGCATGGAATATAAACTTTATCATGAACAAGAATTATAATAATAACATCTTTATTATTGCCTCTAGGGCATAATTCCAACAACAATATGTAGGGGTTCGTAGCATGGAAAACAAAAATTTTCTATCGCATACAAACAAACAAGCCAAGATCTATCTACTAGATTGTAGCAACGAGTCGATGGAATAACTCACCCTCGAAGATTCCAAAGTGTTTAACGAGAGCAGATTCTCGTGGGTGATGTAGTCGTACTCTTTCCGATCTCAAGATCGCGTAGACGATCCTTCCGGCGCCACGTTCCTCAAGGCGCCCCAAGAGTCGGTCACACGTTCGTACTGACGAAGACCTTCCTCTCCTTGTTCCAAAGAAAATGGAGGTTGTAGCACTCTCTCGCGATTCCCAAAGACAACGGCGTGGTACCGGAGGTAGAGGGAGATCCCGCAGGCTTCTTTAAGCCAAAAGTAGTATGGTGGAGCTTATGAGAGAGGCTATTAGTGGTCTAGTAATTAGACACACCAATTAGAGGGCTCTAAACCAATTAGAAGGCTCTAAACCAAACAGCTCTAAACCGGGTCTAGGTCTAGTTTCTAGTTTAGAGGATAGGAACTTGTGTGTCTCTAGAGAGGAGGCCCTGCCTCCTTTATAGGTGGGAGGGCTGGCCAGGGGGAGGAGGAGTCCTCCCCAACTCGCCTAGGGCTGGTCAGCCGGCTTGGGAGGAGGACTCCTCCCAAGTCGGTTTCCAACTTCTCCTCTTCCAAAATCGGCAACAATCAAACTGCGCTTGACTTTTCCAATTTAGGAATTAAATAAACCCTTTATTTTGGACATGAGAACACTTAGTACATGATGCAATCATTCCATCTTGCAATGACACATTCATGTACCCTTCCCCCGAGTGCCGACATTCCGGGACCTTCTAGAATGTTCCCGATGAAAACACCGAACCATTCCCCAACTCCAAAATGGGACTTTCCTTATATGAATCTTATTCTCGGACCATTCCGGATCACCTCGTGATATCCCGGATCCCATCCGAGACCAACAACATTCGGTCTCTTTCTCATAATACCATAACTACTCAAACAACGTCGAATCCTTAAGTGTGTCTCCTATGGTTCGTGAATTATGTGGACATGATCGAGACACTTCTCAACAATAACCAATAGAGGAATCTGGAAATTCATATGGCTACATATTTCTACGATTACTTTGATCGAATGAACCACTTACATACGATACCAATTTCCTTTGTCTCACGATATGTTACTTATCCGAGGTTATGATCGCTCGGTATCTCTCGCATACCTAGTTCATCCTCGCATCGATAAGTACTCTTTTCTCGCTCCTGATATGTGATCCCTTGTGACCAAGTCACATGCTTGCAAGCTAATTGGATGACATTTCACCGAGAGGGCCCAGAGAATATCTATCCGTCATGTGGATGGACAAATCCCACTCTTGATCCATGTGTTTCAACCAATACTTTCCGAACACCCAATGCCACTTTTATAGCCACCCTGTTACGGTGTGGTGTTTGATGACATCAAAGCATCCATCCAAAGAAAGGCAATATGCATGATCTCATGGTCGAAGGAATTAGGTTACTATGTATCAGAAAGCATATAGCAATTGAACTATTGAAATGACTTGATCTTTATGCTACGCTTGTCTATAGGAGTATGTCCACCATATCATTCTCCTAACGATATGATCTTGTTGTTGATAACATCTCAATGTTCATGACAAAGAAACCACATCATCAATCAACCAACAAGCTAGTGAAGTATAGAGGCTATACTAGGGACTTCAAATTAAGTTTACAAATCACACAAGTATTAATGGTCTCCTTGTTAATACTATTATAGCATGAATGTAAACATTTATCATAAACACAAAGATATATAATAATAATTACATTTATTATTACCTCTAGGGCATATCTCCAACAGTCTCCCACTTGCACTAGAGTCATCCAATCTAGATTACATGGTAATATACCGAACACCTATGGCAGTTTGGTGTTGGTCATGTTTTGCCCTCGGGAGAGGTTTAGTCAACGGATCCGCCACATTCAGATCTGTGTACTTTGCAAATCTTTATATCCCCATCCCGGATATGTTCTCGAATAGCGTGGAAACGCAGCTTGATATGCTTCACTTCTTGTGTGACCTTGGTTCTTGCGCATTGGCTATGGCCCATGTTATCACAAGAGATAGACATTGGGTCCAGCGACTAGGAACCACACCCACCGCAATGAACTCTTTCATCCATATCGCTTCTTGTGAAGCCTCCAAGCAGCCATGTATTCCGATTCAGTTGAAGATCTCGCCACAACGCTTTGCTTTGCACTCCTCCTAATCACTGCACCATTCAAAATAAATACGTATCCAGATTGTGATTTAGAATCATCCGGATCGGTGTTCCAACTAGCATCGGTGTAACCATTAACAACGAGCTCATCACCTCCATAAGAAAGAACCATATCCTTAGTTCTTCTCAAGTACTTAAGGATGTTTTTGATCATTGTCCAATGATCCACTCGATCACTTTGATATCTCGCTAGTTAGACTAACAAGATATGCGATGTCGGGTCTAGTACATAGCATGGCATACATTAGAGATCCTATGGCTGAGGCATAGGGAGTCTTACTCATCTTTTCTCTATCTTCTACGATGTCGGACTTTGAGTTTTACTCAAGGTCATATTAGCAACATGGGCAAGAACCCTTTCTTGCTATCTTCCATTCCAAACCTCTTTAGAACTTTGTCCAAATATGTACTTTGTGACAATGATATTTGGCGTTACGATATATCTCTATAAAACTTTATGCCTAATATGTAAGCTGCTTCGCCAAGATCCTTCATTGAAAAACTATTATTCAAATACTCTTTGACACTATTAAGAAGGTCTACATCATTCCCAATCAACAATATGTCATCCACATACAAGATTAAGAATGCTACAGCTCCCACTCACTTTCTTGTAAATACAATGTTATCCATAATTTTGTATAAAACAAAAACTTTTGATTACGTTATGAAAACGTTGATTCCAACTTCGTGATGCTTGCTTCAATCCATTGTTGGTACGTTTAATTTTGCATACCTTGTTAGCATCTTTAGGATCGACAAAACCTTTGGGTTGCATCATATACAACTCTTCATCAATGTCTCCATTGAGGAATGCTGTTTTGACATCCATCCGCCATATCTCATAATCATAATATGCAGCGATTGCTAACATAATCCTCACAGACTTTAGCTTCGCTACCGTGAGAAAGTCTCATCGTAGTCAACTCCTTGAATTTGTCGAAACCCTTTTGCGACATAAGTCGAGCTTTATAGACGAACATTACCATCAAGATCTGCTTTCTTCTTGAAAATCCATTTGTTCTCGACAGCCTTCCGCCATCCGTAAGTCCACCAAAGTCCATACTTGGTTTTCGACATGGATCCAATCTCGATTTCATGGCTTCTGCCATTTATTGAATCGGGCTCATCATCGCTTCCTCATATGTCTCGGGTCATCGGTGTTGTCCACCAACATGACATTCATAACGGAATCATACCAACTGGAGTGGTACGATTTCTCTGACCTCCGAGGCTCAGAGCAACTTCAACCAAGTTTCATGATCACCATCACTAGCTTCCTCTCTTATTGGTGCAGGCACCACAGAACTTCTTCCGTGCTGCGCTACTCGCAATTTCGAGAGAAGGTTCGACAACCTCGTCGAAGTTCTACTTTCCTTCCAGTCACTTCTTTCGAGAGAAATTCTTCTCTAGAAAGGATCCATTCTTGGCAACAAAGATTTTGCCTTCGATCTATGATAGAAGGTATACCCAATAGTTTCCTTCGGTATCCTATGAAGACGATTTTTCCGCTTTGGGTTCAAGCTTGTCCGGTAACTTCTTTACATAGGCTTCAGATCCCCAAACTTTAAGGAACGACAATTTAGGTTTCTTCCCAAACCATAATTCATAATGTCGTTTCAAAGGATTTATACGGTGCCCTATTTAAAATGAATGCGGCTGTTTCTAATGCATAACCCCAAAATGAAAGTGGCAAATCTGTAAGTGACATCATAGAACGAAACATATCAAAGAGAGTTCGATTACGACGCTCAGACACACCATTACGCTGGTGTTCCCATGGTGTCAATCATGAAAAGTATTCCACATTTCTTCAAATGCTCGCCAAACTCAGAATTTAGATATTCACCTCCACGATCAGAACGTAGAAATTTAATCTTCTTGTTACGTTGATTCTCTACCTCACTTTGAAACTCCTTAAACTTCTCGAAAGTTTCGGACTTATGTTTCATGAAATAGATATACCCATATCTACTCAAGTCATCCGTGAAGGTAAGAACATAACGATAACCATCACGATGCTACACTCATTGGACCACACACATCGGTATGTATGATTTCCAATAAGTCCGTAGCTCGCCCATCATACCGTAAAATGGAGTCTTAGTCATTTTACCCATCGACATGCTTCAGATCTTTCAAGTGATTCAAAATCAAGTGATTCAAGAAGTCCATCGGAATGGAGTTTCTTCATACGCTTCACTCCAATGTGACCAAGACGACAGTGCCATATATAGGTCAAATTATCGCTTGATTTCAAACGTTTAGCCTCAATGTTATTAATATGTGTATTTCTACTATCGTGATTCAATATGAATAGACCATCTATCAAAGGTGCATGTGCATAAACACATTACTCATATAAATCGAACAACCATTATTCTCGGATTTAAACAAGTAACCGCCTCGCAATAAACAAGATCCCGATATAATGTTCATGCTCAACGCAGCACCAAATAACAATTATTTAAGTATAAAACTAATCCCGATGGTAGATGAAGAGGTAGTGTCCGATCGCGATCACATCAACCTTTGATCCGCTTCCCACGCCGCATCGTCACCTCGTTCTTTACTAGCTTCCGCTTATTCAGTAGCTCCTGCTTCGAGTTACAAATATGAGCAACCGAACCAAAGATCAAATACCTGCACTACTATTAATACTAGTGAGATACACATCAATAACATGTATATCGATATACCTTTCTTCTTGATGTTGCCGTTCTTCAAATCGCCAAGTACTTTGGGCAATTCCGCTCAAAGGACCTTCTCCCTTGCAAGAAAAGCACTCAGTTTCAGGCTTGGTCCAGCCTTGGTCCTCTTCGTCGGTATGGTAACTTTCTTACCACCCTTCTTGAAGTGTCCTTCGCTTAGACTTGCCTTTCTTGAATTTGGTGGTCTTATTGACCATCAACACTTGGTGCTCTTTCTTGATCTCCACTTCGCAGATTTTAACATAGCAAATAGTTCGCAACTCTTGTTCATGTTCTGCATGTTGTAGTTCATCACAAAGTTCTTGTAACTTGGTGGTAGTGATTGAGGATGCGTAAACCCCAAAGTATTAGGAATCACTATACCCAAACTTTGAAGTTTATTTGCGTGCCTGCACATCTTAAGCACATGCTCACCGACGAGCTACCCTCTTCCATCTTGCGCTTAAAGAACTTTTCAAGCTTCATAACTTTCAATTGCCGCATGAGTCTCAAAGATTAATTTGAGATCCTCGACAATATCATATGGGTCCGACTCTTCAAACCTTTTCTCAAGCTCGATTCTAAACCATACAAGATAGCACACTGAACTATGGAGTACCGATTCTTCCAGCGAGGTAAAAATTCTTTAATTCATCGGTAGCATCACCGCAGTGGGTCACCTAGCGGTGCATCCAAAGACATAGGTCAAATTACCACCGTGAGGACAATCCTCAAATTGCGGAACCAATCCGAAGTTGCTTCCATTGTTTTTCAACTTTTCTTTCTCTAGGAACGCATTAAAATTGATGGTAGGGCTGCCATTGATCTACAAATATATTTGCAATAGTTTTAGACTAAGTTTATGATAAATTGAGTTCAAATTAATTAATGAAATTAAACTAGGTGAACTCCCACTCAAAACAACATCCCTCACATTGTTTTAGTGATCACACGAACCAAATCCAATACATCAACACCGATCATCACGAGAGCTGATATAGTTTTAATGGCGAACAATCATCATGTTCATCATATCTACTATATGATTCATGCTTTGCCTTTCGCATCCGTGTTCCCGAGGCCATGTCCGTACATGCTAGGCTCACAAGACAAACCTTAGCTTCCGATAAGCAAATCTGGCTTGCTTACGCTAGTAGTCACCATGAATCAAAGACACCCGATCATCACGTGGTGCTTCAAGCGTTAAGCTTTGGCAACGGTGCATACTAAGGGTGAACACTTTAGAACTTGAAATTTATGTGCATGAGGGATCATCTTATAATGCTACCGTCCCTACTAAGCAATACAAGATGCATAAAGGATTAACATCACATGCAATTCATAATATGTGATATGATATGGCCTTTCTTCTTTGTGCTTCCGATCTCCATCTTCAAGCACGAACATGATCTCCATCATCTCCGCATAGCATCAAGGTCAATGACGCTTCTTCATGGTTGTCGCCCACCAGCTTCAACTATTACAACTATTTTGAATAGACACGCAGGTCTTAACAGAAATTAAAGACAACCATATATTCTCGCCGGTTGCCAACTTACAATAAGGAACATTGCATACATCAAATATAATCACAATCATGGCCATATCACATCATCAGACACCCCTGCAAAACAAAGTTAGACGCTTCTACTTTCTTTGCATATTTTACGTGGTTTGGGGCTTTCCATAAGTGTCGCTCTAACTTACGAACAAGAACCACAACATTGATACTAGCATTGTTGATTACCCGTAAATTGGATCTTAACTATGCTAGGAGAAACAGCACCAAAAGCCACTTATGCAATACAAGTTGCATGTTAAGCGGAGCAAGTCTCATGAACGATGTCATGTAAGGTTAGCCGCTTCATCCCAACATACCGCAAGATGCAAAGTACACAAAAGCAATCTACAATAAAAGCATCAACGCCCACAATGACTATTGTGTTCTACTCGCAACAGATCTACATATAGACACGGCTCTGATAACACAGTAGGGGTTCGTAGCATGGAAAACAAAAATTTTCTATCGCATAAAAAAAAACAAGCCAAGATCTATCTACTAGATTGTAGCAACGAGTCGATGGAATAACTCAACCTCGAAGATTCCAAATTGATTAACGAGAGCAGATTCTCGGGTGATGTAGTCGCATTTCTTCCGATCTCAAGATCGCGTAGACGATCCTTCCGCGTTCCTCCCGCAGCGCCTCCTGGCAGTCGGTCACACGCTCGGTACTTGACGAAGACCTTCCTCTCCTTGTTCCAAAGAGGCAGCGGAGGTTGTAGCACTCTCCTCGCGATTCCGCAAAGACAACGGCGTGGTACCGGAGGTAGAGGGAGATCCCGCAGGCTTCGCTTAAGCCAAGTAGTATGGTGGAGCTTATGAGAGAGGCTATTAGTGGTCTAGTAATTAGACACACCAATTAGAGGGCTCTAAACCAATTAGAAGGCTCTAAACCGAAACAGCTCTAAACCGGGTCTAGGTCTAGTTTCTAGTTTAGAGGATAGGAACTTGTGTGTCTCTAGAGAGGAGGCCCTGCCCTCCCTTTATAGGTGGGAGGGCTGGCGCCAGGGAGGAGGAGTCCTCCCCAACTCGGCCTAGGCTGGCCACGGCTTGGGAGGAGGACTCTCCCCAAGTCGGTTTCAACTTCTCCTCTTTAAAATCGCAATAAAACCGCGCTTTGACTTTTCCAATTTAGGAATTAAATAAACCCTTTATTTTGGACAGCGAGAACACTTAGTACATGATGCAATCATTCCATCTTGCAATGACACATTCATGTACCCTTCCCCGGAGTGCCGGACATTCCGGGACCTTCTAGAATGTTCCCGATGAAAACACCTAACCATTCCCCAACTCAAATGGGACTTTCCTTATATGAATCTTATTCTCCGGACCATTCCGGATCACCTCGTGATATCCGGATCCCATCCGAGACTCAACAACATTCGGTCTCTTTCATAATACCATAACTACTCAAACAACGTCAATCCTTAAGTGTGTCTCCCTATGGTTCGTGAATTATGTGGACATGATCGAGACATTCTCGAACAATAACCAATAGAGGAATCTGGAAATTCATATGGCTCCCACATATTTCTACGATTACTTTGCGATCGAATGAACCACTTACATACGATACCAATTTCCTTTGTCTCACGATATGTTACTTATCCGAGGTTATGATCGCTTGGTATCTCTCGCATACCTAGTTCATCCTCACATCGATAAGTACTCTTTCTCGCTCCTGATATGTGATCCTTGTGACCAAGTCACATGCTTGCAAGCTAATTGGATGACATTTCACCGAGAGGGCCCAGAGAATATCTATCCGTCATGTGGATGGACAAATCCCACTCTTGATCCATGTGTTTCAACCAATACTTTCCGAACACCCAATGCCACTTTTATAGCCACCCTGTTACGGTGTGGTGTTTGATGACATCAAAGCATCCATCCAGTAAAGGCAATATGCATGATCTCATGGTCGAAGGAATTAGGTTACTATGTATCAGAAAGCATATAGCAATTGAACTATTGAAATGACTTGATCTTTATGCTACGCTTGTCTATAGGAGTATGTCCACCATATCATTCTCCTAACGATATGATCTTGTTGTTGATAACATCTCAATGTTCATGACAAAGAAACCACATCATCAATCAACCAACAAGCTAGTGAAGTATAGAGGCTATACTAGGGACTTCAAATTAAGTTTACAAATCACACAAGTATTAATGGTCTCCTTGTTAATACTATTATAGCATGAATGTAAACATTTATCATAAACACAAAGATATATAATAATAATTACATTTATTATTACCTCTAGGGCATATCTCCAACACAATAGTGTTTGCACTATTACCACCACCAATATGGATGCTACCAAACCACAAGAAGTCCCTATTCCTCCTACAACAATGCCTAAACCCAATAAGTCTACTACCTGTGATGCTAAGTTTGATTTTGATCTTAATGGTTGCAATATATCTGAAGTGATTATGTTCCTACAAAAGCTTGCTAGAAGTCCTAATGCTATTGCTATGAATATGGCTTTCACAAAACACATTACAGATGCTCTCATTGAAATTAAGGAAGAAAAATTAAACCACAAAGCCTCTATTCCTAGGAAAGTAGAAGATAGTTGGAAACCCATTATTAATATGCAAGTGAATGGCTTTGATCTCAAAGCTTCATGTGACCTTAGTTCTAGTGTCTCTATTATGCCTAGAAATATTTAAGAAATGCTTGATTTGCCACCTTTGGAAGATTACTATTTGGATGTCCCACTTGATGATAATGCTAAAAAGAAACTCATGGGGAGTGTTAATGATGTTCTTATTATGGTTAACAATGCTTATGTCCTTGTTGATTTCTATCTTTTGGATGTTGAATGCAATGCTTCTTGTCCTATCACTTTGGAAAGACCTTTTCTTAGAATTGTTGGTGCCATCATTAATATGAAAGAAGGAACCATTAAATTTCAATTCCCATTCAATAAAGGTATTGAACACTTCCCTATGAGGATAGAGAAGTTGCCTTTTGCTCCTCCTTTGAAAGAAAAATTTGATATTAATACTTCTTCATTTGAAAATACTTGATTCTTGCTTCTTGTGCCTAACTTAAAGGCGTTAAAGAAAAGTACTTCTCGGGAGATAACCCAATAGTTTTATTGAGTCTTGGAAGTTATTACTTCTGTAATAACCTCTACTTATCCTTTTTGTTTGTTTTTTGTGCCAAGAATAACCTCTAATGAAAGCGAAGTAAGATTTGGAGAAGTGTTGTTCCGAAACAGATTTTTGTGCTTCACTGTAAAAATTCATGAAAAATCTCTGTAAGTCGTATTTAGCTGTAATTTTGTGAATAAATCCCCCAGGTTGTTATATAACTTTAGTTAGCTCAACACGTTTTGATTTGAGCAACATAAGGCCTTTGAAAAAATCGGTTTTTACCTGCTGGTCTGTTTTGACAGATTTCTGCCATTATTTGCATTTGCCTATTTATTGATTTCTTTTTGAGTTTCTTGGGAAAATTGAACTTTTTGAGGGAATTGCTATAGTAGCTTGTGTTTTTAATGAAATTTTTGCTGTCATAAAACTAAAACCCAAAGGTTTATTATCTTTTAAATGCACTAATGTTGCTAATGAATATTGTGTGAAGTTTTGTATGAAGGAAAAATTTCAGGTGTAAGGGAAGAATGATGTAATGAGATGAAGAATGGACAAAAGCTCAAGCTTGGGGATGCCACCTAGTGTCACCCCAAGAAATATTCTAGAGGTACAAGCGTCAAATCTTGGGGATGCCCAAGGCATCCCCTTCTTCATCAATAAAATTCTCAGGTCTCTCTAGACACTTCGCTTTTATTGTTGCATGCACAGTTGTGTTATTCTTAGAGCGTCTTAGTTTTAGTTTTTGGTTTTAGTTTGCTTGAATAAAGTAGTTGGACCCCCGCTTTCACTATGTTGTTTCAAATAAGTTGATTGGTGTTGGAAAGGAGTAGGAAGTTCTTGCTTTAGTAGTACAAAAGGGAGCTTGCTTTGATTGTGACTTAGACTTTATCATGTCATGCTAGATGTTGTTTTGACCTTATGCTTAGTGATTATTGCTGTAGCATGACTTGTTCCAAACAATTGAGATTTCTTAATGTGCCTTGAAAGAATCATGCGTTGTTTTAGCATGCAAAAGCATAGTATTGTGGTATTCTCCTTTGATGCTTTGTTTGGGTTGACTTGGCACATGCTCACACCATGTTATGACTATGAACCAGTCACCTTAGCCTCAATGGTCATTTAGTTTTTGACTTGTGGTACCAGTTTATGTTTTGATTAGTAATGTTTTGTCGCTCTGCATGATTATGGCCATTATTGCTCTCTTAGTTGGTCGCTCCCAGTCTTTTGCTAGCCTCCACTTGTATTGAGTAAGCTCTACTCATGCATCCAACTCCCAAGAAACCAAGTTATTCCAAAGTGTCCACTATAAATTTTCATGCATGGTGTATTACACCATTCCAAGTATATTCTTGTTTTATCTATCTTCCAAATTAAATGTGTTATGTGAAAAGTTAGTGATTAAGGATCTCACAAACTTGATGGCACACTTTATTTTTGTTGCCCCTAATAAACTTGAACCATTGTGTCATCTATGTTGTATATGCTTGCCCTTATAAGTTGGGAATTAGCAGAACCGTGATGTCACGGGGAACACTTTCAACACCTGTAAATATCTACCCAGTTGATATTATGATCTTTTGTCTGCAGATGTCGTCGGTGTGAAATAAAAGGGGAGCTTTTAAGTCCATTGTAACACGGCGATTCTAAAAAGACCGTGGCTTCTATGTGACATGTCAATCCCTGGATCGGTTCATTGGCCCACAATATAATATGATGAATAACATAGCAAAATATTCGTGTATCATAAATAACGAAGATCCAGAGTACCATTATTACAATAAAAGCTTAGCTCAAGGCTAGCTCAAATTATTCAGGTAGCAGCATAAATAAAGTAAATCCTCCATTCTTCAAATTGCCCACAAGTGAAGAAGTGCCGAGTGGAGTACCGTGGCCTATATCGATTACTCAGAATCGGAATATCCTGCAACATGAAACGTAGCAGCCCCGAAGGGTCAATACATGGAATGTATGGCAAGTAGAGCTAGTAATAGAGACAATAGTACTAACATCTACATGCATATTTGGCAAGTGGAGCTGTGTCTGGCTTGCATTTGCAAATACCCTTTTGTCCTACTTTTATAAACAGTTTTTGATTTTCTTTGAAAAGATCCCAATTAAGTTATCCCAACAATATTAAAACAATTAAGAAATTGGAATGAGCGAGAAACATGTCATGGAATCAATATCAAGCAACTCAGTTGTCCATAACCGGGGACACGGCTAATCGATTAGTTTATATACCCTGCAGGGGTTAGTACACTTTACCCATGTGACTTGGCCAGCCCAGCTCGTACCATCACTCTCATTTTTGGGTGATGATAGGGAGAAGTCCAAGAAGAGACTGTTCGGGAAGTAGCACCCCAATCCCGACGCGCACCGGTCCAACCTACCAAAATTCTACATCTCTGGATACGCGGATTCGAGTTACCACAACCTACTAAGTCCAACCAACCGCCCATTTCATTATTGGCACATGGTTGTACACGTAAGCTACACAATAAAGAAGCCAATCATTCTCTTTTGATACCTGGGTGCCTTTCCGCAATGAAACCACCAAAAATTATCAATCCCATCACACCCAGGAGATTCATTAATTAAGTTGTTTTAGTTTTTGCAAACCAACTCATTTAGAAACAACTTTCAGTGATGTAACCCAGCCCTCGTTCATCATAGCATGGCTAAGCACATCTACCAACGGTGGTTCATCTACAAGGAAAGCCCTACCACATAATAGGACATAGCATAGCGATAGTATCATCCTACACATGCATCTACAAAATACACGACAATGCATTGAAAATAGTAGGACGATATCATGAACAAAGTAGCATCTACTTGCCTTGATTGTAGCGGTCGGAAGAACAATCCACACACGAGCAAGCGTTGCACTCGTCACAATCTACACGATACAATTGCAATCATAAACAAACAATCCACAACCATATGCAACAAAGATGATGCATGAATGCATGCAAGACAAGTGAATTGGTGCTACAGCTGCACCACATAATCCTATTCAATAATACTATTGATTGCATGCATGGAAAATAGTTTTAGCGCAAGGAAAAACTATTACGCAAAAAGTAATGCTCAAAACTAGAGCTAGAACTCAAATAATTCACTACCGGTTGTATACTGTTTGTAAAATCTTGGGAAAATTCTACCGCATAGGCATAGCTATTTAGGAACAGTACCAATTGGAATTACTCAAAAAGGAATTATAAAACTCCCCGAGTAATTAAAACACTGCAGAAAGCCTCTAGACAGTTTATGCAGAAGTTTTCACTGTAAGCCTATCCTTTTAATTCACGATGATATTTCCCTAATTTTTGGAGTTACAGATCTTTTTCTACGAATTTATTAGTCCAAAAAAGCCATTAACTAATTTGATTAAACTGTACCAAACCTTGTTGCAAAAGTGTGAAACAAAGGTACAGCAAGATTCTACACGACTTACTGAACCTACACATATTTTATTCGCAATTTTTGGCCCAGCGGTTTAATTTCTACGCAATTTACAAGTTTCTACCGAAATCTGCCAACTAAATCGATTAAAGAAAATACCCAATATCGGTTGACTGGTCAACGCTGCTACCGATCGTAGGCGTCTGACTAGTCAACGCCTGGGCTGACCGTCAACGGCCGATCTGGACCGCTGATCTGATATATAAGGGGGAGACGGACCAAGACGCGATCGGCGGCGGCGCGAGGCGGCGCGGGGCGGCGGCGGCGCGAACGCGGGAGGCGGCGATGGCTGAGCACAAGGCGGGCGGCGGCGCTGGCGGCGGCGCGGCGACGGCGTAGGGGCGGCTGAAGGCAGCGGCAGCGAGGCGGCGCGCTGCGGCGGCGGCGGCGCAGCGGGATGCGGCGGGCGCGGCAGAGGCGGGATGCGTGTGGCGCGGGCGGCTGTGGCATGGCGTACCTCGAGCGGGCGCGGAGGCCGAGGGGAGGCGGCGGCGCGTGGGAGGGAGAGGCGGCGCGCGGGTGCGGAGATCGAGGGGAGGCGGCGGCGCGTGGCCTCTTAAGTGGGCCCCACGCGGGGTCCTAGTCGGCTACGGCGGCGCGGTTGGAGGCGAACACGGCGAAGTCGGCGCCGATTTTTGATCTTTTAGTAAAACGGACGTAACTTTTCCGTACGAGCTCCGAATCGGGCGATTCTTGCTCCTAAGTTTTTGTAAAAATGAGGGAAACAACCTAGGGTCAAGGGTTGAGTGAAACCACTAGGCTACAAGGGTGGAAAACACAAGTCCTAGTAGAACCTCTCGCAGGAGCCTTATAGCAAAATAGAGTAGGGTTTAGAAAATAGTGTTTTGCCGAATCTTTTCAATCGGTGGGTTTGCGTGGAAAAGTATGATGCAATGGCATGAATGATATGCAGAACCAAATCTAAAATTTGGGATGTGACAAGACTAGCCCCCTTAAGATGAATCTCGTCCCCGAGATTCGGCGCGGCTAGCAAATAGGTGCGGGTAGTCCTCTCGGATGTCATCCTCACGCTCCCAAGTGGCTTCCTCTTCGGTGTGGTGGCTCCACTGCACCTTGCAAAACTTGATTGTCTTGGTACGGGTAGTCCTCTCCGCTGTCTCTAGAATCTTGACCGATTTCTCCTCATAGGTCAAGTCGTTCTCAAGCTGAACCTCCTCTAGTGGTACAGTGTCTCTCAATGGTGTATCCACCATCTCCGGATGGTACTTCTTCAGCTGGGATACGTGGAAACATTGTGAACAGCGGACAGAGCCTCTGGCAACTCCAACTGATAGGCAACTTATCCTTTGCGTGCTAAGACCCGATACGGTCCAATAAACCGAGGTGCCAGCTTACCCTTAATTCCAAATCTTTTGATTCCACGAAGTGGCGACACTCTGAGGTATGCTCTATCACCTATCTCATACACCACTTCCTTGCGCTTGGCGTCGCCAGAGCTCTTCTGCCTTGATTGTGCTACCTTCAGCCTGTCCCTAATCAAGGCGACCTTCTCCTCAGCATCCTTGATCAAATCGGGTCCAAACAACTGACGTTCTCCTACTCCATCCCATAGCAACGGAGTCCGGCACCGTTTCCCATACAGTACATCGAACGGTGACGTCTTGATGCTGGTTTGATAGCTGTTGTTGTAGGAAAACTCAGCATACGGCAAATTCTCATCCCAACTAGAGCCATGAGCCAAAGCGCAAGCTCTCAGCATGTCCTTCAAAATCTGATTCACCCTCTCGGTCTGTCCATCGATCATGGGTGAAACGCTGTGCTAAACTCCAATCTAGTACCAAGTGACTCGTGCAGCTGGCGCCAGAAGTGCGAGGTAAATTGGGTGCCTCTATCAGATACAATACTCTTGGGAACTCCGTGTAGGCACACAATCCTGTCCATGTAAATCTTGGCCAACTTTGCACTCGTATAGGTCGTCTTCACCGGTATAAAGTGGGCTACCTTGGTCAAATGGTCGACCACTACCCAAATAGAGTCATATCCTGACCTGGTCCTGGGCAATCCTGTGATAAAATCCATTCCCACTCTATCCCACTTCCAATCCGGCACGGGCAATGGTTGTAGCAGTCCTGCTGGCTTCTGGTGTTCCGCCTTTACTCGGCTACATACATCACATAGGGCAATATGCTCCGCGATGTCTCCCTTCATGTTGTTCCACCAGAATCTGTCCTTTAGGTCCATATACATCTTCGTATTGCCCGGATGTATGGAATACGGCGAGTCATGAGCCTTCTGCAGAATCAACTTCCTTATCTCCAGATCGTTGGGAACGCACAAATGATCTCCATACCACAAGGTTCCTGGCTCATCCTCGCGGAATTCCCTCGCTCGATCCTCCTTCATCTTTTCCTTTACTTCATCTATCTCTTTGTCTCCCACTTGAGCCTTCCTGATTCTGTCCTGTAGTGTTGGTTGGACTTCCATTGCTGCCAAGTATCCTTCAGATACTACCTCTAGTCTAAGGTCCTTGAACTGCTTGCACAAATCCTCAGGTAATTCCCCAATCATCAATCCGTTGGCGTAGACCTTCCGGCTCAGAGCATCTGCTACTACGTTGGCCTTTCCTGGGTGGTATTGTAGATTCATATCATAGTCCTTGATAAGTTCCAACCATCTTCTTTGCCTCATGTTCAGTTCCTTATGTGTAAATATGTACTTCAGGCTCTTGTGGTCGGTGTATACATCACAGTGTTTCCCCATCAAGTAGTGCCTCCATACCTTGAGCGCATGAACCACTGACGCTAACTCCAAGTCGTGTATGGGGTAATTCCGCTCATGGTGCTTGAGTTGTCGCGAGGCATAGGACACTACTCTCCCATCTTGCATCAGCACACTCCCAAGTCCCTGTCGAGAAGCGTCGCAGTACACTTGGAAATCCTTCTGAAGATCTGGTAAACACAGAACGGGTGCGGTCACTAGTCGACGCTTCAGTTCCTGAAAGCTGGCTTCACATACGTCTGACCATTCAAACTTCCTCTCCTTCTTCAGAAGTTCAGTCATCGGCTTAGCAATCTTGGAAAAGTTTTCAATGAACCTCCTATAATATCCAGCAAGTCCCAAAAGCTTCAGATCTCTCCGCATTCTTGGCGCTTCCCATTACATACCGCAGTCACTTTGCTTGGATCAACAGCGACTCCTTCTCCTGACACTACGTGTCCCAAGAAATCAACAGTGTTAAGCCAGAATTCACACTTGCTGAATTTGGCATACAACTTGTGTTCCTCGCTTCTCCATAATCACGCAGATGCTTCTCATGCTCAAGATCATCCTTGGAATATGTCAAGATGTCATCAATAAACACCACCACGAACTTGTACAAGTACTCCATAAATACCTTGTTCATCATGGTCATGAAGTATGTCGGGGCATTCGTTAGTCCAAAAGACATAACCATATACTCATATAAACCATACCTAGTGGTGAAGGCGGTTTTTGGTACGTCCTCCTCCGGATCTTCAATTGAAAGTAGCCGATCGCAGATCAATCTTCTCAACACCTTTGCTCCTTCCATTGATCAAACAAATCATTTATGTTCGGCAGGGTATTTGTTCTTGATAGTCACTTCATTCAATGAGCGATAGTCCACTACTAATCTCTTGCTGCTGTCTTTCTTCTCCATAAATGTAAGGTGCACCCCATGACGATTTAACTAGGCTGAATGAATCCCTTGTCCAACTGCTCTTTCAGCTGCTTCTTCAATTCCTTCAGCTCATCCACATCCATCTTATATGGTCTCTTT
Source organism: Avena insularis (assembly GCA_023614405.1). Classification (NCBI taxonomy): domain Eukaryota; kingdom Viridiplantae; phylum Streptophyta; class Magnoliopsida; order Poales; family Poaceae; genus Avena; species Avena insularis. The sequence continues at coordinate 37,705,496 of CM042687.1, forward strand.
GCTATAGGTCCTGTTCCCGGCATCAGGTCGATGAGAAACTCTACTTCCCTGTCAGGTGGCATCCTCGGCAGCTCTTCCGAAACACGCCGGAAATCCCTAATCACCGGCACAAGATCCATGCTAACCCCTTAAGAGAATTCAACTTACACCTTCCTGGTCGCATAACCGACTTGAATCTAATCCTCTTACCATCCGGGTTTTGAGTGAAACGCTCACATGCACAATCTATGTGTCCCTCATGCATAGACATCCAATCCATACCCAGAATAACGTCTAACCCCTGTGATTCCAACACTACCAAATGTGCACTAAAGTTGTGTGTTCCAATCCTCACAGTTAAGTTGCGGCATCCCGCGCTAGCTATCATATCTCCTCCAGGTGATCTCACTCTAATAGACCTTTTCATAGACTCAGTAGGTAGCTTATACTTATCCACGAATGCCCTTGATATGAATGAATGTGATGCACCAGTATCGAAAAGTATAAGTGCGGGGTGAGTGTTGACTGGAAACTTACCAATCACAAGGTCAGGCTCATCTGGGATCTCCTCCACATTCATGTGGTTCACTGTGGCCTTCCCGTTGTTGGTTGGCTTCATTCCCTTCCTCTCCGGACAGTTGTCAGCATAGTGTCCCTTCTGTTTACACTTGAAGCACGTCACCTCACTCAGATCCTTCTTCACAAAGCTGCGATCATGGTTGCGGTCATGTCCACCGTGTCCTCCAGAATGGTGAGAGTGTCCTCCCTTGTGGCTGTGGTGGCTGCTCCTATGGTTGTCATGACGATGCCCATCGCCTCCATGGTGGTGGCTGTCATGGCTCCCATGGTCACTCCCTCCATGCTTGGAGTATCCATCATATGAAGTGCGAGACTTGTGGTGTGAACCAGAGTGGTGATTGTTACTCTTCCTCTTGCGGTTCTCCACCTGTTTGTGCTTCCCTTCCAAGATCCTGGCCTTGTCCATAAGCTCCTGGAAAGTGGGGCAATAAACCACCAAGAGTCAGACGAAAGCTCATCACTGAGGCCATCCAGGAATCTCTCCCTCCTTTTTGCATCAGTGTCAACATCCTCAGGTGCATAACGGGACAGGTTGTTGAACTCCTCAATGTACTCAGCCACAGTGCAATTGGTTTGGCGCAAGTTGCGGAACTCCTTCCTCTTCAGGCTCAGAACTTCTGAAGACATATGGTTGGTCCTGAAACCTTCCTCAAACATTGCCCAAGTCTCAGTATCCAGCGGGTGGGTGATCTGAAAAGTGTCCCACCAAGAAGCGGCTGGTCCCTCCAGTAGGTGAGCGGCAAACCTCACCTTCTCCGCATCAGTGCATCCAACAGTTACCAGATCCTTATTGACTGAACGTAACCAGTCGAGAGCAACCATTGGTTCCGTTGCAGTAGAGAACTTAGCTGGCCTTAGCCTCAGAAATCTGGTGAGAGCATCCCCCTGAGGCTGGTTGTTTCCATTGTTGTTGTTGTTCTGAGCTGCCATGAACTGAGTCATAACTTGGGTAAGCTGTGTCTGAGCTGCCATGAGTTGCTCCAACTCAGTGGGTTGACGGCGGGGAGGCATCTGCGGTTCAGCACAGGTAAGTTTAGAAAGAATCATCTACGATAATAGGATTCTACCCATGCATATGATCAATCAACAACAATAGCAGACAATCACAAGCAAGCAACACATCAACAAACAAGTGATCCAGCAACATCCCAGGGGTTATCCTAGCAGTATATACCTACTGAAATAGTTTTACAAGAGTTGGCAATGGTTAACTAAACAGTTGATCAACTAAGCAACAAAAACAGCAATCTGCCAGAACAGTCCAGCAGCGTTCACGAATTTTTCTACCTGACTTAGACTCGTCAGAAAATTTATCTGATTTTTTCACATACAGTACAGAGAGTTTCGCATCAGCCCAATTTTTTTCGGATTTTTCCCAGTTACCAGAAAAATATGAAAAATCGTACAGTACTTCTATATCAGCAGAAAACTGCAGCGAAAATAACACAGATGGTAACCAAAATTGCCATAACTCTTTCATAAAATTTGCACAAATAATTCCTGGGATATTGAAGTACACAAATAAGCAACTGAACACTCTTAAACTAACCGTAATTAAGTTTCACATCGATCGAGACTAATCCTAACGAATTTATCTAACGAGGACTAATTGGTGGACTTCTATCTACTTCTTGAAGAGGTTGCGGTAGGTCCTTGCACTCATGCGTTGACGCTTCGGTCCACGGTTCAACCATGGTGGCGGATTGTACACCTCTCCTGAGTCATCACTTGAAATCTCAAACTCCACCTCTTCTGGATCCTCCTCTTCTTCTGCACCCTCAGCTGCAACTGCAACTGCTTCATCTCCTCCACTATCATCGTCTCCATCATCATCGTCTTCGTCCTCATCATCATCATCGTTCCCACTGTCATCATCATCCCCATTGTTGCCACCATCTCCATTGTCATCATCAGAGGGTGGATTTAGCTGTGCTTGGAGAGCGACAATCTGGGTTGTCATAGCTTCAATAGTTTGATCCCTTTCCTGGACGGTCCCTTGCAACTGTTGTATGTTCTGGGTGTTCTCCTGCACAGTACCATGAAGATGAGCTATGGTTGCATCTCCGCTATCGTGGCATTCTCCAGAACTCCCACAGCTTCATGCAAGGTGTCAATCTCCTGTCCTTGGACCACCATACCATTGCTAGCAAAGTCTGCAATCTCCTTTATCATCATTACTTTCTCAGCTAGAGCTCCATTCTCCCTTTCCATGTCCTCTATGTGCCTCCGACGGGGCGGCATGTTGTTCCTGTCGCCCGGGGTAACCACAATGTGTCCATCTTCATCACGCCTCCCATAGTCTGCTGGCAGTAGGTGTCGGACATGATGGCACTGGCAAGACAGGGCTTCATGTATGGCCAAGTTGATTCCAAGTCCCCAGTTGCAGTATGTCTTGGTGTAGATCAGATGCACAGGATTTGGCAAGGCGGCATCCCTGAAGATGAAGGTGGTGATCTCCCATGCATCCCAACCATATCCATAGGTGTACAGCCTTCTTCCCTTGAACATGGGCAGTGGCAATCCCAATGTCTGCGAGAGCTGTGCTAACTGCCATGCAAAGGGCCTTGGTGACTCCATGGTGGCATATTCAGTCCTGACTTCTCCCATCTATCAAGTAAAAGAGGAAAGTGTGAGAATATCATATGGTAAGAATTTACGAGGGTGAAAGGCATAAGATGAAAGATAGAGTTAATATAGGCTTTAATAAATCTAAGGCTTCCTAATCCAATCCTAGGTCACGATCCTACAGTCGACACATGGGCTCTGATACCATCTTGTAACACCGCGGTTCTGAAAATACCATGGCTTCTATGTGACATGCCAATCCCTGGATCGGTTCATTGGCCCATAATAGAATATGATGAATAACATAGCAAAATATCCATGTATCATAAATAACGAAGATCCAGAGTACCATTATTACAATAAAAGCTTAGCTCAAGGCTAGCTCAAATTATTCAGGTAGCAGCATAAATAAAGTAAATCCTCCATTCTTCAAATTGCCCACAAGTGAACAAGTGCCGAGTGGAGTACCGTGGCCTATATCGATTACTCAGAATCGGAATATCCTGCAACATGAAACGTAGCAGCCCCGAAGGGTCAATACATGGAATGTATGGCAAGTAGAGCTAGTAATGGAGACAATAGTACTAACATCTACATGCATATTTGGCAAGTGGAGCTGTGTCTGGCTTGCATTTGCAAATACCCTTTTGTCCTACTTTCATAAACAGTTTTTGATTTTCTTTGAAAAGATCCCAATTAAGTTATCCCAACAACATTAAAACAATTAAGAAATTGGAATGAGCGAGAAACATGTCATGGAATCAATATCAAGCAACTCAGTTGTCCATAACCGGGGACACGGCTAATCGATTAGTTTATACACCCTGCAGGGGTTAGTACACTTTACCCATGTGACTTGGCCAGCCCAGCTCGTACCATCACTCTCATTTTTGGATGATGATAGGGAGAAGTCCAAGAAGAGACTGTTCGGGAAGTAGCACCCCAATCCCGACGCGCACCGGTCCGACCTACCAAAATTCTACATCTCTGGATACGCGGGTTCGAGTTACCACAACCTACTAAGTCCAACCAACCGCCCATTTCATTATTGGCACATGGTTGTACACGTAAGCTACACAATAAAGAAGCCAATCATTCTCTCTTGATACTTGGGTGCCTTTCCGCAATGAAACCACCAAAAATTATCAATCCCATCACACCCAGGAGATTCATTGATTAAGTTGTTTTAGTTTTTGCAAACCAACTCATTTAGAAACAACTTTCAGTGATGTAACCCAGCCCTCGTTCATCATAGCATGGCTAAGCACATCTACCAACGGTGGTTCATCTACAAGGAAAGCCCTACCACATAATAGGACATAGCATAGCGATAGTATCATCATACACATGTATCTACAAAATACACGACAATGCATTGAAAATAGTAGGACGATATCATGAACAAAGTAGCATCTACTTGTCTTGGTTGTAGCGATCGGAAGAACAATCCACACACGAGCAAGCGTTGCACTCATCACAATCTACACGATATAATTGCAATCATAAACAAACAATCCACAAGCATATGCAACAAAGATGATGCATGAATGCATGCAAGACAAGTGAATTGGTGCTACAGCTGCACCACATAATCCTATTCAATAATACTACTGATTGCATGCATGGAAAATAGTTTTAGCGCAAGGAAAACTATTACGCAAAAAGTAATGCTCAAAACTAGAGCTACAACTCAAATAATTCACTACCGGTAGTATACTATTTGTAAAATCTTGGGAAAATTCTACCGCATAGGCATAGCTATTTAGGAACAGTACCAATTGGAATTACTCAAAAAGGAATTATAAAACTCCCCGAGTAATTAAAACACTGCAGAAAGCCACTAGACAGTTTCTGCAGAAGTTTTCACTGTAAGCCTATCCTTTTAATTCACGATGCGATTCCCCTCGTTCCACTGAATCCAAGGACATATCATACGCAATTTTTGGAGTTACAGATCTTTTTCTACGAATTTATTAGTCCAAAAAGGCCATTAACTAATTTGATTAAACTGTACCAAACCTTGCTGCAAAAGTGTGAAACAAAGATACAGCAAGATTCTACACGACTTACTGAACCTACACATATTTTATTCGCAATTTTTGGCCCAGCGGTTTAATTTCTACACAATTTATAAGTTTCTACCGAAATCTGCCAACTAAATCGATTAAAGAAAATACCCAGTCAACTGTGTCTGTTGACTGGTCAACACGGCTGCTGACTGGGCGCTGACTGGGCGTCTGACTAGTCAACGCCTGGGGGCTGACCGGTCAACGGCCGATCTGGACCGCTGATCTGAGATCCAAAGACGGTTGCGGACTCACCGAAGACGAACGGCGGCGAGCTCGGGACGGTGGCGGCGATCGACGCGGCGCAGGGAGTTTGGCCAAAGACGCGGAACGGAGCAGCCACACACGGAGGCGCGCAAGGCAAAGCGGGCGGCTGGCGGCGGCGGGCTACGTGGCTGCGCGGCGCGAACGCGGCGGCGGCGAAGCGCGGTACGCGGGCGCGGTGGGCGGCGGCGCTGCAAGGCCTGCTAAGGGGCGGCGATGGCGCGGCGGGTCATGAGGGTCAGCGGACGCGGCTGCGCGGCGGCAGCGTGAGGGCGTCGGCGGCGCGCTTACCTCGAGGCGGCGGCGGGCGCGGAGGCCGAGGGGAGGCGACGGCGCGTGGGAGGGAGAGGCGGCGCGCGGGTGCGGAGATCGAGGGGAGGCGGCGGCGCATGGCCTCTTAAGTGGGCCCCACGCGGGGCCCTAGTCGGCTACGGCGGCGCGGTTGGAGGCGAACACGGCGAAGTCAGCGCCGATTTTTGATCTTTTAGTAAAACAACCGTAACTTTTCCGTACGAGCTCCGAATCGGGCGATTCTTGCTCCTAAGTTTTTGTAAAAACGAGGGGAACAACCTAGGGTCAAGGGTTGAGTGAAACCACTAGGCTACAAGGGTGGAAAACACAAGTCCTAGTAGAACCTCTCGTAGGAGCCTCGTAGCAAAATAGAGTAGGGTTTAGAAAATAGTGTTTTGCCGAATCTTTTCAATCGGTGGTTTTGCATGGAAAAGTATGATGCAATGGCATGAATGATATGCAGAACCAAATCTAAAATTTGGGATGTGACATCCATGGAGTTATGTATGTGTGTTAGAGAAACACCTGAGCCGCTAGCCTAATCCATGCCTAATCATGGTGGAAACTTGCAGCATCACCATAGTGAGCAATCTATGAAGCATTCTTCTTATGAAAAAAAGAGAGATAGAAAAAAAGAGTTTGAGAAAAAAAAGATGAGAAAAGAGGAAAGAGAGAAAAAAGCACCATTTTCCCATGGTAAATAAGAAGATTGCTGAGATGCTCATTTTCTGCTTGCCTTGTCATTTTGATATGGGATAGCTCCTATATCATGGGGCAATGGGTACCCCGTTGGCGGTTCTCTATGATACACATGTACTTACTATGACAAGAACTTACCGGTAACTAAAGTTGAGTAGCATGAGGAGTGGCCCTTGTACTCAAGGGACATGAGATTACCAACTTATACTTTGTAAAGCATATACTCCATATTTTGTTCAGTTTAACCTTAATCACTTCAATATGCTTATGATAGGGGCAATGAGAGCTGAAAGCTAACAAGTACCATAATTTTTGGAAGCTCTTTATGAAACTTGAAATCCCTGCTTCCCTTTGAAGGGCCTTTCTTCCACTTTTATATTGATTCTCCACCTTCTATCTTTATGCCCCAATTAAGAGAGCATAGTTTCCATTCTTAGTTCTATGTGCATTGTCCCAAAACTTATTGATTGATTCATATTATTGATATTGCTTGTTCTTGAACTATTTGTATCTAGTCACCCTTATGAACTTTGAAGGTGTCCTGTGCATTTATGTTTTTCTACCCCATGAGGGACAAGCTGAATGCCACTATGCTATGTTTTATATATGTGAAACAAACAAACGTCTCTCAATGCATTGTTATTCATGAATCTTTGTTTGTATCCTTTCATGTTGCAGCATAGTTGCTATGTCTTATTGTTAGAACTTCATCTTTCATGCTCATGTTTAGAGTACTTTGATCCCAGCTTTCAATGCTTGCAAATGGTTTGATCTTGATTGTGATGGTGTATGTCACCTCAAAAATTATTTTTTTTATCACTTAACTACTCGAGGACAAGCAGGAGTTAAGCTTGGGGATGCTTGATACGTCGTAAAAGTATCTATAACTTTTTATGTTCCATGCTTGTTTACTATACACTTTGCTATGCGTTGTCGACACTTTGAGGTATTTTTATACATTTTCTAGGACTAACCTATTAACAAGTTGCCACAGTGCTAGTTCCCTGTATTCTGTTGTTTTTGGTTTTAGAAAAGCAAGTAAAGAAATATTCTCGTAATTGGATGGGATAAAAGCCAAAGTCAATATTTCACCGAGACGAATACACAGACCGAAGGGCAGCCGGAGGGGCTCCCTAGGGCGGACACACACACCCCCGACGCGCAGGCCCCCTAGGCCGCACCTGGGCAGGGTGTGGGCCCCCTGGACGCCCTCCTGCCTCTCCCCTTCGCCTATAAAGTCCCCCCGATGCCAAAACCTAAGTACGCGATCAGATCTCCACTAAATAGTCCGTAGCCGCCGCCACCATCGTCCCTAGATAGGGGGATCTAAAGCTCTTCTCGGCACCCAGCCGGAGGGGACAGATCATCCTGGAGGCCTTCTTCATCACCACGCCAGACTCCGGTATGATGCGTGAGTAGTTCCACCTTGGACTATGGGTCTATACAGTAGCTAGATGGTTGTTTTCCTCCTTTGTGCTACCATGTTTAGATCTTGTGAGCTCCGTTCATGATCAAGATCATCTATTTGTAATCATGCATGTTGTGTTTGCGGGGATCCGATAGATATTGAGATACTATGCCAGATTGATTAATGATTCTATCTTGTTGATTCTATCATGTCTGTGTTGTTTGAGATCTTGCATGCTCTCTGTTTCTAGTAACTATCTTGGCCAAGTAGATGCTATTGACTCCAATAGGGAGTATTTATGCTCGATAGTGGGTTCATGGCTCTATTTAATCGGCGGAAGTGACAGAAATCTCTAAGGTTGTAGATGTGTTGTTGCTACTAGGGAGAAAACAACAATATCTTGTTCATGGAACAATTGTATTGTTTACTTTACACACATTGCTTAAAGTAGTTATCCATTGCTTGCAACTTAATACTGGAGGGGGTTCGGATGATAACCTGAAGGTGGATTACTAGTCATAGATGCAGTTGGATGGTGGTTTACATATATTGTTGTAATGCCCAATCAAATCTCATAGGATCATGAATGTCTAGTATTGCATTGTGATGCCTTGCTCTGTCCTGTCAATTGTCCCGCTGTAATTTGTTTACCCAACATGTTATGTTGTTTATCTTAAGGAGAGAACCTCTAGTGAACTATAGACCCCGGTCCAATCTTTACCATTGATATATCTTCCACTATTACTATTTACTTTCTGCAAGATACCATTATCTTCCACACCATACGTTTAATCGTTTATTTTCAGCAAACCGGTGAGATTGACAACCTCACTGTTTGTTGGGGCAAAGTCTTGAGTTTGTGTTGTGCAGGTTCCAAGTTGTTAGCAACAGCTTGGGGTCTTTTTCTTCCTCCTACTGGTTCGATAACCTTGGATTCTTACTGAGGGAAGACTTACTGATGTTCTCATCATACCTTCCTCTTGGGGTTTCCTAACGAATCTCTACAGTGATTTGAGCCACATCATCCATCCTCATCCGCTCTCCCGCTCGCTCCAATACTCCCTCACATTTTCCTCTTCTAAATCGAAACCCTAGCCTTAACCGTCGATGCACGCTGTTGTCTGGAGACCACCTCAGAGTCGTCCAAGGATGTTGTGAGCTCCCTGCCATCGCCCTTGTCTTTGTAGAGGAAGGAATCGAGCCAGGATGCACAGGATCGAACGAATCGGGATCATCTTCCCTGACTCCGATGGAGACCATCGTCTTTGATTAGGCCGCTCATGAACACCTCCGGCTTCGCCGAGCCCTTCGCGCACTCCTGGTGAGCTCCTAAGTACCCTAGTACTCTCCAATTCTTTGCTCGCTCGACGTAGTGGCCTACCCGCGTGAGTCCGACCGCGTCGTTGTGCAAGCTCGTCACCGGCCATCCTTCAGCGACCAAAATCGAGCGACACTGCCACTATTAGATTCACCTTGTCCCACTCATTCCAACACAACTAATCGCGCTTGCTGGGGCATACGGGGTCGCCGCCGGCGACCATCAACCGGCGGTGGTCGTCGTGTCGACGTCACCATGACTTCATGGCACGTCATTTTTGACCAGGTCCACATGTTGAATGGTCCACACCAGCGTGGCAGGCTAACGTGGCCACTGGCCCACTGGTCAGTAACCTAGGGTAGGTCAAGCCTCGGTGTAAAAAAGTATTTACTTATTTAGAATTTAATTAGAAAATAGATAAACATTAATAATTCAATATCTTAGCTTTTATAATTCAGAAAAATATGTTTAAAATATGAAAATTTACAAAAAAAATAAAATCTACAATTTAACTTTATTATCAAATATTATTATGTTAACCATTTAAATAATTAGTATTTAATAAAGATTTTATAAGTAATCAAACTTTGAAAATTCATATTTTAATAATAGTAATTGAGAAAATATAAATAATATACTAAAATTCGTAGAAAAATAAGAACTATAATGTAAAACTATAAACATATATTAATACATCACTTAAATAAATGTTTATTACTTATTAAGGTTTTATAAGGCAATAAATCTTATAAAAATCATATCTTAATATTTTAAATTCATAAATATACATATAATATACCAAAATGATCACAAAAATAAAATATACTTGTTAAAATTATAATCTTTCACTTTTGAGGTAAATAAAAATTCAATACTCTAATAACTTGAATTTAAACTTATTTCCCTAATTGATAATTCATATAAGGATAAATAAAAAATTGCTAATATTTCTAATATTAAACATCTAAGGCCTAATAATAGTATTAGTCTTAAGTATTGATAATATGAAGTCAAAACAGTTCAACACATTTGAAATACAATTTTGTTGAATTATCATTCACGTATAAGTGTATAAGGATTTCTATTTGCGTGCCCTTGGTTCGTTAGTTGTACTCACTTTTCCCCAGCCGCTTAACTTTTTCTCACTTTTCCCCTCGCCATGTTAAGAAACCCTCATGAGTGCTCACGGGCGCTCGGATGGAGGGATGCCGTCAGATCAAAGGCTTGATCATTACATGCTGACTGGTGGGACCGTGTTGGGGCGGGTCGGGCGTTGAACGTTACGTTACGTTACGAGGCCTCGACCGTTACATGCCTGACTGGTGGGGCCGCGTTTGGGACGGGTCCTGCATACGTGGTGAAGGATGGGGCCGCATTGGGACGGGTCTTGCATACGTGGTGAAGTGTGGGGCCGCATGGAGACACGTCGGGCCGGCCATTCTCGCTCACCAAAAGCATTCGCTTCCCCCGAGCTTAGATCAGCTCCCACACCGCCCCGCCGCCGCCCTGCTGCCCCGCCGTCATGCCCTCCTACCTTATGTCGTCCTCGGCCCCAGAGCCGCCCACTCCACCTCCGGCTCTGCTCCCTCCCCTGCTAGATCTACCCCTTTCGCAGAATATTATGCAACACCGGCTGGTGCACCATCCATCCCCGTCGAGCATGGAGAAGATTGGGTGGAATCGCAGGGATCTAACGCATGGATTCCATCTGGGTAAGCATCATTTCCCTTTTGTGGGTTGATTATTGGCAGTATTTGAACGCGAATTGCTGATGCTCAACTAACTGCCTTGCTTTTCGAATAGGATTGATCCAGTGCTGGCGTAATTCGTGGTTGTGAACAATATCTCTCTGAATTTTACTTTCCAGCGGTGGTTTCAACCTCCATAACTCTTAGAGATAGATAAAATCTCCCTAAAATCTATTGTAAATTCCCCTGGAGTAGTGGCGATTCATTTGGTTGGCAAGAGTGTTTTTAATTATGAAACTCTCGCGCGGTCTGAAACTATAATTGACACATCTCTCGCATGGCTAGCGATTCACTTTCAAATTAAAAAAATTATAAAACTCTTAATGTACAAGAGTGTTTATAATTGACAGAACTCTTGAACACTTTCAAATTAAAAAAATTATACAACTCTTAATGTACAAGAGTGTTTATAATTTACACAACTCTTCAACACTTTCAAATTAAAAAAAAATTATACAACTCTTAATGTAAAAGAGTTTTTATAATTTACACAACTCTTGAACACTTTCAAATTGAAAAATCATACAACTCTTAATGTAAAAGACTGTTTATAATTGACATTACTCTTGACCACTTTCAAATTGAAAAAATCATACAACTCTTAATGTAAAAGAGTGTTTATAATTGACACTACTCTTGAACACTTTCAAATTAAAAAAATTATACAACTCTTAATGTAAAAGAGTGTTTATAATTGACACTACCCTTTAACACTTTCAAATTAAAACAAATATACAACTCTTAATGTAGAAGAGTGTTTATAATTAACACTACTCTTGAACACTTTCAAATTGAAAAATTATACAACTGTTAATGTAAAAAAGTGTTTATAATTGACACTACTCTTGAACACTTTCAAATTGAAAAATTATACAACTCTTAATGTAAAGGAAAAGGGTGTTTACCATTTTTATAGTGTGAAAAGTGATCCCTAAACTTGCGTATACGAAAATTATAAACCTTTGAACACTGTGAAATCGTACTTAATACATGATAATGATGTGCTAAGAAAATATTGAGAGATTATCATTTTCATAGAATGTAGGGATGTAATGCATAAACTTGCATATCACAAAAATTATACACCTTTGAACTCTTTGAAATCGCACTTAGGACATGGAGTGAAATATAATGCAAAAATTATACACCTTTGAACACTTTCCCTTCAAATTATATTCAAAATCATTTGTTTATGGAGTTAAAGCATCGGTGGCAAACTCGTTATTTTGCATGGATAGAGGGTGCCCCCCGACAGATACAGGGGTTATCCTGTCCGCTAGATCACAGAGGATCAATCAGAGGATCAACGGTAGGTGGATACGATCCGCTAGACAACTGTCTCAACCAATCAGAGCATAGCAGCCAAGATGAGCACATGTGTGGGAGTTTGTCACTAAGAGGGAGTGGAAAACTGAGTAGAACTTAAAAACCAAGGGCAAAACTGAGTGGAACTTTAAAACCAAGGGCAAAACTGACAAGGGGGTTCAAATAGAAAACAAAAAGATATTTAAAATTTGGAAAATGCTTATTTTATACAATAAAATACATATTGGCATACATCAAACTATTTGCAATTCAAATATACATCAGTTTGACAATTATTGCCTCATTCGGACAAATTATGTTTCGGGGAGGGATGTTTTGGGGAGAGGCTTGAGTAGAAAGCCATGAACCTTCATAGATAGTAGGTGATTGGAGAAGTGGTGATTTAGGTTAAAACTTGATTTATATACATTTCTTATGGTGGTAGGTCACATAATAAGACTCCCTGGGTAGATGTCACTATGTTTTGATCTTTTTGAATTTGTTGTGCATAAAATGACTCAATTAGCTAGCTAAAACCCATTTGTTGACTCTTTGTTGACCAGCCACCGGAGGGTAAAAGTGAGTATATTGCACACGGCAGTGTTAGTACTGGAGGGCAAAACTGAGTACAACCAAACTGCTAGTGCTACACTCGACGGTATAACTGAGCACACCTAAGTGGCCAAGGTTAGACACGAGGGGGGAAACGTGACGCACGGTACGCGTGTCGTGGTGCACGGGGCGGTAGTGGACGCATGTGGCTGTGCACGGTGCAATAGTGCACGCAGTTACGTGGTGCACGGTGGTGCAACGAAACGTCTCCTCCCTTCACCTTTATAGAGGCCTCATCACTCTCACTCATCACTCGCTCACGCAACCATCTCCACTTTCACATCACCTTCTGCAAACCCCCAAGAAAACCCCAACCACGCCGGTGATGGGGGCCTCCTCGTTGGTCGTGATCGTCTCCTCCAAGGTGGCCGACGAGGAGGCCCCCGTCCCCGTATAGGCCCCCGTCGATGCATTGAAGGCAGCCGCCATCCCCGTCCAGACCCCCATCCCCGCTTCCACCATAGCCACCGGCGAGGAGGCCCCTGTCCCCATATAGGCCCCCACCATTCTCTAGCAGACCCCACACGGCTAGGACCCCCGCACCAGCTTAGCCGACCCATTGTTGGAGGTAACTAGGGTTTTCTCACCTTCCTTTGTTCTCCCCCCATTCCCATCGTTGGATGCTAGATCGTGTGTTATTAGGGCTCAGCTATTCGTATTTTTAATCGTTGGATGCTAGGTATTTTTACAGTAGCTAATCCTCTTGTGTTAGATATCGTATTTTGATGAATGCCCCTAGTTGGGATCAGTACTAGCACCGATCTGTAGTTGGTATCAGTACTAGCACCGATCTGTAGTTGGGATCGGTATTCAATTTGGTTTGAGATTTGGGGATTGGGGAATAATCAGGGGATGTCAATTGGTTAATTTATGCAATTAATCAATACCGATAATCATGGTATCTCAATCATGTCCTCATTGCACGCTACTGTTTTTGTAGTAGGTGGATAGCATCAATGTCTGCAGCGACGACGAGTCCACAGACACCAAGACTCGTTAGGTGCTGAGGAAGGTGAAGTACGTTTAGTTCAACGGCTTCTTCGTCGACGACGTCTATAGGTGCCCTTCTGCACCAGGAGCCTCGCCACCGACTTCAACTCCCTCGTGATGCATGCTGAGGACGTGAAGACCTGCGGCCCGTCAAAGAACGTCAATGCCTTCAGAGCCCAGCACAAGGCGCTCGGTTTTCACCTCCACAACCTCCAGAAGGTGGCCATCGAGGAGGGTCGCATGACCCCGATCAAGCCCAAGGCGCCCAAGGTCAAGGGACTGGGCAACAGGAAGTGGAGGATGCGCCATAGGGAGGAGGCGGAGGCCCTCCTAGCGGAGGCCAGGAGGGGACACGATCTTGTGCTGCTGCTGCTGCTGTAAAGCAGCTTCTCTTGTTTTGTTGTCTATGTTGAACTTGTAAGCTGTTGCTGCTGAGCAGCCTAATTGTTGAACCTGGTTGAAGTATCGTACTATATAATCCTTTATTAGCTGCTTTATCTACATCTGCTCTGTTTATCTACATATTTATGGTGCTGGTTAGATTGGGAAAATATGAGGGCCAAAAGGAACCATGAATGAAGAGAGAAGCTACTCTAGATTCACTGCCTTTTTGGGCAAAAATAACAACTGTTAGCGACATAAAGGGGAAAAGACGCTCTTAAAAAGGCCAATCATAAAAATAGAAAAAAATCTTCCAATTTAGGCAACAGGGCGCATGTAATTACCATACGCGCTCCACATGGTCCCACACCACATCCTCCAAAACACGTTCCCAACAAGCCGACCCCACAACATGGGGGGTCCTACTATGGGACCCGACTGAATGTGGCCCCACCTGTCATCACGTAACGGGGGAGTCCTACTTGTCAGCACGTAACGGCGAGGGTCCACTACAGGACCCACCTGATTGCGGCCCCACTTGTCAGCACGTAACGGTGAGGGTCCACTAACGGGACCCGACGGAGAGCGAGTTTCAGACCGATGTGAGAGTTCCATAATAGAAGCTGGACAAAAGTGAGGAAAACTAAGCGGCTGGGGAAAAGTGAGTACAGCTAACGAATGAGGGGCACGAAAATAGAAATCCCAAGTGTATATTATTTTCTAAAAAGATTCTTATGAAATTATAAAATCTTCAAGAATGACATTTTTTTACTTAATAAAATCTTTTACCATTACTTCAACCACAAGTTTGTAAATATACTAAAACACCAAAGTTACTTCATAAGTAGTTAAGTAATATTTTCCATATTCATAAATTATAACCACTCATTTATAAGGAGGTAAGTAATTATATTCAACTATAGTGTTAAGAAAACATTACTCGAATAGAGTAATTATCACTCTTAATTAACCTTAAAGAAACATATGAAGTGAACAAATTATAATATCATCTAATGACCAAGATAGATAAGTCTCAACTACTAGTGTGGTCATTATTCAAATAAAGTAATTCTTTCTTCCTTGAGAACTATAGTTAGTAAGAAAACCAAGAATGTTAACTTAAAGTATAAATGCTTTTGTTTAGCTAAGTAAGATTATCTTCGAAAATTATTCTTTTAATATACATTATAAAGAAAGACTGATGTGTCTCGGTGACGTAGAGCCTGTTGGGAGACCCCAAGAGAAAGGTGTGATAAGAACAGTAGCAAGTTTTCCCTCAGTTATGAAACCAAGGTTATCAAACCAGTAGAAGTAAGGAAACAACTCTAAGGTGTTGCTAACAACTTGGAACCTGCACAACAAAACTCAATACTTTGCCCCAACTTATAGTGAGGTTGTCAATCTCACCGATTTGCTAAAAATAAAGGATTAAATGTATAGTGTGGAAGATAGTAGTTGCTTGTAGAAAGTAAACGGTAAAAAGTAGATGGTGTATCAATGATAAAGGAATGGACCGGGGTCCACATTTCACTGCAGGTTCTCTCCTTAAGATAGATAACATGCTGGGTGAATAAATTACAGTGGGGCAATTGACAGATTGAGAAAGCATAACAATGCATATACTAGACATCTTGACTCCTATTAGATTTGATTGGGCATTACAACATAATACATAGACCGTAATCCAACTGCATATATGACTAATAATCCACCTTTAGGTTATCATCCGAACCCCTTCCAGTATTAAGTTGCAAGCAATAGATAATTGTATTAAGCAATGTGTGTAAAGTAAATAATACAATTGCCCCATGGACAAAGGATTGTTGTTTTCTCCCTAGTAGCAACAGCACATCTACAACCTTAGAGATTTCTGTCACTTCTCCAGATTACTAGAGGCATGAACCTACTATCGAGCATAGATACTCCCTCTTGGAGTTGCAACCATCTACTTGTCCAAAGCATCTAAAAACAATGGAGAGCATGCAAGATCACAAATAACACAGACATGATAGAATCAATAATCAATCTGACATAGTATCTAAATATCCATCGGATCCCCACAAACATAACATGTATGATTACAAATAGATGATCTTGATCATGAACGGAGCTCACAAGATCTAAACATGATAGCACATAGGAGGAGAAACAACCATCTAGGTACTATATGGACCCATAGTCCAAGGGTGAACTACTCACGCATCACTCCGGAGGCTGGCATGGTGATGAAGAAGGCCTCCGGGATGATCTCTCCCCTCTGACAGGGTGCTGGGAAGAGCTTCAGATCCCCCGATCTAGGGACGATGGTGGCGGCGGCTACAGACCGTTTCATGGATATTTGATCGGGTCCTTAGGGTTTCTGCATCAGGGTGGTTTTATAGGCGAAGGGGCAAGGTCGGTGGGTGCCCGAGGGGCCCACACCTAGGGCTAGCGCCCCCTGGCCGTCCCGCCACTAGGTGTGGCCACCTCGTGGCCCCACTTCGGCTGCCCTCCGGACTCCGTGTTCCTTCTAGTAATATATTTACTTTGGCTTTTGTCCCATCCAATTCTGAGAATATTTCCTTACTAGCTTTTCTGAAACCAAAAACTACAGAAAACAGGCAACTGGCACCGCGGCATCGTGTCAATTGGTTAGTTCTGGAAAATGTATAAAAATACCTCAAAAGTGTAGACAAAACATAAGAAAGTCGATACAAAACAAGCATTGAGCATAAAAAATTATAAATATGTTTACGACGTATCAAGCATCCCCAATCTTAACTCCTGCTCGTCCTCGAGTAGGTAAGTGATAAAAATAATAATTTTTGAGGTGACATGCACCATCACAATATTGATCAAAATATTTGCAAAGCCTTGATAACTGGGATCAAAGTACTCTAAACATGAGCATGAAAGATGTAGTTCTAACAATAAGACATAGCAACTATGTTGTAACATGAAAAAGGTACAAACAAAGATCATGAATAACAATGCATTGAAAGATGTTTGTTTGTTTCACATATAGAAAACATAGCAAGAGTGGTATTCATCTTGTCCTTCACGGTGTAGCAAAACATAAATGCATAGGACACCTTCAAAGTTCATAAGGGTGACTGGATACAAATAATTCAAGAACAAGCAATATCGACATTATGAATCAATCAATAAGTTTTGGGACAATGCACATAAAACTAAGAATGACAACTATGCTTTGTTAATTGGTGCCTAAAGGTAGAAGGTGGAGACTCAACATAAAAGTAAAAAAGAAAGGCCCTTCACAGAGGGAAGCAGGGATTTTAAGTTTCATAAAGAGCTTCCAAAATTTTTGTTCCTTATTAGCATTCAGATCTCATTGCCCCTATCATAAGCATCTTGAAGTGATTAAGGTTAAAGTGAAACAAATATGAAGTATATGCTTGACAGATCATAATTTGGCAATCTCATGTCCCTTGAGTACGAGGGTCGTTCCTCATGCTACTCAACTTTAGTCACAAGCAAGTTCTTTTCATTGTAAGTATATATGTATCATAGAGAACCTCCAACGGGGTACCCCTTGCCCCATGACACAAGAGATATCCCATATCAAAATGACAAGGCAACAGACAATGAGCATCTGAGCGATCTTTTTATTTGCTATTTGCATAGGTTTTTATTGAGGATGCTTCATAGATTGCTCGCTATGGATATGTTGCAAGTTTCCACCATGATTAGGCATGGCTTAGGCTAGCCGCCTAGGCGTTTCTCTAACACATATACAATTCTCCATGGACTTAAAAGCTCCCCTTTTATTTCACACTGTCGACATCCATAAACAAAAGATCATGATATCAACTGGATAATATGTACATGTGTTGAAAGCGTTCCCCATGATAGCATGGTTCTGCTAATTCCTAACTTATAAGTGCAAGAATATAAACAACATATATGACACAATGGTCCAAGTTTATTAGGTGCAAGAAGTAAAGTGTGCCATAAAGTTTGTGAGAGCTTTAATCACTAATTTTCACATATCAAGTTTAATTTGGAAGATAGATAAAAAACATGAATATACTTGGAATGTTGTAACACACCATGCATAGGAATTTATAGTGGACTCTTTGGAATAACATGGTTTCTTGGGAGTTGGAAGCACGAGTAGAGCTTACTTAGTACAAGTGGAGGCTAGCGAAAGACTGGGAGCGACCAACTAAGAGAGCAATAATGGCCATAATCATGCCAAGCGACAAAACATTATTAATTAAAGCATAAAGTGGTATCACAATTCAAAAACTAAATGATCATAGAGGCTAAGGTGACTGGTTCATAGTCATAACATGGTGTAAGCATGTGCCAAGGCAAACCAAACAAAGCATCAAAGGAGAATACCACAATATTATGTGTTTGTATGCTAAAACAACGCATGATTCTTTCAAGGCACATTAAGCAATCTCATTTGTTTGGAACAATTCATGCTACAACAATAATCACTAATCATAAGGTCAAATCAACATCTCGCATGACATGATAAAGTCTAAGCCACGGTCAAAACAAGCTCCCTTTTGTACCACTATAAGCATGAAACTTTCTACTCTTTTCCAACACCAATCAACTTATTTGAAACAAAATATGAATGCGCGGGTACACCTAATTTATTAAGAAAACCAAATAAAAGAAAACTAAAAACAAAAACAAAGATGCTCCAGGAACAACACAAAAGTGCATGAAACAATAAAAACGAAGTGTTTTGAAAGAAAACCTGAGATTTTTATTGATGAAGAAGGGGATGCCTTAGACATCCCCAAGATTTGATGCTTGTACCTCTTGAATATTTCTTGGTGTGAAACGGGGTGGCATACCAAAGATTGAGCTTTTGTCCATTCTTCATGTCTTCACCTCATTATTCCCCTACACTTGAAAATTTCCTTCATACAAATCTTCACACAATCTTCATTAGCAACATTAGTGTATTCAAGATAATAAGACTTTGGGTTTAGTTTCAACACAATTAAAACTTTAATTAGAACACAAGCTACTGTAGAAATTCCTTATAAAAGCTCAAGTGATCAAAGAGAACTCAAAAAGAAACCGATTAAGAGGCAAATGCAAATAATGGCAGAAATCTGACAAAACATACTAGAAAACCAATTTGTTCGAAGACCTTCTGTTGCTCAAATAGAAAAGTGTTAAACTAAAGAAAGTTGGATAACTACCTGGGGCATAAGCTCATAAAATTACATCTCCATCCGACATACTGGGATTTTTCAAGAATGTTTACAGTGAAGCACAAAAATCTGTTTTGGGACAGCAACTTACCCAAATCTTACTTCTCTCTCATTAGAGGTTATTCTTGGCACAAAAACCACAAAAAAGGATATGGAAAGGTTATTACAGAAGCAATAACTCCCAATACTCAACAAAAGAAAAACCTACTAAAATTTTGGTTATCTCCCAATTAGTACTTTTCTTTAACGCCTTTAAGTTAGGCATAGGAAGCAAGAATCAAGTATTTTCGAATGAAGAAGCATTAACATCAAATTTTGCTTTAATAGGAGGAGCGAAAGGTATCGTATCTATCTTTTTAGGGAAGTGTTCTATAGCTTTCTTGAGTGGGAATTGATATTTAATGGTGCCTTCCTTCATATCAATAATGGCACCAACAGTTCTAAGAAAAGGTCTTCCCAAAGTAATAGGACAAGAAGCATTGCATTCAACATACAAAACATAGAAATCAACACGGACAAATGCATTATTACCCATAATAAGAACATCATTAATACTCCCCATAAGTTTCTTTTTAGCATTATCATCAAGATGGACATCCAAATAACAATCTTCCAATGGTGGCAAATCAAGCATTGCATAAATTTTTCTAGGAATAATAGAGACACTAGAACCAAGGTCACATAAATCTTTGAGATCAAAATCATTCACTTTCATATTAATGATGGGTTCCCAACCATATTCTAATTTCCTAGGAATAGAAGCTTTATGTTTCAATTTTCTTCTTTAATTTTGATGAGAGCATATGTAATGTGTTTTGTAAAAGCCATATTCATAACACTAGCATTAGGACTTCTAACAAGATTTTGTAGGAACATAATTACCCTAGAAATATTGCAACCATCAAGATCAAAATCAAACTTAGCATCCAAGGTAGTTGAACTATTGTTTCCCATATTTCGAAAAATTTCAGCATTCTTATTGGGTTTAGGCGTTGTTGCAAAAGGAATGGGGACTTCTTATGGTTTTCTATCATCAACATTGGTGATGGTAATAGTACAAATACTACTATTTCTAGCAATTTCTTCTTCTCTTTCCCACTTAGCATGCAATTTAGCTAACAGTCTAACATTTTCATCAATTCTAACTTGTATGGCATTAGCAGCAGCAAAGGGATCCATGTTTCAAGTTTAGCGGCCATTTTATTAATCATAGAATATTGTGCTTCAGACAAATATGAAATATATTTTTTAGCATTCAAAATTTTGGATTGCAAACCAGGAATTTTCCTATTTAAATTCTCAAGTTGATGACTAATATTTTCCAAAATAGTAGATTTTTCCTCCATGGTTTTAGTGAATAATTTATTATGCTCATATTGCATTTGCATGAAGTTTTTAGTGGATCTTTCAACTTCCAGAATCCTATCTTCACTAGGAATTCTAGATTTACCATGATAAGTATTGTTATTATTAGGAGGGTATGGCCTATAATTATTATTACCATAAGCATTGTTGCCAAAATTATTATTTCTAATGAAGTTCACATCAACTTGCTCTTGTTGAGCAACCAAAGCGGCTAAAGGAACATTATTTGGATCAATATGAGATTTTCCATTAACAAGCATAGACATAATAACATCAATTTTATCACTCAAGGAGGAGGTTTCTTCAACAGAATTTACCTTCTTACCTTGTGGAGCTCTTTCAGTGTGCCATTCAGAATAGTTGACCATCATATTATCAAGGAGCTTTGTTGCAGCACCCAAAGTAATGATGTCGAGGTCCCAACCTTTAATAAGGTAGAGATCCCTATGTTTACAATGCTAGTCCCTGCATCAATAGCTAGCATCCACAGTTAAGATGTAATATCAAGAAACAAAGGTCGTACTACAACTTTATAACCAGGAATAAAATAATTCATTACATCTTACATAGCTCATTTGGCTATCTCATTACAATGCAGCAGAAATAACTATATAGCATGGAGTCCTTCATCTTAAAAGTGCCATAGGCAATCATGTTGGTTGTAGACTTGTAATCCTAATCAACACACTTCACTAACATCAAACAAACCTGCAACATAATAAGTTACAGCCACAAGGGTCAATACATTTGAATTGTATTGGCAAGTGATACTATGGTAGAATAGTAGTATCTATCATCTATATGCATTTGGCTAAGTGGAGCTTAGGCTTGCTTTGCTCAAAATAGATTTTCCTTGTCATTTGAAAATACTAAGTTTTTGTTTGTCAAAATCACCTAAGGCATCTCCCAATAGAAATTGGTGATCCTTAAACCCTTGTTCAACCACAAGTTTTTAACTTAGAAATTAGGATGAGGAGATTCTTGATAGCTTCCATGTCTTGATGCTCAAATTGTCCATTGCCGGGGACACGGCTAAGTACTTAGATTTTACTCTCTCGAGAGGTGGTGCACTTTCCCCACAAGACTCGGCATGCATTGAGACAAGATCTTTCAGAAGCCTTCCCTTAGACCAAAATGGACGCGCTCCAAAACTATCATCCCCTACCACCAACTGTCCATTTGGCTAAGTTATTGCAACCTATATGATCCAGGCAGAGCCCATAATGCCAAGTGGCTGCACTTGAAGCTTCTCAACATTTGACATCTCAATTCTCTTTGTTCCTGGGTGGCATTCCACAAGTGAGATACACAAGGTTCACCAGTCCCCTGGCCGTGTGTAACCACTCAACAAAAATCCATCCAAGCAATACCATTCCACCCAGGTGATTCATTCACTTAGTTGTTTTATGAAACAAAACACAAGTCCTTGACTTAGAAATATTCCATAGCATGAATATAATCCACCCTTGTTTTATACTAGCTAGGCTAAGCATGATAGTAGTAGGGATCTTAACTTAGGAAAAATTCTACTAAGGTTTCATCTACTAGGATTTCCCATGGCATAGTTTATACTTAGTAAAAATTCCATGCAAGTCCTACTCAAAACATCACTAATGCATAGTGAAAATAATAGGACAAAAGTATGAAGAACCACTTGCCTTTTTGGTAGAGAATATAAGTTCACTCCTTGATCTTGCAATAGTCACACTCTTCAAATTTCACTACAATTCAATCAAGGCACAAATTCAATCTACCATTCAAGCAATTTCATCACATAGAATAATAAAAACAAAGCAATGCATGCAAGCATGCCAAAGATTGTTTTATTTGTAAAAGTGGTTTACAATAGGTTATAAACATTATAAAACACCTATTGGTCATTTATAAAATTGGCAAAACCATTTGATATTAAGTTAGTGAAAATGACCACTTTAAATCATTTTTTTGTTTTGTTAGAAATGATCTAAATCAAAGCAATACTTTATAGTGTTTGACAAATATATTTTTAAACACAAATGTTAGTGTTTTAAGATCAAGTTTTTAATATTAAAACAATTTGCAAAAGGTTTTACCTATGAACCTTTTCTAAGTCAAGCAACATTTTATTTCATTAGAAATGCCTTTAACAAAGTATTATTTTTTCTAGGGTTTTACCAAATATATTTTAAATCCAAAAACTTGGTGTTTAGGGTCAGAGAGTTTATTTCAAACCATTTTCAAAAGGTTTTACTCAAAAAGCATTTTTAACCATAATCAATATTTTTATTTAGCTAGAAATGCTTTTGTTCAAAGATTTATTCCTTAGCCTCACACAATATGTTTTTAAATCCAAAAGTTGGTTTCGGTGGTCGTAGGTTCAAAACAATCCATTTACAAAATATTTTACCCTAAAAATATTTCTAGAATAATTTTTATATTCAAAATATGCCTACATATGTTTCTGCAAAAACAACTAATTTTCAAGGAGAAAATCACTAAACAAAGTGCATGGTTGGATATAGTTCTTTTTGCTGATTCCATTGATATAAAATTTGTAAAATTTGGACGTGTAGATCAAAATTTATGGAATTTACAAATTCAAACATCTAATAGACATATTTCTATTTTTAAAACAAACTACAGGCCACGCGTCACGTTTCTACTGGCTGGTACCGGTTTGCATGGATCGTGCTACGTGGAGCGTTGGATTTAAAACAGATCGTGCGGCTCGGAGTGCTACATACCTCTTTGGGTTAAGATTCTATCGTGTGCATAAGATCTAGATCTAACGGCCTGAACGCATTGACCAAACTCTGGCGGCGCGGCGACGGTGGCTGGCGGCGGTGCAGCTCTGCCAGCGGTGGTACGGCGAGTACAGGAAGAATGGGAGAGGGGGAAGATGCTTACTGAGTTCGTCGCGTCGTGCTGAAGCTCGAGGTGGTCGCCGTTTGTCGAGGGGAGCACGGGGACGACAGAAATTTCTCGCCGGAGTTCGCGAAGGCATCGGATGCTCTCTGTTGAAGACGGTGGCGAGGCTACGGTGCATGCTAGAGAAAAAGGGAGGTGCTGTTACATGCACAGGGTTGTGGCAAGTATATGCGTGTGAAAGAGATGGAGAAGCGCGGTCGGAATTTACCTCGGATGCTCGTCAGAGAGATGGCAGGCTACGGCGGCGCTCAGACGTGGAAGAAACCGATGTTTTGGGGCGTGCGCGGCCAAGCGGGCAATACTGGGAGGTACAGGGAATGATGGGGAGCATGCTCGTTTGCTCCAGTGAACAAGTGGAGGCGTAGGCTAGCCGTAATCATCGCCGGAAGGTCGTCGGAGATAGTGGCTTGCAGCGAGGAATTGGTGCAGCCTAGGGGCGGTTGTGTGCGGGTGAATGGGGGAAACAGAGACCGGGCGATTAAGAGGGTGAGGTTAGGGGCAAGAATCACGCGGCCAATTACGCGAATTGAAGTGTGCAATCAACATAAGAAACGGTCGGGCGTGGTCGTCGCGCGAGGTGAAGACGACGACTGGCGGGTGGGGTCGCTTCGTCAGCGTTAGAGAGAGAGGAAGGGTGGGGTCCGGTCGTCAGGGACGATGCGAGTGCGTTAGTGAGTAGGAAAACGTTTCGCGTGGAGAGGAGGGAGTGGGTTGGTTGCTGGGCTTGCTAGGCTTAGCTGGGCTGGGTTGTTACTTTCCTATTTTTTTCTTCTCTGTTTTATTTTTACTTTTTCTGTTTTCATTTTCTGTTTTGAATTTTGTTCAAATAATTCAAACACTATTTGAATTCAGACCTTTACCAAACTTTTAGTAGGTTTTAATGTTGTTTAATCATGTATTTTAAATACCATTTTAGGAATAATTCTTTTATGGTTTATATTTTATTTAAAATAGGCACTTGCCTTTATTCAAATAAGATTTTAAATATAATTTCAACTCTTATTTGAATTCAAATTTTCATCAAACCTTTTTCAATAGGCTTTATTTATTTATTAGGGTGTCAAAAAATTCACTTTGAATTATTTGGAATATTTTTAATATGATTTATTAATCATTTAAATTGGGTATTTGTCTTTATTCAAACAAATTCAAATATGGTTTTGATCTCATATAAATTTTATTTAAATGATTCTTTTATTTCATTAAAGTTAATTAAATAACTTTTATATCCCCCTTGGAAATATCCACTTTATTATTTTCCCATGATTTAATTAATCATTATTATTAGGGATTTTATCTTTATCCATGTATAATTAGAATATGGTTTAATGCCATATAATTTTATTAGAATAATCCTTATCCCTTTATTTTATTTGGATTATCTTTATTTCATTTGCTTATGGATTTGGCCAAGGTTTAATTTGGCTTTTAAGTATCCCTTATTTATTTATTTATTTATTTATTTCTTTGTCTTATAAAATCCATATCTTTTTATTTAAAGATCCAAACTTGGTGATTCCAAGTTGTATAATTTTATTTAATAATTGTTTACCCTTTTAAATCTCTTTAGGATTATTTTTCTCACAATTTGGTATGGATTTTAGATAGGAGCTTTATTAGCTTTGTAAATTATTTCCTTATCTAATTAAATTCATAAGTTTTTATCCATGGCTCTAAATTAAGTGTAACTAATTTCTATGGTTTTATAATATTTTTATTTATCATTTTGATCATTTATAAATTCTTGTTGCTAAATTTTTATATGGATCAAATCCATAGTCTTAGAGAGATCTTGGAAATGATTTTCTTTCATTAGGGTTTTAGGGTTTTTGTTTAACTTTTCCAAGTGTTTAAATTTCAAGATTCAATCTTTGATGAATGCATTTCACTTGATTGAAATTTGTTGGATTCAAATTTGTTCAAAGTTTGTTCAAGATGGATTTTTAAGTTTCCATTTAGAAATAAAAAGTTTCTTTTCATCCTAAATTTCAACAATTATTTATGTTGTTTATTTATTTTTCACATTACAAAATTTGGAAAATTTTGGGATGTGACAGGTTACCACCCTTAAAAGAAATCTCGTCCCGAGATTTGGGGAGGCTAGAGGTTACAAGTTGGCTACCAAACAACTAGGGTACTACCACCCTTAAAAAGGTTTTCAACTAGATTACATCTTGTCTTACTTGGGATCTTGATGTATCTTCTTTGGACACTTGTTTGCATAATGGCCTAGCTCTTTGCAATTGTGGCACATCACTTGGCTATTATCCTTCTTCTTCTCTGGACATTAATTGGCATAGTGTCCCATCTCTTTGCAAGTGTAACATTGCTCTTGGGTAATATCCTTCTTGCTAGGGTTGGGGCATTTCTTCTTCTTCTTGGGTCTCTCTAAATCTAGGAGTTCTTATAGTTCATGCTCTTCATATCTCACCTCAAAGGTGGGAAATCTTTCTCTCTTCTTGGGGTAGTTACTAGAGATATGACCTTCTTCTTCACAAGAGTAGCAACAGTTTGTGGTCACTTTGGATTTGGCCGTATGAGGCATGGTTCTAACTTTGCCTTCATCCTTCTTGGTAGAGGTTGTTCCTTCATGGAGTTTTCCAAACATTTGATGCATTCCATCTTTCTTCATTTGTTGAACTATAGGATAGATGGGGCATTGGATAGGGACATGATCATTTCCTTCAAGTCACTTGAGATGTGGCGCATTGATTAGTTGGATGTTTCTCTTCACAATTAGGGCATTGATCCTCATGCTCTTTAGAAGTGTGTTCCATGTCTCCACAAATATTGCAAGCTTGAGTTCCTTCTACAATATCATCCTTGACATCATTGTTGTCACAATCTCCTTGGGAAGAGTTGCTTATCATGTTGATCATTTGATTGGTCATCCTTTGCAACAATTGAGATTGGGTTTCCAAAAACTTTTGCATGGTTGGGTCTAACTCATTGTTGTTGGCTAAAAACTGAGTTGTCATCTGATTCAACTGGGTTTGGTTTGCTAGTAGTTGTTCTCTCATGTGCATCTCTTGGTTGTTGTTGTCACCATTCTTGATGTTCGAGTCTCTTGGAGAAGTCATCTGTTTGGGTTGGATTGGGATTAGAATAGGTAAAAGATTTCTAAGGAAGAAGTCTAATCACACACAACAATTTACACAAGCAATGTGCAAGTAATCACAAACAAACATTCCACTCAAACAACAAGTTCAAGCACATTTTTAGGCAACAAAATATTTTTGCTACACCACATAAGTTGGTGTGTTTGATTTAAACTAAACACTAATATGGTGGTCCAACTATATGGTTTTCTTGGGGTCATTCCATTCTTCTTAGTTGTTCCTTCTTGAACAAGATCATTGTATCCTTGGAGAAATTCTTGTATATTGGTCACAAACTTCAAAGGTGATGATGGTTCCTTCTAAGTTGTGTTTCCTTAATATTCAAGTATTGAGTAATATTTCTTGTCCCACTTGCAGTCCTTAGTGATGTCCAAGTTGAAGTCCTTGGTGAAACTAAAGTTGAAGTCATTGGTGATTTTGAAGTTGAAATCATTTGAGTTGGTGAAGTCCTTGCTCATGTTGAAGTCTTTGCTCATGTTGAGGTTTTGTCCATCAAGTTTGAAAAGGAAGAGATGTAGAATCAAAACCAAAAGGTTGAGGAAAGAGTTTACAAGACTGTTTGTAAATAAGTTTTGGAACAATTACAACTCCTATGTTTATAAGGGGTTTTGTCCAATCCTAGGGTTACAATCCTACAGGCAACACAATGCTCTGATACCATCTGTAGAGGTCCCAACCCTTAATATGGTAGAGATCCCTGTGTTTACAATGCTAGTCCCTGGATCAATAGCTAGCATCCATAGTTAAGATGTAATATCAAGAAACAAAGGTCATACTACAACTTTATAACCAAGAATAAAATAATTCATTACATCTTACATAGCTCATTTGGCTATCTCATTACAATGCAGCAGAAATAACTATATAGCATGGAGTCCTTCATGTTCAAAGTGCCACAGGCAATCATGTTGGTTGTAGACTTGTAATCCTAATCAACACACTTCACTAACATCAAACAAACCTGCAACATAATAAGTTACAACCACAAGGGTCAATACATTTGAATTGTATTGGCAAGTGATACTATGGTAGAATAGTAGTATCTATCATCTATATGCATTTGGCTAAGTAGAGCTTAGGCTTGCTTTGCTCAAAATAAATTTTCCTTATCATTTGAAAATACTAAGTTTTTGTTTGTGAAAATCACCCAAGGCATCTCCCAATAGAAATTGGTGATCCTTAAACCCTTGTTCAACCACAAGTTTTTAACTTAGAAATTGGGATGAGGAGATTCTTGATAGCTTCCATGTCTTGATGCTCAAATTGTCCATTGTCGGGGACATGACTAAGTACTTAGATTTTACTCTCTCGAGAGGTGGTGCACTTTCCCCACAAGACTCGACATGCATCGAGACAAGATCTTTCAGAAGCCTTCCCTTAGACCAAAATGGACGCGCTCCAAACCTATCATCCCCTACCACCAACTGTCCATTTGGCTAAGTTATTGCAACCTATATGATCCAGGCAGAGCCCATAATGCCAAGTGGCTGCACTTGAAGCTTCTCAACATTTGACATCTCAATTCTCTTTGTTCCTGGGTGGCATTCCACAAGTGAGATACACAAGGTTCACCAGTCCCCTGTCCGTGTGTAACCACTCAACAAAAATCCATCCAAGCAATACCATTCCACCCAGGTGATTCATTCACTTAGTTGTTTTATTAAACAAAAAACAAGTCCTTGACTTAGAAATGTTCCATAGCATGAATATAATCCACCCTTGTTTTCTACTAGCTAGGCTAAGCATGATAGTAGTAGGGACCTTAACTTAGAAAAATTCTACTAAGGTTTCATCTACTAGGATTTCCCATGGCATAGTTTATACTTAGTAAAAATTCCATGCAAGTCCTACTCAAAACATCACTAATGCATAGTGAAAATAATAGGACAAAAGTATGAAGAACCACTTGCCTTTTTGGTAGAGAATATAAGTTCACTCCTTGATCTTGCAATAGTCACACTCTTCAAATTTCACTACAATTCAATCAAGGCACAAATTCAATCTACCATTCAAGCAATTTCATCACATAGAATAATAAAAACAAAGCAATGCATTCAAGCATGCCAAAGATTGTTTTATTTGGAAAAGTGGTTTACAATAGGTTATAAACATTATAAAACACTTATTGGTCATTTATAAAAGTGGCAAAACCATTTGATATTAAGTTAGTGAAAATGGCCACTTTAAATCATTTTTTTGTTTTGTTAGAAATGATTTAAATCAAAGCAATACTTTCTAGTGTTTTACAAATATATTTTTAAACACAAATGTTAGTGTTTTAAGGTCAAGTGTTTGATATTAAAACCATTTGCAAAAGGTTTTACCTATAAACCTTTTCTAAGTCAAGCAACATTTTATTTCATTAGAAATGCCTTTAACAAAGTATTAATTTTTCTAGGGTTTTACCAAATATATTTTTAAATACAAAAACTTGGTGTTTAGGGTTAGAGAGTTTATTTCAAACCATTTTCAAAAGGTTTTACTCAAAAAGAATTTTTAACCATAATCAATATTTTTATTTAGCTAGAAATGATTTTGATCAAAGATTTATTCCTTAGCCTCACAAAATATGTTTTTAAATCCAAAAGTTGGTTTCTATAGTCAGTAGGTTCAAAACAATCCATTTACAAAAGATTTTACCCTAAAAATATTTCTAGAATAATTTTTATATTCAAAATATGCCTACACATGTTTCTGCAAAAACAACTAATTTTCAAGGAGCAAATCACTAAACAAAGTGCATGGTTGGATAGAATTATTTTTGCTGATTCCATTGATATAAAATTTATAAAATTTGGATGTGTAGATCAAAAGTTATGGAATTTACAAATTCAAACATCTAATAGACATATTTCTGTTTTTAAAACAAACTACAGGCCACGCGTCACGTTTCTACTGGCTGGTACCGGTTCGCGTAGATCGTGCTACGTGGAGCGTTGGATTTAAAACATATCGTGCGGTTCAGAGTGCTACGTACCCCTTCGGGTTAAGATTTTATCATGTGCATAGGATCTAGATCTAACGGCCTGAACGCATTGACCAAACTCTGGCGGCACGGCGATAGTGGCTGGCAGCGGTGCGGCTCTGCCAGCGGTGGTACGACAAGTACAGGAAGCACGGGAGAGGGGGAAGATTCTTACTAAGTTTGCCACGTCGTGCTGAAGCTCGAGGTGGTCGCCGTTTGTCGAGGGGCGCACGGGGACGACAAAAATTTCTCGCCGGAGTTCGCGAAGGCGTCGGGTGCTCTCTGTTGAAGACGGTGGCGAGGCTATGGTGCACGCTAGATAAAAAGGGAGGTGTTGTTAGATGCGTAGGGTTGTGGCGAGTACACGTGTGTGAAAGAGAGGGAGAAGTACGGTCGGAATTTACCTCGGATGCTTGTCGGAGAAATGGCAGACTACAGCGGCGCTCAGACGTGGAAGAAGCCGACGTTTTGGGCGAGGCGCAGCGCCAAGCAATCTTGGGAGGTGAGGAATGATGGGGAGCACGCTCGTTTGCTCCAGTGAGCAAGTGGAGGCGTAGGCTAGCCGTAATCGTCGCCGGAAGGTCGTCGGAGACAGTGGCTTGCAGCAAGGAATTGGTGTAGTCTGGGGGCGGTTGTGTGCGGGTGAATGGGGGGAAACGGATAGGGAGACCAGGCGATTAAGAGGGTGAGGTCAGGGGAAAGAATCACGCGGTCAAATACGTGAATTGAAGTGTGCAATCAACGGAAGAAACGGTTAGGCGTGGTCGTCGTGCGAGGTGAAGACGACGACTGACGGGTGGGGTCGCTTCGTCAGCGTTAGAGAGAGAGGAAGGGTGGGGTCCGATCGTCAGGGACGGTGCGGGTGCGTCAGTGAGTAGGAAAACGTTTCGCGTGGAGAGGAGGGATGAGCTGGTTGCTGGGCCTGCTGGGCTTAGCTGGGCTGGGTGGTTACTTAACTTTTTTTTCTCTGTTTTATTTTTCCTTTTTCTGTTTTCATTTTCTGTTTTAAATTTTGTTCAAATAATTCAAACACTATTTGAATTCAGACCTTTATTAAATTTTTAGTAGTTTTTAATGTTGTTTAATCATGTATTTTAAATACCATTTTAGGAATAATTCTTTTATTCTTTTATGGTTTATATTTTATTTAAAATGGGCACTTGCCTTTATTCAAATAAGATTTTAAATATAATTTCAACTCTTATTTGAATTCAAATTTTCATCAAACCTTTTTCAATAGGTTTTATTTATTTATTAGGGTGTCAAATAATTCACTTTGAATTATTTGGAATATTTTTAATATGATTTATTAATCATTTAAATTGGGTATTTGTCTTTATTCAAACAAATTCAAATATGGTTTTGATCTCATATAAATTTTATTTCAATGATTCTTTTATTTCATTAAAGTTAATTAAATAACTTTTATATCCCCCTTGAAAATTTCCACTTTATTATTTTCCCATGATTTAATTAATCATTCTTATTAGGGATTTTATCTTTATCCATGTATAATTAGAATATGGTTTAATGCCATACAATTTTATTGGAATAATCCTTATCCCTTTATTTTATTTGGATTATCTTTATTTCATTTTCTTATGTATTTGGCCAAAGTTTAATTTGGCTTTTAAGTATCCCTTATTTATTTATTTATTTCTTTCTTTGTCTTATAAAATCCATATCTTTTTATTTAAAGATCCAAACTTGGTGATTCCAATTTGTATAATTTATTTAATATTTGTTTACTCTTTTAAATCTCTTTAGGATTATTTTTCTCACAATTTGGTATGGATTTTAGATAGGAGCTTTATTAGCTTTGAAAATTATTTCCTTATCTTATTAAATTCATAAGTTTCTATCCATGGTTCCAAATTAAGTGTAACTAATTTCTATGGTTTTATAATATTTTTATTTATCATTTTGATCATTTATAAATGCTTGTTGCTAAATTTTTATATGGATCAAATCCATAGTCTTAGAGAGATCTTGGAAATGATTTTCTTTCATTAGGGTTTTAGGGTTTTTGTTTAACTTTTCCAAGTGTTTAAATTTCAAGATTCATTCTTTGATGAATGCATTTCACTTGATTGAAATTTGTTGGATTCAAATTTGTTCAAAGTTTGTTCAAGATGGGTTTTTAAGTTTCCATTTAGAAATAAAAAGTTTCTTTTCATCCTAAATTTCAACAATTATTTATTTTATTTATTTATTTTTCACATTACAAAATTTGGAAAATTTTGGGATGTGACAAATGGTCATAAAGGTACCTCCAGCAGCAGAATCCAACAGATTTCTTGAAGAAAAATTTAGTCCTGCATAAAAAGTTTGGATAATCATCCAAGCAGTCAGTCCATGAGTAGGACAATTCTTTACCAAAGATTTCATTCTTTCCCAAGCTTGAGCAACATGTTCATTATCAAGTTGTTTAAATCTCATTATTTCACTTCTCATAGATATAATCTTAGCATGAGGATAATATTTTCCAATAAAAGCATCTTTGCATTTAATCCAAGAATCAATACTATTTCTAGGCAAAGATAGCAACCATTCTTTAGCTTTTCCTCTAAGAGAGAAAGGAAACAATTTAAGCTTAATAATATCTCCATCTACATCCTTATATTTTTGCATCTCACAAAGTTCAATAAAGTTATTGAGGTAGGCAGCAGCATCATCAGAACTAGCACTAGAAAATTGCTCTTTCATAACAAGATTCAGCAAAACAGGTTTAATTTCATAAAAAGTAGCATCAGGAGCGGGTGGAGCAATAGGTGTGCAAAGGAAATGATTGTTGTTTGTGCTAGTTAAGTCACACAACTTGGTGTTATCAGGGGTGTTCATTTTGCAAGAGTGAAGCAAACCAATAGTAACTAAGGTAGGAACTAATTTTTTTATGTGTTTCTTATAGAAAGAAAAAGCAAGCCAGACAAAACTAAATTTTTTGTATTTTTGATAGAAAGAAACAAGCAAAAGAAAGCAAAAGAAACTAAGCAAAAAAAGCAAAGTAAATAGATTGGTTGTGAAAGACTCCCCTTGCGAGAATCTTATTTCTCCCAGAAAAGTGACCGACGAGGAGGAAGAGATTGAAGCTGTCCTTAACTCCCCGGAAATAGCGCCAGAAAATCTTGATGTGGCTCGGTGACGTAAATCCTGTTGGGAGACCCCAAGAGCAAGGTGTGATAAGCACAACAACAAGTTTTCCCTCAGTTATGAAACCAAGGTTATCGAACCAGTAGGAGTAAGGAAACAACTCCAAGGTGTCGTGGTATTGCACGGCAGATGCTACTGGGGGTAGCTTACGTAGAGGGAGCAAGGCGACGTAGGAGAATCCGGGAGAGAGATTGGCACACGATGTACCCAGGTTCACGTCCCCTCGGTGGAGGATCGCTACGTCCTGCTATCAATCCAGTATATGATCATAGATTGGTTTACAATGGAGTCGCCGGAGGCGGTGGAAGAGACTAGATCTAATCTAATATGAGAGAGGATGTCACGTGGGGGTTCCCCTGGTGGCTTTATATATGCAGCCACTTAGGGTTTACAAGTATTTGGTGGGCTTTGTATTGGAGTCGCCGTCTCGGGCCTCCAATCGGCGCCACTCGTCTGGATCCAGTATGCGCCAGTCGCCGTATTGGGCGAGTCGACCCGCTTAGGGATAGGTTCCAGTCGGCTCGATCCAGCTGGCGAATCCGCTTCGTGGGTATACCCCGATTGGTATTCCCCCATCAGTAGTCCCCGAGCGCGTTGTCAATTCGATGCGGGCTTGAGGCAGGGCGCGGAGAGTGTTGACGATGGGTCGTAGCGAATCGACGACGAGCTCCTGATCAGAGAAAAGAACCGTGAAGCGGGAGGCGGTCGGCGTGAGCTAGTCGGTGATGGCCAGTTGGCGAAATACGCAGGGTGTCGGCGAAGCCGCCAGTGCCGGCGAGTCCCCGAACGTGGAGCGTGCCGAGTCCCCGAGCGTGGCGAGTGGCGAGGTCGAGCGACCGGCGAGTGGCGCTGTCTGTAGCACGCCGAGTCCCCGAGCGCGTTGAGTACACGAGGGAGAGTCCGTGGTGGCGAGTCCCCGAGCGCATTGAGTACGCGAGGGCGAGTCCACGGTAGAGAGTCCCCGAGCGTGTCGAATACGCGAGGGCGAGTCCACGGTGGTGAATCCCCGAGCGTGTTGAGTACACGAGGGCGAGTCCGCGGTGGAGAGTCCCCGAGCATGTTGAGTACGCGAGGGCAAGTCCGCGGTGGAAAGTCGACGAGCGCGTTGAGTACGTGAGGGCGAGTGTCCGCGGTGGCGAGTCCCCGAGCGCGTTGAGTACACGAGGGCGAGTGTCCGCGGTGGCGAGTCCCCGAGCGCGTTGAGTACGCGAGGGCGAGTCCGCGGTAGAGAGTCCCCGAGCATGTTGAGTACGCGAGTGGAGAGTCCACGGTGGCGAGTTGACGAGGGCGAGCCACGGTCGCGGAACCACGCGTACACGCAGCATGCCTAGGAGTAGTCCCCGAGGCTCGAGTTGGCTTGTAGAGGCGACTTGAGGCTCATATTTTGAAAATAGTAGTGGTTGTTGCCGAGCGTGGCGAGTGGCGAGGTCGAGCGACCGGCGGGCGCCGAGTCCCCGAGCGCGGCGAGTTCGCGATGATTGCGAGTCCGCGAGGGGAGAGTCCCCGAGCGCGGCGAGTCCGCGATGATTGCGAGTCCGCGAGGGGAGAGTCCCCGAGCGTGGCGAGTCCGCGATGATTGCGAGTCCGCGAGGGGAGAGTCCCCGAGCGTGGCGAGTCCGTGATGATTGCGAGTCCGCGAGGGGAGAGTCTCCGAGCGTGGCGAGTCCGCGATGACTGCGAGTCCACGAGGGGAGAGTCCCCGAGCGTGGCGAGTCCGCGATGATTGCGAGTCCGCGAGGGGAGAGTCCCCGAGCGTGGCGAGTCCGCGATGACTGTGAGTCCGCGAGGGGAGAGTCCCCGAGCGTGGCGAGTCCATGATGATTGCGAGTCCACGAGGGGAGAGTCCCCGAGCGTGGCGAGTCCGTGATGACTGCGAGTCCGCGAGGAGAGAGTCCCCGAGCGTGGCGAGTCCGCGATGATGTTGATTGCGCTGTTTCTGTTAGCGAGTCTCTCGTCTTGGCCCGGGGGGCCAGTCGCATGGCGACTCCAAAGATGGCTCTCGGCTTGGCGTTCTTCCTGGACGATCCGAGGCTCGGTTTGCGAGTCCTCGTCCGCAGTACTTAGCCGTGCGAGTCGCACTATCTAAGGTTGAGGAGGACATGGTGCTGTTTGTGTAGCACTACCATTTCTCTTGGCCCAGAAGGCCAGTCGAGCAAGGCGACTCCAATGATGGCTCTCGGTTAGCGTTTTTCGTGGACGATCCGAGGCTCGGTTTGCGAGTCCTCGTCCACACTACTTGGCCATTGCGAGTCGCTCTATCAAAGGTTGACAAAGGCAAATAGATTTTTCCCGGAGGGAAGAGACACCCAGTGGTGAGTCCATGCAGCATGGCATGCGATCCTCTCTGGCAACTCGGACGATGAAGGTCCCTTAGCAGGCGCGGCGTACGCATTCGACGTAGCCGGAAAGAGTCAACGCGGCGGACACGGGGTCGACGCGGCGGACGGAGTTCGCGCTATGGCGAAGTCGACGCGGCGGACACGGGGTCGACGCGGCAGACGGAGGTGGCGCTATGGCGAAGTCGACGCGGCGGACACGGGGTCGACGCGGCGGACGAAGGTCGCGCTATGGCGAAGTCGACGCGGCGGACATGGGGTCGACACGGCAGACGGAGGTTGCGCTATGGCGAAGTCGACGCGGCGGACACGGGGTCGACGCGGCAGACAGAGGTCGCGCTATGGCGGTGTCGACAACGGCGAGGCCGCGAGGGCGAGGTCGCGATGGTGATCCCGCAGCAGGCGGGTCCCCGAGCATGGCGAATCGACGATGGCGAGTCGACGACGGGTGAGACCGCGGCGAATGGAGATCGCGTTGTGGCGATGTCGACGATGGCGGGGCCGCGAGGGCGAGCTCGCGATGGCGATCCCACGGAAGGCGAGTACGCGAGGGCGAGCTCGCGACAACGAGTCCCCAAGCGTGGCTAGTCCGCGCAGGCTAGTTCGCGACGAGCAGACGCAACGCCGAAGCGTATAGGCCGTTGAGAGCGGCACCTTCGTGGTTGCCATTGTCGCCGGTGTGTGTGCGGAAGGCCCGTCGTCGTGTTCCGACGTCACGAGCGAAGGTCGGTGTGGATGTTGTGCGACATGGCGCGATGTACGTTTTGCAATGCATGCAAACCGAAATAAAATTCAATTTGTTAGATAAAGTAATCGATTCATGAAATAATGATTGTGTAAGAGAGACTGGATTAAAAAACCCATCAAATGGAACACGTATTTGTGAGCAGCCTTTTGCATCTGGTGGTGATCGATGTATTCTAACTAGGCCAACTCGTTATTTCCTTAGGAGATCGAGTCGGCCTCGTCGCCCTTGTCGCTCCTGGGGCGAGGCGGTCTGCCTGCTAACCATGCGGCGTCGGATTGAACTTTTTGTCTGGGAGAACATACACGTATAAGAGGATTAGATCCAAATAAATATATTGATAATTTTGATAGAATATATGAAATTGATTAGCGGAATCTGCTGTATCGTAGACATGACTGTAAAATTCAATCGCTTCCGCTCGATCGCCGGACGGCAAACACGGACTCTGGTATGTCCGAGTGCTGGAGGTTTTCTGAATCAATCTGCATGTCCGCAGCGGCCGCGTTAGACGCACTAGATTGATCAGTTATCTCGTCATCTGCACGTGCTACAAGCTGGCTCCATTGATCGCGAGCAGCAGAGAGGTTGGCCATACAACAGATCAGCCAAACTTTAGATCAAAATATAATAATAAATTAATAAGATAATCAAACGGAAGGGAGATAGAAGGATCAATCGTCATCTGCAGTGCGTGTATTCGGAAATTTCCGATTCGACTGCTCGCCTGCTCCACACCGGCCGCGTTGGGCGGCAGCCAGAACGTATCGACCGATCGTCTTTACTCAGATGCAATCTGGCCGCCGGCGAAGACGAGGGATCCCGTCCGGATCATCATCCTCCAAGCGCCGCTTGTCCCACGGTGGGCGCCAACTGTCGTGGTATTGCACGGCAGATGCTACTGGGGGTAGCTTACGTAGAGGGAGCAAGGCGACGTAGAAGAATCCGGGAGTGAGATTGGCATACGATGTACCCAGGTTCACGTCCCCTCGGTGGAGGATCGCTACGTCCTGCTATCAATCCAGTATATGATCATAGATTGGTTTACAATGGAGTCGCCGGAGGCGGTGGGAGAGACTAGATCTAATCTAATATGAGAGAGGATGCTCCGTGGGGGTGTCCCTGGTGGCTTTATATATGCAGGCACTTAGGATTTACAAGTATTTGGTGGGCTTTGTATTGGAGTCGCC
Source organism: Avena insularis (assembly GCA_023614405.1). Taxonomy (NCBI): domain Eukaryota; kingdom Viridiplantae; phylum Streptophyta; class Magnoliopsida; order Poales; family Poaceae; genus Avena; species Avena insularis. The sequence continues at coordinate 37,742,658 of CM042687.1, forward strand.
GTCTCGGGCCTCCAGTCGGCGCCACTTGTCTGGATCCAGTATGCGTCAGTCGCCGTATTGGGCGAGTCGACCCGCTTAGGGCTAGGTTCCAGTCGGCTCGATCCAGCTGGCGAATCCGCTTCGTGGGTATACCCCGATTGGTATTCCCCCATCACAAGGTGTTGCTAACAACTTGGAACATGCACAACATAAACTCAATACTTTGCCCTAACTTATAGTGAACTTGTCAATCTCACTGGTTTGCTGAAAACAAAGGATTAAACGTATAGTGTGGAAGATAGTAGTTGCTTGTAGAAAGTAAACAGTAAACGGTAAACAGTAGATGGTGTATCAATGATAAAGAAATTGACCGGGGTCCACAGTTCACTAGAGGTGCTCTCCTTAAGATAGATAACATGCTGTGTGAACAAATTACAGCGGGGCAATTAACATATTGAGAAAGCATAACAATGCATATACTAGACATCTTGACTCCTACGAGATTTGATTGGGCATTACAATATAATACATAGACTGTAATCCAACTGCATCTATGGCTAATAATCCACCTTCAGGTTATCATCCGAACCCCTTCCAGTATTAAGTTGGAAGCAATAGATAATTTCATTAAGCAATGTGTGTAAAGTAAACAATACAATTGCCCCATGGACAAAGGATTGTTGTTTTCTCCCTAGTAGCAACAGCACATCTAGAACCTTAGAGATTTCTGTCACTTCCCTAGATTACTATAGGCATTAACCTACTATCGAGCATAAATACTCCCTATTGGAGTTGCAAGCATCTACTTGTTCAAAGCATCTACGAACAACAGAGAGCATGCAAGATCACAAATAATACAGACATGATAGAATCAATAATCAATCTGACATAGTATCTAAATATCCATCGAATCCCCGCAAACACAACATGTATGATTACAAATAGATGATCTTGATCATGAACGGAGCTCACAAGATCTAAACATGATAGCACATAGGAGGAGAAACAACCATCTAGCTACTATATGGACCCATAGTCCAAGGGTGAACTACTCACGCATCACTCCGAAGGCTCGCATGGTTATGAATAAGGCCTCTAGGATGATCTCTCCCCTCCGGTAGGGTGCCGGGAAGAGCTTCAGATCCCCCGATCTAGGGACGATGGTGGTGGCGGCTACGGACTGTTTCATGGAGATTTGATCGGGTCCTTAGGGTTTCTGCATCGGGGTGCTTTTATAAGCGAAGGGGCAAGGTCGGTGGGCGCGCGAGGGGCCCACACCTAGGGCTGGCGGGCTCCCTGGCCGTGCCGCCACCAGGTGTGGCCACCTTGTGGCCCCACTTCGGCTGCCCTTCGGACTCCGTGTTCCTTCTGGTAAATATTGACTTTGGCTTTTGTCCCGTCCAATTCCGAGAATATTTCCTTACTAGCTTTTGTGAAACCAAAAATAGCAGAAAACAGGCAACTGGCTCTGCGGCATCTTGTCAATAGGTTAGCTCCAAAAAATGTATAAAAATACCTCAAAGCGTAGACAAAACATAAGAAAGTCGATATAAAACTAGTATGGAACATCAAAAATTATATATACGTTTACGACGTATCAAAGACATAAGCACTTCCATAAAAGCTCTGATTGATTAACAATCTCTATATAAGAAGTATTTAGATACCATTCCACACTTGAGTGTTTTATTGTTGTATACTACTTAATATACTTACATGTTGCCTCACACACACACTCATAGGCCTTAATAAGAAGCACAAATATGAAACTTAATCTAAAAGGGCAACACATTCTAAAGGAACCATTTTTAGTTTCCAAACCCTAAATCAACACTTATTCCGGGGATTCAAGTTTATAAAGTTGCATTACATTACTTATGCATAATATCATCTTGCTTATTTAAACATTAGTACTTATTGGACCAATGATGCTGATTTCAGACATTGGATCTTTTATTGTCTCGAAGACCGTGAGTGCATAATCTTGTAATCACAAAAGGCAAGTTCACACTTTCTCATGTTCTTTAATTATTTTCTATCAAATATTTTGCAAATCCAGTGTTGTCTCACCTGCATTTCAAAAAAAGGTCAGAAACACTATTTTCATAATAATATGATTATGGATTATTTACCAAGAGGTAATAATATACTATGAAAGTTTTGGTGGTAAAGGAACATATTATCTAGGACTTAACAACCCATGTCACCAGTGAATCTTGCGCCGTTTATTACGCGTTGACCATGAGATTTGGAATGGGACGGAGAAGTCAGCTGTATCTTTTCCCTCTCGCATGTAGTCGGATGTGTGGGTCGTGGCTGTTATCCATGTAGCGTGCATTAATCGGTAATTCGTAGAGGATATGCAGCATATGGGTGAGAACCCTCAACGTCCCACGATAGTTCTGACATCTCAACGGTCTGCACTAACCATTGTCGTAATTCGATACGTGGGCATGGCGTACACCAAGGAGACATGCGGATTCGCAGAGAAGGCCGTGATTGGCTTGGATCTTAGTCTGGGCCTCATACCAAGGAAGTGTGAACGGGTTCATAGCCCGGATGTGCAACAAAGCTAAGATCTCTCATGGGTAAAGTAACGCACCTCTACTGAGTGTAAGAACTGTAACTTGTTACTCCCTGTTCTGGGAAGGAGTTATGAACACGGCAGAAAAGGAACTCCATGAAAGTTATGGTAAACCTGTGAAGACTAACGGATATAGCTTTTCAGAATAAAAGCAACCTTTGAAGAAATGTTTACGAAAACCCGCATTGCCTATGACCTATGGTCTGTGGTTGTAGTTAGTGCATCATACACTCATTTTTAGTGAACTTTCTGAGTATGCTCGTACTCAACGTATTTTCTTAACCCTTGCTAGATTCAGAAGCCAATACAGACGACGTCTACATCAACTTATGCTCAAGGGAATCGTCATCAACATCTCAAGTTCTTCAATGAAGTCAACATATATATCAACTAAAGTGAAGGTGGAGTTGATGATTAGATAGGAATATAATCTCTAGCTATAGAACCTACTTCTATAGAGTATTGCAATAGTGGTAATGCAAGCCCAATAGTGTAAATACTAGTCTATTGGTATGATAGTTATGAGTTGATTATTTCTGGTTCTTCTTTGTAAGAAGTTTCTTTCTCTCTCTCTTTAACCTAGAGTGTTCTCTGGATCTTTTGTAAAGAGTCGAGTTGTAACCTATAGTCATGTCTTGGACCTGTTATGTTTCTGTTGTACCACTATGAGGGATGTAATACTAGTGAACGGTGTTTCATTTGTGTTACTACAACGATTGTAGTATACTACATCATGCAGTGGTATGCTGGATCACCGCAGTGGACTAGATCAGAAACAGCGATAGAACACACGAAATAGCCGCGGGAATAACACGTGTAGGAAAAGAGCCCGTCCAGGTGGCATGAGATACACCGTGCGAAGTTGGTGCATGTCGACGATGAGGGAACTGGGTGTGCATCGGCAAGCTTGTCACCGACTCAATTAAAGTTTGCAAAATATCGCTTAGGGATCATGTTTTAGAAGAAATAGAACCTCGAGGGCTTATTCACAAATAAGCCTTGTGGGACTCACTGTCGATGTGGCACCGGTCAAATCCAGTCAAACCGATTTAGAACCTCATATGAATCACTTAAGAAAGATTTAGGATCTAGATGTACAATTCCAAAGAATAAGGACCAAAGTGAAGGTGTGGGGAAAAAATGAGGACCGCCCGTATGGTTTACTCTTGGGGAAAATGTCGAGGTCATTATAGAGCCCTATGGCACTAATGTGTGGCTCGATTACGTAGAGCCTGTTGGGAGACCCCAAGAGAAAGGTATGATGAGCACAGTATCAAGTTTTCCCTCAGTTATGAAACCAAGGTTATCGAACCAGTAGGAGTAAGGAAACAACTCCAAGGTGTTGCTAACAACTTGGAACCTGCACAACACAAACTCAATACTTTGCCCGAACTTACAGTGAGATTGTCAATCTCACTGGTTTGCTGAAAACAAAGGATTAAACATATAGTGTGAAAGATAATAGTTGCTTGCATAAAGTAAACAGTAACAGGGTAAACAATAGATAGTGTATCAATGATGAAGATTGGACCGGGGTCCACAGTTCACTAGAGGTGTTCTTCTTAAGATTGATAACATGCTGGGTGAACAAATTACAACTGGGCCATTGATAGATTGAGAAAGCATAACAATGCATACACTAGACATCTTGACTCCTATGAGATTTGATTGGGCAATACAATAATATACATAGACCATAATCCAACTGCATATATGACTAATAATCCACCTTTAGGTTATCATCCGAACCCCTTCTAGTATTAAGTTGCAAGCAACAGATAACTGCATTAAGCAATACGTGTAAAGTAAACAATACAATTGCCCCATGGACAAAGGATTGTTGTTTTTCTCCCTAGTAGCAACAACACATCTACAACCTTAGAGATTTCTGTCACTTCCCCAGATTACTAGAGGCATGAACCTACTATCGAGCATAAATACTCCCTCTTAGAGTTGCAAGCATTTACTTGGCCAAAGCATCTACGAACAACGGAGACCATGCAAGATCAAAAATAACACAGACATGATAGAATCAATAATCAATCTGACATAACATCTCAATATCCATCGGATCCTCGCAAACACAACATGTATGATTACAAATAGATGATCTTGATCATGAACGGAGCTCACAAGATCTAAACATGATAGCACAAAGGAGGAGAAATAACCATCTAGCTACTGTATGGACCCATAGTCCAATGTTGAACTACTCACGCATCACTCTGGAGGCTAGCATGGTGTTGAAGAAGGCCTCCAGGATGATCTCTCCCCTCCGGCAGGGTGTCGGGAAGAGCTTCGGATCCCCCGATCTAGGGACGATGGTGGCGACAGCTATAGACTGTTTCGTGGAGATTTGATCGGGTACTTAGGGTTTCTACATCAGGGTGCTTTTATAGGCGAAGGGGCAAGGTCGGTTGTGCGCCCGAGGGGCCCAGACCTAGGGCTGGCGCGCCCCCCCTCTAGGCCATGCCGCCCTAGGGTGTGTCCGCCTCGAGGCCCCCCTTTCGCTTCCCATCGGACTCTGTTTTCCTTCTGGTAAAATATTAACTTTAGCTTTTGTCCCGTCCAATTCCGAGAATATTTCCTTTATAGATTTTCTAAAACCGAAAATAACAGAAAACAGGCAACTGGCACTGCGGCATCTTGTCAATAGGTTAGTTCCAGAAAATATATAAAAATACCTCCAAGTGTAGACAAAACATAAGAAAGTCGATACTCAATACAAAACAAGCATGGATCATCAAAAATTACAGATACGTTTACGACGTATCAAGTACGTGCTGGGTAATTTTGCCACATATTTCGGGGCAAAAAGAGAAATTAGTAAACATGTGGGCAGCCAACGCGGGAAAAGCACCTCGGCGCGTGGTTCACCCGAGAAGCTCGTTTCATGGTGGTTTTCCTAGAAAGCGTGTTTGGTCAAATGCTCGTTTGGTTGGGATTTCACTTACATGAGCATCTCCACTCATTGGTCGTTCCCGGGCCAGAATCGGGACGTATTTTCGGCCAAACGAAACTAGTTTTTGGTCTGGAAACGCCGAATTTCCCACTCGCATTCCCAGGACGAGTTCCCGTGTTTGGCTAAAATTCAATCAAACACGGCAAAATTTGAACGAATATAGGCGGATTTCATTAATATAGGGCGAATTATTAAATATTACATCGAATTCGGGCGAACACCCAAATTTAAAGTACATTTAGGCTAAATAATAACTAGAAAAACTTAAAAAGGCCGCCACCATCGATGATGATGATGATGCCAATGTCGAACGCCGCTTCTACATGTCGAAGTTGTCGTAGAAGCACGTGTAGTCGAGGTCGGCCTTGTCGTTGTTGTCGCCGTCGTCATCGCTTGGCGGCTGTGGTGGGCGGGAGCTGCCCTGGCCGTTGTCGCCGCACCTCCGGGGCTGGTACGTGGGATCGGCCTCTTCATCGTCATCGAGGAGGACGAGCGACGCGTCCTGGTGGCGCGCTCACGGCTAGCCGAGGCCTGGCGTTCGACCTGCTTCTGCTGGCACTAGACACGGCGTCGTCCCGTCTCCTCCCAGTCTGCCCTGGACCAGGCGAGGATGTCCGGCGACACAGGCTCCGGCGAGGGCACGGTGTCATGGAGGGATTGCTCCATCGCCATCCTCATGCCGAAAGCGTCCTCCTCGACGGGCAACCGCCCATTCCGCCGGCTCCGTCTTCGGCTGGCTGATATGTCCAAAATGTATCTACTTTCCCGAACACTTTTGCTATTATTTCTCCTCTAATTTGTGTGATTTGGATATAACTAACACGGACTAACGTTGTTTTCGGTAGAATTGCTTTGGATATAATCAACTTTCAGGAAAAATCCCGGAAAATATCGCAAAACTCCTATTTTACCAGAAGACTCACGGAGCCAGAAGAAGAGACGAAGAAGGGCCACGAGGGGCCCACACCACCTGGTGGCGCGGACCAGGCCACGCTAGGGGGTGGTGTGGCCGCCTCGGGCACTCCCTTGACCTCTCCCTTCGCCTACATAAACCCTCTGACCTAAAAACAAAGGAGGGTTCGACGTTTTTCCAGATAGGGTTCTGCTGCGCCGCCACCACCAGAAACCACGATTCGGAACCAGAAACTTCGTTTTGGCACCCTGCCGGGACGGGGAATTGGAGAAGATCATCGCCATCTGATGACCCACAAGTGTAGAGGATCGCAACAGTCTTCGCGGGTAGTATTACCCAATTTATTGATTTGACACAAGGGGAGCCAAAGAATACTTGCAAGCCTTAACAACTAAGTTGTGAATTCAGCTGCACCTGGAAATAGTTCTTGCTCACAGAAGTTTATCAGTAGCAACAGTTTGGTAGTAGCAACAGCGAAACAGGAGCAATAGTAACAGTAACGATAAACAGTGGGATATGAGCGCGGTAGGCATAGGGATGGATGGAAGAGCGTTGCATGGATGAGTCTAAACATGTAACTTCAAGATCTAGGGTATTGCAGATAAATAACAAGCATCCAAGTACTAAATAATCCTAGCCATGTGCTTCATATATAGTCATACGTGCTCACAATGAGAACTTGCACAACATCTTCATCAGCCAGCGGCAAGGGCCTCTAGGGAACTTCTGGCAATTAAGGTGCTCCTTTTAATAGAGCATCGGAGCAAAGAATTAACACTCCATGAACACATGTGATCCTCACACCACAGTCATCCCCTCCGGTTGTCCCAATTATTGTCACTTCGGGGCCTTTGGATCCGGACAATGATATGTATACACAACTTGCAGATAAGATCACAAACAATACTATCATAATGATTCAATAATAAGTTCATATCCGAGATCATGTCACTCGGCCCCTAGTGACAAGCATTAAGCACAACAAGTTGCAACAAAGTCAAATAGCACTAATAGAGATACTAGGCACTATGCCCTAACAATCTTATTTGATTACATGATAGAACTCATCCAATCCCTACCATCCCCAAGCCTATAGCAGGGGATTACTCACTCATGGATAAGGGAAACATCGATGGTTGATGGAGAGGCTTTGGTGATGACGATGGCGATGATCCTCTCCAAATTCCCCGTCCTGGCAGGGTGCCAGAATGGAGTTTCTGGATTCGAATTTTGGTTTCTGATGGTGGCGGCGGAGCGGAACTCTTTTTCTAGAAAAACGTCGAACCCCCCTCGGTTTTTAGATCAAGGGGTAACTTATAGGCGTAGAGGGAGCTCGAGGGGGTGCCTGGGGTGGCCGAAACCCCCTAGGCACGGAGCAGGGCCCACCCGCGCCAGGCAGGGGTGTGGGCCCCCAGGCCTCCACTCCGTTTTGTCTTCTGGCTCCGTGGGTCTTTTGGTGAAATATAATTTTTGGCATATTTTCCGGGATTTTTCCTGATAGTTGATTTTCTGCACAAAAACTAGACACCAAGGTAATTCTGCTAAAAACAGCGTAAGTCCGTGTTAGTTATATCCAAATCACACAAGTTTAGAGGAGAAACAATAGAAAAAGTGTTCAGGAAAGTAGATACGTTTTGGACGTATCACCATCATCATCACCGATGCCTCTCCATCAACCATCCATGATTTCCCCATCCATGAGTAAGTAATCCCCCGCAGTAGGCTATGGGGATGGTAGGGATTGGATGAGATCTATCATGTAATTGCATAAGATAGTTAGGGCATGGTGCCTAGTATCTATTGTTAGTGTCTTTTAACATTGTTGCAACTTGTTATGCTTAATGCTTGTCACTAGGGCCCGAGTGTCATGATCTCAGATCTGAACATGTGTTTGATTCATGATGATATTATTGTTTGTGATCTTACCTGCAAGTTGTATACACATATCATTGTTCGGAACCCGAGGCCCCGAAGTGACAGAAATCGGGATAACCGGAGGGGATGGCTATGATGTGAGGATCACGTGTATTCATGGAGTGTTAATTCTTTGCTTCGGTACTCTATTAAAAAGAGTACCTTAATTGCCAGTAGATTCCCTTGAGGCCCCGCTGCAACAGGCTGGCAAGACAAAAGATATTATGCAAGTTCTCATTGCGAGCACGTATGACTATATATGGAACACACGCCTATGATTACTTAATACTTGGATGCTTTACCTTATTTATCTGCAAATGCCCTTGATCTTGATGTTACATGAATAGTCTTATCCATGCAACGCCCATCCATCCATCCCTAAGAAGAGGTACAGTTCTGAACACCTTTGCTGCTCTTGATTCACCATCTGTTATGAGTAAGCTCCTTACACCACCACATACACATGCTACACATACTGCTACTACTGCTGAATCTGAAATTGCTTCTGATACTCATGATGTTACTTCTACTATGCTTGATGAGAGTGGCTCATTAGGTCCTTTTCTAGATGCTACAATTTCTAGAACTATAATGGGAAACACTGAAACTCCTAATGAAGATACTACTATACCTGTTAGCTCACCTGGATCTAGAGAGAGACCTAGCTATGACATTAATGATGGTTATATTGAACTGACTGATGAATTTATTGAAGAATGTCGAAACACACACGGTGCAAGTGCTATTAAGAGTCTTCTTGAGAGACGTACTATTAGACCCAAACTATTTCCTGATGCTAAGTTTGCCACATCTCCCATAAACATTAAAGATAAAGATTATAATTTCTCTCTTGATTTATCTTGCATAACTATTGTTGAGAAAGAACCTTTTTGTGGGACTAAAAATAAAAGTGTTGTGGCACATATGACTGAGCTTTCTACTATGAGTGGCTTATTTTCTGATGATATTAATATGCGTACCTACTTTGTTGCTAAAATTTTCCCTTTTTCATTGAAAGGAGAAGCTAAAGCTTGGTTTAATAATTTACCTCCTAGATCCATTGATAGCCCTGATTGCTTGATTGATACTTTCTTTCAGAAATATTTTTCTCCTAGTGCTCGACATGCCATTTTGTAGAAACTTTTTTATTTAAAACAGGGAGAAAAGGAGAAATTGCCTGAATCATGGGCAAGGTTTTGTGCTTTGATTCATGCACATCCTGGATGTCCATTACCTAAAAATGAGCTTCTTAATATATATTATAATGGACTAACTGATGAATCTAGGACATACCTGCATAGTTGTGCTGATTATGTTTTTAGGAAAAGAACTCCTAAAGAAGCTGAAGAATTAATGGCTAAAATAAGCAAGAATTATGATGATTGGACTACACCTGAGCCAACTACACCTAAACCAACTGTGCCTGAGCCAACCCCAACACCAACACCCAAGAAGAGAGGAGTGATTGAACTAAAGGATGAAGTTATGAAGGAAGCTAAGAAATGTCTTAAGGAGAAGGGTATTAAATCTGAAGATGTGAAGAATTTACCTCCTATAGAAGAATTATGTAAGCCAATATCCCACTCATCCACTATTGAGGTACACTCTCTCCAACATTTTGATGAAGGTGATATTCCTTATTCTAAACCTCATGATCAATGCTTAGAAGAATTTGATATTTTTATTGTTAAGCAAGATAATTTTTATAAGAGAGTGCATAATCATTTAATGGAAAACTCTAGAGATATTAATGAGTTGAAAGATATTGTGGAAAGAACCTCCAATGATGTTAAAATGCTTGTTAAACATTTCCAAATGGTTCAAACTCAAATTGATCAGCTTACTAAAGTTCAAAAAGATTTGCTAGTTAATGCTTCTGTAGAAAAACATGCTTATGAAATTAGAACTAGGAGTGGTGCTGTCAGTCAAGATCCTTTATATCCTGAGGGACATCATAAAAGAATTGAGCAGGATTCTCAACAAGTTGAAAATAGTTGTACTTCTTCTAAGAGAAAGAAAAAGAAACATAAAACAGTTGTAGAATCTTCTGAACCTATTATAGATCCCAATAGTATCTGTCTCTGATGCTGAAACTGAAAGTGGTAATGATAAAAATGATGCTCCTGATAAGGAAGAAATTGAAGAGGAACCTGAGAGGCACAATAAGAATACTAAGTACACTAAGGAAGATTTTGTTGCTAATAAACATGGTAGTGAAAGAGATCCTTGGGTTCAAAAACCAATTCCTTTTCCTGATAAGAAACACAAGTCAAAGGAAGAAGAAGACTACAACAAGTTTTATGAGTGGATGAAACCTTTATTTTTGTAAATTCCTTCGACTGATGCTATTAAATTGCCTCCTTATTCAAAGTATAAGAAGGATATTGTCTCTAATAAAAGGAAGATTCCTAATGAGGAAATTTCTACTTTGCTTGCTAATTATTCCTTAAATGGTATGGTTCCAAAGAAACTTGGGGATCCAGGGATTCCAACTATTCCTTGCTCTATTAAAAATAATTATGTTAGAACTGCTTCATGTGATTTGGGAGCAGGAGTTAGTGTTATGCCTTTTTCTCTCTACCAGAGACTTCAACTATTCTTGTTGGTATATGTGAGGATGTTCCTGTTCAAGTGGCTCACAACTATTTGATTTTAACTCGCTTTGTTGTGCTTGAAATGCCTAAAGATGATAATATGTCTATTATTCTTAGGAGACCTTTTCTTAATATTGTAGGTGTCATCATTAATTGTAATCAAGGAAAGGTAACTTTTAATGTTAATGACAAGGAGCATACTATTTATTTCCCCAAGAAAATTGATAAGAGCTATGGCCTAAATTCAATTGAAAATATTGAAGGCATCAAGGTTGGAGAAATATATTGTCTCGTACCACAAGAAAAATATGAAACTATTATGATTGGGACTATAGCTATCAAGATTCAGGTAACATAATCATTTAGTGAAATGCAAAGTTTTGTTTCATATTAAATTATTTTGGTAACAAGACTTGATCAACCTTGTTAATAAAGGGATTTAATGAACAAAACAATGTTTTCACTATGATTATCCTTGCTCACTTTTACTTTCTCTACTCCAATCTTTGCTCTTCGTCTTGTTCGTCTTAGTATTGATAGTAGCTTGCATATTATAGTGTCTTAGAACTTCTGTAGTTTTAGTTTTGGTTTTCTTTTGCATCTTTCCAAAATCTTTTTCTGCGAGAAAATCATTTATCAATGCCTAAAAATTGCTCAAAAATAAAGTTTCCCAAAAAATTCCAGAAAATTCATATTAATTTTTTATGCCAAAGAAGGGGCAGAGAGGTACTTGGAGTGACCCAAGGGGGCCCACTAGGCAGGCACACCACCTGGTGGCGCGACCAGACCAGGGTTGCACCTGGCCATGGTGTGGGCCACCCCTGGCCCTCCACTTACTCTCTCAGCTGCCACTCCACTCTCTCTCCCGAGAAAACACCGGAAAATTTCTCAAAGCTCGAGTTCTTATTGTTCTTGCTCGTGATTTTCGATCTCCTTGCTCAGCCCTTCTTAGCTGCTGATTTTTGGAGGGATTGCTCTCCGGTATGTGCCTCCTCCACTTGTCCAATTAGATTTTTGATTGGTGGATTATATCTTGAGTATTTTGCTACTGTAGGTGACAGGTTATGTAAGTTTGCATGCTTGTTCTATGCTTATAGAATCCATTTTGATGCATGTTTAGCCCTCTTGCAAGTCCATATAGTAGTTCCCCATCACTTATTAGCTTTGAAATCACTTGGTTTGATGTTTGTCTAAAACTTTCAGAAAAGAAGATGAGTGAACACCAGCTAAATCAATATGAATTAAGGGTACCTAAGATTATGAAAGTCCACCACGAGGAGGAAGTTTTCCCTTCTATTTATCCATGCCCCAAATTCATGGGAGCTGTAGGGATTTTTCAAGATTTCCAGACTCTAATTTCTAATGCAGGGTTGGAGCATTTTGTTGGAGATGAACCTTACCAATATGTGAAACTGACTATGTCTGTGGTGTAGGATTTTCGACTTAGTTGGTATTTGCCTAACCCCATGTTTCACTACAAAAATTACAATGTAGTTGCCAATCTTCCTTTTAATGATTTTTGTGCGGCTATTAAAGTACCACAGTGGGGTTCATGTGAGAGCATTAGGGAGCGGCCCATGCCACTCATGGACTTATAGATTTGCCAAGGAAGCAGCTTATCAAAGGAGAGTGGTAAATTCGGACTATTCATCTCCCATCTATTCGATATTTTGCCTTTTTCATTGCCAAGTGTGTTTCTTGCTAGGAAGACTGCTAGTAAATTATCTCCATATGATCTAGCTTTTATCTCAACTGCTTTGAATCGGGATAGGACTTATAACTTGGGTGCTTTGATAGCTTTCCGTCTTGCTGCTAACCGCGAGAAAGGTGGGATTTGTGGAGGCCTCATTGCCACTCGTTTATTAGCTTTGCATGGTTTAGCGCCTCATCATTCAGACTTACAGTTTCCCGTAGAGAGGCTTGATCTTAATTCCATGATACAACATAAATTTGTTTCTTCTTGGGATAGTTTGAGCGAGTTATCTTATGAAATAACCTTTCTCAAGAGAGGATGGAGAGGGGGTAAGTCTGAGCAAGTAGTCCCTTTGCCTGCACCTGCTTTGTTTAACCTTGATACCAGAAAAGGATGGTCACTCACAGAGGAAGAACTCGACACATACATGGCGGAGCTCTCCCAGCAAGAGGAGAATGTTGGAGAGGAAGCCGAAGATAATTTGGTTCAGCCCTCCAACACAGGGGAGTCTTCATACCAGTAGTCCACTTATGATTGGGACGCTTCTTCTTCTTCACGAGGGCCTGATTATGATCATTCTTACGATGAACCATGATGACCCACAAGTATAGGGGATCGCAATAGTCTTCGAGGGTAGTATAACCCAATTTATTGATTCGACACAAGGGGGGACAAAGAATACTTATAAGCCTTAACAACTGAGTTATCAATTCAGCTGCACCTGGAAATAGTCTTGCTCACAGTAGTTTATTAGTAGCAACAGTTTTGTAGTATCAATAGCAAAGTAACAGTAGCAGTGAAACGAAGGCAGTAGTAACAACAGTAGCAAACAGTAGGATACAAGCGCGGTAGGCATAGGGATGGATGGACGGGCATTGCATGGACAAGTCTAAACATGTAACTTCAAGATCTAGGGCATTTGCAGATAAATAAGATAAAGCATCCAAGTACTAAACAATCATAGGCATGTGTCCCATATATAGTCATACGTGCTCGCAATGAGAGATTGCACAACATCTTTTGTCCTGTCAGCCCGTTGCAGCGGGGCATCAAGGGAATCTACTGGCAATTAAGGTACTCCTTTTAATAGAGAACCGGAGCAAAGCACTAACACTCCATGAACACACGTGATCCTCACATCACAGCCATCCCCTCCGGCTGTCCCATTTTTTGTCACTTCGGGGCCTTTGGATCCGGACAATGATATGTGTACACAACTTACAGATAAGATCACAAACAATACTATCATCATGAATCAATAATAAGTTTAGATCTGAGATCATGGCACTTGGGCCCTAGTGACAAGCATTAAGCATAACAAGTTGCAACAAAGTCAAATAGCACTAATAGACATACTAGGCACCATGCCCTAACAATCTTATTCGATTACATGATAGAACTCATCCAATCCCTACCATCCCCATAGCCTACATCGGGGGATTACTCACTCATGGATGGGGAAACATGGATGGTTGATGGAGAGGCGTTGTTGATGATGATGGCGATGATCCTTTCCAAATTCCCCATCCCGGCAGGGTGCCAGAACGGAGTTTCTGGTTCCGAATCGTGGTTTCTGGTGGTGGCGGCGCAGCGGAACTCTTTCTGAAAAAACGTCGAACCCCTCTGAGTTTTTAGGTCAGAAGGCAACTTATAGGCAAAGATGGAGGCCGAGGGGGTGCCTGAGGCAGCCACACACCCTCCAGGCGCGGCCAGGCCTAGCCCGCGTGACAAGGGGGTGTGGGCCCATCATAGCCCCACTCCGTCTCGTATTCTGGATCCGTGAGTCTTCTGGTGAAATAGGATTTTTTTCATATTTTCCGTGATTTTTCCTAATAGTTAATTTTCTGCACAAAAACTAGACACCAAGGTAATTCTGCTAAAAATGGCGCCACTCTGTGTTAGTTGTATCCAAATCACACAAGTTTAGAGGAGAAACAATAGCAAAAGTGTTCAGGAAAGTAGATACATTTTGGGTGTATCAATCTACCGGCTTGGAGTTACTACCCGCGTTTTGATTATTCTCCACTTAGGCCAAAAGCCTAAGCTTGGGGGGAGGTATATCGACATCACACTCATCTACATATCATGTTCTGTTGGTACTTTGTGTATCCATGTTTTCGCTTTCTTTTTAGTTTTTGTTCTTGCTTTGTTTCTGCTTTCCAAAACACAAAAGACCAAACATATTTTCGTTGTTTCTCTCTGTTTGCCGCTTTGGTTTGTTATATGAAAAATCCAAAAAGATTTAGCTTTGTTTGCTTTTTTCCTACAGCGCTTGCTTTAAAAAATCGAAAACCCAAAAATATTTGTTGTTCTTCTCTGGTTTTGTAAAGTTCGTTGCAGGGTTCAGCGGTCCTCAGTGACTCCTTTGGAGTTTGGTTTTATATTATTATTCAAGCCATAAAGTGAAAGGCAATGATGATTTATGACAACTCGAGGTGTGGTAAGAGGCTGGTAGGAACTCTATTTATTTTCATTTTTGTACATGTACTCATCATTGTTGGCATGCTTAGTCTGTTCATGTAGGGGATATGATATTTAATGGATGCTTAATAGTTCTTGCTCTCTTATGATTAGTTTCAACTTGCTAATAGTTTGTAGCATGTCATATAAATGTTTGATTGCATTGTTCTATTCATAACTTGGTATGATATTGTGGTATCCTCCTCTAAATGTTTCATTTGAATCGACTTGGCACATGCTCACGCATGCATATGACTGAACAAAAGTCAGTTAAGCCTCGATGATTTATTTTGCCTCAGAGTTCTTGTGTCACTTTTATGCCATAATTAATTTTGTTCTTTCACAAGCATGATTATGACAGTTACTTCTCTCTCGATTGTCGCTCCCTTTCTATTGCTAGCCTTCACTTGCACCGACTATGAGCTCTACTCGTATATCCAACTCCCTGATACGCCCAATTTGCATCACCATTCTATATCATAATTTACCTCTATTCATTGATGTTTGTCTTATTATGAGGTATTACTTATGGCTTTTTATCTATTTATGCATGTTGGATGATTCCTGGAGGATGGACTGCCGGAGTCTGCATTATGATGGAAAAGAAGGCGTTTCGGTGCAATTTCGTGAAGATCAGAAAAATACCAGAAAAATATGGAAACATATTATTTTACCAGAAGACGAAGGAAGCCAGAAGGAGGGAGGCGCGGGCCCACCTGACCCCGCGCCTAGGGAAGGTGTGGCCCACCTCCCGGCCTCCGACTCCGCCCCTTCGCCTATATCTTCCCTACGGAACCCTAAGCCTCAGGAAGCGACCACAGATAGATTTCGGCCTCCTCTCAGGGGCGGAAAACACCGAGAGAGAAAGATCTCTCCGGCAGACAGATTTTTGCTGGGGGAATTCCTTCCCGGAGAGTGGAGACCGTCGCCATCAACACCGTCATCAAGCTAGGATTCATCAGGATCATCATCATCCACACCATCATCTCCACCAACACTATCACTCCGTCCCGCTGTAACAATTGTGTTGGATATTGCTTTAGTTCATTGGGGGAAACTTTCCCGGTGTTAATTACTATTGTAGTTGATGCTTGTGAGTGGAACCATTGGATTATTGTTTATGTTCAGATTGTTATCCATTATCATATCATCTTTGATCTTGATCCATATGACGTCTTGTGAGTAGTACGTTTAGTTCTTGAGGACATGGGAGAAGTCATGTTGTTAGTAGTGAATCTGTGATGAGTTATTATTCAATGGTTTAGTATTTAAGTTGTGGTGCTATTCTTCTAGTGGTGTCATGTGAACGTCGACTACATGATACTTCACCATTTATGGGCCTAGGGGAATGCATTGTGTATTTGGCTACTAATCGTGGGGTTGCCGGAGTGATAGAAACCTGAACTCCTGTTAGGACACCTTTGCACAAGGGAGCATAGGATCTCAGAGTTTAAGGTTGTGGTTAGATTTATATATTAATTACTTTCCTATAGTTACAGATGTTTGTAGGGGGTTTAATCACAAGTATGTATTAGTCCTAGGAAGGGTGGTATGTTAGCACAGGTTCACCCACACAACACTTACAAACACCAAAGAAGAGTACTCAGCTATTTGAAGCGAAAGCACTTGACAGAATTCCCATGTGTCCTCGAGAACGTTTGGTCCTTATAAGTATTTCCACCGGCTTGTCCTTTGCTAAGAAAGGATTGGGCCACTTGCTCTATTTGTTCATTACTTCTATTACTTTCTCTTTGTTTTGTTGCTTTGTTAGAAAACCACTAAAAATCCGTTTGCTAAGTATTCACAGGGATTTCCTGCTCCATACCACTGTTCAGCACCTTCTGCTCCTCGTTGGGATTGACACTCCTATTTATCGAAAGTACTACGATACACCCCTATACTTTTGGGTCATCAAGACTATTTTTTGGCGCCGTTGACGGGGAGTGAGGCGCTATTGAAGAGTGGAACTGGTAAGGGAAACTTTTACTGTGAGTATTACTTTTGTTATTGCTTGTTACTTTGTTTCCAATATGGATAACCCACTTGGTTTTATGTTTGGGAAAACTACTACTGCTGATAGGGTAGTAGATGAGCCACCTCCTGTTGAGATAGATCATACCTACAAGTATTGTTAATCGTGTTATGGATAATTATTATTTTGGGGATGAAACTGTCCATCCCGGTGATCACTTGCTTTATATCCATGAATTATGCGGGTTGTTTAAGTGTGCAGGTATCACAACTGAACAGGTGAAGAAGAAGTTACTCTCCATATCCTTGAAAGGGAGAGCCGAGGCATGGTATAAGCTGCTGACGAATGGACAATCCATGGAATGGGAGGAGATGGCATCTCTCTTTTACTCTAAATTTTATCCTCCCAGTGAAATCCATAAGGATGGAAGTCTTATATATAACTTTTGGCCTCTTAATGGAGAGAGTACGGCTCAAGCTTGGGGGAGATTGAAGCTATTAATGCTTAAATGTCCTATTCATGAACTCCCTAACAACATTATTCTCAATAACTTTTATGCTAGGCTTTCTCTTCATGATAAAGATTTATTAGATGCTTCTTGTGTTGAAGGAAGAAGCTAAATGGGATCTCTTAGACCGTATTCAAGATAACACTGGAGCTTGGGAAAATAAGAAAGGAAGAAAGTCAGGTATAAACTATGATTATGAGTGCATTAAATCTTTTATGGGAACTAATAACTTCCGTGATATTATCAATAAGTTTGGCCTTGATCCTCAAGTTATTCCAGAATGTTTTAGTGCTTTTGCCTCTTATATTGAGATTCCCAAGAAAGAGTGGGACAAGTACCATGCTCCTTATAAACATATTGTTACCCACGTTCCTGCCAGTATAGAGGTTTGTACTGTTGATCCTATTTTGCCTGAACCTTATGTTGAGAAGATCCCTTTTCCCTCCAAGGTAAGGGAACACTCTATTTTGGCTAATGTGGTTAGCAAAAGCGCAAAGAAAACTGTAGGTTCCGATGAGCTTATTGATATCGAGCCTGTGGTAGCTATTGTGAAGGATCTTGTCACTAGAAACATAGAGGATGGGCATATTGTCTTTTGTGAAGACACCACTAATGTTATTTCTCATCCTAAGAAAGTTAGAAAAGCTAGTGTTCCTGTGCTTTCTGTTAAAATTGGTAGTCATATCTACTATGGTTTATGTGATATTGGTGCTAGTTCTAGTGCTATTCCTTATGAGATTTACAAGGAAATTATGCATGAGATTGGTCCTTATGAGCTTGAAGACATTGATGTGGTTATTCACCTTGCCAATAGAGAGCAAGTTTGCCCCATTGGTATTGTAAGAGATGTGGAGGTCCTTTGTGGTAAGATTAAATATCCTGCTGATTTTCTAGTACTTGGTAAAGAAGCTAGTAAAACCTATCCTATCATCTTTGGTAGACCCTTCCTTAATACTTGTGGGGCTATCATAGATTGTAGGAAGGAAAAAGTTTTGACTAAGTTTGCTGGAGAATCTTATGAGTTTATTTTTTCCAAATTTGCCAAAACCCCTTATGAAAATGAATTACCTGATGAGGATTTCAGGGTTGAACAACTGTCTGCTATTTCTCTTGCTCCTAACAATGCTTTGCAACAGTTCATGGAAGATCATGAAAGTGATTCCTTCATGAAGGAAAGAAATGAGATTGATGAAGCTTTTCTTCGTCAGCCTGAGTTACTTAAGCATAATTTACTTGTGGAAGATTTGGGTACCACACTTCCAACCAAAGGGGACCCTGTTTTTGAATTAAAACCTTTACCTGATGATCTTAAATATGTTTATCTTGATGATAAGAAGATATATCCTGTTATTATTAGTTCTAAACTTTCAGGGAAGGAAGAAGAAAGGATATTGGAGGTACTGAAGAAACATCGAGGAGCTATGGGTTATACTGTTGATGATTTAAAAGGAATTTCTCCCACTATATGTCAGCATGCTATTAATATTGAGCCTGATGCAAAACCAGTTGTTGAGCACCAGCGCCGTCTAAATCCTAAGATGAAGGATGTGGTAAGAAATGAGGTATTAAAACTCCTTGACGGTGGTATTATTTATCCTATTGCTGATAGTCAATGGGTTAGCCCTGTTCATTGTGTTCCCAAGAAAGGGGAATAACTGTTGTGCCTAATGAGGATAATGAGCTTGTACCCCAAAGAGTAGTGGTTGGGTATAGAATGTGCATTGATTTTAGAAAGATTAATAAAGTTACTAAGAAAGATCATTATTCTTTGCCCTTTATTGATCAAATGCTTGAGAGGCTGTCCAAAAAGACTCATTTTTGCTTTCTTGATGGTTATTCTGGGTTTTCTCAAATCGCTGTGAAAGCATAGGACCAGGAGAAAACCACTTTCACTTGTCCTTATGGTACTTATGCTTATAGGCGTATGTCACTTGGTTTATGTAATGCTCTTGCTACCTTTCAGAGATGTATGTCTGCTATCTTTCATGGTTTTTGTGAATAAATTGTGGAGGTTTTCATGGACAATTTTTCTGTATATGGAACTTCCTTTGATAATTGTTTGCACAACCTTGATAAAGTTTTGCAGACATGTGAGGAAACCAACCTTGTTCTTAACTGGGAGAAATGCCATTTCATGGTTAATGAAGGAATTGTTCTTGGACATAAGATCTCTAAAAGAGGTATTGAAGTTAACAGAGCCAAAATCGAAGCAATTGAGAAGATGCCTTGTCCTAGAGATATCAAAGGTATTCGTAGTATGCTTGGTCATGCTGGTTTCTATAGGAGATTTATTAAAGACCTCCAAAATTTCAAAACCCCTTACTAATTTTCTTCAAAAAGATGTACCTTTTGTTTTTGATGATGATTGTAAGGAAGATTTTGAAACTTTGAAGAAAGCTTTAACAACTGCTCTTATAGTCTAACCACCTGATTGGAGTTTAACTTTTGAAATCATGTGTGATGCTAGTGACTTTGCTGTGGGTGTTGTCCTTGGACAACATGTTGACAAGAAGCTGAATGTTATTCATTATGCTAGCAAGACTCTAGATGCTTCTCAAAAGAATCATGCTACTACTGAAAAAGAGTTCTTAGCTGTAAATCTTTGCTTGTGATAATTTTAGACCTTATATTGTTGATTCTAAGGTTACTATTCATACTAACCATGCATCTATTAAGTACCTTATGACAGAGAAGGACGCTAAGCCTAGGCTTATAAGGTGGGTGTTGCTTTTGCAAGAGTTTGATCTGCATATTATGGATAGGAAAGGTGCTGATAATCCTGTCGCTGATAATTTATCTCGTTTGGAAAACATTTCTTTTGACCCTTTGCCTGTTAATGATAGTTTTCCAAATGAGCAGTTAGCTGCAATAAGGGTAAGTCCACATGAGAATCCTTGGTATGCTGATTATGCTAACTTCATTATTTCCAAGTATTTGCCTCCAACCTTTACATCCCAACAAAGAAGGAAATTCTTTTATGATCTAAGGCATTACTTTTGGGATGGCCCACACCTATATAAGGAAGGAGTAGATGACATTATGAGAAGATGTGTTCCAGAATTTGAAGAACAAGAGATATTGAGAAAATGTCATGGCAGTGCTTATGGAGGACATCATGCTGGGGATAGGACTGCACAGAAGGTTTTACAATATGGATTGTATTGGCCTACTCATTTTAAAGATGCAAGGAAGTTTATCTTATCCTGTGATGAATGCCAACGAGTAGGTAACATCTCTAGACACAATGAAATGTCTATGAATTATTCTCTTGTTATTGAACCTTTTGATTGTTGGGGGTTTGACTTTATGGGGCCTTTTCCTCCTTCAAAAGGGTATACTCATATTCTTGTTGTTGTTGACTATGTTACAAAGTGGGTAGAAGCCATACCTACAAGCAGTGCTGATGGTAAGACCTCTTTGAAAATGCTCAAAGATGTAATTTTCCCTAGGTTCGGTGTGCCTAGATATCTCATGACTGATGGAGGCTCCCATTTTATTCATGGGGGGTTTAGAAAAGCTCTCGCTAAGTATGATGTAAACCACATAATAGCTTCAGCTTATCACCCCCAAACTAGTGGGCAGGTAGAACTTTCCAATAGGGAAATCAAATCTATCTTGTAGAAGACTGTCAATAGATATAGGAAAAATTGGGCTAAAAAGTTGAATGACGCCTTGTGGGCTTGTAGAACTGCTTATAAAAATCCTATGGGGATCTCTCCTTACAAAATGGTCTATGGGAAAGCTTGTCACTTGCCTTTAGAATTAGAACACAAAGCTTATTGGGCAGTGAAAGAGTTGAATAGAGACTTTAGACTGGCTGGTGAAAAAAGACTGCTCGATTTAAGTAATCTAGATGAGTGGAGAGGGGAAGCTTACAAAAATGTTAGGCTCTTTAAGGAAAAAGTAAAAAGATGGCATGATAGGAGGATTCTCAAAAGGGAGTTCAATGTTGGTGAGAAAGTCATTTTGTATAGGTCTCGTCTCAGATTTTTTGCAGGAAAACTACTCTCAAATGGGAAGGACCTTTTGTTATCAAGGAAGTATACCGTTCAGGTGCCATCAAAATCTCTTCTCTGAAGGATGACATAACACAGGTGGTTAATGGTCAAAGATTAAAGAATTATATTTCTGGAGATTCTTACAATGAAGATGTGGATGTCATCCAAATGGTGACTCCAGAAGAATTTATCAACAACCAAACACTAGAATCTGCAAAGTTCGTCTTTGAATAGGTAAAAGTGGTAAAAACAGAAGGTTCATGAAACTCCAATCTTTTTGTATTTTTGATGTTTTTAACACATAAGGAAAGTTACAAGACAAATCTAGAGAGGAAACGGAGCTCGGGGTGGGCAAACCCACCCGAGGCGCGGGCCCAGCCTGGCCGCGCCTGGAGGGTGTTTGACTCCCCCGAACTCCGTCTCCGCTTTGTTTCCGTGTCAACACTTTCCTTATGCATTGAATCTTCGTAATATATAACCCCCCTCCCGGGTCCCCCGAGGTTCTTGCATCGTGTTCTCGTCGTGTTTTTGTTCCGATCTGTTTCTGTCAGGAAAATCCTCAGATTTGGAGCCTCAATGTCTTCCTCTGGAACACCCACGGAGGATTTCTCTGCGGAAGTCCTCAACCTGTACATGTATAGTTGAGGACTCATCCCAAAGAGTTGATCCTTAAGGAGGGGAAGGTACAGATGAAAGAAGTTCAAGGACCTAAAGGAGAAGGGAGTCTGGAAGATAAGATGGAAGCGCTAGAACAAGAAGTTTTCAGGTACAAGAAGATGGTGAAACACGAAGTGGATGTTATTCACAAGATAAGTTCAGAACTCATCACCAAGCACGAGGGAGAAGTTGCTAATCTCCAACAAGAGATCTTCTCACTCCGTCATACCACCAATCAATTGCAAGCATAACTCTATGACATACGGAACCAAAACTGTGAGTATGAGGCTAGATTTAATCGCATTAGCTCTGTTGCCAATTTCAGGATTGCAGAGACAAGGACATCCTTTTTGGATGGGGAACCATTGCCTTGGAAGTTTGATGATGACAAGGAAACACCACCACCAAGGGAGTAAATCGTCATCAGGTTTGGCATCCCCTTGGCTTGTTCCAAGCCTGGGAGAGTGCCACGATATCACCACCACTATCTATTATCTTTTACCTTTTTAGTGGATTCATATCTGTGGTAGAGGGATTATCTTATAGTTTGGTTTGCATGTGGAAGTATATCTCCTTTAGTTGATTACCTATGTATCCCTTGGTGTGAGTGTCTTTATTTGATTATTAATGATAAGTCTCATCTTTTACTTTTTGCACGTTTTATTTTTAGTTTGCAATCTCTATTATATGATGGATCTTGTTGTTCAGTATTGGCACCACTTTGGGATCGTCAAGTGGATCTAAATTGGTTTTGGCAAACCAAGTTCTGGTCAGTGGCATTAATTTGAAAGAAAAAGAAAGAAAGAAAAAGCTTATAGGTATTTGGTATTATTTGTTTTCTTTCTTGTTGGCTCATAAGCTTAGTATTCTTTATTTAAGATTCTTTTGTGTCTTTAAGGAAGATTGCATGTTTGGCTTTATTACTTGTATGTTTGCTTGTTTCTTTCAACTCTCTTGCTTGCTACCCAGCCTTGCTAGCCAAAAACCTGTTTTGAGAAGGCATACTTCTCATGTTTCCAAAATCCTTTGAACCCAAAACTTTTGCCACTTGTGTCCACCATATCTACCTAGTAGCTTTTGCTATTCCTAGAAAATTCTCAAGCTTCATCTACCTTTCAAATTAAAAAGTATTTTGTTATGTGAAAACTAGTTAGTAAAGCTCTCATGAACTTGATGGCACACTTTATTACTTGCCCCTAATAGACTTGAACCATTGTGAACATCGAAGTTGTATATGCTTGCATCTATACGTTGGAATTAGCAGAACGTGCTGTCACGGGGAACGTTTTAAACATTGCACTTATACTCTGTACACAGTTGATATCGTGCTCTTTTGTCTATGGATGTCAACGGTGTGAAATAAAGAGAGAACTTGTAAGTCCATGGAGTTTGTATTCTGTGTTAGAGAAACGCCTGGGCCGCTAGCCTAAGCCATGCTTAATCTTGGTGGAAACTTGCAGCATCACCATAGTGAGCTATCTATGAAGCATCCTCAATAAAAAGCTATGCATATGGTAAATAAAAATATTGTTGAGATGCTCATTGTCTGCTTGCCTTGTCATTTTGGTTATGGGAAAGCTCTTGTACCATGTGCAAGGGGTACCCTATTGGCAGTTCTCAGTGATATGCAAATACTTACAATGACAAGAACTTACCTGGGCCCAAAGTTGAGTATGCATGAGGAGTGTCCCTCATATTCAAGGTACATGAGATTGCCAACTTATA
This sequence comes from Avena insularis, assembly GCA_023614405.1. Taxonomy (NCBI): domain Eukaryota; kingdom Viridiplantae; phylum Streptophyta; class Magnoliopsida; order Poales; family Poaceae; genus Avena; species Avena insularis. The sequence continues at coordinate 37,766,617 of CM042687.1, forward strand.
TTTCATCAAGCATATACTCCATCTTTGTTCACTTTAACCTTAACCATCTCAATATGCTTATGATAGGGGCAATGAGGGCTCAAAGCTAGTAATTACCATAATCTTTTGGAAGCTCTTTATGACTTGTAATCCCTGCTACCCTCTAAGAAGGGACCTTCCTCCTAGTTACCAGTTAAGTCAGTAAACCTACTTCCTTTATATCTTGTAACATCCCAAAAATATTAAGCTTGGATCATCAAACTCTAGTCATCAAAATTTGGGTTAACAAAAACTTTCCCAACTAAAAATATGAAAGCATTCATATGTATGTGTGTTTGAAATTTGGATTCTTTTGAATTGCCATGATTCTGTGTTCCTTTGCTTGTAAAAGGATACTTGGGTGAAATAAACATCATCTAAACAATCCCCAAACTTTTCCCAAAGACAAACAACTCAAAATGAATAGACTAAGTGAATGGTCATTTTGGCCAAATTAACTCTCATGCCTACTTTGGCTATCCATAGCATTCAAAACCTAATAGAAACATTTGTGGATCTTTGCACCCCTTGTTAGTACACATAATGAGGTACCAAGGCCCACTTTGTGATCTTCCAAAAACATTCAAATGCTAAGTTTAAATGACAGTTTAAAATTGAATCTATCTCATAGGAGAAGATCCCACTATTTCAAAACCCACTCAAACCGGCTCAATTTTCAAAACCCATGCATCCACAGAATCCTCAATACATGCCTAGCACACCCACCAAATATCTTTTCAAAATTCAAAAGAAAGTTTCTTGCGGCCATTTCATAAAACACCTTGCAGATTCAAATCAAAAAAATCCTAAACACTATAGTGTGCAGTGATTTTGGCCTAACTTGTTCCCTCTCTGGTTGCAAATAGCCCTTAGTAGATCATCTAGCCTCTTTAACAATCTTTAGCACCACTGTGAGCAAGCCTAGACATCAATTCCAAGCATGCCGAGAGCACCATTGCCACCCCATTGTCGCCAGCGAGCTAGAGGCCGCACTAGCCTCGCCAACCTTGTCTGGGACATGCAGCACCGTCCATCGCCACTCCCTGTCCCAGCCCCGAGCAATTCCAGCCCTTGGACCACACGCCCAGGTCATGCCAAACCTCTCTGCGACCATGCCGAGAGCGCACCCGTGCGCCACGCCCAACCAGCACCCACAGACCGCGCACCGCCCTCGCTGCTTGCAGGGATGATCACCAGCACCCCAGCAACCCGCCACGCGGACCACGCGCGCTGTGCACCATCAAAACCTCTATCGGACCTGCCCAGAGCATCGAAGCGTTCTGACCGGTCAGCACCGCCCCACGCCTCGCCACCACGCCGTTGAGCTTCGCCAGGGAGCACAGACCGCCTCACGTCGCCCATGCCAAGTAGCCTCTGCGTGCCGACCATGACGAAGCTTCGGCCCGCGCCCATCGGTCCCCTCTTGCCACTATAAATAGAGGCCTCCACCGCTCGAATTCGCCACACCATCTCACTCCCCACCTCTCACTGATACTTCCCACTTCTTCCCGGAGCAAGGCGAGCATCGCATCACCGGAATTTGGCCGGAGCCCGCCGCTGCTGGAGAAGAAGGGATACGTCGATTGGAGCCGCCCTAGGAGGAGCTGTCGGTACCAGGACAACCGTCATCGTCGACTTCATCGTTCGCCCCGTTGTCGACCTTCGCCTGAGCCCCGGTGAGCCTCCCACGACCCCCCACCATCCGTGTTAGGGTTTTGTCTCGCCGGCGCTGCCCGACGTAGACGATGAACCAGAGCCGTTAGATTAGAACTAGATCCAACAGTCCACGTTGCCCCGTACCGCTTCGCACCTCCCTGTCTCACTGACGCATGGGGACAGCCACTTAACCAGCCCGCGTAAGCGCTGTGCATAGTGGGCCAGCCCATTATCGTCTCCCGCGCGACCCAGCCGTTTGAATTTAGATTTTTCTATTTATTTCAAACACAGTTCTGTACCTAGTTTCAAAAATCAACCCAGCTCGATTCACTGAACCAAAATGCATGAAACCAATTTTTTTAGAAAGGCACTGAAATGCTTAATCCAAGCCCGTTGGATTCAAACCATTTGGATCTGTAGATCAACCTTGGTAAAAATAACAAGTCAGAAGATTTTCTGCATTCAAACATTTTTCAAATTTCAACCATAAGAGCTTTTGAGTTGATTCCAACTCTCAAAAATCATATTTGATCATACCTTTCAGATTATATAAAAACATATGGGTTTCACTACAGGAATAATGTTCAAGTAATAAAAGAATGCCACATAGGCATTTCTAGTCACTTTATTTATTTAAAATAAAAAGGTTAAACCTTATTAAATTGTGACCCCACTTTAAATCACATTCCCATGTACTGAAATATGTGGTGATGACATGTGTCAACATGATCCCATTTTTGAGTTGGAGAATATTAAATCTTAAGTAGTTTTTCAATGAGTATAAGTTACTTTTCTCAAATTAAAATAAATAGGACAAAATGATTTAATCTAGTAATGTTAAGTGATGATGCTAGATCATCTATAGTGCACCTTTGTGTGATGATTGAAATTAGTTAAGTATTGTTTGGTGATTGTGTACCTCGTATTTATTTATAGACGCTAGTACCGACCAAGGATACAAGGAGGAAGGAGGATACTACGAGGAAGAAGCCGAGGAGAACTTCAACCACTGCTCTGCACAAGGCAAGCTAACACTTGCAACCTAGCAAGCTTATACTGATACTTATGCAAGCCAATACTTGAAACCTTGCAAGTTAACACTTGCAACTATGAAAGTTATATAACCTATGTAATGCCTTAAGCATGCTTGGTTAGACACCTTTGATGATACCCAACCCTAGTTTTACCTACAAGTTTAATACTTCATGTTCTCTACCAATGTTTCTCTTAGAGTTTACTTAAGTGACTTGTAGATTCTAGAAAGATAATTGAAGGTAGCATAAAGAGCATAAAATTTGGCCTAAGTTAGATAATCTTGATATCATCCTAAGGAATGAGATTGAACTTAGTTAATCTCCACTACTTACCACCCCTCATTAGTACTTATCCCCACTTATAGATGCTAGTGCTAAGCATAAAAACTTGATCAACTTTAGATGGGAATACTTGGTGAAAATGGTCATGAAAACCCTAGAATGATGAGTCATTCTACTGAAATGTTTTGACATGTGTTCTCAAACACCAGATGCTTTTGATGATGAAAATGTTGAGGCATGAGCCTTAGCCCTTGATAAAACTAATGGTTGTCTGGATGCGATACCATTCCAATTTTACCGTACAACCACAATACCTGAAAATTGGGTAGGTCTTGAATGGAAATTTATATACCTTAGTATGGGTTCCCTCACGACCAAGGTCTGAGCTGAGGCTACCTTGTGAAGATTGTCCACCTGTGTAGTATCCAAGATGACAGTTGGTCATGGTTGGGAGGCCAAACTCACAGGAGAGGTGCCTATACTAGGGCTTGTAATGGAAAGGTTAGGATTGATTATCCGCATACTGAGTATGGTGAATTCAGGATTTGTTCCTGACGGATGTATCGAATGTTGTGGTGAAAGTGTACAATCTCTGCAGAGTGTTAAACTATTCGAATAGTCGCGTTCGCGGTTATGGACAGTTGGAGTGGCCATATTGTTCCCCCGTCAGATGTTTTCAAAATGACTTGGGAAATGAATTGAGACTTTGACTTGACCAAAACAGGGTTGTGATATGAAATTCAAGTTCCCACTTAGGTGTTATAAAACTTCAACTAGCTTTCTTTGCTTCTAAACTTAGTAGAGGTAAATCTAGATTTTTGCAAAACAACCCTAGAGCTTAGTGTCCTACTACAAAAACCCACTTAACTTGTTAGTATTACTTTGCGAGTACTTGAAGAGTACTCATGGCTTTGTCCCTGGCTATTCCCGTGGCCAGACTATGAAGAGGAGTATCAGGATGATGGACCGTAGGAAGGTTATGACAACTAGGATCATCTCCTATCGTCAGCATTGCCTGTGACCCCGAAGATGGAGCTTCACCTACGCTATCGTTACTATTACGTTATTTCCGCTGCTTGAGTTGTATTAAGAACTGGATCATGAGATCCTTATTTGTGTAAGACCTTATGTATGGTTTGTAATGGATGATGTACTGTGATATCCAAATCTGTTATGTCTCGCAGAAATGGTAATCCTAGGATTGCGATGTATGGCATAACAGGCATCTGGGATTAAAAATCCGGGTGTTGGCATATCTCCAGCAAGCTTTTGAGTTGTGGTGCTATTCTTCTAGTGGTGTCATGTGAACGTCGACTACATGACACTTCACCATTTATGGGCCCAGGGGAATGCATTGTGTATTTGGCTACTAATCGTGGGGTTGCCGGAGTAACAGAAACCTGAACCCCCGTTAGGACACCTTTGCACAAGGGAGTGTAGGATCTCAGAGTTTAAGGTCGTGGTTAAATTTATATATTAATTACTTTCCTATAGTTACGGATGTTTGCAGGGAGTTTAATCACAAGTATGTATTAGTCCTAGGAAGGGCGGTATGTTAGCACAGGTTCACCCACACAACACTTACAAACACGAAAGAAGAGTACTCAGCTATTTGAAGCGAAAGCACTTGACAGAATTCCCATGTGTCCTTGAGAACGTTTGGTCCTTATAAGTATTTCCACCGGCTTGTCCTTTGCTAAGAAAGGATTGGGCCACTTGCTCCATTTGTTTGTTACTTCTATTACTTGCTCTTTGTTTAGTTGCTTTGTCAGAAAAACACTAAAAATCCGTTTGCTAAGTATTCACAGGGATTTCCTGCTCCATACCACTGTTCAGCACCTTCTGCTCCTTGCTGGGATCGACACACCTATTTATCGAAAGTACTACGATACACCCACTATACTTGTGGGTCATCACTCCCCAAAACCAAAATTGTCAAAAAGTGTCCACCATATCTACCTATTGGCATCATTCCTATTCCGTGCATATTTATTATGCCTTGTTTTCTTCTAGATAAAATGTTTGCTTGTTATGAGCAAGTTAGTTAGTAAAGCTCTCACGAACTTGATGGCAAACTTTATTTTCTTGCACTTAATAAACCTTAACCATTGTGATGATCTATGTAGTTTTATGCTTGCAAATTATAGGTTGGGAGTTAGCAGAACCATGCTGTCATGAGGAACGCTTTCAACACCTGTAAATATTATCCAGTTGATATCATGCTCTTTTGTTTATGGATGTCTGATGGCTCAGTTGATGTGGAGCCTGTTGGGAACCCCAAGAGTAAGGTGTGAAGCAGCACAGCAGCAAGTCTTCCCTCAGTAAGAAACCGAGGTTATCGAACCAGTAGGAGGAAGGAAATGTCACACAGGTGTTGCAAGCAACGTGGAAACCCGCACAACACAAACTCAAGACTTTGCCCCAACTAACAGTGAGGTTGTCAATCTCATCGGTTGCTGTAACAAAGGATTAACTATATGGTGTGGAAGGTAATGGTTTGTAGCAAGTAAACAGGTAACAGTGGAAGATGTATCAATGGTAAAGATTGGACCGGGGTCCATAGTTCACTAGAGGTGCTCCCCTTAGATAAACAACATGGCATGCAGGGTAAACAAATTACAGCAGGGCAATTGACAGGAACCGAGCATGGAATAACAATGCAATACTAGACAAAAAGATCCTATGAGTTTCGATTGGGCAATACAACAATATACATAGACCGCCATCCAACTACATCTATGACTAGAATTCCACCTTCAGGTTATCATCCGAACCCCCTCCAGTATTAAGTTGCAAGCAACAGACAACTGCTTTAAGCAAAGTGTGTAAGGTAAACAATCCACTTGTTCCATGAACAAGAGACCGTTGTTTTCTCCCCAGTGGCAACAACACATCTACAACCGAAGAGATTTCCGTCACTTCCCTTGGAAACCAGAGGCATGAACCCACTATTGAGCATAAATACCCCCTCTTGGAGTCACTAGCAACTACTTGGCCAAGATAGCTACTAAAAACGGAGAGCATGCAAGATCACAAACAACACAGACATGATAGAATCAAATAGACAAAACCATTAATCAATCTGACATAGTAATCTCAATATACATCGGATCCGCGCAAACACAACATGCATGATTACAAATAGATTAGATCTTGATCATGAACAGAGCTCACAAGATCTATACATGAAAGCACAAGGAGGAGATACAACCATCTAGCTACTACATGGACCCGTAGTCCAAGGTGGAACTACTCACGCTTCATACCGGAGAAGAAGGCCTCCGGGATGATCTCCCCTCTGGCAGGGTGCCGGGAAGAACTTCAGATCCCCCCGATCTAGGGACGATGGTGGCGGCGGCTACACAAGGTTTCGTGGAGTTTTGATCGGGTTCCTAGGGTTTCTGCATCGGGGGCTTCTTATAGGCGAAGGGGCGAGCCAGGAGGGCCACCAGGGGGGCCACACCCTACCCAGGCGCGGGGTGGGCCCACCTGTGCCTAGGGGGGTGTGGCGGCCCTGGTTCGCCTCTCCGTCTCCGCTCTGGACTTCGTGTCGCCCACGGTAAAATATTGACTTTGGCTTTTGTCCCATCCAATTCCGATAATATTGATTTTCTTCCTTTCTGGAACCAAAATGTAAGAAAACAGCAACCACATCTGTGACAACTTGTTAATAGGTTAGTTCCAGAAAAGATATAAAAACACCTCAAAGTGTAGACAAAGCAAAGTATATACTAAACAAGCATGGAGCATCAAAAATTATAGATACGTTTCCGACGTATCAAGCATCCCCAAGCTTAACTCCTGCTCGTCCTCGAGTAGGTAAGTGATAAAAGAATAATTTTTGAGGTGACATGCACCGCAAAACCAAGAACAAACCATTTGCAAGCATTGAAAGCTGGGATCAAAGAACTCTAAACATGTGCATGAAAGATGGAGTTATAACAATAAGACAAAGTAACTATGCATGCAACATGAAAGGCTACAAACAAATATCATGAATAACATGCATTGAAAAATGTTTGTTTGTTTCACATACAGAAAACATGGCATAGTGGCATTCAGCTTGTCCCTCATAGAGTAGCAAATAGATGCATAGGACACCTTCAAAGTTCATAAGCATGACTAGATACAAATAGCACAAGAACAAGCAATATCACAATATGCATCAATCAATAAGTTTTGAGACACTACACACAGAATGGCAACTACGCTCTCTTAATGGTGCCTAAAGGATAGAAGGTGGAGACTCACATAATGGTGGAAGAAAGGCCCTTCACAAAGGGAGTCAGGGATTTCAAGTTTCAAAAAGAGCTTCCAAAATTATGGTACTTGTTAGCTTTCAGCCCTCATTGCCCCTATCATAAGCATCTTGAAGTGATTAAGGTTAAAGTGAACAAACTATGGAGTATATGCTTGATAAATTATAAGTTGGCAATCTCAAGTCCCTTGAATACGAGGGCCACACCTCATGATACTCAACTTCAGTCACCTGTAAGTTCTTGTCATAGTAAGTACATGCGTATCATAGAGAACCACCAACGGGGTACCCCTTGCACATGGTACATGAGCTATACCATAACCAAAATGACAAGGCAAGCGAACAATGAGCATCTCAATGATCTTTTTATTTACTATGTGCATAACTTTTTATTAAGGATGCTTCACAAATAGCTCATTATGGTGATGCTGCAAGTTTCCACCATGATTAGGCATGGCTTAGGCTAGTGGCCCAGACGTTTCTCTAACACAAAATACATAACTCCATGGCCTTACAAGATCCCTCTTTATTTCACACCGGTGACATCCATAGACAAAAGAGCATGATATCAACTGTGTACAAAGTACAAGTGCAATGTTGAAAACGTTCCCCATGATAGCATGGTTCTGCTAATTCCAACGTATAAGTGCAAGCATATACAACATATATGACACAATGGTTCAAGTTTATTAGGGACAAAGAATATAAAGTGTGCCATCAAGTTTCTGAGGGATTTAATCACTAAGTTTTCACATAACAAAATACTTTTTTTGGAAGATAGCTGAAAACAAGAATATACTTGGAATGGTGTAACACACCATGCATAGGAGTTTATAGTGGACACTTTGGAATAACTTGGTTTCTTGGGAGTTGGAAGCATGAGTAGAGCTTACTCATACAGGTGGAGGCTAGCAAAAGACTGGGAGCAACCAACTAAGAGAGCAATAATGGCCATAATCATGCAGAGCAACAAAACATTACTAATCAAAGCAAAGAGTAGTACCACAAGTCAAGGACTAAATGATCATATAGGCTATGGTGAATTGTTCATAGTCATAACATGGTGTGAGCATGTGCCAAGTCAACCCTGACAAAGCATCAAAGGAGAATACCACAACACTATGCTTTTGCATGCTAAAACAACGCATAATTCTTTCAAGGCACGCTAAGCAATCCCAATTGTTTGGAACAAGACATGATACAACAATAATCACTAAGCATAAGGTCAAAACAACACCTAGCATGTCATGCTAAAGTCTAAGTCACAGTCAATGCAAGCTCCTCTTACACTTATCAAGCAAGAACTTCCTACTCCTTTCCAACACCAAGCAACTTATTTGAAACAACATAACGAGAAGGGGGTCCAAACTAATTTATTCAAGCAAACTAAACAAACTAATCAAAGCAAAAGAAAACTAAGACGCTCCAAGAACAACATAACAGTGCATGAAACAATAAAAATGAAGTGTCTAGACATACCTGAGCTTTTTATTGATGAAGAAGGGGATGCATTGGGCATCCCCAAGCTTTGACGCTTGTATATCTTGGATATTTCTTGGGGTGACACCGGGGTGGCATCCCCAAGCTTGAGGTTTTGTCCATTCTTCATATCATTACATCATTCTCTCTCTACACCTGAAATTTTTCCTTCATACAAAACTTCACACAATCTTCATTAGCAACATTTGTGTATTCAAAAGATAATAGACCTTTGGAACAGCAAAACTTTTCACTAAAAACACAAGCTACTGTAGCAACTCCTTCAAAAATCTCAAATCCCCAAAATAGAACTTAAATAGGAATCAATAAGAAGCAAATGCAAATAATGGCAGAAATCTGTCAAAACAGACCAGCAGGTAGAAACCGATTTTTTCAAAACTCTTATGTTGCTCAAATAAAAAAGTATTGAACTAACGAAAGTTAGCTAACATACTGGAGGATTTATTCGTAAATTTTCAACTCAATCTGATTTACAGAGACTCCTCACAAATTTTTATGGTGGAGGACGGAAATCTGTTTCGGGATAGCAACTCTCCAAATCTTACTTCCCTCTCATTAGAGGTCATTCTTGGCACAAAAAGCAAACAAAAAAGTATAAGGAGATGTCATTACTTAAGTAATAACTTCCAAGACTCAAGGAAACTCTTGGGTTATCTCCCAACGAGTATTTTTCTTTAACGCCTTTAAGTTAGGCTTTATAGCTTGAGAAGATGCTCACATAAGAAATATGAATTGAAGTAAAAGAGAGCATCAAGAAGCAAATTCAAAACACATTTAAGTCTAACCTACTTCCTATGCATAGGAATCTTGTATGCAAATAAATTCACAAATAAAAAAGTGACAGGCATAGGAAGATGAAACAAGAGTAGTTAAAAACTTTCAGCACATAGAGAGGTGTTTTAGTACCATGAAAAATTCTACAACCATACTTTCATTTCTCATAATAATTTTCAGTAGCATCATGAATAAACTCAACAATATAGCTATCATATAAAGCATGCTTTTCATGATCTACAAACACATAATTTCCATCAAGCTCAACAATAGTGGGATTAAAACCTTCACAGGTTTTACCCAAAGTAGATATTTCAAAAGGATCCACAGGAACTTAACATTCATCCTCCTTTGGTAAGCATGGAGGACAATCAAATAATATAAGATCTAAAGAGTTACTCTCATTAGAAGGTAGGCATGGCTAGATCCATTCTTCCTCCTCTTGACTATCACTCTCCTCCTCTTTTTCATCTAATGAGCTTTCAGGTTCAGCAATTTCGTCTTCCATAGGCTCCTGCAAGGCGTTAGTCTCTTCCATTCGTGGAAAACACCTATTAAAATATTAAATAATATAGCCATTTTCTTACTTATAATTATCAAAGCAAAATTTAAGTATCTCATAAACCTCATATTCATAAGGTGCATCATAAGTATTTTCAAGCAAACTGGCAAGTTCAAATGCACCCTTGAAGGCAATAAATTCTTCAATTTGTTCCACATCATAAAAGTCATAATTTCCTTTGACATAAGAGGATATGGTAACATTATCATTATACTCACATTGAAAAGGGAGGTGTTTATACCTCCTACAGCAACAAGCTTTATCAAAGAAATAAGTAACATTATAAGTAGAGCACATCTCTCTAGCAATAACATTCAATTATCAATTTGTTCCCATAGGTGCTTCTCTTTTTATGACAAACGGTGTTCCTTATAATAATTCTTTTGTTCTTCCATGAACCCACCTTGCCAATAAGAACTAGTTTCAAAGAAACCATCCATTGATAGATAGCATGAACAAGCAAGGCAATAACAGACCACCAACTAGAGTAGGAACTAATTTTTTGTGTGTTTTTGATAAGAGAAAGCAAACCAAACTAAACTATATATTTTTGGAGTTTTTGATAAAAAATGCAAACAAAACCAAGAAAAAGAAACTAAGCAAACTAAAAACAAAGAAAATAGAAAGGTTGAGGAGGACTCCCCTTGTGAAGATGTCCTTAGCCTCCCCGACAACGGCGCCAGAAAACTTGTTGATGGCTCAGTTGATGTGGAGCCTGTTGGGAACCCCAAGAGCAAGGTGTGAAGCAACACAGCAGCAAGTATTCCCTCAGTAAGAAACCGAGGTTATCGAACCAGTAGGAGGAAGGAAACGTCACACGGGTGTTGCAAGCAACGTGGAAACCTACACAGCACAAACTCAAGACTTTGCCCCAACTAACAGTGAGTTTGTCAATCTCATCGGTTGCTGTAACAAAGGATTAACTGTATGGTGTGGAAGGTAATGGTTTGCAGCAAGTAAACAGGTAACCGTGGAAGATGTATCAATGGTAAAGACTGGACCGGGGTCCATAGTTCACTAGAAGTGCTCTCCTTAGATAAAAAACATGGCATGAAGGGTAAACAAATTACAGCAGGGCAATTGACAGGAACTGAGCATGGCATAACAATGCAATACTAGACAAAAAGATCCTATGAGATTTGATTGGGCAATACAACAATATACATAGACCGCCATCCAACTGCATCTATGACTAGAAGTCCACCTTCAGGTTATCATCCGAACCCCCTCCAGTATTAAGTTGTAAGCAACAGACAACTGCTTTAAGCAAAGTGTGTAAGGTAAACAATCCACTTGTTCCATGAACAAGAGACCGTTGTTTTATCCCTAGTGGCAACAAAACATATACAACCGAAGAGATTTCTGTCACTTCCCTTGGAAACTAGAGGCATGAACCCACTATCGAGCATAAATACCCCCTCTTGGAGTCACTAGCAACTACTTGGCCAAGATAGCTACAAACAACGGAGAGCATGCAAGATCACAAACAACACATACATGATAGAATCAAATAGAGAAAACCATTAATCAATCTGACATAGTAATCTCAATATCCATCAGATCTCCGCAAACACAACATGCATGATTACAAATATATTAGATCTTGATCATGAACGGAGCTCACAAGATCTATACATGAAAGCACAAGGATGAGATACAACCATCTAGCTACTACATGGACCTGTAGTCCAAGGTGGAACTACTCACGCTTCATACCAGATAAGAAGGCCTCCGAGATGATCTCCCCTCCGGTAGGGTGCCAGGAAGAACTTTAGATCCCCCCGATCTAGGGATGATGATGGCGGCGGCTACAGAAGGTTTCGTGGAGTTTTGATCAGGTGCCTAGGGTTTCTGCATAGGGGGCTTCTTATAGGCGAAGGGGCGAGCCAGCAGGGCCACTAGGGGGGCCACATCCTACCCAGGCGCAGGGTGGGCCCACCCGCCCAGTGGAGCCCCTCCATCTCGTCTTCTGGCTTCGTGTGGCCCACGGAAAATATTGACTTTGGCTTTTGTCCCGTCCAATTTCGAAAATATTGATTTTTTGCCTTTCTGGAACCAAAAACAGAAGAAAACAGGCAACTGGCACTGTGACAATTTATTAATAGGTTAGTTCCAGAAAAGATATAAAAACACCTCAAAGTGTAGACAAAGCAAAGCAAAGTAGATACTAAACAAGCATGGAGCATCAAAAATTATTATAGATACGTTTCCGACGTATCAATGTCGGCGGTGTGAAATAAAAGGGGAACTTGTAAGTCCATGGAGTTATGTATATGTGTTAGAGAAATGCATGGGCGGCTAGCCTAAGCCATGCCTAATCATGGTGGAAACTTGCAGCATAACCATAATGAGCATTCTATGAAACATCCTCAATAAAAACCTACACAAATAGCAAATAAAAAGATCGTTGAGATGCTCATTGTCTGTTGCCTTGTCATTTTCATATGGGATAGCTCCTGTATCATGGGGCAAGTGGTACCCCGTTGGTAGTTCTATATGATATACATATACTTACAATGACAATAACTTACCGGTGACTGAAGTTGAGTAGCATGAGGAACGTCCCTCGTACTCAAGGGACATGCGATTTCTAGTTTATGATCTGTCAAGCATATAACTCGTAGTTGACCTCACTTTAATCTTAACCATTTTAAAGATGCTTATGATAGGGGCAATGAGAGCTCAAAGCTAATGAGTACCATACTTTCAAGCATTTGGAAGCCTTTCATACTTTTTAATCTTTTCCTTCACTTTTATGTCGAGTCACCATTTATTCTATGAGCACTTTCCCGGGAGCATAGCTGTCATTCTTAGTGTAATGTGCTTGTCCCAGAACACGGTTAATTGTGACATAACTTTGATGCCTATATCTTTGATATTTTTATTTCTAGTCTTCGCTTGAACTTCAGAGGTGCCTTGACATTTATGTTTTGCTCCACAATCAAAGGCAAGCGAGATACCACTTTATCATACCTTCTTATGAGCATTACAATGTTCCTTATGCTTATGTTTCATGGTGCTTATTATTATTCTGTTGGAATCTCTTCATAGCTTGCATGACTATTGGGTAGACTTAGTTGCATACTCCTTATTATGAATTACCTAAGTACTTGATCATATGCTGAGAATATATACATCTTATGAAGCAAATGTGTTCGTGAAAGTTTCTTTTATCGCACTTAGTTTTTAACTGAATTGCTTGAGGACAAGCAATAAGCTAAGCTTGGAGGAGTTGATACATCCAAAATGTATCTACTTTCCCGAACACTTTTGCTATTGTTTCTCCTCTAATTTGTGTGATTTGGATATAACTAACACAAACTGGCGTTGTTTTCAGCAGAATTGCTTTGGTGTCTCGTTTTTGTGCAGAGAATCAACTTTCAGAAAAAATCCTGGAAAATGTCACAAAACTCCTATTTTACAAGAAGACTCATGGAGCCAGAAGACGAGACGAAGAAGGGCCACGAGGGGCCCACACCACCTGGTGGCGCGGGCTAGGCCAGGCCGCGCCAGTGGGTGGTGTGGCCGCCTCGGGCACCCCCTCGACATCTCCCTTCGCCTACATAAACCCTCTGACCTAAAAAAGGGGGGGTTTGATGTTTTTACAAATAGGGTTCCGCTGCGCCACCACCACCAGAAACCGTAATTTGGAACCAGAAACTCCATTCTGGCACCCTGTCGGGACGGGGAATTGGAGAAGATCATCGCCATCATCGTCACCGACGCCTCTCCATCAACCATCCATGATTCCCCATCCATGAGTGAGTAATTCCTCATAGTAGGCTATGGAGATGGTAGTATCTATCATGTAATTGGATAAGATTGTTAGGGCATGGTGCCTAGTATCTATTGTTAGTGCTTTTTGGCATTGTTGCAACTTTTTATGCTTAATTCTTATCACTAGGGCCTGAGTGCCATGATCTCAGATCTGAACATGTTATTGATTCATGATGATACTATTGTTTGTGATCTTACCTGCAAGTTCTATACACATATCATTGTTCGGAACCCGAAGCCCCGAAGTGATAGAAATCGGGATAACCGGAGGGGATGACTGTGATGTGAGGATCACGTGTGTTCAAGGAGTGTTAATTCTTTTTTCCAGTACTCTATTAAAAGGAGTACCTTAATTGCCAGTAGATTCCCTTGAGGCCCCGCTGCAACGGGCTGGCAGGACAAAAGATGTTGTGCAAGTTCTCATTGCAAGCACATATGACTATATATGGAACACATGTCTATGATTACTTAGTACTTGGATGCTTTACCTTATTTATCTGCAAATGCCCTTGATCTTTATGTTACATAAATAGTCTTGTCCATGCAACGCCCGTCCATCCATCCCTATACCTACCGTACTCAAATCCTGTTGTTTACTACAATTGTTACTATTGCTGTTACTTTGCCATTGCTACTATAAAACTATTGCTACTGATAACTGCTGTGAGCAAGATTATTTCCAGGTGCAGCTGAATTGATAACTCAATTGTTAAGGCTTATTAATATTCTTTGACTCCCCTTGTATCGAATCAATAAATTGGGCTTTACTTCCCTCGAAGACTGTTGCGATCCCCTATACTTAAGGGTCATTACTGGCGAAGGTGGAGACGGCCAGTGGGCGGCGATGGCCCGTGCCCTTGTCCGCGGTGGCGAGCGGACAAGCATGTCCGGCTCCCGCTTGACCGGCCGGAGTGGCAGCGACGCCGCCGGCATGGACCCGCACGAGCGGGAGGCCGAGGCTATGGAGGAGGAGGAGCTGAGGCTAGACATCCTCCTCGATAGCCAGTTGGCCGGAGGATGGCGCCTCACCCTTGTCGCTGGTGCCGGGGTGCGGGGGAAGCCGAGCTGCTGGCTGTTGCCGGCGTGGATGTGCTCCAGCACAATGGCGAGCATCTGTCCGGGAGCGCTCCACCATCACCATCGCGGCGCCGCGTTGTTGCGCTTCGGCGGTGATCCTGGCAGCCCCTTGTGGCGGGCGAGCCCCTAGAGCCGCTGGTCGGCAAAGAATTGCTCCCAGAAGAGCAGGTTGCCCGGATCCTCGGTGAGATCCGGGTCGTTCATGGCCACAATGACGGCCTGGATCTCCTCGACCATCTCCTCATCGTCTGGCACCGGTGGCACTGGAATCCCGCATGCGTTGATCTTCCAGCAGGGCGGGACCCAATGTCTGGCGGCGCCATGTACCTTTCGTCGTGCAGCATCCTGGCCTCCTAAGGCTGGAGCATGCGGCAACCGAAGCCGTTCGCCGCCGCAGGGTCGACGGGGAACCTCTCGTCCATGGCGTTCACTGGAGTTGGGGAAGTGGGGAAGCTGTGAGGGTTTGGAGTTCGCCAGAGTTGGGAGAGTGGGGGATCTATGAGAGAGTGTGAAGGGAGTCAGCAACGTGTACGGCTTTTATAGGCCGAGGCGGGCGGCGAGGGCGGGAGGGGTGTAGCGGCGAGGGCGGGAAAAGGGGAACCGGCGGGAAGTTATTGCCCGCTGAAAGATCACGGATGCCGCCTAGAGGGGGGTGAACACGCGGTTTAAAACTTTTACGAGATGGACTTAACAATGGCGGAATAAAAATATCGTTTTATTTTGTTAAGCACAAAGCCTATATACTAAGGTTCACCTATGTGCACCAACAACTTATGCTAAGCAAGAGAAAGCAACAATGTGATAGCAAGATATAGATTACTTCAAGCACGAAGGCTATCACAATGTAAAGTGCATAAGTAAAGAGCTCGGGTATAGAGATAACCTTGACCCGTAGGGACGACGAAATTTTACCGAGTTCCTTCCACAATGAAAGTACGTCTCGTTGGAGGGGTGGACGGTAATAAGACCACCAATGCCACAAGAGGCCTCGCCCTATTCTCCCGAGCACCCGCCGCACGGCAAGCACCCGCTCAATTATACTGTGGCCTTCAAGGTGGCGACCGGAACCTTTACAATTTTGTTGAGAAGACCTCCACAACACTCGGAGTCTCCCAACTTGATCTCGAAGCAATGTCCAAGCTTCGAGACCGATCACTTCCACACAACCATCTAGGGTTCTAAGAACCCAAGAGGGACAAGCTTCTATGAATACCACGAACCAAATCCTCCGAGGAGAACTCAAACCAATGCACCAGATGCAAATGGCAAAAACACCACAAAGATGCTCCAATCCTTCACTCTCAAGTTCCAACAAAGCTACTAAAGCTATTGAGGGAACAAGAGAGGAGGAATCAAAGAGGAACATGAAATCCCCCAAGATCTAGATTCCAAAGGATCACTCACAAAGAGATGGTTTGGTTTGGTCAAAATGTAGATCTAGATCTCCTCTATCTTCCTCGCAAATTTAGGCACGAATCATTGGAGGGGAAGGATTGAATCAAGCTAGAAGAGATGAGTCAATGGGGCAAATCTTGGACAAAAAGAGGAAGAAGAACCACATAAAAAGACAAGGGGAAAGCTTTATAAAGGGGCCACCAGAATCTGCCCGTTGGGGCTGATTTTCGCCCTGGGGCGGTAGTACCGGAAGGTCCCGATACTACCACCCACCAACCAGCGCGAGCGAGGAGCCTGGCGAGCGGGCGAAAAAAACAAAGAGGAGAAAAGGGGACCGAGGCTTGCAGGAGAAAGCAAGCGGGGAGGCTGCAAGCTGTGAGCGGCAGCATGAAAGTGCGTGACAGTGGCCGGCCTGGGCTGACCATTGGCCCGTATTAACAGCTGGGCCCAGATATTGACAGAGGCACTTAGGAAGAAGGGAAGGGGACGGGCGTTCTTGGGCGTCGAAAGATCGTCCCGGTAGTACCAGATGGCCCAGAACAAAGATTTTCCTTTTTATTTTTCAAATAAAATAAGGCAAACTTCAAACCGCGATAACTTTTGTTTGGTAACTCCAATTGAACCGAATCCAATTGCGTTGGAAAGAGGACGACAAGAGATACCCAATAAAAAGATTGGATACCACCAAGTGAGAATACTTCATGTATTATAAAGTGAGATACCTTCCTTGGTGAGAATCCAGAAAACCTCAAAGATCAAAATCGCAACAAGATATAAAAGGGAGATCTGATTTTGATGAACACAAGCTTGTTATGAATATTACCGCAAGCTCTATATCCTCACATGGATAAGACCAAATAATAACCAAATACAATGATGCAAGTATGCAAAGGTTTGAGATCTCTCCGAACGATATGATCGAGATACTCACTCGAGAGTCCCTCTTGATAGTATGACTATCGATCCTAAACCCGGTCTCCCAACTAATAGCATGATACCGGCAAAAGGGAAAACCTATCAAGAATACCTTTGTCATGAGTATTCCACTTGAGCGCGATGTAGACGATCTTGACCTTCTCAAGACGAAACACCTTCTTTTATTCCTCTTCATCGATCCATGACCACCGAGGATGGCAAGCATCAAACATGAGATCTTCTAGAGATAGAGCATTTTGAGCTTGAAAAACACATCTTCTTATTTATTTCATCGACCTTGAAGCCAACACATTCTCCAAGCGATGCCAATAGACAATTTCTACAGGTGCAACTTAATACACACATTAGTCCATAAAGATTGTCATTAATTACCAAAACAACATACGGGAGCCCACATGCTCTTTCACTCGCCGGTCCATCGCGAGAGCCAAGGAGGCGGTGGCGCGCCATTAAAGCGATGCGTGGTTGACGAGACAGACAGTTAATGCCCGACGGTCCGTCCCAGGGTTCCGAGGCAAAAGGATGACGACGACTCGACTTGTCTCACTGACTGGGCGGGTCCATGCGACCGGCCTTTTTTCCCGACGAATTCACTTCGTCCGGCGTTCCCAGGGCGTTCCCGGCGCCTGAGAAGTCCGGACCAAATTTGACCCAAATCCGGACGAAACCGAGGTCCTGAGAACGTGACTGGGCCAATTTTCGGCGTCCGGACAAAAAAAAAGCCCTACAAACGGCCTGCTGGAAAGGCGAGTGAAGGTGCTCTAAGAGCATGTAGTGCCCATAAATAGCAAATCATAAACGGCCGAGTTCTGAACGCTAAATCCGCGATTCCCCGCTTCGCGGGAGGCGGCGCCGAGCAGTCCCCGTAAATCGTAACCGCAAAACAGAATATGCGAATATTCTGTTTTGCAGTTCTGATTAGTGAGACTGCTCGGCAGGGTGAACCACAAACAAAACCGTAAACATTGTTTTGACAGTTTTGACAATTTCAACTGCAAAAGACAGTTCGGACAGCAAATGCGACAATGGTTCAAATCACATAATATAACACAAATAAATCATCCAAATTACAATATTCAACGAATCGAATTACAATAATTTTTTAAATCAAATAATATAACAAATAAATAAATGATTCAAATTACACACGTTTTATAGGTACAATGATTTTTTTGGAACGTCACCTCTTGCCGGCTAGCATCCAATGGTGCTCGATGTGATCATTGTTGAGTTGGAGATAAGCTCCTCGAGGTCCGAGTTGGAGGAGGACGACGACTAGTCGTCTATAAAAACTCCATGGTCAGCGAGGTCAACATCCCGTTGCCTAACTCGCCGAATCCGGTCGCCTAGCTCGCCAAAATCCAGTCGCCGAGCGAGATCCAAGCTTCCGTGAACGCGGCGAGGGCACTTCGAAGCGTCAGGGTATGCTGCGAATCTGAATCTATAAGCATTGGCGGGCGACATGGGGGAAATGGATTTGGGAGAGTTGGGGAGGAAGAAGATAGGGTCGGCTGAAACTTCAGCGCGCCAAAGCTTCCGCGCGGATAGAGGCTGCCGCTCGATTCCCCCTCTCGCCCCGTGCATCACAGGTTACACGGCAATATTTGGCGTATCTCATAAAACATTTTTTTTGATTCGGAATGCTTACAGACACCAATACGACACGTGATTTTTTCGAAGACGATTATTTTATGATTTTAGGCTATTTACGGCACCGCAAGATATGCTCTAAGCCCTAAAAGCGACTTCAGAAAGTGCAACCAAACGGCGGGGCCTCCTTCCTCTTCGTCTTCGCTTCACCGCTCTTTCTCCTGTGGCTATGTTGCTAGGGTTTAGTCTTGGGGTTTAGGATTGGGAAGAGCCGGGCTCCCCTCCCTATCGTCTCTCATGTCGTCTCCCTCCCGAGTAAGTCACCGCCTCCTTATTTTCTCTCCGCGAGCGCCCGAGCGCGAATCCGTGTCGGATTCTTATTTTGGTCGATGCGTGATTGGAAACGGATCGAACTCCGGTGCAGCGAATCTGTCTCCTAATCAGACTTTCCGTTTGCATTGGGGTTGGATGGGAATCAGTTGCTCATTTCGCTCGACTGATGTGTCATGTCCGCATTCTGTTTGACTGGTATGTGGCGTGTTGGTTTTGTATGCAGGTAAGGGTTGGCACCCTAGTTCCCTTTGCTGAAGGCAAATCTGGGCCATCGAATGCCTCGCTGCCAAGCATTCCCATCTTTGAGGGTTCCAATGTCGTCGGGAGGAGTAATTTGGTGGTTGTTGACAAGAGAGTCAGCCGCAAGCATTTGAGTCTGCGCGCCTTGGCTGATGGCTCTGTCGAAGTTGTTGTGGTGAGTTTGTAAGAAGGATAGTGCAGGGTGCCACCATGTTGTTGTGTTCTGAACTTATAATGCCTTTTGGTTGAAAAAATATAAGCTGTTGTGCTTCAATGTCGATGGGTTTGCAGGAGGGGCCAAATCCAATTGTTGTCAGATCAGAGGGGCAGAGCAGAAAGGTTTGTACCCAGGACAGAGCCAAGATTACCTATGATGATGTCCTGGAGCTTATTCCCGGTGATTATCTTATGAAGTATGTGAGTATGGGTGATGGACGTAAAGGCTCCACTTCAGTGGATTCAAGTGAATTAAAGAAGGGAAAGAGGCATAGCGAGGAAGATAGTGTAGTTGCAAAGAGGAATCGACAGCTTATGGAGGATGAGGCTTTGGCAAGAACATTGCAGGTCAGTTGACTCTATCTATGGTCATGACCCTCATGGAACTTACATCTGGATGATCTTTGTGAAATTTATATTTGGGTGGTTTCTTATAATTATTCGCTGCATTTGCAGAATAGAACAATCGATTTAATATGGATATTGTTTTGAGTGTCAAAACACAAACGATCCTAGTGTCTGAACTAAAAAGAAGGAACTTTTCAATGCCTGCATAATCCTAAAATACCGTGTAGTATTGATAATGAAGCAAATTAGGCTAGGACTAGGTTTACATGAAGACGAGTTCTTATCTTATATAGCTGTAGAGTGCCCAACAACACGAATGTAGTGATTCTTAATCTTCTGTTTGTGTTTCTTCTACGAGCTTCTGTTGTTTACCTTCTCTTCTGTTGTGATTTGGATAATCACATTGATTTTTTTATAAAATGATATACACAACATTATGGTTTTCATATTGATAATAGCAATTTTTTTATGTTATTAGCAAGGATATACCAATAGTAGCCACATAAATCGCTCATGTCATTCACCTACTTTACTCATGTAAAGGGAAGTAAAACTATGCCATTATCTAGAGTCCGCATATAATACTATTTATTATTTACTCAGCATTGAAACCAAATTCATTTAACAATTCCATTTTGGGGATTCAGAATGTCTTTCTAGGAAGGTATGTGTGGTTGGAGATGGAATCTATGTATGCCACTATATTTGACGGTTTTTTATTGAATATGCTACTGTACTGAGTTGCTACTGGTATTGTTCTTTTAATTTTTTAGTTCATGAGAAATCTCTTGATATGAGGATAGCTAAATTAGTATTTTTATATACATAAAGGACTTCGCATATCATTTTGCATGTTCTTCAAATGCCGATGAATTGCAATTGCATGTACAGAATAATTATGGACTATTCCAATATGGTACAAAATTTCACTTTTGTGCAATTTGGGAACATAATTTCCATGTTCCAGCACTTTCCCTGTAAAAATTAAGGGGATATTGAAAACGTTTATGAAATGAATCATAAAGTTTCTGTAACATTAAGTGTTTTCTACTTTGTGCCATAGCCAGCCCCTTGTGCATGTGAGTGGTGGATATCTGTATAGTTGTACACCAAAAATGATCCTTACTCGTTATGTTTTGTCTCTTTTTTGTTTGGAAAATCTGCAAATATATTTTGTGCAGAAGAGATCCGGTTGTAATTTAAATTAAATGCAAACATTGGTGCTGAGTGCTGACCCATTGCTTAACTCTAACCAGGAAAAGTTTGCAGCAGAGGGTACATCTGTTCCTGGCATGGCTTGTGGTCAAGTATTAAGTTCACTCGATAGTGCTGGTTCTTCTGAGATAAATAACAAGAGAACACATTCTGCTGCTCCTTTGAAAGATGTAGTCCCATTGAATTTTCGACTCATGCGTGTCCAAGGTCTTCCATCCTGGACTAACACTTCCGCAGTTACCATTCAGGATGTCATACAGGTATTGCTCATTTCAGTTAATTTTGCTTAGAAGGTCATGTGACAGTATTTTTTAAGATATGGGCTATTAATCAAATTATGAAATTAATAAATGTTGTATCGGAGCCAATTCCTTGACCTTTAATAACCATGTGTGAATGTTCTGCTTGTTATTCAGTGAATCTTTATTCCATCTTATTTTCACAAAATGATCTCGAAGAAACATTGTTTATCATTTTTTTCATTCTTTTCTTGCATTGTCAGATTTGATCGAGAAGTATTCTTGTTCTTACATGATGAATGAATTGTCAGGGTGATGTGCTATTTGCTGTGCTCTCAAATTATATGGTGGACATTGATTGGTTGCTTACTGGTAAGTTGTTTATTATGGAAATAAGCTTGTTATAATGTTTATATTGTGGCAGTTAATGTTCATCTTATGCCAAACTTAAACTTCTGATCTTTCTTACTAGAAGATTGACACACTTGGTAGGTTCAGAAAATTAAACATGTCTTCTGGCATCTTCAGTTATCTGGCTCTACTGTGTGCGCATTATTACGGGACATTAGATGGTTTAAATATCCTGTTTATATTGCACCACAAGTTCAACGTATTGGCTGAATTGGAGTCCCTCCACTGTATTGAAAGTTAATTGCCGATCTTATTACTGAATAATAGTTTTTGTCCAGACTGTTGAATTTCGCTGACGCTTTCTTGATAGCATTAGTATTCATTGGTGTGAATCTATTTTTTTACTTGGTCGAGTCCTAGTAGCAACTTAAATCATATGTATTCCCTCCATCCCAAATTAATTGACACGGATTTGTCTAGATTCGCATGAATTAATTTGGGACGGAGGGAGTACATTTTTGTATCCAGACAGTCAGAGTGGCCATTTTCTGTTGGTTCGTTAAGTCATTTCTGTTATTGGCTTATTGCCTTGTGACCTTCCTTAAGTTATTTCATGTGTATGAATGCTGAATGCACATTCGTCTGAGCTGCTGCAGCTAATCTTTAAGAATAAAACTTATATGTGTTGATGCATTTGTTAAATATAGTGGATAATGGTAATGCAAGAGAAATGAGTAAGATGTGTGCCTTGGAACCGTCCTTATGTTATAGTCTTTTTCTTTTCCAATACTTCTTGTATTGTATCTTCTTAGTGAAGTGCTATCAGTTAAAGATATGTCTCACGATACCCAGATTATTAGGTTTCTATATTGTGAAATACCGATGTGTCTTTTCTCCTCATTATCTATATTATTTTGTAATGCAATCAGATATTCCATGTTGCAGCATGTCCAAGTCTAAGGAAAGTTCCACATGTCCTAGTTCTGCATGGAGAAGATGGTGCTTCATTGGAGCATTTGAAGGTGGCAAAAATGCTTAAACAATTCATTAGCTTGTTTATTTTCCCATTTCATATTCATGCTTGGGTGACAGAAATCGAAGCCTGCTAATTGGATCCTTCACAAGCCTCCACTCCCAATTTCATTTGGAACACATCATTCGAAGGCCATGCTGCTTGTATATCCTCAAGGGATTCGTGTTGTTGTTCACACTGCAAATTTGATACATGTTGACTGGAATAACAAAAGTCAAGGACTATGGACACAAGATTTTCCCTGGAAGGATGGCACTGATATGAATACAAATATTTCTTTTGAGAACGACCTGGTTGATTATCTCAGGGCACTTAAGGTAGCAGGGTATTCTACGTGCTTCTAGAATATTTAATCCACTGTTGTTTCATCCCATTCATTCTGTTCAATTAATTAATTGTCATTTTCAGTGTCCTCAAATTTGAAATTTGTTATCAGCATGTTAAAAGGAAAGGCAGTCACTTGAGTTTACCAGACAAAGAATGGAGTAAATATCTATGTGCAGCTTCAAAAATCAAACATTCACAATTGACACTAGAAACTTGTGTTTGTATCCAGTTGTCTACTTCTACAGAACAAATTTATATAAAAAATATATATTAGGAATTTCAGTGTTGGTAAAATACCGTTGGATGAGGAAATATGCACTTCAGCTTTAAGTCAGATAAAAGTCTAGTAATCGATGGTAATACTGACATTATAAACTTATAATAATGACATAGTAGATGGTTCTTATCAAATCTCTTACCAAAATCAGTGAATCATATATAACAGATGTCTAAGGTTCATCATAAAATATGCCTTAAAGAAGTTAAAAGGGTTTCTGTAGAACAGAAAACATGATCTGGTTTTGCATGAAACTTTGTTATGTAGCTAGCTTTATCCTGCTCTCTGATCAATCCTAGTGTAATTTAGTTCTCTGAACTGTTTGGCTTTCACAAACCATATCTATATAGTTTATATTGAAAATGTCTAACCTTTAGCCTGTTAGAAACCCCCTCTTTATAGTCAATTCTGTCTGCTACTTTTGCATTAGTTTGTCCCTGAAGTTGGATTTTGACCAACTCTATCTTGCCTATGATGATGCAGTGGCCTGAGTTCAGGTTAAATCTCCCAGTTGCTGGTGATGTCAACATCAATGCAGCATTTTTTAGGAAATTTGATTATAGTAGCTCAACGGTTGGTATATTTCTTTACTCTTGCATTTACTTTAAGCTTTATGAGACAAGCTGAATCATAAATATGTGTTCCTTTTTCAAATTATTGGCCTGACATAGAATGAAAAGGGAAAGGAAAAAAAGAAGACTATTGGCTTATCAAATGGAAGTAGATCTCCGTCTAAATATCAGTTATTTGACTTCGCATGCTAGGATTCTAGTAAATCTTGTCTTTGCTTGATAAATGATGGCAGTTTCTGAATCATGTGACCACTACCACTGCATTATGTTACCTGTGTGCACTGTGCACTGTGAACCATATACTGCTTCATCTGGAAGACTTCTGTTGTGCCTGTCATTTTGACCAGCTTTACCAGATTCATATAAAATGTCTGCATTGTTCCATTTGTTATCCATTTTCAGATCCTGTGATTGCGTGCCTTGTACCACTCTGGCAGCTGTTCAAATGATTCTTAGCATGCATTTTGCTAGATGACTGCATTACATGTTAAAAAGGTGTGATGTGTTATTTTTTCCTTCAACCCTTGCATGTGCAAGCACCCATTTCCTATGAAATATCATCTGCTCTTCAATCATGACACGTGCAAACATATGGCATATCTGACCATCATAGCACACATGTAGTTCATATTTTTTCCCCTTATGTTATCATTAATTAGTCTCAGCTAACTTCTGCAGGTCAGGTTGATTGGGTCTGTTCCTGGTTATCACGTGGGTCCCAATATCAAAAAGTGGGGCCATATGAAGCTTAGGAGTGTTCTTGAAGAGTGCGTATTTGAAAAGCAATTCTGCAAATCACCACTTATTTATCAGGTGTGTTTCATTTTCATCCATCTATCAAATTGTTAGAGCATGCAACTTTACAAAAACTGTGGTAAATAAACTTAATAACCTTATAAATATTATCCAGAATTTCTGAAATTTAGTAAGTTAAGTTGATATGCTGCCAAACTTGATGCCTAGCAAGCAGCTTTGTCATATAATTATATTGGAAAAGCCAGTACCTGACCCCCAATTTCATATCATGCTAATGTCATAGCTATTAAGCTGTCATTTATGTTGTACTGGTGTGCAAAGGCCAAAGAAGCATAGCAGGTTTTATGTTGCTTGCTGTCTTCTCAATCATGTCACTAAAAAATCTGGCATTCTTCATTTTACTGAAGAGTTGGTAATGTGACTTGTCATCGTTTACCACTCATGTTTGAGCTTCTTGATGGACGCGTAGCATTAATTTCTTTGTGCATGCAGTTTTCTTCTTTGGGGTCACTTGATGACAAATGGATGAGTGAGTTTGCATGCTCATTATCAGCTGGTAAAGCAGAGGATGGATCACCGTTGGGAATCGGGAAACCACTGATTGTCTGGCCTACAGTGGAGGATGTTAGGTGCTCAATAGAGGTATAAATTGAGCTCTTTAAAAGCTTTATCACCGTGAAATTCCTTCTTCATTTGTGAATGGCCCTTCGTTGTTTGGTCTTTCTTGACCTTCTTGACTTTGGAGCTTGGTAATATGAGATCAGTACTGGCTCCAAAATCGTAGAAACATATAAAATATCTGTGTTCACTTTTTAGATCAATGTTGGCAAGATCCACCCTAAGAATTTGTCTAGTCCTTTTTGCTTAAATATCACTATCTTATTTACCTGTTTTTGTGTGTTTTAAATATTTTATATCAGGGGTATGCAGCTGGCAGTTGCATTCCAAGTCCTCAAAAGAATGTTGAGAAAGATTTCTTGAGAAAATATTGGTCCAAGTGGAAAGCAGACCATGTAGGCCGTTGGTATGCTCTCTTTTCCTGCAGCTAATGTTGGTCCAATGAAATTTCAGCGTTTACTAATCCAGTAGGATGTCCACATACCAGTTATCGACCCATTCTGCAAATTATCTGCTACCATACTACTTTAGATTTATCTAGTTTTCAGAACAGCACAATGGGTTATGTAGCTAATCCCTTTCGTGTGGTATGTGTGCCATATGTCACAAGAGGATTTGCTTCGGCTGTTTGGTTTTGTCACATGGTAGTCCTGATCAGAAGACTTGTAACTTGGCACTTGGCAGCAAATATACACTGGTTCTTGGTGTTCTTTGGCCTTTATATTGTGGTATAGCCTTTTCCTAGACCCATTTGTGGTATAGCCTTTAAATTAACCTTTGCCAAAATATAGCACTTGAAGAGAAAGCTTTCTATTCCATATTTCCAAGTAACAGGGTAGTATGACTAAAAGAGCTAATGATGGAGATGTTTTTCTTATAATCCTGCCATACTCTGTCATGACACCCAATTCAAGCAGATTATTCTGCATGGCGTAGCTGTGGCCTTGTGATGTTGAGGTTTACTGGTTTCATCTCATCTGGAGTGCTTGGCAAAATAAGGTCTTGAAAATCCTTTATTAGGTGGATTTTGCTTTACTTGCAACGAATAATCGTAGTATAACCTAAACAATAGAACTTCTTTGTATTAGTATGTAATATAATGATTATGACTATTCTCTGGACTACTCAGTTACCGTGGGCATCTTTAGCTGATTACTGATATCGCCTGCAAAAGATGTGCATTGTTACTTTTTGTATCTTTCAGTTTTTCTTCTTTAGGAACAAGTTTTCTTATTGCTGAGTGTGACACAAACTGATATTCTGATCTTAATTCTTTTACAGCCGTGCTATGCCTCACATAAAAACTTTTACTCGTTACAATGGTCAAAGTATTGCGTAAGTTCTTAGAGCCAGTTCTTTGATGATCATTATTGTAAGGAAAAAGTCAACTTTAACCCCTCTGCTTTCATGAAAGTCCAGATTAGGCCATCTATTATGAAACTAGTTATTCAACACTGTCAATTTTGAACCCAGTGCTACTTTCACAGCATGGTTGTATTGGTAATGGTTTTGCTCACAAGGCATCTGACTGGGCTACACTTTAATACATTGACCGGGATGCCACATACTAAATAGATACTAAATAGCTAGCACATCAACCAGCTTTGAAAACCAACATATGTAGGTGATTTGTACTGATTCTCAAAGTTGAGGCGGTTAAGAAGCTGGACTTGTAGGGCCTAATCTGGACTCTGTTGAAACTGGGCGTGGTAAATGGTTTACTTACCTTTAATCTCGTATATCCCCATCAGATGGTTTCTGCTTACGTCATCAAATTTAAGCAAAGCTGCTTGGGGTGCACTGCAGAAGAACAATACACAGCTGATGATACGGTCATATGAGGTACCCAATTGATGCTTGTTGCATTTGTATGGTTTTCTGGCCACACTAGATTGCAGAAATTCAACGAAAAAGCAATGCTTATAAGCATAGGTAGCTGACTAATTGAAGAGTTAGCACAGGGGTCATGACTTATACCTTGTCATTTGACCTCTTTTCAGTTAGGTGTATTGTTCTTGCCTAAAGCTCTCCAGTCTGTACCACAATTTTCATGCACAGAGAAGAACCGCCCAAACCAGGTAGTACCAAATCGTTCCTTATCATTCTATCATCTCTTTGCAAATCAGTCTCTTTCATGAGCCTTCATTTCTCGCACTTAAACCCAGGACAAACTTGCCCTTGGTAAGAGCATAAAAACCAAGCTGGTCACACTTTGCTGGCAAGGCGATGAAGAAAAGGATCCATCTGCAGTAGTTGTCAGATTGCCAGTGCCTTATCAACTCCCTCCACAGCTCTATGGAGCTGAAGGTTAGCTCGTGTCCTGATGAGAATGATCTCATATTTTCGGCTGTAAAACCTAAAAGGTTGTTTTATTTTCAGATGTCCCATGGTCGTGGGATCGGAGGTACACGAAGAAGGATGTGTATGGTTCAGTCTGGCCACGCCATGGCTAGCTAAGCTATGCGCCGATGAGGATTGTTCAGTGCATTCAGGTCAATGGATCGCTGGTGAAGTCATCTGTAGATAGGACCTGATTTGCCCATCCCTCCCTGTGTCTTGGCCACTCAGCCAACTCTGAGAAACCAGAAGCGATGATGAAACATTTGATTAAGGAAATGCTGGAACATTTGTTAGGGAGCTTGATCTAACGTTATTTGCTGCTTGCCGATTTGATGTTTATGCAGCGTTTTATTTGTATCCGTCTTAGACCTTGTTATTCGATCATGATTAAGCAACTGAATAGGCAAATGTGGCTACCTGGTCATTTCTGTAAAGGACATGAGAATCGAGTGAACAATGGTTTAGGGTTTTTCCTGTCATCTTAGACCCCATATGGAAAACTTGCACGTAAAAGAAGATCGTAGATGTGCAACATGTTAAAACTTGTGCAAAAGGCAAAATACAAGAAAATACTCCCTCCGTTTAGAAATATAAGATGTTTTAGGTTTGTGAAGGAGATGTATCTAGACATGTTTTAGTGTATAGGTTCAAACGAATCTAGACACTAAAAGGTGTCTAGATACATCTCATTCAAAAACCTAAAACATCTTATATTTCTAAACGGAGGGAGTAGTTATGTAACTCGGTCTCTTGCCACTGCCCAACTTGAGAGAGAGAGAGCAGAGGCTGTTGTCTACCTCTTCGTGTTAGTCTGATGAGTTTGCTTCTGGGTGAAGTAGGTTGTGACGGTGACACGACACGGTACCTGAAGTTTTAGGTTGCAGTTCATGGTCGATGTGGTTGGTCGGACACTACACTCTACAAGGGCATGAGTAGTAGTAGTTGGGAGTGACCTTTTGGGTAAAAACGTACTAGGAAAAACGTATAACGTTGGGAATATAAGGGCATGTACAATACGGTCATGTTAGTCTTTCTTTATGGTTGCCATGTTAAATTTTTGTATTAGTTGGAGGAGAGAAAAATAAGGGCATGTACAATGTTGGAGAATACATGTCTTTTCTTAGCCCTCTGCATCATCTAGAGAAAACACTATATACAAGTTATACAATATATTCTTTCTTATTGTCATCCCTAACAATTAATGAGAATTGACTATTTTTGATAAGAAATTGTTTTTCTAAGGGAAGACATGTGTGGTATAATGGAAAAAATAATATTCTCTTATTTCTAAAATATCATCCCTTAGCTAAGGGAAGTTAATCTTCTCTTTTTTATTTCTCTCAGGTCATGTACAATGCAATAACGTCAGCCTTCCTTTATGACCGCCACGTTGGATATTTGCTTAGTTGGAGGAGAGAGAAATAAGAAAGATGAGGTTGTTTTCCCTTAGCTAAGGGATGATCTCTTAGAAATAAAAGAAAGCTAATTTTTGGGTTGTACCACATGTCTTCCGTTAGCAAATCAATTTCTTATTAAAAATAAACAATTCTCATTAATTGGTAGAGATGACACTAAGGGATAATGCATTGTACGACTTATCTCTAAGAGTATATACAATGATAGAGAAGGCATGCTTTCTTTTAGCTCTCCACATCAGCTAGAGAAGGCAATATATAAGTTGTACAATGTATTATCTCTTATTACCATCTCTAATAATTAATAAAAAATTAACTATTTTTAGTAAGAAACTAGTTTGCTAAGTGAATACAGTGGCATAATGAAGAAAATGGTCTTCTCTTGTTTTTCTAAGAGATCATCCCTTAACTAAGGGAAGACAAGCTTATCTTTCTTATTTCTCTCTCTTCCAACTAAACAAAAATACTACATGGCACTTACAAGAGAAGGCTAATGTCATCGCATTGTACATGCCCTAATAACTTCTCTAGATGATGTGGAAGACTAAGGGAAGACAAGTCGCCCTGTCCTGGCCTCACCGCGCGCGTCCGCTCCACGCCAACCCCGCAGGGGAACACGGCGCGTGGAGCCTTTATCCGGAGGAGACGCTGGCCCCCCATGGCGGTGGCTCAAGCACAGGGTAGCGTGCGCGGCGCTGCCGCCCACCCACGGGTAGGGACCCGTTCCCGTCGCGAACCTCGAATCTGCCGGCCTGGAGAATCCGGTCCGTCCGACTCGTCCACGGACGACGGACCCCGTCCTTCGCCTCGTCGTCGAGGGGCCCACCGAGAGCGAGAGAGATCGGTTCCCCGATACGGGAGATGATTGATGCCATTTGCCTCGCTGTTGGATTAATCAAGTCAGAAATCTTCCGGGAGACCGCGTGTGAGCTTGCATGCAACTACCATACGCGCAGCAGGGCGTCGATCGTGTATTGCTCAGGATCCTCTGCGTGCGTGACTGCGTGGGTGCGTTGCACTAAACGTAGCATGTCGGTGTAACACTAGTGCACACGGTGGCTCTAACACCGGTTCATAAGACCCTCTAACCGTGGTTTTAGAACCGCTGTTGAGGGTTCGGTGTTAGGCCCTTAACAGCGGTTTTTATACGAACCGCTGTTAAACGGTGGCGCACATGGGGTTGTCGCAGCGTTTAAGTCCTCCTTTTAACATGGTTCGTATCACAAACCAGTGTTAAAGGTTCTCGTCATGCGTAAAATGGCATAAATCTGCGCATGCGTAGTTCTTCCGTTGTCCCGTTTTGGCGGATTTACGGTAGCGGCGGGACGGGGAGGGTGATCGAGAGAGGTATACACATACATCGTCGGTACATACGAGTACATGAATAATTAAGCAACTATTATTATACATAAACATTGTCATTATGGTATTCTCAGTACACGTTGAAGCATCAAGTACAAGACAAACACGTTCAAGCATATATACAATATAATATCTTCGTACACGTTCATTTAGGATATCTAAAGAGTTCTGCGTCAGGCGTGATGACCTCATCAAGTATGAACTCGTCCATTCCTCTTGAATGGCTCGTATACGGTCAAATGGTAGGAGTTTGTCCCGCATCCGTTCGATCTAAATATATATGAAGAATGAGGTCAATATATATATGAATGAAACTTAACACAACTGATGATAATAAAATAATGTTGTGTACTTCGTTTACTTACTCTAAGTTGTTCTAGTACGGCTTGGCTCGTCGCACATATCGTGTTGCGAATGAACTCGCAAACGTAGTATCCACATAAGTTATTGTCGGGCCCCTGCTGCGCGCACTTTACGAGAATAGGGAGTTCAATCAAAATAATAATCAATAAAGCATGATATAATGGAATTGGAAGCAGAATCAAAGAGATACGCAGACCTAGCTGGCTAGTGTTACTTACATTTTGATCTACAAATTTTAGTTCTTCTGACCATTCACCCACAGCCCTTCCCGTGAACCTTTTCCAAACCCTGTCCGGTAAAGAAAATGGATAAAGGAGTAACTAATTACTTATTGTCATGAAAGTTGCTGATCTAGTGCGATACTATGATTGAAATTACCTCTGGAGCATCTCTTTAAAGTCTGCCCATAGCTCTTGGTCTTTTCGTAACGAGTCCATGACAAGAATTTTTTCTGCGTCAACTTGAATCACTAGCAGAATAAAGTGGAACATACGCACGCATACCTCATCATCAGTTACACTTAACATCGAGTAAGCCAAAACAGAATGTGTACAAGAGAGGGTAACACTCACCAGAAGTTGTAGGCAATAGTATTTCCCTTTTGGTTTGTTGTCTCAGTAAAGACCTTAGCAAGAAATCTTCTGTTTGTCCGGGTTTGTGTTTTACCACTTGTTCATGAACTCTATTTGGGTCAACAAACCCAATGTCAAAAGAGCCTCCTTTCATGCATTCCATAACCTTTTTCCTGCATAATAGTATATACATATATGGTGAACATATATATACATGAAATTAATGAATTGAATGAGCTGAGATAGAAATTACAGAAATAGTACTTACACACAATAAAGGCTGATGGCAGCTTTGTCGATTTCCTTCTGATTGAATAAAAAATGCAAGTCTTGAATGTTGAAGGTGATCTCGTCGTCTCCGCACAAGAAAATCTGATATCTTATATGCGCTGTGATCCATTCTTCCTTTCTCGTCTTGCAGAAATCAACGTACCACTTATGCAATCTTCGTATTTTTGTTGGTAGATTCTTGAGCTCCTCTTTCTTGACGAGATTCTTCCCGTACTTCCATGGCTGTATGGAGTTGACATCGTCTTTGGGCAAGTGGTCTCCCATGATGTTCAAGTATACAATGTAAGTCATTCCCATCTCATTGGCCTTTCTTTGTAGCACATCCTCGTAATCATTTACAGGAGGAGCTATTCGTGTGTCGAACACTTGGAACGGGGCGCACGATTGGTTTTCCTGCTCTCCGAGCATGGGAACTGTTTTCTAGGGTGCATGACTACTACTTTTAGACTCCCTCCGCCTTGCACCCCCTTTATAATTTGGCGCTCGTAGTCCAGCACAAGTGGAGTTTCAGGTTTTAAAAGATTATTGTAAAACTTCTCCGCCACCGCCGGATCTAGTTTCTCCTTTGGCTAGGCCCGTCTAGGTGCAAAGAATTTCTTGACCTCTTCTTCCGAGATCCTCTTGTTCTCCTCGTCACTGTGATTCCACGGTAATACCGGCAATGGCTTGGCGGAAGGCTGCGGGACGTAGTTTCTTGAACTCTTCGGTGTACGGTTTCCTGCGGATTTCTTCGTGGCAGTGCTCTTCCGCTTCTGTTGTGACCAGAGATGGTTGGCGCCTTGAGAGATGACCGACGCGAGGAGATGGCTGTGGCGCCGGAGATGGTAAGCCGATGAGAGATGGCTGAAGCGCCGAAGACAGCTGACGCGATGGAGACGGCAGGGGAGTATTCTGATGACCCGGAGACGGCTGAAACAACTCAGATTACTGACGCTGTGGAGACGGCGGGGGTGCCAGTGGCCTCCAATTTGGAAGCACGATGTGTTCCTTCTTCCAAAGAATGGTTGTTTTCACTGCAAATTTGAGTTGAGTTTCCCCTTCACCTATAGCATGGTCAAGCTGTGCTTCCTCATATTCCTTCACAACCTCATCCACCCCGACAATAGCATAGCCATCTGGAATCGGTCGGGAGTGGTAAGTTCCACCAGCTACAGGAGGTAAGGCATAGCCGACCGCCACCTTAATGGATAATCCCATTAATCTCACATGTAGCTCTGCGTGTTTACTCTCCATGATCTCATCCACGGGGTATCGAGGATCCGCCATTTCAAGCGTGGGCTGCACGTTCTCCGTGGAAGCCATGCTGCTTTTCCGCGTAGATTTTGGGCCGCCGGCAGCTTCCAATGCAGGCTCTTCATGCCGCTGAGATGGCCCGGTAGCTTGCTGGCTATTTTGTGCGTTCACTTGCGGCTGCATCTCCCTAAGTGCATCTTATATTTGTGTCATCCGGTCTGTACGCTCTTTTTCTTTTCTGCCGTGCCATCTGTAAGAGTCGCCCCACGCGGCAAACTCATCCTTCCACGTCATACCCCATGGGCCTCGTGCTAGTCGAGGGTGTTCTTTTTTATCGATGGCACGTGTAAGCTGGTCATTCTCTCTGTCAGGATGGAAGGTCCTGGCGGCTGTTTCCTCGAATGTCGTGATGAGTTTATTAACGGGTTTGGCAAGAATTGTTGAGAAGATACATAATCCCGTTTCTGGGTCCAACTTTGCCCCAATTCCATAGAACCAAGTCTTTGCACATAGCTCTCACCCATCTATCTAGGGTGTGATCCCTCTATCGCTGGGCCTTCTCAGCTTCCTTCCACTTAGGCCTCTGAGATATGTAGCCACCTGACCCTACCCTCTGGTGATATTCCTTCTTCTGGGCATTTAGCGTATTGGTTTCTGACCTCTTTGTAGCTATAGCACCTTCCTTGTTCTCCCTCTGTTTCAAATTACTCCGCGCGCACTCTTATCTAGGTGGGCTAGTTCTCCCTATTTTTTATCCAAAAAAATCTTAGATTTTTTGAACTAGATAGTATGAAATGTGTACTAGCTATTTCAAAAATCTCGGGAATTTTTCGAACGAAAAATAAGAGAATACTAGCCCACCTAGATAAGCGTTCGTGCGGAGTAATTTGAAACAGAGGGAGTACGTCACAAAATCGGGCCAGTGAGGTCTTATCTTTGCATAATATGCATCTTCAAAATCTGAAGTCTTCCCAGCTTTGACAAATTTGTTCAATTTTGTCTTCCAGTTGTGGAAAGCCTCAGCCATCTTTTTTAGAGTCTACTCTTTGACCTTTTCCTTTATAACCGGTTTATTTTCATCCTCCTCTGGTGGTAGGGTGAAATTTAACAACAACGAAGTCCAAAGCGTTTCTTTGGATCTTTCATCGACAAAGGTACCGTCACCCTTCTTTGGCTTATTCCAATATTTAATTGTGATAGGGATTTGGTCCCTAACAAGAACTCCATCCTGACGTATAAATTTATATGTGACCTTCTTGGGCTCCATCGGCCTGCCATCAACACGGACTGCTTCAATCGTGAAATTTGCACGATCTTTCAACCGATGGCTCGCGCCTCGCTTGCTCTTTTTCGTAGAAGAAGATTTTTGCTGGCTGGTCGATCCGGAGGGCTAAAAGAAGAAAGAAGCGTTAATTAATACATGTACATATATACAAATCAATTGGTGCAAATCAGTAGAGGCTTAATCCATGCAAATACCTCGACGGACTTTGTAATCACTAAAGTGCGTTCACCGAAGTCGTCATCTTTTCCATGACTACTTGAGCTATCATCATGTCCATCCAAGTTCAGATATTGTGAGGTGTCCTCGTGGATCATGTTCTCCATTATTTCTTCCTCTTCAAGGTTTCTACTGAGTGGATCCATAGTTTCTAAAACAATAATATTATCACACAAATATCAGTAATACATCTATTGAAATGCTCAAGCAAGGATGATGATATGATAGGTTAAAAGTATTGAAATGTAACCCTAATACATGCTTGGTCAT
Source organism: Avena insularis (assembly GCA_023614405.1). NCBI lineage: Eukaryota > Viridiplantae > Streptophyta > Magnoliopsida > Poales > Poaceae > Avena > Avena insularis. The sequence goes on from CM042687.1 coordinate 37,801,348, forward strand.
TCCAAACCCTAATTCGGAGAAACCCCGGATTTATATGAGAGGGTACATTTAGTTCTTCTAATTAACTTGTCATGAAAGTTGATTAACAATGCATGGTTGACAATGAGAGGTGTGCTAGGGCGGCGGCTGGCGGCGCTAGGGCGAGAGCGGGGCCGGGATGCATGGGGATGTACGTTCGAACCAGCACGACATGGGCTACCTAAAATGGGCGACTCACCCTCGACGCGTGTGTAGGCTCAGCGAGGGCAGAGGAGGTCAGGGTCGATGGTATAATGGTGGCGGTAGTCGTCGGTGTCACCAAATATACACATACAATACAGTACATATATACATACACATACAAATATACAAATAAATCGATCCAATATTAAAACATATATAGATCCAATATAGATATATACATATGTAGATACAATATACACAATATATATATACAATATATGATACACAATATATATACACATATATACACAAATATACACATATATATATAAGCAGGCGTTGCGGGGCAAAACCTTATTATTAGCTTTGCCTCTTCACCATAGTCCATAGTGGAATCAATAGCGAAATGAGAATTCTCATTGCGCCGGGACAACAAAACCCCTAATAAAAAGAAAATAAAAAAAACAACGACGGCATTTCGTCATTAATTCACCACTTCATGAAAATCATAACCTTTTGAAAAATTAGTTCATTTATTTGTACTAGGCTAAAATAGAGGGTACCCTATAGGTTTCAAAATTCCATCTCTAGCCCGAACTAGCTACGTTATGTGTTTTAACCTGATGAAAATCCATCGGTGTCACCAACCATCATATTTGTTGGCGCGCTCGGAGATACAAGCTTGGAGAGGTGGATAACTAAAGACATCAGAACAGTGGGACCAAGCAAAACAAAGCTAAGCAATGAAAACTGAAAAGATTGCTTGATCCCGGCAGTAGGCACAAGTCTTCATCTCAACATGGATTGTTCCAGCACCAAGCCCCGACGAGCAGCCGATCTAGAAGCTTTAGGTGTAGAACATCACTAGTGCAGACTGGGGCCTTTAACACCGGTTCATAAGGCCCTCTAACAGCGGTTGTAGAACCGCTGTTGAGGTTTCGGTGTTAGAGGCCCCCCTTTAACACCGGTTCTTATACGAACCGGTGTTAAAGGGTGGCGCACGTGGGGCTGCCGCAGCGCTCAGGCCCCCCCTTTGACACCGGTTCGTAACACGAACCGGTGTTAAAGGTTCTGTGTCGCGGCAGGAAAAAGAGATAAATCTCTGCCACTCTGCCGCGGCAGGAAAATGGCCTAAATCTACCATGGCGAGTTACGCCTGCCCGTTCGGGCGTATTTGCGCGCCTTGGACGGGAGGGGAGGAATCGATCGGGAGCGGTATTCATATACATCGTCATCGGTACATACGAGTACATGAATAATTAAGCAACTATTATTATACACAAACATCGTCATTGTGTGGTATTCTCCGTAAACGTTGAAGCATCAAGTACAAGACAAACACATTCAAGCATATATACAACGTTCATTTTGGTGGATATCTAAAGAGTCCTCCGTCAGGCATGACGACCTCATCAAGTATGAACCCCGCCAATTTCTCTTGAATGGCTCGTATGCGGTCAAATGGTAGGAGTTGGTCCCGCATCCGTTCGATCTGAATATATATGAAGAATGGGGTCAATATATATATATAAGAATAAAACTCAGCACAACTGATGGTAATAAAATAATGTTGTGTACTTTGTTTACTTACTCTAAGTTTTTCTAGTGCGGCTTGACCCGTCGCACATATCGTGTTGCGAATGAACTCACAAACATAGTACCCACATAAGTTATTGTCGGGTCCTGATGCGCGCACTTTACGAGAATAGAGAGTTCAATCAAAATAATAATCAATAAAGCATGATATAATAGAATTGGAAGCAGAATCAAAGAGATACGCAGACGTAGCTAGCTAGTATTACTTCCATTTTGGTCTACAAATTTTAGTTCTTTTGACCATTCACCCACGGCCCTGCCCGTGAACCTTTTCCAAACTCTGTCCGACAAAGAAAATGGATAAAGGAGTAATTAATTACTTGTTGTCACGAAAGTTGCCGATCTAGTGCGATAATATGATTGAAATTACCTCTAGAGCATCTCTCTAAAGTCTGCCCATAGCTCTTTTTCTTTTTGTAACGAGTCCATGACAAGGACTTTTCCTGAGTCAGGTTGAATGACTAGCAGAATAAAGTGGAACCAACGCACGCATAACTCATCATCAGTTAAACTTAACATCGAGTAAGCCGAAACAGAATGTGTACAAGAGAGGGTAACAGTACTCACGAGAAGTTGTAAGGCAATAATATTTCCCTTTTGGTTTGTTGTCTCAGTAAAGACCTTAGCAAGAAATCTTTTGTTTGCCCGGGTTTGTCTCTTACCACTTGTTCATGAACTCTATTTGGGTCAACGAACCCAATGTCAAAAGGGCCTCCTTTTATGCATTCCATAACCTTTTTCCTGCATAATAGTATATATATAAATATATGGTGAGCATATATATATACATGCAATTAATGAATTGAATGAGATGATATAGAAATTAAAGAAATAGTACTTACACACAATAAATGCTGATGGCAGCTTTGTCGAGTTCCTTCTGATTGAATAGAAAATGCAAGTCTTGAATGTTGAAGGTGATCGCGTCGTCTCCGCACAAGAAAATCTGATCTCTTATATGCGTCGTGATCCATTTTTCCTTTCTCGTCTTGCTGAAATCAAGGTACCACTTGTGCAATCTTCGCATCTTTGTTGGTAGATTCTTGAGCTCCTCTTTCTTGACGAGATTCTTCCCATACTTCCATGGATGTATGGGGTTGGCATCGCCTTTGGACAAGTTCTCTCCAATGATGTTCAAGTATGCAATATAAGTCATCCCCATCTCATTGGCCTTTCTTTGTAGCTCTGCCTCGTAATCATTTACGGGAAGAGCGTCCCATGTGTCGAACACTTGGAGCGGGGCGCATGATTGGTTTTCCTGCTCTCCGAGCATGGGAACTGTTTTCTAGGGTGTCGCACGACTGCTACTTTCAGTCTCTCTACGACGTCTTGCATCCCCCTTCAAAATTTGGCGCTCGTAGTCCGGCACAAGTGGGGTTTCAGGTTTCAAAAGATTATTGTAAAACTTCTCCACCACCGCCGGATCTATTTTCTCCTTTGGCTTGGCCCGTCTAGGTGCAAAGAATTTCTTGACCTCTTCTTCCGAGATCCTATTGGTCTCCTCGTCGCTGCGATTCCACGGTAAAACCGGCAATGGCTTGGCGGAAGGCTGCGGGACGTAGTTTCTTGAACTCTTTGGCATATGGTTTCCTGTGGATTTCTTCGTGGCAGTGCTAGTGATGCTCTTCGTGGCAGTGCTCTTCCGCTTACGCTGAGGAGATGGCTGAAGCGTCGGAGATGGCTGACGGGCAGGAGATGGCTGGCGCGCGGAGATGGCTGCCGCGCCGGAGATGGCTGCCGCGCAGGAGATGGATGAAGCGTCGGAGACGACAGGGGAGTATTCTGATGACTTGGAGACGGCTGAGGCGGCTCAGACTGCTGACGCTACGGAGACGGCGGGGGTGCTAGTGGCCTCCAATTTGGAAGCACGATGTATTCCTTCTTCCAAAGAATGGTTGTTTTCACTGCAAATTTGAGTTGAGTTTCCCCTTCACCTGTAGCATGGTCAAGCTGTGCTTCCTCATATTCCTTCACAACCTCATCCACCCCGACAATAGCATAGCCATCTGGAATCGGTCGGTAGTGGTAAGTTCCACCAGCTACAGGAGGTAAGGCATAGCCGACAACCACCTTAATGGATAAGCCCATTAATCTCACATGCAGCTCAGCGTGTTCGCTCTCCGTGATCTCATCCACGGGGTATCGAGGACCCGCCGTTTCAAGCGTGGGCTGCACGTTCTCTGTGGAAGCCACGCTGCTTTTCCGCGCAGAGTCTAGGCCGCCGACAGCTTCCAATGCAGGCTCTTCGTGCCACTGAGATGGGTCGGTAGCTTGCTGGCTCTTTTGTGCATTCACTTGCGCCTGCAGCTGACGAGGATCGATATCGGCAATGCCCATTATTATGGACTTGGGTTTTGGAGAAGATGGGGATGCTGGAGATCGCGGAACGGTTAGCAAACAAGCAACATGGGACACGAGGTTTACCCAGGTTCAGGCCCCCGGAGAGAAAACCCTACTCCTGCTTGTCTGCTCTTGATTACGGCGGAACCGAAGGTTACAAGGGTGCACAGATTCAATCTGGCGTGGAGGTGTGGATGCGAAAGTATGAGAGAGAGATCTAGGTCATGCCCTCCTAGCCTTTATATAGACTCAGGATGGTCCCGGGCATAGACCTAGTCGGTTACAGGTTCTAGGATTTTACCCCTTTGAATTACTATTACTCTAGTCTTGCTCTCCAAGGATCCGAAGGCGTCATGGGCCTTGGCCACCCGAAAATCTTCATGGGCCGGAGTACATCTGCCGTGGGCCTTCCTTGGGCTGGACCAGGTATGCTGAGATCATGTACCCGTAGGGTGTAACCATGTCAGTAGCCCCCGAGTGATCAATCGAATCGTAGATTTGGCTGAGGACTCTTTAATCCTTCGGGTGCAACTATGTATTTCAATAGTTCATGTGTAGGGATTGTTGATGCGTGTACCTGACTCACCCGACGGATCAGGGTCAGTTAACTATCTTAGGACGAAACAACACGATCTTCTTCAGGTTCGAGTCCCTCAACTCGGACCTAGAACATATGCTGGCGTAATTTGACTCAGGCCGCGGAGGACTTACACGAGTGGAATTCCAGTGAATTTAATTTATATACCCAACGCGTCCGTCGGGATTTTTCATCGCGCTTGTTGGCACGGGTTTTTACGAGCAGAGCGCAGTCGTGTGCGTTGCCAGGCCATCAGATGATATCTGTAGGTCTTATCTTTGTGTCGCAGACACAGCATCCGGATATTTATCACCGCGGAGGTGTTTCGGGTGGCCAAGGATAACGTTGCTCACTTAGCGTCTAGTTGGGCAGAGTTGCCGAAAAGTTTTTGCATGCTGATCCGAAAGATCGCAGTCGAAGAATTCATAGGGTGCGCGACCAGCGCTCCCTATGGGAGTAGCCCCCGAGTGTCTGTTCGAGTCATAGACTCAAGCGGAGACTTTTATTCAGGCGTTGTTCAGTGTTAAGTCCGTAGGACACAAAAAAATTCGGATGCTTAAATCCATCCTCCCTATGGGAGTAGCCCTCGAGTCTGTAGTGGAGTCGTACTCGACGTAGGACTCGAAGAAATATTTCGCTTCTATTGATGTTTCGGATGCGCGGCTAGCGCTCCTGATAGGAGTAGCCCCCGAGTATTTAGTCGAATCTTAGATTCGAGTGAGTACTCTTAGCTTTGAACCCAAAGAACTTATAGCTGCTGCTAGTATAGCTTTTGATGACGTCAGTGCTGACGATCGATGACCTCAAGCGTCTGCTGCGCCAGAGATGACTTGGAATGACGTGGGTCCCACTTTCTGACCTTGAATTGACCGGTCACGCGCGGCGTGGAGATAATTACGGCGTCGCCTCGATTTCCGCGCGTAGTAGACGGCGTGTTAGCGACGGTTCGTTGCGATGCTGACACATGTATGGCCAGATCCTGCCGTTGGCGTTAGGTCTTCTCGATAGATGGTTGCCGTGCATCGTCTTCGTCGTTATAATCATTGGGGAAAACTGCAGTTTGTTTTCACCACATCTATTCTCGTTTTCACTGCCTTCTTGTGCTCTGAGAGTTCTTGCTACGCTATGGAATATCCCTTCACATTTCCTTCTTCCCTTCTGCGCTCTCACCGCCGGCGTCGCCGTATCGCGATGGGGAAACCGAAGAAGTCTTCATCTGCGGCTGGTACCAGCGCCGCTGGAGGGAAGAAAGGCGCCACCGCTACCCGTGTCACCGATGGTGGCTGGCGGCGATCAGAGACACGGGAGAGTGATCTCCGCAAGCTTCACGAGCGGGGCTTAATCCCGCAGGATAGGGAGGCCGTCAAACTCCCCGGTAATGAGGTAATCCCCCGTCCCCCTGCTGGGTATCGGGTTATGTTCCTCGCCTTCGTTATTCGCGGATTTTCCTTCCCAGTCCACGACTTCCTTCGTGGGCTCTCTTTCTCTATGGTATCCAACTGCATCATCTTTCCCCCAATTCTCTTCTTCATATTGCTTGTTTTATCACTTTCTGCGAGTGCTGGCTCGGTATCGAGCCGCACTTTGGCCTCTTCCGGAAACTCTATTCCGTGAAGAGGCAATCTGGTTCAGATGGTGTGTATCCCATTGGGGGTTGCATCATCTCCCTCAACGCCAATCTTCTTTTCTTTTCTTTTTCCATGTCCGAATCTGTCCAGTACTGGCGGAGGCGATGGTTTTACATTCGCGATTCCACAGTGGCTAGACAGCATTTTGGCCTTGCTCCTTTCGACTCCTCCCAAATAATCGAGCCGAAGAGGTCCTGGAAAAACCAGATCTTGGATGGCGAGGTAGCGGAGATAGAGGCTCTCTACCGTTGAGTGGAGGATCTCCAGTTGATTTCGGAGAAGGAAGTGAACGGTGTGGATATTATCCGCACGTTTCTTGAGCGTCGGGTGCAGCCTCTCCAGGCTAGGGCGCACCCAATGTTTCTTTATGCTGGGCGCCGTGATCCGACGAGGGTTTTGGCCGAGAAGCTCTCCGAGGGAGATCTCGACAGGGCCCTTCGTACGCTGCTGAAGTACAAGGCTGGAGAGGATATCCCGGGGAAGTCGCTGACTCCTACGTTTTCTTCTACGCTGGCCGTTCCACAGGTGTAGATTCGTGCGCGTAGCTCTTTTGTCGGCTCCATTTTTATTTTCCTTTGTTTGCTAACAAAGTCTCTTCTTTTATGCAGAGCTTCAAAGTGCCGGGTATGGTGCCGCCATTGCCCGAAATATTTCCGGATGCTCCGGATAATGATGTGGTGGATTCCATGTCTGAGCTGCCGTCGGCACGATCTCCGGCTGAAGAGGCCAATGAGTCGAGCGAGGACCACACTCGCAAACGATCACGGAGCTCCAGCGAGTCTTCGGATGCCTTGACTCCTCCGACTCCTAGGAACCCTCTGTGCCTTGAGCGTCACAGTGACGGGCATGGAGGTTCTTCCTCTCCCATTCCTACTCTTCCTGTGCGGGCTGTAGCGCCCGCAAATAAGCGGAAGAAGGAAGAGAAGAAGGAAGAGAAGAAGGAAGAGAAGAAAGAGGAGAAGAGAGCCGAAGGACCCCTCCATCTTCAACTTTGAGCTCATTTGGACTCGTAAGTTTCCCTTGTGCTACTTTTTCTTTGTTGTTGACTTTGTTCTTGTGATAACTTGTCTTTGTGCAGGCACTCTTCCAACGAATCCTCCAGCGATGGTGCTCGAGAGATGATGGGGGAGTCGAAAGTTGCGTCTCCTCCTCCTCAGATGGTGGCTACCTCTGAGGGTGCTGCGCTGGTCCCTTCTTCGCAGGAGGTTCAGGTGGTTGCGCCTCAGAAGGCTGCGAGCGGGCCTTCGGAGTCGCCATCGGATCATGTAAGTGGCTTTGTCTCCTGCTACAGGGGGAGCCCCCGAGCGTCTGTAAAAGAGTTTTCTTGTCTTGTTCTTTCTTCGAGTCTCGGGGGGAGCCCCCGAGCGTTTTCGTGTGCGTATTTTGCTCATGTTCTTTTCTGTTGGGCGTAGCCCCCGAGTCCTTTTCCTTACTGGTAGGTCTTCTTCCTGCAGCCTTTTGTGCATGATGCCAAGCGACTGGTGCAGGAGCACTTGGTGCTGGAGGCCAGCCTCCAACAGCTTCGAGGTACTTGTATGCCTTGATGCTTTTTTTTCTTGTATTCTTGTCTTTGTTATCTGACGCTTCTATTATTTGAATGTAGAGGAGCATAACACCTCCCTCCATGAGATTGATGCTCTCAAAAAGAGCCTCGGTCAAGCGGAGAAGAAGGCCGAGGTCGCCACTGGTGCGAAAGAGCGCCTCGAGCTGGAGTTGGCCACAGCGGCCAAAGCTAAGGAGCGCCTGCAGCAGGAGGCCACGGACCGCGAGGAGCAGCTTGCCACTGCTGCGGCTGCGCGTGAAAGAGAGGTGGCAGGCAAGCTCATGGCTGCTTCCAAGGCTGTTTCGAGTGAGTGTCTTCACTTGCATCTTTTTTGGTTTTCTTGTCTTTCTTCTGCGATGCTTTGTTCATTCCTTTTCTTTATTGTCTCAGATGCCGCAGGCATCGAGTTTGACCGCAGCGCTCTGGAGCACGGGAGTGCTCTAGATGATGCTACTGCAGCGGTCGAAGATCGTTGCAGCACCGTCGTCAGCTCACTCGCCAAGGCCAAGGAGGTCCTTGGCCGCTTCTACAAGGAGCTTGTACCCAAGGGTGCGACCCTTGATGATGTTGACGCCCTGGCGGAGGCATTGTCAGCAGAAGCGCCTGCGGCGTACAAGCGCAAGAAGAAGGGCATCGGCGCATCTGTCGGGCTGGCGATGGCATTAACAGCTGGAGCGGAGCTGGACCTTCCCCAGATCACCTCCCGGATGCCGACGACTGCGGATGGATCCGAGGTAGCCTTCGCTACCTATTCTGCTCGCTGTAAGCGATATGGGCCAAAGCTGATTGATCTGCTGGCCGAGTACGCGCTACGGCAGCAGGGGGAAGCCAAGGCGAGGCAATCCGGCTCCGAGGCTACTCAGGGTGCCGCATCTTAGGCGTTGTAGCTGTAGGATAGTTGTAGTCTTCTTTTTGTTGTAATTATGTTGCTGAACAGAATCTCTGTGCCACGTAGTGGCCTTTTATTCACTTAATGAATTTGTTGAGTTGCGTTCTTCTCCGCCTGAGTGTTTATGTCTTTGCCTTTCTGCTGCTCTAGGGTCCTTCGGGTGCTGATCCCGTTGACACCTCGCCTGCTGCGCGGCTACGGCCATCTTTGGATGATTCATCGCAGCTTGCTTTTCTTCGAGACCGTGTTCATAGTCTCGAGAAGGAGTTGTTTGGGGGTGCGTGGCCACGCCGACGTTTGGAAGTCCAAGGCGGATCGCGGTGCGGCCAGAGAGGAGTACTTGATGGCGGAACTGCTTCGACTGTCTGAGCAGCTTCAATGTAAGTTGTTTTTTGTTTCGAGCTGTAGCTCGGTTCTTCGGATGCGCCTGCTGGCCTTGCGTCTTACTTTTGTGCGAGTATCGCAGGTGCTAACCTTGCTCCAAGGGAGGAGAAAGAGCGTGTCGCTGTTCGGGTCAATTGCTTGACTCAACAAGACATGGAAGCCGACGGGTTCTTCTGGATGGATCGTGACCGTGCTATGGTCCTTGCGACGGTGCAAGATTGTGTGCACCAAGTTTCGCGGATACTTTGTCAGGTGCAGACGTCGCTTGCGTCGGTGCTGCATGGTATGTTTCCATTGGATGTCGTGCCAACAAACCTTGCTGGTCTTCTGTCGAAGTTTCGGAACATGAATAATGTCAAGGAGTTGGTGCAGCATCAGCTCGTCGCAGGAGTGAAGGCTGCTTTGTCCCTTGTGAGGCTGCACCGCCCTGATGTAGATTTGTCTGCTGTAGCGACTAGGCCACCTCTTCGGCCGGATGGTGGCGAGTGGGATATGCGTCCGCATTATGCGGCTGTAAGGCAGTATGCCGAACAGGTCATAGATTTGTTTGAGCAGCGTGCTCAAGTTATTATTCAGAATAGGTAGTACCTGTGAAAGAGATAGATGTAAAATTTGTATGTATTTGTCTGGGCGTGTTTTGCTCTTTTGTTATAAAGATGCAGTTGTTGTTTGAGCACGTAGTGCTTTGTTTGCGTACGTGTCCTTTTCGTTGGCCTGACGTGGTCAGCTACTCAGGTATGCACGTGTTATCCTCAGTCGATGAGATCGTGAGGTGGGGGGAGCCCCCGAGTGCGTTTGCATCATGAAGTAAAAGTGCGAATAGCAAAACGAAATTTTGGGGCGAGACACTTAGCTTTATTTATATCGTAAATGGAGGAAGTACATTGTTCGGCTGAATAGCCTTATTGAAAGTAAAGGAGTAGATAGCTAGGGGTAGAATCGTCGCAAGTGCGCGATGTTCCATGGGTTGGAGTATGCGACTCTAGACTCCACATGTTTGAGGCGATAGGCGCCACCTGGGATGACTTCGGTGATGATGTAGGGTCCTTCCCATGGTGACTCGAATTTCTTCGGTCGCTCTTGCTTGAGTCGCAAGACGAGGTCTCCATCGACGAAGGACCTTGGGCGCAGCCGGCGGCTGTGGTAGTTGCGGAGACTCTGCTGGTACACCGCTGATCGAGCTGCTGCTACGTCTCTTGCCTCGTCGAGTGTGTCGACGACGTCTTCAAGTGCAGCCGTGGATTCGGCTTCGCTGTAAGCGATGACCCGGGGGCCTGGTGGCGTACTTCGGCTGGTAGCACGGCTTCGGCTCCATGCACCATGAAGAACGGCGTGTAGCCGGTAGAGCTATTTGGCATGGTGCGCAAGCTCCATAGGACGGATGGTAGCTCTTCCGTCCAGGCTCCGGCCTTTCGCTCGAGTGGGCTCATGAGGCGCTTCTTGATGCCAGCGCCGATTAGGTCATTGGACTTTTCCACCTGCCCGTTTGTTTGCGGGTGTGCCACTGAGGCGTATGTGATGTTGATCCCGAGGCCTTCGCAGAAGTCTTGGAATTCTTTGGAGATGAAGTTTGATCCATTGTCGGTGATGATCTTTGTGCGTGCACCGAACCTCAGACAATGGATTCAAAGAACTTGACGGCGGTCTTGCCTTTTTGGTTAGTGCCCGGCATGGCTTCGACCCACTTGGTGAATTTGTCGACTGCGACCAGGAGGTTGACGTGCCCCCCTTTCGAGGACTTTGACAGTTTGCCAATCATGTCGAGGCCCCATTGAGCAAAGGGCCAGGCTATAGGTATGGGCCTGAGCTCTGACCCGGGTGCGTGTGGTTTGTCGGCGAACCTTTGGCACCCCTTGCATCTTCGGACGATGTCCTTTGCATCGCTCATGGCCGTTGGCCAATAGAATCCAGCTCGTAGAGCTTTGGCGACAAGGGAGCGGCTGCCTGCGTGATGGCCGTAGATGCCCTCGTGGATGTCTTGGAGGATGGTTTTCCCGTCACTGATGGTGAGGCATCTTTGTAGTACACCCGTAATACTGCGCTTGTACAACTCGCCATTGATGATGGTGAAAGCTTTCGACCGGGGAGATATGCGCCGGGCATCTGTCGGGCTGTCAGGCAGTTCTCCGTTTATCAAGAACTGGAGGTATGGTCGCGTCCAGGTTTCTTCGACTGCCATGACCTGCATCAGGTTGACCATAGCGACCTCTGTGTCCAGTTTCTCGGGTCCTTCCTGACCTTCGGGTAGCATAGCTCCCGAGTGTTCTGCTTCTTCGGGTGATCCCTTGGGGAATTTCCGCTTGATGGATGGCACGCAGATCTATTCGAGGAAAATACCTGGTGGTACCTTGGCGCAGGTGGAGCCGATGTTGACGAGTCTATCGGTCTCCTCGTTGCATTCTCTTCCAACGTGCCGAAACTCGTAGCCGTCGAATTCTCCTTCGAGTGCGTTGTAGAGCGCGTGGTACGCGATCATGTTTTCGGCGTGTGCGTCGCACTCATTCATCTTCTATTGGACGACGAGATTGGAGTCACCATAGATGACCAGGCGCGTTGCGTCGCAGATCTTTGCCATCCTCATGTCATGGATGAGGGCTTTGTATTCGGCCTCATTGTTGGAAGCTCGGAATTTCATCCAAAGGACGTACTTCATCTTGTCGCCTTGCGGGGAGGTCAGTATGACTCCGGCTCCTGCTCCAGCTTCACGCTTGGATCCGTCGAAGTGCATCGTCCATGACTGCGACATGTCTAGGGTGTCTGGCAGCTGCAGCTCCATCCAGTGCACAAGGAAGTCCGGTAGGACCTGAGACTTGATTGCGAGTCGTTTCTCGTAGACGATGTCTAGGGGTGACAGCTCGATACCCCCACAGGGCCACGCGTCCTGTGGCCTCTGGGTTATTCAGGATGTTGTTCAGGGGTGCCTCATTGACGACCATCACCTGGTGCTCCTGGAAGTAATGGCTCAACCAACGAGCTGTCATGAACACGCCGTAGGCGAGTTTTTGGTAGTGAGGGTATCTCTGTTTTGTTGGCGTCAATACCTTGATGAGATAGTAAATTGGGCGTTGGACCCCATGGGTTTTGCCTTCTTCGGGTCGTTCGACCACTAGCACGGTGCTGACCACTTGGTGTGTGGCTGCTATGTACAACAGTAGAGGCTCGCGCTCCTTTGGTGTGACCAAAACGGGCGAGGTGGAGAGCAGTCGCTTGAGACTTTCGAATGCGTCGTCGGCTTCGGGCGTCCACTCGAATTTATCTGCTTTGCGTAGCAGCTGGTAGAGTGGTAGGGCCTTCTCGCCCATCCGGCTGATAAACCTGCTCAATGCTGCTATTCGCCCTGCGAGCTGCTGGACGCCCTTGAGATTCTTTGGCTTCTCCATCGCCATGATGGCCCGGATTTTCTTCGGGTTCACCTCGATCCCTCGTTGGGAGATGAAGTAGCCAAGTAGTTGTCCTGATGGGACGCCGAAGGCGCATTTTTCGGGATTGAGCTTGATCCTGTAGCAGTCGAGGTTATCAAACGTCTCGCGGAGATCGTCGATAAGTGTCTTCGCCTCCCTGGTTTTGATGACTATGTCGTCGACATAGACTTGGACGTTGCGACTGATCTGGTCCTTCAGGCATGCCTGCATGCATCGCTGGTACGTGGCACCTGCGTTCTTTAGCCCGAAGGGCATTGTGTTGTAGCAGAACACTCCGAACGGTGTGATAAACGCTGTTTTCTCTTGATCTTCGACCTTGAGTCGAATCTGGTTGTAGCCTGAGTAGGCGTCAAGGAAGGAGAGTTTCTCGCATCCTGCAGTCGAATCGATGATCTAGTCGATCCGAGGAAGAGGGAAGTGGTCCTTTGGGCAGTGCTTGTTCAGCGATGTGAAATCCACGCACATCCGCAGGATGTCCGTGTCCTTCTTTGGGACCATCACTGTATTTGCAAGCCACTCGCTTTCTTTGATCTCCCTGATGAAGTCTGCAGCGAGTAGTCTGTTGATTTCCTTCCCGATAGCTTCGGCCCATGGCTCGGACAGTCTCCGGATGGACTGCTTGACGAGCTTGGTGTCTGGAAAGACGTTGAGTGCATGCTCGGCGAATTCCCTGGGAACTCCTAGCATGTCCGCAGGACACCAGACGAAGATTTCCCAGCGCTCACAGAGGAATTCGACGAGCGCGCTTTCCTATGCGGGGCTGAGGTCGTTGGCGATCAGCACCGTCTTGGAGGCATCCGTCGGGTGGACCTGCACCTTCTTTGTGTTGATGGTGGAGTCGAAGGACATGTCGGGTGCGTTTTGTCTTGCGACTGGGGGTGTCCCATTGTCCGTCACCTCGTGGAGCTTTACGAGCTCGTATTGCATGCCGAAGGACTGGGAGATTCTATTGAAGTCCCTGTCGCATTGGTCCGATCGGGTGAAGCTCCCGTGGACTGTGATGACGCCCCTGGGTCCTGGCATCTTGAGTAGCAGGTATGCGTAATGTGGGACGGCCAAGAACCTTGCGAATGCTACACGCCCGAGGATGGCGTGGTATTGCGATGGCCAGTCCACCACTTCGAATTCGAGCCGCTCGAGTCGGAAGTTATCCGGCTTGCCGAAGATGACGTCGAGCCATATTTTGCCCAGGGGGAATATGCCCTTTCCTGGAACGATGTCGTGGAACGTTGTGTCTGACTGTTCCAGGCTGCACTGCGGGATCCGCATTGCTGCTAGAGTACTTGCGAACATCAGGTTGATGCCGCTGCCGCCGTCCATGAAGACGCGGCTCATCTCGAAACCTCCGATCTGCGCCTCCAGCACCAGGGCAGCATGACCTGGGCGAGGGATCTGGCAAGGGTGATCCGAACGGCTGAACGTGATGCAGGACTCCGATCCGCTGAGGTACTCAGGGATGGCGGGTGGAGTTGCCACGGCCAAGTTGATCTGACGAGTGATTTTCTTCTGCACCCTATTCGTGGGGCGCCCCTTTTGGATCATCAGTGCTCCTTTCGGCAGGGGATACCCGTTCCCGGCGTTGTTCTGTGCTGGTGCGACTGGTTGGTTCGGACCTCCTATAGGTGGTGGTGGAGGAGCTCCGTGCGCTATCTCACCTGGCGCGGGTGCGTTCCCGAATGCAGGAAGTGGAGCTTCCTGCCTCATCTGAACCATGCTTTCGCTGAGCTTCTGGAACTCGCGGCAGTCCTTGAGCATGTGGCTTGACTTCTTCTTGCCATCCTGCTTGTCGATGTAGAAGTGGATGGTGCATGGACCCGAAAGTTTTCGTATGCTGAGGGTCCGTTGTCACGATCGCGACGCTGCCACGATTGTGCTGGGCGTCCTCCATCGCGGAAGTTTCCTCCGCGGTATCCTCCGCTGTTGCGGTTGGTGTCGTTGAGGCGGTCGGCGTAGCCGGCCACGACCATGTCGGGTCCATCTAGATCGTCGTAGACGCGCTATCTCCTCTTGCTACGGCACTCTCGTTGTCGGCCGTAGTCGTCCTCTTCCTCCGAGTGTGCCCGGTGGACGGAGTCTTCACCGTCGGCACACCTATTGGCGATGTCCATGAGATGGTCGAGTGTCTTGGGCTTGACGCGCCCGAGTTCCTCCTTGAAGTCCTGGCGCTTGACGCCGTCCTTGAAGGCGTCGATGGCCCTCTCTTCGGAGATGTGTGCTGCGGAGTTCTTGGTGTTGGACCAGCGTAGTATGTACGAGCGAATGGATTCGCCTGTTTGTTGAGTGCAGGCCCGCAACTCTTCGATTGAGGCAGGCCTCTTGCTAGTACCTTTAAAGTTTCGGATGAAGCTGTAAGCTAGCTCCTCCCAGCTTCGGATGGACCCTGAGGATAGGCTGCTAAGCCAGATCCGGGTTGCGCCTGTCAGCTGCAGCTGAAGGCATTGCATGGCGGTTTCTTTGTTGCCGCCGTGTAATTTGACGGATGACAGGTGGTCGCTGAGCCACGCCTTTGGGTCTTGTGTGCCGTCAAACTTCGGAGTATCCGAAGGAAGTTTGAAGTTACGCGGCATCTTTGTTCGTCGGACAGACCTGCTGAAGCATCGGGCCCCATAGAGTTCTCCTTCGTCTTCGTCCATCTCGGATTCAGACGAGCATGCGCGCTTGGCTCGCGCTTTGTCTATTTTGCGTTGTGTGAGCGCGTCCTTGGCGTCGTAGTCGCGGTTGTGATGGCGCGAGCTCTTCTTCCTTCGAGGAAGGTCGTGTTCCTCTTCTTCGGATGAAGGGGTGGGGCTGCGGTCAAACCTGACCGGAGCTTTCTTCTTCGGCTCCGTAGGAGCTTCCTGGTGGAGCGCGGCTCCGATGAGTCCAAGTACAGTAAGTGCGGACTTATGCATGGCTCTTTTTGGGTCCCCCTCCGGAGGTGGGTGGGCCGCCAGGTACGCAGTGGCTGCCATGATCGCAGCCTGTGGCGTTTTCGGGATGACATTGCCATCAGCGTCCATCTCCATGAAGGATGTGTGGAGGGTTCGGGTCACCTCATGGCGATCTTTGGGATCCATGTTATCCAACCGAGAGCGGTGCTTGTTGCCTTGGTTGCCATTCGTGCTGGAGCCGATGCCCATGGCGGAGAGCGCAGCTCGTCGCGCGCTAGACTCTGAGGCTGCTTGCTTGTGTTTGTCAAGCGTCTCTTGCATCTTGACCTATTTCTTGTGCTCCTCGATGAGGAGTAAGTGGTATGCCATCAGTAGGTCCCGTGAGGCGTCTGCAGGCAGGACCGTGCTGCCCGCCACGGCGGCACGTGCTTGGGCCCATCCCTCCTTGTTGAGGCGGATGACGTGGCCGTTGTTCTCCCCTTCGGGTGGGGGACTGCTTCTTCATTCCGCCGCTTCGGCCCCGCGGTTAGGGTTCGAGTTGGGCGGCGGGTTGGGTGGTTTCTGATCCACGTCGCTCTGGATGACTATGGCGCATTGGTAGAGTTCGTAGATTGGTCCGCTGCTGCCGCAGCTTTCGGATCCGGAACCATAGGTCCCTTCATCCGATGGCGAATCGCACAGATCGGAGTTGCAGCTGCTGCTATCGTAGGACTCATCTATTGATGATGATGTGCGTAGCACAGGGTGTGGGGCCCACGAAGCGGGCCTGGGCACCCGCTCAGGGAGGCGGAGGGTGCCAGTCTGCCCCACCTGGAAGCAGAAGCTCCCGAATAGGATCTCGAGTCCGTCGCCTACGGGCTTGAAGTCCTTCATGGTGGACGGTGAGTGGGAGGTGAAGTCGAAAGGGCCGAAGAGGAGGTGACTCTCCGTCGCCGTAGAGTTGTAGATCGTTCGGGTTGGGACCATCATGATCGCACAATCAGCGTCCCTAGTCCCCACGGACGGCGCCAATTGACGAGGATCGATCTCGTCAATGCCCATTGTTATGGACTTGGGTTTTGGAGAAGATGGTGTAGGGTTTCGTAGCATGGAAAACAATTTTTTTATACCACATGCACACAAACAAGCCAAGATCTATCTACTAGATTGTAGCAACGAGTCGATAGAGGAACTCACCCTCGAAGATTCCAAAGCGGTTAACGAGAGCAGATTCTCGTGGGTGATGTAGTCGTACACTTCCGATCTCAAGATCGCGTAGACGATCCTTCCGGCGCCGTGTTCCGGCAGTGCTCCCGCAGTCGGTCACACGTTCGATACTCGATGAAGACCTTCCTCTCCCTTGTTCCAGCAGGAAGCGGAGGTTGTAGCACTCTCCTCGTGATTCCGGCAGCACGACGACGTGGTACCGGAAGTAGAGGGGATATCTCGCAGGGCTTCACCTTAAGCCGGAGCGAGTATGGTGGAGTAAGAGAGGGCCTTGGGGATCTACGGATTAGAAGCACCAAAGGGGCTTGGTGTAGCCGGCGGCTAGGGCTTGGAGAAACCCTAATTCGGCGGCTAGAGGATCCCTAGGTGGCGGCAACACTTGGAGGGGTGGTGGCGCCTAGAGCTAGGGTTTTGGGTGGAGAGAGGTGTGTCTAGAGGGGCAGCCCTGCCCCTCCTTTTATAGGTGGGAGGGCGCCGGCCAGGGGAGGAGAGTCCTCCCCCAACTCGTCCTCCAAGGCTGGCGGGTGGAGGGAGAGGAACTCCTCCCCAAGTAGGTTTCCTACTCTCCCTCCACCAAGCAAACTTGCCGTTTGACTTTTCAAATTGGCGTTTGACTTTTCAAACTAGGATTTGATTTATCCCTTTATTTTGCTCAGCGATGACACCTAGTACATGATGCAACCATTCCAACTTGTTATGACACATTCATGTACCCTTCCCCTCCGGAGTGCCAGACCTTCCAGACCCTTCTAGAACATTCCCGATGAAAACACCGGAACCATTTTCCAACTCCGAAACAGGACTTTCCTTATATGAATCTTATTCTCCGGACCATTCCGGATCTCCTCAAGATATCCCGGATCCCATCCGAGACTCCGAACAACATTCGGTCTCTTACTCATCATTCCATAACTACTCAACAACATCGAATCCTTAAGTGTGTCTCCCTACGGTTCGTGAATTATGCGGACATGATCGAGACACTTCTCCGAACAATAACCAATAGAGGAATCTGGAAATTCATATGGCTCCCACATATTTCTATGATTTCTTTGCGATCTAATGAACCACTTACATACGATACCAATTTCCCTTTGTCTCACGATAGTTTACTTATCCGAGGTTTTGATCGTCGGTATCTCTGCATACCTAGTTCAACCTCGTTACCGATAAGTACTCTTTTCTCGTTCCCGTGATATGTGATCCCTTGTGAGCAGTCACATGCTTGCAAGCTAATTGGATGACATTCCACCGAGAGGGCCCAGAGTATATCTATCCGTCATATGGATGGACAAATCCCACTCTTGATCCATGTGTCTCAACCCATACTTTCCGAACACTCAATGCCACCTTTATAGCCACCCGCCACGGTGTGGTGTTTGATGTCATCAAAGCATCCTTCCGGTGATGGTGATAAGCATGATCTCATGGTCGAAGGAATTAGGTTACTATGTATCAGAAAGCTTATAGCAAATGAACTATATTAAATGACTTGATCTTTATGCTACGCTTAACTATAGGACTATGTACATCACATCATTCTCCTAATGATATGACCCTGTTGTTAATAACATCTCTATGTTCATGATCAGGAAACCATGATCATATATTAACCAACAAGTTAGTTTAACAAGAGGCTTTACTAGGGACTCTTTTATGTTTACAAATCACACAAGTATTAATGTTTCCTGTTAATACAATTATAGCATGGTATGTAAACATTTATCATAAGTATGAAGATATGATAATAACCACTTTATTATTGCCTCTTGGGCATATCTCCAACAGATGGGGATGCTGGAGATCGCGGAACGGTTTGCAAACAAGCAACACGGGACACGAGGTTTACCCAGGTTCAGGCCTCCGGAGGGAAAACCCTACTCCTGCTTGTCTGCTCTTGATTACGGCGGAACCGAAGGTTACAAGGGTGCGCAGATTCAATCTGGCGTGGAGGTGTGTATGCGAAAGTATGAGAGAGAGATCTAGGTTGTTCCCTCCTAGCCTTTATATAGACTCAGGCAGGTCCCGGGCATAGACCTAGTCGGTTACAGGTTCTAGGGTTTTACCCCTTTGAATTTCCTATCTACTCTAGTCTTGCTCTCCAAGGATCCGAAGGCGTCATGGGCCTTGGCCACCCGAAAATCTTCATGGGCCGGTGTACATCTGCTGTGGGCCTTCCTTGGGCTGGACCAGGTATGCTGAGATCATGTACCCGTAGGGTATAACCATGTCAACAGCGCCACAAGTGCATGTTCTATCTGTGTCATCCGCTCTGTACGCTCTTTTTCTTTTCTGCCGCACCATCTGTAAGAGTCGCTCCACTCGGCAAACCCATCCTTCCACGTCATACCCCCTATGCCTCGTGCATGTCCAGGGTGTTCTTTTTTACCGATGGCGCGTGTGAGCTGGTCATTCTCTCTGTCGGGATGGAAGGTCCTAGCGGCTGTTTCCTCGTATGTCGTGATGACTTCAGTGACGGGTTTGGCAAGGAGGGTTGGGAAGATACATAATCCCGTTTCTGGGTCCAACCTTGCCCTGATTCCGTATAACCAAGTCTTTGCACGTAGGTCCCACCCATGTGTCTGGGGTGTGATCCCTCTGTCGCCCAGGGCCTTCTCAGCTTCCTCCCACTTAGGCCTCTGAGATATGTAGCCACCTGACCCCGTCCTCTGGTGATATTCCTTCTTCTGGGCATTTAGCGTATTGGTTTCTGACCTCTTTGTAGCTATAGCACCTTCCTTGTATGCCACAAATTTGCCAGTGAGGTCTTATCTTCGCATAATATGCGTCTTCGAAATCTGGAGTCTCGCGAGCTTTGAAAAATTTGTTCAATTTTGTCTTCTAGTTGCGGAAAGCGTCAGCCATCTTCTTTAGAGTCCACTCTTTGACCTTTTCCTTTATAACCGGTTTGTTTTCATCCTCCTCCGCTAAGGGTGAAATTTACCAACAACGAATTCCAAAGCGCTTTTGGATCTTTCATCGACAAAGGTACCGTCGCCTCTTCTTTGGCTTATTCCAATATTCAATTATGATTGGGATTTGGTCCCAAACAAGAACTCCACCGACGCACAAATTTGTCTCATGGCCTTCTTGGGCTCCGTCGGCTCGCCATCAACACGGACTGCTTCGATCGTGAACTTTGCACGATCTTTCAACGATGCTCGGCCGCTTGCTCTTTTTCGTAGAAGAAGATTGTTGATGGCTGGTCGATCCAGAGGGCTAAAAGAAGAAAGAAGCGTTAATTAATACATTTACATATATACAAATCAATCGGTGCAAGTCAACAGAGGCTTAATCCATGCATATACCTCGACAGACTTTGTAATCACTAAAGTGCGTTCATCGGAGTCGTCATCTTCTCCATAACTACTTGAGCTGTCATCATGTCCCTCCAAGTTCAGATATTGTGAGGTGTCCTCGTGGATCATGTTCTCCATTATTTCTTCATCTTCAAGGTTTCTACTAACTGGATCCATAGTTTTCTAAAACAAAATATGATCACACAAATATCAGTAATACATCTATTGAAATGCTCAAGCAAAGATGATGATATGACATGTTAAAAGTATTGGAATGTAACCCTAATACATGCTTGGTCATTCCAAACCCTAATTCGGAGAAACCCCGGATTCATATAAGAGGGTACATTTACTTCTTCTAATTAACTTGTCATGAGAGTTGATTAACATAGCATGGTTATTATAATGCAATATTGACAACGAGAGGTGGCGGCGCTAGGGCGAGAGCGGGGCCGGGATGCGTGGGGGTGTGCGTTCGAACTAGCACGACGTGGGCTCAGCGAGGACAGAGGTGGTTAGGGTCGACGACATAATGGTGGCGGTGGTCGTCGGCGTGGCACAAAATATACACATGCATATACAATACACATACAATACAATATACATATATACATACACATACAAATATACATACACATATGCCACTTGCTCTACTGTATTCAATGGTATTTTATTTGCAAATTTTGGCCCAGTGGTATTTTATTTGCGATCCGCCGGTACCCCTTCTGTTTGGAAACATACGACCCCGCGACGGAGCGCCTCTCTGCCGTCCGCCCCTCTCGTAGCAGCTGCACGTCGTCTTGGCGTGGCCGGGCGCAGAACGCTCCGTCGGACTTCGTGAGCCCCCACGACACGTGCGTAAATCCGACTGCAAGCTCCAGCACTCGGGCGGGCCGTACGGGGAGAACATCTTCTGGGGCTCCGCCGGCATAGCCTGGAACCCATCGGACGTCATGTCCTCGTGGACCTCCAAGAAGAAGTACTACAACTACGCGCGTGCTTGGACGGTCTCGCCGGTGGAGAGGCGGCGTCACGGGCTTGGACGGGCCGGGGTTGCCGGTGGTGGCGTCACGGGCTTGGACGACGTCTCAGGAGGCGGAGTCACGGCCCTTGGCCACCGTGGGCGGTGGGGGTGGCATGCAGGGCGCCGGTGAGGAACCGGGGTAGGGTGCGCGCCGCCGGTGCATGCACCAACACCCTTCTCAGCGCGAGTTCGAGGGGGAGGGGGCTGATAGGGCGTGGACACCATACGTACGGTGAGGGCGACGGCGAGGGCGAGGGCGACGACGACGGTGACGTACGGCTGGACAGCGAGGGCGCGACGGCGAGGGCGTAGGTGGACACAACGACGGACGTACGACGACGGCTCGCGTGCGGCGAGGGGGGCGACGGCGCTACCGCGGGATGGCGACGGCGAGGGCTGGACGGCGACGGCGAGGGCTGGACGGCGACAACGCGTCTCCTCTGCTTTCCTCTGGGCGCACGCTTTTCGATCTGGCTGGGGGAAGAAGGAAGAGAGGAAGGCGCGCGTTATAACGCCCCCCCTTTAACACCGGTTCGTGGCACGAACCGGTGTTAAAAGGGAATTGTTGCCAAGATTTTCCCCTTTAACACCGCTTTGTGGCACGCACCGGTGTTAAAGGGTGCGTTAAACGAATAATGCTTCTTTAACACCGGTTCGTGGCTGGAACCGGTGTTAAAGGGGGGCATTTATTTCATGCATTAAAGGGGTGGGGCATTTTTAATTTAAAAAATAGGATATGAATTTAGAAAATTCATATATTTTTCATTTCAACTCAGAAAAATATGAATAATATATCATAATTTTCAGAAAATAATATCTATCTATTCATGTAAAAACATTTTATATTTACTTTAGATGAAAATTTTCAAAATGATTAAAACACTTACATATATATTTTGATTATTCAATTCAAACAAAAATAAAATAGACAAACCCTAAAACTTTGAACATAAGAAATATTAAGCATCTAAAAAGGAATCTAACCCGATTTTTTTTAATTTTTTATCCCCGTTTTAAACTATCGTCAAACTTTGTCGAACAACAGGCATGAAGATTATTAGCTCGGGCCAAGCCTCGCTCAACTTGCATTGGATTTTTGATAAAATAGCATATTGTAAACCTAAAAATGATTTTTGTAAAAAATCATAAGCATCGTATCATGTACCTGTAGTTCATATCTGACCCACTTCCTACCGATTCGGCAGGAATTTGTCTTTTTCACCAGAGATGGACGGAAAGGTTTCAGATCCCCCTGTTGGTATATTGTCCATATAAGGTGGTCTAGTATTTTTTGTAAAATGTGGTGGTGGTTTTTTGAATTAGCCATTTGGTGGTTGCTTCACAAAATCGTCCATTTTTTATGCTCGGAAAATGGAAAATGCCTTTTTGGTGCGATAAAAAGGAAAACTTACTCTTGCAACATTGTTTTTCATGACATGATGCACATGTATGCACAATATGGCCATATTATCATAAACTATGCCTTGATTCTAGCCATAACATTGGTCATTTGACCTGAAAGCCAAGAAACCTCGAATGAGATAGGTCATTTTGTGACGGGTTTTTTGAGACATAATCAATATACCAAGTTTGATATTTTTCCTTCTAACTATGTCACATAATATAACACCACGCGAAGGTTTCGCACTGTTTTGATCTTTTTTTAATTTTTTATCCCTGTTTTAAACTATCGTCAAACTTTGTTGAACAACGGGCATGAAGATTCTTAGCTCGGGGCCAAGCCTCGCTCAACTTGCATTGGATTTTTGATAAAATAGCATATTGTGAACCTAAAAATGATTTTTGTAAAAAATCATGAGCATCGTATCATGTACCTGTAGTTCATATCTGACCCACTTCCTACCGATTCGGCAGGAATTTGTCTTTTTCACCAGAGGTGGACGAAAAGGTTTCAGATCCCCCTGTTGGTACATTGTCCATATAAGGTGGTCTAGTATTTTTTGTAAAATGTGGTGGTGGTTTTTTGAATTAGCCATTTGGTGGTTGCTTCACAAAACCGTCCGTTTTTTATGCTCGGAAAATGGAAAATGCCTTTTTGGTGCGATAAAAAGGAAAACTTCCTCTTGCAACATTGTTTTCCATGCCATGATGCACATATATGCACAATATGGCCACATTATCACAAACTATGCCTTGATTCTAGCCATAACATTGGTCATTTGACCCGAAAGCCAAGAAACCTCGAATGAGATAGGTCATTTTGTGAAGGTTTTTTTGAGACATAATCAATATACCAAGTTTGATATTTTTCCTTCTAACTATGTCACATAATATAATACCACGCAAAGGTTTCACATTGTTTCGATCTTTTTTTAATTTTTTATCCCCGTTTTAAACTATCGTCAAACTTTGTCGAACAACGGGCATGAAGATTCTTAGCTCGAGGCCAAGCCTCGCTCAACTTGCATTGGATTTTTGATAAAATAGCATATTTTGAACCTAAAAATTATTTTTGTAAAAAATCATGAGCATCGTATCATGTACCTGTAGTTCATATCTGACCCACTTCCTACCGATTCGGTAGGAATTTGTCTTTTTCACCAGAGGTGGACGGAAAGGTTTCAGATCCCCCTGTTGGTACATTGTCCATATAAGGTGGTTTAGTATTTTTGTAAAATGTGGTGGTGGTTTTTTGAGTTAGCCATTTGGTGGTTGCTTCACAAAACCGTCTGTTTTTTATGCTCGGAAAATGGAAAATGCCTTTTTGGTGTGATAAAAAGGAAAACTTCCTCTTGCAACATTGTTTTCCATGCCATGATGCACATGTATGCATAATATGGCCACATTATCACAAACTATGCCTTGATTCTAGCCATAACATTGGTCATTTGACCCGAAAGCCAAGAAACCTCGAATGAGATAGGTCATTTTGTGAAGGTTTTTTTGAGACATAATCAATATACCAAGTTTGATATTTTTCATTCTAACTATGTCACATAATATAACACCACGCAAAGGTTTCACACTGTTTCAATCTTTTTTTAATTTTTTATCCCCATTTTAAACTATCGTCAAACTTTGTCGAACAACGGGCAAGAAGATTCTTAGCTCGGGGCCAAGACTCGCTCAACTTGCATTGGATTTTTGATAAAATAGCATATTATGAACCTAAAAATGATTTTAGTAAAAAATCATGAGCATCGTATCATGTACCTGTAGTTCATATCTGACCCACTTCCTCCCGATTCGGCAGGAATTTGTCTTTTTCACCAGAGGTGGACGGAAAGGTTTCAGATCCCCCTGTTGGTACATTTTCCATATAAGGTGGTCTAGTGTTTTTGCAAAATGTGGTGGTGGTTTTTTGAGTTAGCCATTTGGTGGTTGCTTCACAAAACCGTCCGTTTTTTATGCTCGGAAAATGGAAAATGCCTTTTTGGTGCGATAAAAAGGAAAACTTACTCTTGCAACATTTTTTGCCATGCCATGATGAACATGTATGCATAATATGGCCACATTATCACAAAATATGCCTTAATTCTAGCCATAACATTGGTCATTTGACCCGAAAGCCAAGAAACCTCGAATGAGATAGGTCATTTTGTGAAGTTTTTTTTGAGACATAATCAATATACCAAGTTTGATATTTTTCCCTCTAACTATGTCACATAATATAACACCACGCAAAGGTTTCACACTGTTTCGATCTTTTTAAAAATTTTATCCCCGTTTTAAACTATCGTCAAACTTTGTCAAACAACGGGCATGAAGATTCTTAGCTCGGGGCCAAGCCTCGCTCAACTTGCATTGGATTTTTGATAAAATAGCATATTGTGAACCTAAAAATGATTTTTGTAAAAAATCATGAGCATCGTATCATGTACCTGTAGTTCATATCTGACCCACTTCCCGCCGATTCAGCAGGAATTTGTCTTTTTCACCAGAGATGGACGGAAAGGTTTCAGATCCCCCTGTTGGTACATTGTCCATATAAGGTGGTCTAGTATTTGGTCTAGTATTTTTGTAAAATGTGGTGGTGGTTTTTTGAATTAGCCATTTGGTGGTTGCTTCACAAAACCGTCCGTTTTTTATGCTCGGAAAATGGAAAATGCCTTTTTGTGCGATAAAAAAGAAAACTTCCTCTTGCAACATTGTTTGCCATGCCATGATACACATGTATGCACAATATGGCCACATTATCACAAACTATGCCTTGATTCTAGCCATAACATTGGTCATTTGACCCGAAAGCCAAGAAACCTCGAATGAGATAGGTCATTTTGTGAAGGAGATAGAACTAGAATTAAAATATAGAATGCAACTAACAGTAAGTTACATAAAGCACGACTGAAAATTAAGATACATAAATGAACTGAAAATTAAGATACATGGCCAGATTAAGTAACAATCGGCCGAACTTGTTTCGAAATGTTGGAGTGATTCAGTCATGCTCCTGCCTACACCTGTAATACTCGCCACTATAGTCGTCGTACTCGCCGCCGCCGTCATCGCTGCTGCCGCCGGGTCGCCGTAATTGAACCTTGAAGGCTGAGTACGCGTGGGCTGGACTTGAGGGTAGCGCAGACGGGGGTTAGAGTCGGCGGCAGTGTCATGGGCCATGACGCTCTGGAGAGTCCGACCACGCCACCATAGCTGACGGCCGGCCTCGTTGAAGTTCGGAGGAGGTGGGCCGTCCTCCTCGTGCCTGGCGAGCGTCCTCTCACGCCGATCCCTGAAGAAGGCTTCCCAAGTAGGGAAATAGTCGGGATGCCATCTGGGATTCCTCCGCTGCTCCGGCGTGAGCTCGAAGTAGTAGTGGTTCGTGATGGCCATTCGACGCGCCACACCTAGAGAGACAGGAGGAACACGCTCCAAGGCCAAAGATCCAGCCGACGGGACACAAGAGTTCAGGGTGGGGTAGTTCGAGGCACAAAGCGCCTCCGCCTCCCTGGGGGTTAGTGCTACGGTGGAAGCCATGGGAAAGAGTGATGAGGTGGCAGATATGAGTCTAGAGATGTGCAATGACAATGGAGGCCAACCCTACATATATATATAGTGAGAAATGGCTGGAGGAAAGAACCGGCGGGAAGAAAAATGGTGGGGAAAAATGGCAGGAAAAAATGGCGGGAAGAAAAATGGCGGAAAGAAAAATAACGGGAAGAAAAATGGCTCATTTAATACATATACTGTTAACAGAAGAAATATGACATTGATTTCCATGTTGAGATACATATGTGTGCCAAAAATGGCTCAATTAATACATATATTCAATCTTATGATCGCGTCGGTAACCATGGAGTATCGCACCGCTTAATGTGATGGTTGGGTCTTCACTCAAGGGCGGAATTTCATCAAACTTATTATAATCTTTTGACATGTCTGTCTTGTCCTCCACTCCCACGATGTTTCTTTTCCCTGAAAGAACTATGTGACGCTTTGGCTCATCGTGTGATGTATCTGTTTGCTTATTTTTTCTTTTTTTTCGGTTTGGTAGACATGTCCTTCACATAGAAAACCTGAGCCACATCATTGGCTAAGATGAATGGTTCGTCTAAGTTCTTGTCTACCTTCATAAGATTGTTGAGATCCACTGTTGTCATTCCGTACTTCTTGTCTACCTCAACCCTCCTCCGTTAGCTTGACCCATTTGCATCAAACAAGGGGACCTTAAAATTAGGTCCATAGTCAAGTTCCCATATCTCCTCTATGAACCCATAATATGTGGTCTTTTTCCCATTGTCTTCTCGCTGCATCAAGCGACACCACTATTTTGGTTGGTGCTCTTTTATCTTGGCCTATCATGTAAAATGTATTCCCAGTTATCTCGCACTTTGGAAAGTGCATACATCGAAGATGGTGTCCTGGCCAACAAGTACAACTGATCCCCAATGTGGTGTTATTCGTGAGAAGTCTTTGCAGCCACCGCCAAAACTCGCCATGTATTCACTTATAATCCATTCATCATACTGCCCGGGTGTTTGAGGCGATTAAATTCTTGTGTTCATTGATATACGGGCAACCAAGATAGATCTTTGTAAAACCGTAGTGTGCTTGATTGAGAGAATGCCCGTCTACATATCATTGCTTTACATCCTAGGGTGCCTTTTCCACGCAGTCTCCCTCATGTCGTGATTCTCGAACACCAATCGCCTTAAGGTCAGGAATAAAATCAACATAGAACTCAATGACCTCCTCTGTTACATTGCCCTTGGAGATGCTTCCTTCTGGCCTAGCACGGTTATGAACATATTTCTTTAAGACTCCCATGTACCTCTCAAAGGGGAACATATTATGTAGAAATACAGGACCGAGAATGGCAATCTCTTCTACTAGGTGAACCAGGAGATGCGTCATAATATTGAAGAAGGATGGTGGAAACACCAACTCAAAGCTGACAAGACATTGGGCCACATCCGCTCAGAACCCTGGTAGGCTTTCCGGATCGATTACCTTCGAGATATTGTATTGAGGAATGCACATAGCTTCACAATGGGTACTCGAACATTTTCAGGTAGAAGCCCCCTCAATGCAATCAGAAGCAATTGTGTCATAATCACGTGGCAGTCATGAGACTTCAGGTTTTGGAATTTTTTCTCTGCCATATTTATTATTCCCTTTATATTCGACGAGAAGCCAGACGGGACCTTGATACTGCTCAGGCATTCAAAAAAGATTTCCTTCTCTTCTTTGGTAAGAGCGTAGCTGGCAGGAGTTAAGTGGCATCATTTACCCTTCTCGTTCTCAGGATGCATAGGCTCTTCAGGGTCTTTCAGACTTTGCTGGTCCTGCCGTGCTTCCGATGTATCTTTTGTCTTCCCATACACTCCTAGGAAGCCTAGCAGGTTCACGCAAACATTCTTTGTCACGTGTATCATGTCGATTGAAGAGCGGACCTATAAGACTTTCCAATAGGGTAGGTCCCAAAATATAGATTGCTTCTTCCATATGGGCGCGTGTCCGGCATCGTCATTCGGAACAGATAGACTGCCAGGACCTTTTCTAAAGATTACTTCTAGGTCCTTGTGTTGGAGATATGCCCTAGAGGTAATAATAAATGTAGTTATTATTATATATCTTTGTGTTTATGATAAATGTTTACATTCATGCTATAATAGTATTAACAAGGAAACCATTAATACTTGTGTGATTTGTAAACTTAATTTGAAGTCCCTAGTATGGCCTCTATACTTCACTAGCTTGTTGGTTGATTGATGATGTGGTTTCTTTGTCATGAACATTGAGATGTTATCAACAACAAGATCATATCGTTAGGAGAATGATATGGTGGACATACTCCTATAGACAAGCGTAGCATAAAGATCAAGTCATTTCAATAGTTCAATTGCTATATGCTTTCTGATACATAGTAACCTAATTCCTTCGACCATGAGATCATGCATATTGCCTTTACTGGATGGATGCTTTGATGTCATCAAACACCACACCGTAACAGGGTGGCTATAAAAGTGGCATTGGGTGTTCGGAAAGTATTGGTTGAAACACATGGATCAAGAGTGGGATTTGTCCATCCACATGACGGATAGATATTCTCTGGGCCCTCTCGGTGAAATGTCATCCAATTAGCTTGCAAGCATGTGACTTGGTCACAAGGGATCACATATCACGGGAACGAGAAAAGAGTACTTATCAGTAACGAGGTTGAACTAGGTATGCAGAGATACCGACGATCATGACCTCGGATAAGTAACATATCGTGAGACAAAGGGAAATTGGTATCGTATGTAAGTGGTTCATTCGATCGCAAAGTAATCGTAGAAATATGTGGAGCCATATGAATTTCCAGATTCCTCTATTGGTTATTGTTCGAGAAGTGTCTCGATCATGTCCGCATAATTCACGAACCGTAGGGAGACACACTTAAGGATTGACGTTGTTTGAGTAGTTATGGTATTATGAGAAAGAGACCGAATGTTGTTCGGAGTCTCGGATGGGATCCGGGATATCACGAGGTGATCCGGAATGATCCGGAGAATAAGATTCATATAAGGAAAGTCCCATTTCGGAGTTGGGGAATGGTTCCGGTGTTTTCATCGGGAACATTCTAGAAGGTCCCTAATGTCCGGCACTGGGGAAGGGGTACATGAATGTGTCATTGCAAGATGGAATGATTGCATCATGTACTAAGTGTTCTCGCTGTCCAAAATAAAGGGTTTATTTAATTCCTAATTGAAAAGTCAAACCGCCAGCTTTGGAAAGAGGAGAAGTTGAAACCGACTTGGGGAGGAGTCCTCCTCCCAAGCCGGCGGCCAGCCCTAGGCCGAGTTGGGGAGGACTCTCCTCCTCCTGGCGCCAGCCCTCCCACCTATAAAGGGAGGGCAGGGCCTCCCTCCATAGACACACAAGTTCCTATCCTCTAAACTAGAAACTAGACCTAGACCCCGGTTTAGAGCTGTTTCGCTTAGAGCCTTCTAATTGGTTTAGAGCCCTCTAATTGGTGTGTCTAATTACTAGACCACTAATAGCCTCTCTCATAAGCTCCACCATACTCGACCGGCTTAAGGCGGCCTCGGGATCTCCCTCTACCTCCCAGACCACGCCACAGGCCGAATCGCGAGGAGAGTGCTACAACCTCCGCTGCTGGAACAAGGGAGAGGAAGGTCTGCCGAAACCGAACGTGTGACCGATCAAGGAGCGCCAAGGGAACGCTGGAAGGATCGCTTCACGCGATCTTGAGATCGGAAAGAGTACGACTACATCACCCACGAATCTGCTCGTTAAACACTTTGGAATCTTCGAGGGTGAGTTATTCCATCGACTGCTACAATCTAGTAGATAGATCTTGGCTTGTTTGTTTGTATGCGATAGAAAATTTTTGTTTTCCATGCTACTAACCCCTACAAAGGGTATCGAGCCGTCTATATGTAGATCACAGACGAGTAGAACACAATGGTCATTGTGGCGTTGATGCTTTTATTGTAGATTGCTTTTTGTGTACTTTGCATCTTGCGGTATGTTGGGATGAAGGCCCGGCTAACCTTACATGACATCGTTCATGAGACTTGCTCCACGCTTAACATGCAACTTGTATTGCATAAGTGGCTTTATGGTGCCTGTTTCTCCTAGCATAGTTAAGATCCAATTTACAACGGGTAATCAACAATGCTAGTATCAATGTTGTGGTTCTTGTTCGTAAGTTAGAACGACACTTATGGAAAGCCCCAAACCACGTAAAATATGCAAAGAAAGTAGAAGCTTCTAACTTTGTTTTGCAGGGGTGTGCAGTGATGTGATATGGCCATGATTGTGATTATATTTGATGTATGCAATGTTCCTTATTGTAAGTTGGCAACCGGCTGGAGCCATATGGTTGTCTTTAATTTCTGTTAAGACCTGCGTGTCTATTCAAAATAGTTGTAATAGTTGAAGCTGGTGGACGACAACCAAGAAGAAGCGTCATTGACCTAGATGCTATGCCGAGATGATGGAGATCATGTTCGTGCTTGAAGATGGAGATCGGAAGCACAAAGAAGAAAGGCCATATCATATCACATATTATGAATTGCATGTGATGTTAATCCTTTATGCATCTTGTATTGCTTAGTAGACGACGGTAGCATTATAAGATGATCCCTCATGCACATAAATTTCAAGTTCTAAAGTGTTCACCCTTAGTATGCACCGTTGCCAAAGCTTGCCTTCAAGCACCACGTGATGATCGGGTGTCTTTGATTCCGGGTGACTACAACGTAAGCAAGCCAGATTTGCTTATGCGAAGCTAAGGTTTGTCTTGACGAGCCTAGCATGTATGACATGGCCTCAGAACACGGATCAAAAGGCAAAGCATGAATCATATAGTAGATATGATGAACATGATGATTGTTCGCCATTGAAACTATATCAACTCTCGTGATGATCGGTGTTGATGTAGTGGATTTGGTTCGTGTGATCACTAAAACAATGTGAGGGATGTTGTTTTGAGTGGGAGTTCACCTAGTTTAATTTCATTAATTAATTTGAACTCAACTTGTCATAAACTTAGTCTAAACTATTGCAAATATGTTGTAGATCAATGGCAGCCCCTACCATCAATTTTAATGCTCCTAGAGAAAGAAAAGTTGAAAAACAATGGAAGCAACTTCGCGGATTGGTTCCGCAATTTGAGGATTGTCCTCACAACTGGTAATTTGACCTATGTGCTGGATGCACCGCTAGGTGACCCACCTGCAGCTGATGCTACCGATGAAGTAAAGAATGTTTACCTCGCCGGAAGAATCGGTACTCCATAGTTCAAAGGTGCTATCTTGTATGGTTTAGAATCGAGCTTGTAAAAGGTTTGAAGAGTCGGACCCATATGATATTGTCGAGGATCTCAAATTAATCTTTGAGACTCATGCGCAATTGAAAGTTATGAAGCTTCAAAAGTTCTTTAACCGCAAGATGGAAGAGGGTAGCTCCGTCGGTGAGCATGTGCTTAAGATGTCCGGGCACGCAAATAAACTTCAAAGTTTGGGTATAGTGATTCCTAATACTTTGGGGTTTACCATCCTCCAATCACTACCACCAAGTTACAAGAACTTTGTGATGAACTACAACATGCGAACATGAACAAAGAGTTGCGTAACTATTTGCTATGTTAAAATCTGCGTAAGTGGAGATCAAGAAAGAGCACCAAGTGTTGATGGTCAATAAGACCACCAAATTCAAGAAAGGCAAGTCTAAGAAGGGACACTTCAAGAAGGGTGGTAAGAAAGTTACCATACCGACGAAGAGGACCAAGGCTGGACCCAAGCCTGAAACCGAGTGCTTTTACCGCAAGGGAGAAGGTCCTCGAAGCGGAATTGCCCAAAGTACTTGGCGATTTGAAGAACGGCAACATCAAGAAGAAAGGTATATCTGATATACATGTTATTGATGTGTATCTCACTAGTATTCGTAGTAGTGCCCGGGTATTTGATACTTGGTTCGGTTGCTCATATTTGTAACTCAAACAGAGCTAGAATAAGCGGAAGCTAGTAAAGAACGAGGTGACGATGCGCGTGGGAAACGGATCAAAGGTTGATGTGATCGCGATCGGCACACTACCTCTTCATCTACCATCGGGATTAGTTTTATACTTAAATAATTGTTATTTGGTGCCTGCGTTGAGCATGAACATTATATCGGGATCTTGTTTATTGCAGAGGCTTACTTGTTTAAATCCGAGAATAATGGTTGTTCGATTTATATGAGTAATGTGTTTTATGCACATGCACCTTTGATAGATGGTCTATTCATATTGAATCTCGATAGTAGAAATACACATATTAATAACATTGAGGCTAAACGCTTGAAATCAAGCGATAATTTGACCTATATGTGGCAATCGTCTTGGTCACATTGGAGTGAAGCGTATGAAGAAACTCCATTCGATGGACTTCTTGAATCACTTGATTTTGAATCACTTGAAAGATGCGAAGCATGTCCGATGGGTAAAATGACTAAGACTCCATTTTACGGTATGATGGAGAGCTAGACTTATTGGAAATCATACATACCGATGTGTGTGGTCCAATGAGTGTAGCATCGTGATGGTTATCGTTATGTTCTTACCTTCACGGATGACTTGAGTAGATATGGGTATATCTATTTCATGAAACATAAGTCCGAAACTTTCGAGAAGTTTAAGGAGTTTCAAAGTGAGGTAGAGAATCAACGTAACAAGAAGATTAAATTTCTACGCTCGATCGTGGAGGTGAATATCTAAGTTACGAGTTTGGCGAGCATTTGAAGAAATGTGGAATACTTTCGTGATTGACACCGGGAACACCACAGCGTAATGGTGTGTCTCGAACGTCAGAATCGAACTCTCTTAGATATGGTTCGTTCTATGATGTCACTTACAGATTTGCCACTATCATTTTGGGGTTATGCATTAGAAACAGCCGCATTCACTTTAAATAGGGCACCGTCTAAATCCGTTGAAACGACACCGTATGAATTATGGTTTGGGAAGAAACCTAAATTGTCGCTTAAAGTTTGGGGATGCGAAGCCTATGTAAAGAAGTTACACGGACAAGCTTGAACCCAAAGCGGAAAAATGCGTCTTCATAGGATACCGAAGGAAACTATTGGGTATACCTTCTATCATAGATCCGAAGGCAAAATCTTTGTTGCCAAGAATGGATCCTTTCTAGAGAAGGAATTTCTCTCGAAAGAAGTGACTGGAAGGAAAGTAGAACTCGACGAGGTTGTCGAACCTTCTCTCGAATTGCGCAAAGACCGGAAGAAGTTCTGTGGTGCCTGCACCAATAAGAGAGGAAGCTAGTGATGGTGATCATGAAACTTGGTTGAAGTTGCTACAGAGCATGGAGGTCAACGAAATCGTACCACTCCATTGGTATGAGTCCGTTATGAATGTCATGTTGGGGGACAACACCGATGACCCCGAGACATATGAGGAAGCAATGATGAGCCCAGATTCCAATAAAGGGCAAGAAGCCATGAAATCCGAGATTGGATCCATGTACGAAACCAAGTATGGACTTTGGTGGACTTACGGATGGCCGGAAGGCTGTCGAGAACAAATGGATTTTCAAGAAGAAAGCAGATCTTTGATGGTAATGTTATCGTCTATAAAGCTCGACTTGTCTCAAAAGGGTTTCTACAAATTCAAGGAATTGACTACGATGAGACTTTCTCACCGGTATCAAAGCTAAAGTCTGTGAGGATTATGTTAGCAATCGCTGCATATTATGATTATGTGATATGGCAGATGGATGTCAAAACAGCATTTCTCAATGGAGACATTGATGAAGAGTTGTATATGATGCAACCCAAAGGTTTTGTCGATCCTAAAGATGCTAACAAAGTATGCAAACTTCAACGGTCCATCTATGGATTGAAGCAAGCATCCCGTTGGAATCAACGCTTTGATAAGGTAATCAAAGTTTTGGTTTTATACAAACTTATGGAGAAGCTTGTATTTACAAGAAAGTGAGTGGGAGCTCAGAGCATTCTTAATACTGTATGTGGATGACATATTGTTGATTGGGAATGATGTAGACCTTCTTAATAGTGTCAAAGAGTATTTGAATAATAGTTTTTCAATGAAGGATCTTGTGAAGCAGCTTACATATTAGGCATAAAGATTTATAGAGATAGATCGAACGCCAAATATCATTGTCACAAAGTACATATTTGGACAAAGTTCTAAAGAGGTTTGGAATGGAAGATAGCAAGAAAGGGTTCTGCCCATGTTGCTCAATATGACCTTGAGTAAAACTCAAAGTCCGACATCGGCAGAAGATAGAGAAAAGATGAGTAAGACTCTATGCCTCAGCCATAGGATCTCTAATGTATGCCATGCTATGTACTAGACCCGACATCGCATATGCGTTAGTCTAACTAGCAGATATCAAAGTGATCCAGAGTGGATCATTGGACAATGGTCAAAAACATCCTTAAGTACTTGAGAAGAACTAAGGATATGGTTCTTTCTTATGGAGGTGATGAACAGCTCGTTGTTAATGGTTACACCGATGTTAGTTGGAACACCGATCCGGATGATTCTAAATCACAACTGGATAATGATTTATTTTGAATGGTGCAAAGTTAATGGAGGAGTGCAAAGCAAAGCGTTGTGGCGAGATCTTCAACTGAATCGGAATACATGGCTGCTTCGAGGCTTCACAAGAAGCGATATGGATGAAAGAGTTCATTACAGAGCTGGGTGTGGTTCCTAGTGCTGGACCCAATGTCTATCATCAGTGATAACATGGGCGCCATAGCCAATGCGCAAGAACCAAGGTCACACAAGAAGTCAAGCATATCAAGCTGCGTTTTCACGCTATTCGAGAACATATCCAGGATGGGGATATAAAGATTTGCAAAGTACACACAGATCTGAATGTGGGATCCGCTGACTAAACCTCTCCCAAGGGCAAAACATGACCAACACCAAACTGCCATGGGTGTTCGGTATATTACCATGTAATCTAGATTAGATGACTCTAGTGCAAGTGGGAGACTGTTGGAGATATGCCCTAGAGGTAATAATAAATGTAGTTATTATTATATATCTTTGTGTTTATGATAAATGTTTACATTCATGCTATAATAGTATTAACAAGGAAACCATTAATACTTGTGTGATTTGTAAACTTAATTTGAAGTCCCTAGTATGGCCTCTATACTTCACTAGCTTGTTGGTTGATTGATGATGTGGTTTCTTTGTCATGAACATTGAGATGTTATCAACAACAAGATCATATCGTTAGGAGAATGATATGGTGGACATACTCCTATAGACAAGCGTAGCATAAAGATCAAGTCATTTCAATAGTTCAATTGCTATATGCTTTCTGATACATAGTAACCTAATTCCTTCGACCATGAGATCATGCATATTGCCTTTACTGGATGGATGCTTTGATGTCATCAAACACCACACCGTAACAGGGTGGCTATAAAAGTGGCATTGGGTGTTCGGAAAGTATTGGTTGAAACACATGGATCAAGAGTGGAATTTGTCCATCCACATGACGGATAGATATTCTCTGGGCCCTCTCGGTGAAATGTCATCCAATTAGCTTGCAAGCATGTGACTTGGTCACAAGGGATCACATATCACGGGAACGAGAAAGATTACTTATCAGTAACGAGGTTGAACTAGGTATGCAGAGATACCGATGATCATGACCTCGGATAAGTAACATATCGTGAGACAAAGGGAAATTGGTATCGTATGTAAGTGGTTCATTCGATCGCAAAGTAATCGAGAAATATGTGGGAGCCATATGAATTTCAGATTCCTCTATTGGTTATTGTTCGGAGAAGTGTCTCGATCATGTCCGCATAATTCACGAACCGTAGGGAGACACACTTAAGGATTCGACGTTGTTTGAGTAGTTATGGTATTATGAGAAAGAGACCGAATGTTGTTCGGAGTCTCGGATGGGATCCGGGATATCACGAGGTGATCCGGAATGGTCCGGAGAATAAGATTCATATAAGGAAAGTCCCATTTCGGAGTTGGGGAATGGTTAGGTGTTTTCATGGGAACATTCTAGAAGGTCCCGGAATGTCCCAAGACTGGGGAAGGGGTACATGAATGTGTCATTGCAAGATGGAATGATTGCATCATGTACTAAGTGTTCTCGCTGTCCAAAATAAAGGGTTTATTTAATTCCTAAATTGGAAAAGTCAAACCGCCAGCTTTTTGGAAAGAGGAGAAGTTGAAACCGACTTGGGAGGAGTCCTCCTCCCAAGCCGGCCCAGCCCTAGGCCGAGTTGGGGAGGGACTCTCCTCCCTGGCGCGCCAGCCCTCCCACCTATAAAGGAGGGCAGGGCCTCCCTCCATAGACACACAAGTTCCTATCCTCTAAACTAGAAACTAGACCTAGACCCCGGTTTAGAGCTGTTTCTGTTTAGAGCCTTCTAATTGGTTTAGAGCCCTCTAATTGGTGTGTCTAATTACTAGACCACTAATAGCCTCTCTCATAAGCTCCACCATACTCGCACCGGCTTAAGGCGAAGCCCTGCGGGATCTCCCCTCTACCTCCGGTACCACGCCACAGTCACGGAATCGCGAGGAGAGTGCTACAACCTCCGCCGCTTTGGAACAAGGGAGAGGAAGGTCTTTCAGTCGAACGTAGTGACCGATCTGGGAGCGCATGAACGCTGGGCGCCGAAGGATCGTCTACGCGATCTTGAGATCGGAAAGAGTACGACTACATCACCCACGAGAATCTGCTCTCGTTAAACACTTTGGAATCTTCGAGGGTGAGTTATTCCATCGACTCGTTGCTACAATCTAGTAGATAGATCTTGGCTTGTTTGTTTGTATGCGATAGAAAATTTTTGTTTTCCATGCTACGAACCCCTACACCTTGACCATACCAAATACCTCCTCACCGGTACGGAGGACAGGCTTTCTCCGGGGTTCTGCCAGACGTTTGAAATGCTTGCCTTTCTTTCTTACTGGATGCAGGTTCGGAAGAAATCGACGATACCCTAGGTACACAACCTTCTTACATTTATCCAAATATACACTTTCAGTCTCATCTAAACAGTGTGTGCATGCATTGTATCCCTTGTTTGTCTGCCCTGAAATGTTACTAAGAGCAGGCCAATTATTGATGGTTACGAAAAGCAATGCTCGTAGTTCAAATGGCTCCCCTTTGTGCTCATCCCACATACGTACATCTGGTTTGGCCCACAACTGTAAAAGTTCAACTAATGGCCTTAGGTACACATCAATGTCGTTGCCGGGTTGCCTCGGGCCTTGGATGAGCACTGACATCATAATGAACTTCCTCTTCATACACAACCAAGAAGGAAGGTTATAGATACATAGAGTCACAGGCCAGGTGTTGTGACTGCAGCTCTGCTCACCAAAAGGATTCATGCCATCTGTACTTAGATCAAACCTTAAGTTACTTGTGTCACGTGCGAAGTGCAGGTACTCGCCGACTTTTCTCCACTGTGACCCATCAGCGGGGTGTCTCAACATCGCGTCTTTCTTACGGTCTTCCATGTGCCATCGCAACAACTTGGCATGCTCTTTATTTCTGAAGAGACATTTTAACCGTGGTATTATAGGAGCATACCACATAACCTTGGCAGGAACCTTCTTCCTAGGGGCCTCGCCCTCAACATCGCCAGGATCGTCTAAATCGATCTTATACATGATAAAGGCATACCGGCATGCGTCCAAATTCTCGTACTTCTCACCGCGTAGAGGATGCGGTCATTAATGTAGGCATGTATCTTCAGACGTCTAATCCTACAGGCGCATAACCTTCTTTGTTTGGTATGTACTGTCGGGCAACTCATTATTTCTTGGAAGAAGATTCTTCATTTTTACCAACAACTTTGAAAATGCACTGTCAGTCACATCGTTCTCTGCCTTCCATTGCAGCAAATTCAGTGTGGTACCTAGCTTTTTGTGGCCATCTTCGCAAGTTGGGTACAACAATGTTTTGTGATCCATTAACATCTGCTCCAGCTTCTCCTTCTCCTTTTCAGTTTCACATTCTTCCTTTGCATCAGTAATGGCCCGACCAAGATCGTCATCAGCGGGCCCATCTGCTGCCTCTTGATCTTCATTATCTACCCCCATTGCAGTATCATCATATTCAGGATACATATTATGATAGTTGTCATCATCCTATTCTTCTTCGTTGTCTTCCATCACAACCCCTTTTTCTCCGTGCTTGGTCCAACAATTATAGCTAGGCATGAAACCGGATCGAAGCAGGTGGGCGTGAATGGTTCTAGTATTTGAATAGTCTTTCTTGTTCTGACAGTGAACACACGGACAGCACATAAAACCATTGTGACCACAGTTTGCATTATCCACAACGATGAAAATTTGGAGGCCCGTAATGTACTCGAAAGTGCGTCGGTCACCGTACATCCATTTTCGGTTCATCTGCATTAATATATAGTATATATCAAAAATTAATAGGGAGATGACCATTTATATATATAGTACATCAATGACACATGAAAGGATAGTTGCCGACCTCGACCGAGAAGGAAAGAGCAATGAGAAAACTTATTTTGAGCTCTCGGGCATTTCACCGAACACCTCTTGTGCATAGGAAAAAACACAAACTAGCACACCTCTCACCCTCTTGCTAGGCTCCAAAATGAGAGAGTGAAAAATGGATGAGAGGGGTGTGGGCTGCGGTGTGTTATATAGCCTCCCCCCTTTAACACCGGTTCGTGGCTTGAACCGGTGTTAAGGGGGGGCTGCGCGGGCCACTGGTGCATGGGCCTTTAACACCGGTTCGTGCCACGAACCGGTGTTAAAGGGGGGTTCCTTTTTGCTGCACGGGCGACGCTGGTACGACCCCCCCTTTTAACACCGGTTCGTAGAAGAACCGGTGTTAAATCCCATTTCCAGGCTCAACTAAAGGCCTCGTTTTCACTAGTGCATGCATGCATAAATAACTCATCTCAGCCCCTGGCCCACTCATGTGACACCGGTGCCTTTAAGCGTACAAGGCTCAAGTGGAGGTGGGGATTAGGCAACACCTCTAGAGAGGGAAAAAATGGTGCCCAAGGGTGATGTAGGGCTGGAATTATAATTTGAAACTCGCGGGCTAAATGAATAACTCGCGACTCGGCTCGAACTCGGTGTTTAACAAGTTGAGCCAAGGTTTCGATTTATGCTCGTTTGTTTACTCAAGTTAAATGAGCTACTCGCGAGCTACTCGTTTAGCTCATTTAACTCGTTCAAATACAGAGTTTGGAAATTTTTATAGATGAGTGCCATACTATGA
The DNA here is from genome assembly GCA_023614405.1 of Avena insularis. Lineage (NCBI taxonomy): Eukaryota > Viridiplantae > Streptophyta > Magnoliopsida > Poales > Poaceae > Avena > Avena insularis. The sequence goes on from CM042687.1 coordinate 37,840,473, forward strand.
ACGTTTCTTGAACCTGTAATGATGTAGAAGTACTATATTTCTCATTGATCTTCCTTCGTGTTATTATGGAAGTACTATCGGTATTCTAGTTCCAAATTAGTAGGATAATTACTAGTTTTTCTTGTATGTTCTCATGTTCGTAACTTATAACAAGCTAAACGAGCTACTCGTGAGTTTACCGAGTCGAGCCGAGTTTCAAATATGAGCTCGTTCTGTAAACGAGCCGAGTCGAGCTAACTCGTTAGTTGAACGAGCTTTAGCGAGTCGAGCCGAGTTGGCTCGGCTCGAATTCCAGCCCTAGCTGGATGCCACTACCGAGTTCTCATAAGGTTTTGCTCAAACTTCGGCGCAACGAGCATGGACGTCGTCCTACCCAATCGACCAACCAACACACGGGGAGAGAAACATCGATCAAGGATCTCAAACTGAGGATCTCGCTCAAAGTTAGCCGTTCAAACCGAGGATCTCGATGTAAACAGGCCGGATTAGTTCAACCCATACTCGTCGGAACCTCCTAAATGGGATTTTGGGTCTACAAAAGCGTCAGTCGGATTTTCTTGCGTATCGCGCTTCCGGTCAGCCTTCTTCAACATGGGTTGCGACATATTGCCCTGACATCGAGCGTGCCATTGTAAGGCGCAAATTCTATGATCAAGCCCATCGATAGATTTCAGGTCTAACGGAATTAAAGAGAATGTCTACTCCCATGAATAAAGAATGAACTTAAGGGACCTACCAGTTGACAGGGTTGTCGGCTCTGATTTTTTACCCTCTCCTCCCCTCCTCTGGTTTGAGAGTCGCTTCCTTCCTCTGAGGCCTCCCTTTTCTCCTCCCTAGCGGCTCTGCCGCTTGGGGAGGGGGGAATGGAGTGCCTCGCCTTGTACAAAGTAGGTGTAGGCCTCTTGGCGTGATGCCGGAGTAGGGCTCCTTGCCCGTAGCTTGCGATGTGGACTCAGATCTCAGCGACAAGATCTGGAGTGTCCTAGGGTTCCTTCTCTCCTTTCCTCTGCTCCGGTGGATGGAGTTGAAGACAGGCGCAAAAACCACCACCATCTCTCATAAAGCCGCGATTCCCTGGCACCTACTATTCAGTTCTCTCTTGTTGTGTTCTCTTCTGCCGACCGACCATGGTGGCGAGGGGGAGAAGAAGTGCAAAGGAGGTGCTGATGGGTGGTGGTGCCAGAAGAGGGCCTTCGTTCCAGCGCATCGGCACGATGCTGGACGGTCGCTGCTAGGGGATGCTGATGTGCTGCCATGGTGGAAGTCACCGGCGGCCTCCCTTCAGGCGAGCCCTTGGTGGAATAAGCGCCACAATCCTCTGCTTGGTGGTTCTGTATCTTTATCCCTCCTCTTGGCCGACCTCGGTGGCGAGGGACTTGAGGGACTTGATGTTGTGGCTGCTAGGCGTGGGAGACAACGCTCTGGTTGGTGGAGCATGCGACCTAGGCAGCAGATCCCAAGCGGCGGTGGAGCTTTGCCGCTGCTATCCCTGGTCACAGGAGTGGCCCTGCTGCGCTTGAACCTGGAGGCGGCTCGAGCCCTTCCTTTGTCCTTAGGTGGAGGATCAACTCCGACCTCGTCGCGACATCGATCGCCGCTGCTTCCCCAAGTGGCCTAGTCCCCGGTGGAGGCATGGGTTGCCGCGGATGGAGGTCGTCTCTAATCGGCGTTGAGCAAGGCAACGAGCGTGGACTCGATTGCGTTTTCCTATCTTTTTGTGGACTTAAAAGGACCATCACAATCAATCTTTTTTTGGAGAACATTACAATCAATCTTAATTAGTATTACTAGTATAAGAACAAATAGCACCTGAAAATCATTAACAGTAAGCAACAATACATTACCTTTTCTTGCCTAGAAGCAACAATGCCGTATGAGGTGTTATTTTGTGTAAAAAAAGAGATGCGTTTTCCTCGTGCTCCATTTGCTACCTTCGGCACACAAACGCAAACAAAGTGGCTAACCACAAAATAACACGAATGATGATCAGAGCTGACGGTGGAGAAACAACCTTTAAGCAGCAGGCTTTGCGGCCAAAAGAGGGGTCAGGGGAGAGGAGAGGAAAAGGGTGGCAAACGAACCGAGAAGCGTCCTCCTCCGCCCGTCTATAAATTCCCCTCCGTTCCTCCTCTTTTTATAGGAGGCACTAGAACAGAGGAGGGGAGAACACCAAGGACTACCAGCGCCTTTCCGCGATCCAAATCTTTCCGAGAGAGTTCTTGGTTGATCTCCTCCTCCTCGACCACCTCCGAGGGTATGTCCCCTTCTCTGCGATTCTTGATCTGTATAGTTAGGTCCCCTCCCCCTCCGCTGATTGATCTTGATGTGCGTAGATCGTTTAAAGGATTTAGGATCGAACCGTGTAGGGTTTCTTGGATCCTGCTGTCTCTGTTCTAGGTAAAATAACGTAGTAAAGGATTTAGGGTTGAACCGTGTATGTCTTCTTGAATCCTGTTGTCTTTGTCCTAGGGAAAATAACGTTATTAAAGGATTTAGGGTCGAACCGTTTAGGTCTTTTTGAATCCTGTTGTCTTTGTCCTGGGAAAATTCGTTATTTAGCCAGAAGTTGTGTGTCCTTGGATTATGTACCCAAGTTGGTTGTTAGTTGGTAAAGCACCCAAAAAATTCCATTTGTCCTGTCTTGATATGTTTTTATAAACAATCATCTAGGGAATCGGGGAGAATCGTTATTGGTCGTGTGACCTGTACTACGATTTCTCTGAAAAAAGACAGTGCTTCGGCTATGGTGCCAGTTATTCTTTTTGCTTATCAACTGTTATTATTATTTGCTGAACAATAGATTAAATCAATGCCTTGTACTAATTTTATATGTAACTTAATATGAGCTCCATAAAGGTGTTCTCATTTTGTAGAAATAAATCCTTTTATTTTAAGAGAATATATTTATCAAGGATTCAAGATTTCAAGGTTATATCAAGATTAGCAGTGCACTTGCTTGCATGCTGATCAGGAATGTCAAAGAGAAATTTAGTAGGAAAAACTCCAGTCTTGGACCTCTTTAAGAAAACTGGATAAGAAAGAGAAAGAAAACAATGTTCAGAAAGGATCATAAAAATCCCATATGGGAACAGACTGTAAATAATGATAGAAGACAACAAAGCTAGCCACACAAGTCTTGCAGGTTGCTCCTAGTTTTGTCAAAATAGATCTTCCCTAATTATTTAGGTTCAATTGGAATAGTAATGATTGCTACTGGTATAAGTATTTTCTAGATATACTTCATCGATTTGACAAGTTTATCTTTGTTTAATCTTGACTGCAAAAATAAATATCTCTGATGCTAAATATTTATTCAGTAGTCACTTGTCATGAGATGGAGTGAAAGGCTGGCTCATGACCCTGGGTTTATATGAATCTACAATCATGTGAACCTCATATATGCAGTTGTTTCCTATCAAGAATTTAGTTGTATTTATGTTATGTAGAACAAAGGTTGTTATGTGCAGCACTTGATGTATATAATCATTTCTTCACTGCATATGTTTGGTCTTGATATTGGATGTGCTGTAAAACTTGTAGATTTGTATTAAGTTCTTATTTTTCCAGATTTTTCACCACTAAATCCTGTTAAGTGTTAACATCTTATTCCTACAACCATGGGACCACATTTATTCCCCAATGTGTTTCTAATTAGCATGCACCTTTTGCTCAAAGTGTGTTCTCTAGTTCATAGGCTTCTCTCCTTTCTCTGTCTTGCAGAAGTTTCTATATTGCCCTTGTAGTACTGCTTATGAAGCTGTAGTTCACCTCTCTGCAGGATGCTCTAATGATTGACTGCTTGATTGTAGAAATGAGAACTCATGAAGCTGTCATTCACTTGTCTATGCTGCATGTTCTAATGTTTCATTTTCTTACTGTGTACAGTTCTTGGTGTAGCTTTTGCCACTCTCACCAGGAGTTTTCATGTCTGATCTCGACGTTCAGATCCCAACTGCCTTTGGTAGGCCTGTTGTTTTTTTATCCATATTATTACTGAAATTGTTTGCATTGTTTGTGAATATGTAACTCATATTATTTTGCTGCAACGTACAGATCCCTTTGCTGAAGCGAATGCTGGGGACGCTGGTGCAGCGGCAGGAACAAAAGACTACGTTCATGTACGCATCCAGCAGCGTAATGGCCGCAAGAGTCTGACCACTGTCCAGGGTTTGAAGAAGGAATTCAGCTACAGTAAGATCCTCAAAGACCTCAAGAAAGAGTTCTGCTGCAATGGTACAGTTGTCCAGGACCCAGAGCTTGGCCAGGTGTGTTGAAACGACCAAACTTGTGTTACCTCATCATATCTATTTGTTTTGTAGATTCTGCAAGCTAGTTATCTTGATCAATGCTCTTCCTTCTCCAATATATAGGTCATTCAACTTCAGGGTGATCAGAGGAAGAACGTCTCAAATTTCCTCGTCCAGGTAAACATCGTTTTCCTGACCTCGTGTTCAGTGTAGTACAATCTCTTATCAGCAAACATGGAAGAAGAAGATGTCTAATATTGAGCCTTGATGTGTCCACTCAGGCTGGCATTGTGAAAAAGGAACACATCAAGATTCATGGTTTCTGAGCAACAGCCAGGTCCATACCAAAGCCTGCATGCCAAGCAGCTATATATCTGGAGTGGAGTGTATCTGGTTGTGTGCTAGCAATAGCAGGCGTTACGCTTGCACGTTCGGAGTATACACGAGAAAGCCTAGCCTAGCCTAGCCATATCTCTGCGTGTATGCTTGTTACCTTTGTGTCGAAACTTTTAAGAAGCACCATCGTTAGATGGCTTGTTTCTTGCTCCTGTCGGGGTTGAATAAAATATGTTTTCTGAAGCGTGGTGTTCTTACTATCATCCATATATTTCGGTCGCTAACATTGATTTCGGTTGCCTTACTCTACATTCTTTTCTTTGGATGTTGCAATCATTCTTTATAATGTGCGGATATGATTTTTTGGGTGTGTTCAGTGGCAATTATGTGGTTTTCTTTGGCTTATATGTCCACTAGTTGAATGCCCGTGCGTTGCTACGGGATAAAAATACACATCGGTCAAACCAATATCCAAATTTCAAAAATGTTCGTTCAATATCATATCACTAATTCCATTCCTATCAGAAGGGATATCAATTCTCTCTCCCTCTTTTTTGGTTTGGACAATTGTCATGTATCTCCTTTAACTACCACCTCCACTTCCATCGCTATAGTTTCAAAATTCACATCCCTCCTTATCATCATCGTTGGGCATCTTTTCAAAATCAGCAAATCTATGAAATGTTCCTCACATACCTAGATGTGTATTGTTTTCGAGTTACAAATGAAACCATTCTCACCTGCCACAAAGAGATGATTGACTCTAAATTTCTTATTGTTTGTCACTCATTCTTCAACTCCACTCTTTGACAATAACAAAGATAACACATTTGTGACCGCAAGAAACTTAAAAACAAAAAAATAGGTTGTACAACTGAGAAAATTAAACTAAAACAAAGACCTAATCAACTTAAATGCATCCGTTCCTTAATATTTCTTAATTTCGTTGTGTTCCGCAATCCGTACATTGCTCCACCATGACTTACAAATTTAACCCTAGAGCATCCCCTACCACCAACAAGTCTTGCCAGGGAGGTCTTCTATATACACATAGATGGATAAGATGGGCACACCTCCATTCATCAGCCCTGTCTCTCTCCTTCCTCTGTCGCGCGTTGCCACCTGGTTTGGCTAACAGCTAGTAGATCAAATCGATCCTCACTGTTCTGGCATCCTCCCTGATGGAAAAGAGTTCTCTTCTGTACCTCGCTTCTTTAGGCATGAGATACTTTGCTTTTTAGGACTTGAGGTTTAAGATTGCTATCCCGACAGAGTAAAATTTTGATCAAACTTACAGAAGTTGCAGTATGGCAACATATATTTTGTTCCCTCTATTTAAAAATTTCTAAAAAAGCATCAGCTAGTTTAGAAAATACCATCCATAAATGTTATGTGCAAACAATTTCCTCCTAAATAAAAATGAATACTAACTCTGAAATAACATATTTAATCCCAGTAACAAAAAAATCACATAGGTCTTGTGTTTAATGAATATCGTTAAAGTATGATCCCGTCTCTCTTCCTTCTTGCTCCCGGGGAAGACAGAAAATACTTTGATTATGAAAAGCCTGCTACGGGACAAGTGAAATGGGCTGTTAGTTCAGTGAGGATAGCAGTTCTTGCAAAGACAGTGGAATGCCTTAGTAAAGCTGTTCATTCTTAATGGGAAAGCAACAAACCAGTCGCACCAACCTGCGTATGAGTGCAAGAATATGTATGAAGCACCATGACTACTTGTGAACATGCACATCAGGATACAACATGGCAGAAAAATTAGAGAGCCATGTACCTCAAGAACAGTAATATAAGCGTCTTCGGTTTGACAATGGGACCCTTTCCGTCGAAGCGCTTGAGACAAATTCAGCAATCTCCTTGACGATGCTAGTGTTGGAAACACATAGAAGCTCAGAGATCTCCTAGAGCTTGTATACGGGGCGACCATGTTGTCCTCCAGTCTTGACGTCATGCACCATCTGAGACCGCTATTAGGACTCCATCGCCTAGTTGCTCGATCCATGGCACACTGCCTTGTCCTGATCGGAGGCAGCAAGAAATCAAGTATGAATCTATAGACATGTGAACATGAGAGTCACCATGATGGAGAGTACCGTGGGGCAAGAGCTGGCGGCGATCTCATACCACATCAGGCGGTACAAGGTTAGGCTTGGACATAAGCAAGGAAATAGGCAATTTAGCAATCTACGAACCATAACAATGATAGCTCGCATGGGCAGTTTAGCATCAAAGAATCAAAACAGCAAGCTCATGGGCAATTCAGCAATCCATGAATAAGAATGGGGAGACCTCACATGATAAAATGAGCAATGCACGAATCAAAAGGGAAAGAGTTCATATTGCTACAAGTTTTCCTGGAATCTCTCAAATTTACAAATACAGAAAGCTAACACACAGATAGCACAGATGAAGATCGATGAAAGTTACCAGATCCTAGAGTGAAAAGCAGAGTGTTAAATACTGCGCTCACTTATGAAACACACGATACTAAGAGAACAACCGGTATATATATGGAGATCAAAAAAGTATTTAAAAGAGGCAAACACCAAATTCCTTCACATTTATAGGGATTTTTTCGAAGTATTTCCTTGTTGTTTCCTGCTGGTAAATATGTACTCTCGCAACCTTAAAGTCTTGCTCACAAAACCACTGATATCGCAATGTAATGCATTATAGTGAATGTAAAGGTGGTGAAGGCTAAGCCATGATAAGTGGCTGTAATACGCCATTCCATAACTGAACTATAAATTTCTTTTTAAAGAACGACCATACTGCGCTATAATGAAGAATATTTCCAGCTTATTTTGTGATAGTGCATTGATAAAAGTGCTGCATAAATTAGTGTACATGCCTTTGATAACTACTCAACTTGTTTCATTCACCGGAATAACAAACACCAAGGAGGGCATTGTCTCCCTCAAACTCCGTGCCACCTCTACCCTCATCAGGGTAGCAGGTTTACTATTCTGCAAACACCAAGGAGGGCACTGTCTCCCTCAAACTCTAGCCGCTCCACCCTCATCACGGTATCAGGTTTACTATTCTTGGTCAACCGCACAATAAATTCAAATGATAACAACTCTACTAATTCTCTTGGTGCAGACTATGCAAGTACCGAAGGAAATTCTTGCTATCTGAATTTTTGTATGACCAATGAGAAAAATGAGACAAACGATGCAGACGTACTCCAAGAACTTGAAAGTACATGTGAAAACCCATGGCATGAGAACTTCAAAATATTAAGCCAAATGAACTTGAAAGTTCCAAAAAATGTTTAACTGTTATTGAATATAAGCCCTGTCATTCGGTTGGTGGGAACCCATAGTATTTTCTTGTGCATTGGTTATTTTTGTAGATCATTCCCTCATTTTATTGGGTTGCCTGATCCCATTCTATTGTTTCTATATTTCAATGGAAGCAAATTAATACACTACATTTGAACAAAAGAGAGTAACTATCTTATAGCATGCAAAGAACATACCGTAGGCAAGTGTTTTGTCCTTTCAACTTCAAGTTGGTGTTTTTCTTCCTTTTCTTCTGTTGCTTGCTCACGGCCCTCTTGTTGGTGTTTTTAACCCCTGGTAAATGACAGTAACAGGAAAACTGGATCAAGTAGCAACTTACATTATCACACTGCACAAGACAATAACCCAACTTATTGAGGGTTGTCCAACTTCTGACAAGTGTTCAGAAAGTGGCCATTATTTAGTGCTAACTCCCGAGCAAGTTTTTCCACAAATAGGTTGAAAATAAAACAGAACCCCTTCCTCTTCTAGCGACGTAGCGCGAAGCTAGCTGAATAAAAATTCATAAAATGTTCACTGCCCAGTGCCAAAAAATACATATCTGGAGCCATAATACATATCGTTCTAGGCAATATAACTTGACCATGCTTACCATAGGAGATCGACCTTGAAAACCTCATACGTATGCTCCTTCAGTAGTTCAGGTCTGTAACATCACAAAGTGCAGAAATACACATAAATCAAACAGAAATCCCCTTAAGGACACATTTAGAAAGAAAGACAAAACTTGAATCACCTTCGTGGATGTGAAGGTTTCAGATATAGTTGATCCGTCTCCTTTCCCATTCCTCTCATAGTTGTTCTCGCCCGATCCCTTTATAAACCGTAAAATTGTTCACATATGCCTTAACAAATGCACAAAATACAAGAATAAAAGGTCCACTTACATCAGGGATTTGAATCCATCTGACTCCCTTGATCTAAAAATCTGGCCGACACTGCAACAGAGGAATGAGGAACCCGACGCCCGGACCAGCACGAGTGAGGCACGGCTGATGTCAACCCCAGGGGGGACTCTCGCCCTAGCACTCTGAAGTGGACACCGTGCCGATGTTGATGAAATCAAGGCAGGCCATGGCCACATCGGTGATTGATCTGGCGTGACCATAGGCCTAGCAGACACAAATCACGTACTACGTCGGTGTGGGAAGCAGCGGAGGCGATCGGAGATGAGAGCCTCGACATAGGTGTCGAAGGTAGAAGCGCGATTCAGGCCATCCATTCCATGGTCACCTTGCCGAGGAGGAAGGCTCGTCCCCTTTGGGATCGCGATAGCTATGCGAGCAGTTTGCGGCGGTGAAACTTGTGAGAGGGAGGAGACTGGTCGAGGGCAGCGCTAATTGCGTTGAGAGAGAGATCGAAGTCCCACATGTCGGCGGAAACAATCGTGAGAGAGCGCGACGAAGCCAGCGACGTATCGCGAGGCGGCAGAAAACGGAACCCTTTCTCTTTTTTAGACAGTAGAGATAGAGATTTGTTTGCTAGGGTTCTGAAACAATGACCTGAAATGACAGTTTTTTTTTTGACATGTGAAATGACTGTTTTCTCTTCTGTAGTAAATTATCTTTTTCAGCATGTAAAAGTTCAAAACAAACCTTAAATTCGTAGGCAAAAGCTAAATCAAACCCTGAGCTTGCAATTTCGGAAATAGTCACACCGTAACTTTTGAATCCCTGTCTATTTAAAACCTTGAGACGGTTTGAGTTGGAATTTGGCTGACGTGGCAAGTCATACCTGGGAATGTTGACTTGGACCCACGTGACAGAGATCCAGCAGCAACTACAGTTTGTATCCACGTCGACTGCTGCTTCTGATCATTCTATGTCCGCACACGCCCATGCAGCGCGGCTTCGCCGGATCGCCTCATGACGGGGCCACGGCGGGAGGACTGCGCGGCAACCAGTAGGAATTCCTTCTCTCCTGAATTCATATATTCAGCTCCACGCGTTACTTCCCTTAAAGAATAATAATACAGTAATAATTTCCCTGATTTTGATTTAGATGCGAGTGACTCCATATAGTGGAGTATAATGGATCGATCCTCAAATTTCAAATGCTTGCTATAGTGTTAACGAAATCCAATTCAGGTTGCGCCTCGACACGCCTCGTGGTGGCACTGCTACCGGGACGACTTGTTTGAATGAGAGGGCGTTTCGACACGCGCTCACCGCGTTGCCGGCTTGCAGCCAGCCCAGCGGCCATGCCGCGCTCCTGCACAGCCGCCTGTGGACCTTCCGCCCTGGCGCTGACTCCGTGCTCCTTGCCGAGCTTGAGGTGTGTGCGCCTTCCTGGCCTCGTCAAGGCCACCACGCGCGGGATGAGGCAGAATGGATAAAAATAACCTAAACTCAAAAGGATTTTACAAAATGATCCATCTGGAAAACTATTTCTCTGGAGTAATCCTTTGAGTAGCGCCTAACAGCTAGACGCTACACTCTACGGTGTAGCGCCTTTCAGCTAGACGCTATGCCCCATGCCAGCGTGGCAACGCCTGGCCCCTCCCTGGCTCCGTCCGGCCGTGTGACGCCCATGCGCTATGCCCAGGTATAGCGCCTAGCAGATAGGTGCTACACTTTGAGACATACTCAGCAGCCCGCAGCCCCCCTCCCCACCCCGACGCATTCGGTTGCCCAGCCATTAGAAGAAGAACAAGGAGGTGCCGGCGGTTCCTCCTCCCCTCTCTCTCTCAAATCCACTCCTCAAATCCATCAGATCTGAGAGATTTCACCGTGGTTTTGCCCCCCCATCCCTCCCTCAAGGTAATCCCCTCCTTTTCCCTCTCTTTCATCCAATAAATCTTGCATATTATCCTCAAACCCTAGATGTAGTTGGATTCATAATATGAACTATTTGTGCATGTTTTTAGTTACTTGGTAGTTATAAATTAGTTGTATTTGATGGGGAATGAAAGTGTGTTGTTGATTTGCATTGTATATGATGGTTGTATATGGATTTGTATAGATGTTTGAATAATATGCTACCATATTCTTTGTAGTTTATTGTATAAATTCAAACAATGGCCACATACCACACACATTTTATTGATGTTTGGAATATATATGTAGGATGGTGTGGCTACTTGAGGATTACTATGATCATCAACACCGGGCATACTTGATGGCGGAGAAGAATATGGTAATAAAACCATGGTTGAACTTCTTTGCTTTTATTTTTCTATTGATTCAATTGTGTTGGAAAAACCATAATGTTCGATCTTGTATGTATGCAGAGGCTTCGTCCCCTCAAGATTCGGTCTCATGGCGCGTCTTCGAATGACATGCCGTACGACGAGCGGTACACCGAGTATCAAGCGGCTAGGCCTCCTCCCTTTAATCACGCTTGTGAGCCGGTCGACGCCGAACCTCAACGCGGCTGCTATCACCGCACTTGTCGACCGGTGGAGGCCGGAGACGCACACTTTTCACCTCCGGACCGGCGAGATCACTCCTACTCTTCAGGATGTTTCCATGATCTTTGGACTTCCTATCGCGGGGGAGCCTCTCTGTATGAGCACAGATTCCGATGAGTGGTGCAATGCGATGCATCTACTTATTGGCATGGCTCCTGAAGAACTTGAAGATAAGAGCAAAGATAGAGTCCCAGCAGGCGCGACATATGCGTGGATCGTGGAGAACTTTAGGGAATGCCCGAACCCTGCCGAGGTTGAGGTGATCGAGACACATGCTCGTGTGTACGTGTGGTATGTCCTTTCTAGGACTCTGTTTGCTGACAGTGGAGGTAGGACCGCTCAGTGGATGTGGCTAAAGGCACTAGCAAACTGGGATAGCAATATCAGCTGGGGTTCGGTGGCTCTTGCCTACTTGTACCGGCAGGTAATCACTATGCCTTTGCCACCATCAACCGTGGCTTCATCCGTGAGACTAAGATCACGAAACAAAGGCACCCGATGGTCCCGCCCCAATACGGTATGGTGGATTTCGGCCTCTCTAGCCGTGAACCCCTCCTCGTCAACTTCTTCTTCGGGACCATCATCATCCGAGTCCGAATCATAGCCTTGAGAATACGGGAGTTCACGGTCCATGTCATGTTGAGTGATATATTTCTCCAAATCACCAACATTGTTGTAATGGAGTTCAACATCATCATCATCTTCACCCTCACAATCATCATTGTCCTCTTCCAACACTTCGTCTTGGTGTCTTGAAATCGGGCTCAATGTTTGGCTCAAAGGAGGTTCAGTCCATAGCTCTTGCTCCACGGGTGGAGGACTCCTACTATCCAATGGGGAAGCACGGCGGTTCAAGTCCAAAGGCAATGAACTATCAACCTTCTTGGTGGCAAATAGCTCAAGAGCCTTGTCTAGTGATTCGGCCACCACCTCCTTGTATGCAAGCCAATGAGCCTCGGAGAAGATACACATGGTCTTCCAATGGATATGCACTCCAAAACCCACATTATGTCTTCCTTCCAACTCAACAACATCACATGGGTCCATCCATTTCAATTCAATCCTCACTTGCTCCAAGACCTCGGCATAGGTGGGACTACGCTCAAACACAATATCTAGCTCATCCGGGTCCGGTTCTATGTTGCCTTTCAAAAAGGCATCCTTGTCCACATGATGAACATGAACAATTCTTGCCATCCCTAACACATAGGAGAATATGTTCATTAACTAACCATGACAAGATAAACAAAACTATACTAGACACATTACCAAACCATAAAGCTAACAAGAACACCCTCTCTTACATAAGCAAACCCTAACCCTAACCCTAACCCTAGCCATAACATTCCAATATACCAAACAATGTCATTTCAACAACCCTAAACCTAACTAAATGCTTCATACACATCTTTATAACCAACATTGGCCAATAAATCTAAAAAAATTCCAAACATTTCTCTCCAAATCAAATTTCTAGGGTTTCAAGCCAAATCCAACCAAAATGAAAGATTTCAAGAGGTCAAAACGGAGGGGAATGAGGGAGGGTACCTCTAGCAGCTGGGGAGAGGCACAAATCCACCAAATAAAGCTTCCAATGTGAGATATTTGAGGGGGGGGGAAGGGGGCACCTCCTTGCTGTTCTTCTTGCTTGGGTCGAGCTGGGAGTGAATGGGGAGGGGTGGGGAGGGGGCCGCCGCGCGACATCTTAAGTCCCAGGGTGTAGAGCCTATCAGATAGGCGCTACACCCTGGGCATAGCGCCTGGGCGTCACACGGCCGGGTGGGGCCAGGGAGGGGCCAGGCGTTGCCACGCTGGCAGGAGGCATAGCGCCTAGCTAAAAGGCGCTACACTCTAGCTGTTAGGCGCTACCCAAAGGGTTAGTGCCAGGGAAATAGTTTTCCAGATGGGTCATTTTGTTAAATACTTTTGAGTTTGGGTTATTTTTGTCCATTCTGTCGCGGGATGAGACCATGGTGCCGCACGGCCCCTGCCGAGTCGCTGGCGTATGCCCACCAGAGGCGTGGCGAGGGAGGTCATGCCTGGTGCGGCCCTACGCGTGTTCCCGGACGATGTTGATGTGGGTCTGACATTGGGGAATTTTAGAATGACCGGGGAGGAGGACGGGTATGACTGGTAGGCCAGTATTGTCAGTGATTCTAAAAGTTATCCTAGCCGGGATTGTTGATTTCCGGGTGTGCCAAACAGATCGAATGTTTAAAATAGACCGGAATCCGAAAGTTCGGTGTGCTAATTTCAGAGATTTAAAGTTTGAGATTTGATTTAGCTTTTGCCTATGAATTAAAGGTTCGTTTTGGACTTTTTCCTTTTCAGCATGTCACTTTGCAAGGATAGCTGGATCCGCTAGAGTTAACCTGCCTGCTTGGTATATACTAAATACTAGTATTACAGGCCCAGTTGCACTTGGGTTCTTCAGATAGCTCGGTCTTGTGAAACAGCTGTCTCGTGCCCCTTCAAGCTGCACGATACTCCATTTTCCTGTGGCCGACGGAGCTATGCTGGCGCTTACTTTTTAATGATAAAGACCGTGAAGGGCCTGGAATTTGCTTCATTACGGCGGAGGGTGCACAATTACAAGGGATTCCTGAAGAAAAGGAAAATTACAAGCTCACCCTGCATTCATACAAACAGTGTTAGAATTTGGTGTATATTGGGCTGATTGGCCCATTAAACAAATTCTGAAATTCTCTTTGACCCACTTGTATATGTCAACATATGGTTGTGCTAGTGGTGCTAAAGTTTAGTCCCACATTGCTGGTGGAAGGGGAGTTGGACCACCTTATATAGTAGAGTGTTGCACCACTCACTAAGGTGTGACAAGGAGAGAAGCCTCACGCACTCCTCCTCCAAAGCCGTCCGCCTCGCCACGCCTCGTCTCGCCTTGTCACAACGCGCGTGCCTCACGGGTTGCGGGGGTTGCGGGAATCTCGCCGAGCCGAGCTTTATTTTGCTGGTTAAGAAAAACTAATTAGGAAAAATAATTATGAGTCATTAACGAACGCGTTAATTACAACCATTTTCAGTTTTTATGGACGTGGGTTGTTACCGACTCGGACGTGGGGTGTGTCCCACGATCTCCCTGACCTGCACTATATAAGCGTCCACGCTAAACCTAATCGGTAATCAATCTACAACACGCACCTACCTCTAGAACCTTGCGCCGCCGCTTTCATCTTTCCCATCCTGACTTGCGGCGTGCACCGCAAATCGGGACAGTAGGCCTCCGGAACCCCGCCTCTTGTGAACCTGTACGGGTGAGGGGTGATCAGGTTTTTGGGGAACGCTCAAGCGCGACTACTGACAACCACGACGTCGTCCGACGACGAGTTTCGGAATGACGACTTCTTCCCGGACGTCAGCGACCTCTTCTGCAGCCTCAACATGGGCGACAACTCTGCTGCTGCTACCGCCGCAACTGCATCGTATGTGATCTCAATCTCTCTCTTTCGGATTATGCTAGAGTTTCTAGTTCTAGCGTTTAGCGTAGATGTGATAGGTTTGTCTTGTATAGATGCAATCTGTTCATCTACTTTGTTGATCTGCATGATTAGTTTTATTAATGTTTGTATGATCATGCTTTATCAGTTTATTATTAGGATTAAATTATATGGATTATTGCTTATATTTTCAATAATCCAAAAACCTGATTATAGGGAACTGAATTCCACTGGTGTAGACGCGGCTACTAGACCGCCTCCTTTTGATGGCATTGACTATAAGAGATGGCGCAAGAGAGCAGTCCTCTGGTTTAAAAACCTGAACTCTTTTTGTTGAGCAGGAAGCGACCTTTAAGAAAGCCGATACCATGTTTATGGCGGCTTTGTTCAGTGTTCTTGGGGACAACATTTTTGACCCGTATATGTCATTTGATAATGGCAAGGACGTGTGGGAAGCGCTCAAGGCTAAGTTTGGGGTCTCGGACGCTGGCACTAAGTTGTATGTCATGGATCAATTCTATGACTACAAGATGGTTGATGAGCGCTTCGTCGTTGAGCAAGCTCATAAGATACAATCACTTGCCAAAGAACTTGAGGAGTTCAAGTGTTCCTTACCGGACAAATTTGTGGCCGGTGGCATTATTGCCAAGCTTTCTCCCTCATGGAGGAACTTTGCTACTTTTCTAAAACATAAGAGACGAGAGTTTTCCGTTACGGATCTCATTGGGTCTCTTCATGTGGAAGAGAAGGCGAGAGCAAAGGACAAAACTGCTCGAGGATTTGAGGGAGGTTCTACTGCCAATTTGGTGCAGAGGAAAAACTTCCAACCTCACAAGTTCAAGAATAAGAACAAAACTGAAGGAAAGGGGAAGTTTGATAGCAAGAACAAGGCCACGCACTCAACCAACTTCAAGGAGAAAAATGATAAGAGGAAAGGCTCTTGCCGCGTCTATGGTGATCCTGATCATTAGGCTCCTAGCTGTCCTAATCGCTTTGACAAGCGTCAACATGGGAATAGCGGCAAGGCCGCTAATGTTGTTATTAGCGATATTGAGATGAAGGATGCTGGGTACGGTATTTTACCTACTATCCTTTCAGTATGTCATTCTCCTGATTGGTGCATAGACACGGGTGCTAATACACATGTATGTTCTGATATTTCCATGTTTTCCTCTTATCAGGTCTTAAGTGTTGGAATTATGCCCTAGAGGCAATAATAAAGATGTTATTATTATAATTCTTGTTCATGATAAAGTTTATATTCCATGCTAGAATTGTATTAAGCGGAAACTTTGATACTTGTGTGGTTTATGAACAAAACCGTGTCCCTAGTATGCCTTTATGGACTAGCTCATTGATTAATGATGGTTAAGGTTTCCTAACCATAGACATGAGTTGTCAATTAATAATGAGATCATGTCATTGGGAGAATGATATGATGGACAAACCCAAATCAAGCAGAGCAATTAGATCGTGTCATCGTGTTCATCTTTGCGAAGCTTTTTCTTATGTCAACTCCTGGTATTCCTTAGACCATGAGATAATGCAACTCCTGGTATTGGAAGAAAGCTTTGAGGTCATCAAACGTCATCCTATGAGAGGGTGATCATAAAGGTGTCTCTCAGGTGATCGGAAAGTACTTGTTGGGTTGTATGTATCGAGATGGGATTTGTCCATCCCAAGACGGAGAGATATACTTCGGGCCCACTCGGTAATCGATATCAACACCGCTTGCAAGCACGTGGTTAAGGAGTTAATCACAAAGTGATATCGGATTACGGAACGAGTAAAGTACTTGCTGTGAACGAGATTGAACTAGGTATGCCGATACCGACGATCGAATCTCGGGCAAGTAAAATATCGCGCGACGAAGGGAATATATATGGGATTGATTGAATCCCGGCATCGTGGTTCATCCGATATGATCATCGATGAGTATGTGGGAGTCAATATGGGTTTCCAGACCCCGCTGTTGATTATTGATAGAAGATCATGTCTGCATATTCTCGAACCCGTAGGGTCACACACTTAACGTGTCTCGACGCTAGGATAGAATGGATAATTGGTTTATGAGTTTTTGTTTGGAGTCTCGGATGAGATCCAGGACATCATGAGAGGTTCCGGAATGGTCTGGAGAATAAGATTCATATAAGGGAAAGCAGTTTTTGGATTTCGGAATTGTTTCGGAATGTTCGATATTGTACCAGAAGCTTCTAGAACCTTCCAGAGTGGGACCAACGTGGCCCCACTTGTCGGGAGGGGGCGTGGGCCTACGAGGGAGTGCCCTGGCCGCATTGGTTCAGGGGCACAAGGCCCCATAGGCCCAGCCGGCCAAGCCCTAGGGGAAACCCTAGGGAGAGCTTCTAGAAGGGGGGGGGGGGGGAACTTGCCCCCCACTCCTCCCATGTGGCCGCCGGCCCTAGGCTTGGAGGAGGGACAAGGGGGGCATCCGGCCAGCCCTCTATATAAAGAGGGCAGGGGCGCACCCTCCCCACACACCTCCTCAACCCTAGCCGCCTACCTGCTGCCCTCTCTCTCTCTCTCTCTATCTCTCTCTCTCTCTCTCTCTCTCTCTCTCTCTCTCTCTCTCTCTTCCATTGCGTGGAGAAGCCACCTGTGAAACTCTCGACTTTGCACCACGTGTTGTAGATCCAATCTATCTCTCCACCCCACTTGCTGGACCGAGGAAGAAGGAGACGTCGAGGTTCCGTACGTGTGCATCTCTCGGAGGCATCGCCACTTGCGGTGTTGGATCGGATCGGATCGCAAGGAGGAGAAGGCTAGTATGACTACATCAACCACATTCCGTTGAACGTTCCGCTGTGTGAATCTTCAAGGGTATGAAGATCTCATCTATACCCCCTCGTTGTTTGCATCTCCTAGATTAGATCTTGGCTTTCTCGTTCGCATTCGTAGAATTTTTTGATTTACTATGCTGCGAAACCCTTCATTAAGGACTTCTTCCGTGCTGATGGGAAACGGCTCACGTGCTTCTGTTCATGGTGTTGGTATGTTAAATCTGAAGTTTACTTTGGGGAAGACCGTACAGCTGAAGAATGTGCAGCATGTTCCCACCATCAATAAGAATCTCGTCAGCGGATCGCTTTTATGTCGAGATGGCTTTAAGTTGGTTTTTGAGTCCAATAAGGTTGTAATTTCTAAGTATGTACAATTTGTTGGAAAGGGTTATGAGTGCGGAGATATGTTCTGCTTGTCTTTGTCAGACTCATGTACTAAAGTTATTAATCATGTTTGCAATGATAATGAGTCCAATGTTTGACATTCACGACTCTGTCATATTAACTTCAGTTGCATGACGCGGCTAGCCAATATGAGTTTAATTCCGAAATTTACCACTGTCAAAGGTTCTCAGTGCCAAGTTTGTGTGCAAGCAAAGCAACCCCGCAAGTCTCATATGGCTGCGGAACCGAGAAACTTAGTACCGCTAGAACTTATACATTCAGATCTTTGTGAGATGAATGGTGTGTTGACAAAAGGTGGAAAAGATACTTTATAACGGTGATTTATGACTCCACTAGATACTGCTATGTTTATATTCTGAAATCTAAAGATGAAGCTTTGAACTACTTCAAAATCTATAAAGCTGAGGCAGAAAACCAACTTGATCTTAAAATCAAGCGGCTAAGGTTGGATCGTGGTGGAGAGTACTTTTCAAACGAATTTGATTTATTCTGTATGGAACATGGTATTATACATGAGAGGACGCCTCCCTACTCACCTCAGTCAAATGGGGTGGCCGAAAGGAAGAACCGCACTGTAGCTGATCTGGTTAATGCCATGTTAGATACATCGGATCTTTCCAAGGAATGATGGGTGCAAGCGCTAATGACTATGTGTCATGTCCTAAACCGTGTTCTTGTAAAGGATAAAACCATGAATCCATTTGAGGAATGGGAAAATAAAAGGCTTAAACTCTCTTACTTACGAACTTGGGGTAGTTTGGTGAAAGTCAATATTCCAATACCCAAGAAGCGAAAGCTTGGACCAAAAACCGTTGATTGTGTTTTTCTGGGATATGCTTTTCATAACATTGTCTATAGATTTTTGATAGTAAAATCCGAGGTATCTGCCATGCATGTTGGTACAATTATGGAGTTGAATGATGCGACTTTCTTTGAGGACATCTTTCCTATGAAAGGTATGTCTAGCTCATCAAATCAGGAGATGACTAGTTCATCTAGTTAGGAATTTTCTATAATTCCTGAACCCACTATGCCGATAGAACACTCTGATGATCCTGTGGAGGATGACAATGAAGCTCCCAAAAGGCGCAAGAGACAAAGGACTGCAAAGTCATTTGGTGATGATTTCATTGTGTACCTTGTGGATGATACTCCCACTTCTATTTCAGAAGCCTATGCATCTCAAGATCTTTGACTCTTTGGAAGGAAGCATCCAAGTGAGATGGACTCTATCTTAGCTAATGGTACTTGGCAAGTCACTGATCGCCCTTATGGGTGCAAACCTGTAGGATGTAAGTGGGTGTTCAAGAAAAAGCTTAGACCTGATGGTACTATTGAAAAGTACAAGGCACGTCTTGTGGCTAAGGATTATACCCAAAAGGAAGGTGAAGACTTCTTCGATACCTACTCACTTGTAGCCAGATTGACCACTATTCGAGTACTACTTTCCTTGGCTGCCTCACATAGTCTTCTCGTTCATCAAATGGACGTTAAGACAACTTTTCTAAATGGAGAGCTAGATGAGGAAATTTATATGGAGCAGCCTGACGGATATGTAGTAGATGGTCAAGAAGGAAAGGTGTGTAAGTTAGTGAAGTCTTTGTATGGTCTTAAGCAAACTCCTAAGCAGTGGCATGGGAAGTTTGAAAGAACTTTAACTGCTAAAGGCTTTGTTGTAATTGAAGCTGACAAATGTGTGTACTATCGCCATGGCGGGGGCGAGGGAGTTATTATGTGTCTCTATGTCGATGACATATTGATATTTGGGACCAACCTCGTTGTTATCGAGGAGGTCAAAGAGTTCCTATCTCACTGCTTTGAGATGAAGGACTTGGGAGTGACCGATGTAATTTTAAACATCAAGCTACTAAAGGATGACAATGGTGGGATTACACTGCTTCAGTCTCACTACGTGGAAAAGATATTGAGTCGCTTTGGGTATAGAGGCTCCAAGTCTTCTCCAACGCCTTATGACCTAATTGTGATACTTCGGAAGAGTCGAAGGATTGCTAAAGATCAATTGAAATATTCTCAAATTATTGGCTCGCTCATGTATTTAGCCAGCGCTACTAGACCTGACATCTCCTTTGTTGTAAACAAACTGAGTTGATTTGTGTCAAATCCTGGAGATGATAATTGGCATGCTCTTGAAAGAGTTTTGCGCTATTTGAAAGGCACTGCGAGTTATGGTATTCACTATACTGGGTATCCACGGGTACTTGAGGGTTATAGTGATTCAAACTGGATATATGATGCTGATGAGATTAAGGCCACAAGTGGTTATTTGTTTACACTTGGCGGTGGCACTGTTTCCTGGTAGTCTTGCAAGCATACCATCTTAACGAGGTCAACAATAGAAGCAGAACTCACAACATTAGACACAACCACTGTTGAAGCGGAGTGGCTTCATGAGCTCTTGATGGACTTACTTGTGGTTGAAAAAACAATACCCGCCATCCCGATGAACTATGATAATCAAACTGTGATCGTCAAAGCAAACATTTCTAAGGAAAATATGAAGTCATTGAGGCATGTGAAGAGGAGATTGAAATCTGTCAGGAAACTACGAAGTTATTGCGTTGGATTATATCCAAACATCTAAAAACCTGGCAGATCCCTTCACAAAGGGTTTATCACGCAATGTGATAGATAATGCATCGAGGGAGATGGGTTTGAGACCCACGCTATGAGTTGATCCTAGTGGCAACCCACTCTATGTGATCGGAGATCCCGTGAATTAGAGTTGGGAGACAAGCTGTTGGTTAGATGAGAGGAGAGTATCCCCATATTATATTTACATCCCCATAAAGATGCAATACTCTCTTAATCTGCATGGCAGGTTGATATTTATCTTAGTGTGTTCCAAGTGGCTTTTATAAGCGAAGATGTTGTCCTACAGAACATCTCTTGAGGAACACACCTATATGAGTCTGACTGTCAAATGTCGCAGTCCGTGAGAGCTGGATGCTCTTTAATAAACTCATGAAAGGCCCTGGAGTATGACGCATAAGCTCCAAACCGCGGGGAAGCTGACGGAAGCCCCGTACCGGTCTAGATTTTGTGTGAAACTAGCGTGCAGAAAACTTGTAGTTCAAGGCATAGTCCACTATTCAAGTTGCTAGCTAGTTTATCATGAAGTTTAACGTGCAAGTTCAACTTAACGGTCTCCACTTCACACCGGTATATAAAACAATGTTATGGAAGAAAAGTGATGTAATGTTCCAATGAGACTTTGTGGGGGATTGTTGGAATTTGGTGTATATTGGGATGATTTGCCCATTAGACAAATTCTGAAATTCTCTTTGGCCCACTTGTATATGGCAGCATATGGCTGTGCTAGTGGTGCTAAAGTTTAGTCCCACATTTCTAGTGGAAGGGAAGTTGGACCACCTTATATAGTAGAGTGTTGTATCACTCACTAAGGTGTGACAAGGAGAGAAGCCCTCGCGCACTCCTCCTCCGACGCCTCCCGCCTCGCCAAACCTCGTCACGACGCGCGCGCCGTGGGTTGCGGGAATCTCGCCGAGGCGAGCTTTATTTTGCTGGTTGGGAAAACTAATTATGAGTCATTAACAGACGTGTTAATTACAGTCGTTTCTAGTTTTTATGGACGTGGGCTGTTACCGACTCGGACATAGGGTGTGTCCCACGATCTCTCTAACATGCACTATATAAGCGTCTGCGCTAAACCTAATCGGTAATCAATCTACAACACGCACCTACCTTTAGAACCTTGCGCTACCGCTTTCGTCTTTCCCATCCCGGCTTGCGGCGTACACCACAGATCGGGACAATAGGTGTCAACACCCGAATTTTTAATTACAGATGCCTGTTATGCCATACGTCGCAATCCCAGGATTACCATTTTTGCGAGACATAACAGATTGGATATCACGGTACATCATCCATTACAAACCATACATAAGGTCTTACACAAATAAGAATCTCATGATCCAGTTCTTAATACAATTCAAGCAGCGGAATAATGTAAAGATAACGATAGCATGGCCGAAACTCCATCTTCAGGGTCACAGGCAGTGCTGACGATGGGAGATGGGTCCTAGTTGTCGTAACCTTCCTGCGGTCCGTCATCCTGATACTCCTCTTCATAGTCTGGCAACAGGAATAGCCAGGGACAAAGCCATGAGTACTCTTTAAGTACTCGCCAACTAATACTAACAAGTGAAGTGGTTTTGAGTAAGATATGCTAAGCTCTAGGGTTATTTTGCAAAAAGCCAGATTTACCTCTACTAAGTTCAAAAGCAAAGAAGCTAGTTGAAAGTTTTATGACACCTAAGTGGGAACTTTAACTTTCAGATCACAAATCTGTTATGGTCAAGTCAAATTCATAAATCATTTCATAAGTCATTTTGAAATCATCTGACGACGGAACAGTATGGCCACTCTAACTGTCAATAACCGCGGACGCGGCTATTCGAATAGTTTGACACTCTGCAGAGATTGTGCACTTTCACCAAAACATTTGATACATCCGTCAGGAACAATCCTGAATTCACCATACTCAGTATGCGAATAATCAATCCTAACCTTTCAATTACACGCCCTAGTATAAGCACCTCTCCTGTGAGTTTGGCCTCCCAACCATGACCAACTGTCATCTTGGGTACTGCACAGGTGGACAATCTTCACAAGGTAGCCTCAGCTCAGACCTTGGCCGCAAGGGAACCCATACTAAGGTATATAAATTTCCGGTCAAGCCCTACCAAATTTTCGGGTATTGTGATTGTACGGTAAAATTGGAATGGTATCGCATCCAGACAACCATCAGTTTTATAAAGGGCTAAGGTTCATGACTTAACATTTTCATCATCAAAAACCATTGGTGTTCGAGAACACATGTCAAAACATTTCAGTAGAATGACTCATCATTCTAAGGTTTTCATAACCATTTTCACCAGGTATTCCCATCTAAAGTTGATCAAGTTTTATGCTTAGCACTAGCAACTACAAGTGGGGGTAAATACTAATGATGGGTAATAAACCAGTGGGGATTAGCTAAGTTTAATCTCATGCCTTAGGATAACATCAAGATTATCTAACTTAGGCCAAATTTTATGCTCTTTATGCTACCTTCAATTATCTTCCTAGCATCTACAAGTCACTAAGTCAACTTTAAGAAAAAGCTTTGATAAAGAAAATAAAGTATTAAGCTTGCAAGTAAAACTAGGATTGGGTATCAAGTGGCGTAAGCTTGCAAGTAAAACTTGCATTGTTTAGCTTGCTAAGATAGTAGTATAAGCTTGCTACGTTACAAGGGTTAGCTTGCTCAGTTAATAGCTTGCAAGTATTGGCTTGCAAGGTTGCAAGTATAGGCTTTCCTTGTGAAGAGCAGTGGTTGAAGTTCTCCTCGGCTTCTTCCTCGTAGTATCCTCCTTCCTCCTCGTATCCTTGGTCGGTACTAGCGTCTATCAATGAATACGAGGTACGCAATCACCAAACAATACTTAACTATTTCTAATCATCATACAAAGGTTCATACTAGATGATCTAGCATCATCACTAACATTACAAGATTAAATCACTTGTCCCATTTATTTTATTTGAGAAAAGTAATTTCTACTCATTAAAAAACTACTTAAGATTTAATATTCTCCAACTCAAACATGGGATCATGTTGACACATGTCATCACCAAACATTTCAGTACATGGGGATGTGATTTAAAGTGGTGTCACAATTTAATAAGGTTTAACCTTTTTATTTTATTTAATTAAAGTGACTAGAATGGCCTATGAGGCATTCTTTTATTACTTGATCATTATTTCTGCAAGTAAACCTATATATTTTTATATATTCTGAAAGGTATGGTTAAATGTGATTTTTGAGAGTTGGAATCAACTCAAAAGCTTTTGTGGTTGAATTTTGAAAAATGTTTGAATGCAGAAAAGCTTCCGCCTTGTTATTTTTACCATGGATGATCTACAAATCGAAATGGTTTGAATCCAACAGGCTTGGATTAAGCATTCCATTACCTTTCTAACAAAATTTGTTTCATGCATTTTGGTTCAGTGAGTCAAGCTGGGTTGATTTTTGAATATAGGTATAGAACTAAGTTTGAAATTAAATGAATAAAACTAAATTTGAATTAGTGGGTTGCGCGGGATGTTTAACTAGGCCGGCCCACTACGCACAGCGCACGCGCGGGCTGGTTAAGTGAGCGACCCCACTCGTCAGTGAGGCAACGAGGGGCGAAGCGGTATGGGGCGATTAGGATCGTAGGATCTAACTCTAATCGAACGGCTCTGGTTCATCGTCCACGCCGGGCAGCGTCGGCGAGACAGAACCCTAGCGTGGCCGGTGGGGGTCGTGGGAGGCTCACCGGGGCTCAGACGATGGTGGTGTGAGGGGGCAAACGAGTCAATGGCAATGATTCTCTGGTACCGCAACTTCTCTGGCGGCTCAATTGGCGCCTCTCCTCCTCTGCAGCGGCGAACTCCGGTGAAATTCTGGCCACCTGGTGCTCGCCTTGCTCCGGGAGTGAGTGGGTGTGATCAGTGAGAGGTGGGGAGTGAACTGGTGTGAAGAAAACGAGCGGGAGTGGCCTCCTTTTATAGTGCCTGAAGGGGACCTAATGGCGCGGTGGAGCTCGTCGGCGTCGACGACATAGAGGGCTAATGGCATGGGCGATGATAGGGGGCGGTGCTGTGCTCCCTGGCGAAGCTCAATGGCGTGGTGGCGAGGCGTGTGGCGGTGCTGATCGGTCAGAACACGTCGACGCACTGGGCGCCTCCGACGGAAGTCTTAATGGCGCACAGGTGCTCCTGGTCACGCGACGATGAACTAGCATGTCTGGGAGGTTCCTGGTGTGGTGGTGATCACGTACGCGAGCGGAGAAGGCGGGGCACGGTTTGTGCGAGCGTGTAGATGAACTATAATTGGAAAAGTTTCTGTTTGAAATCTTGGACTAGAAACACTCAAAGTGGTCTAGTGAGCAAGATTGGCAAAAATGACCATTTGCTTTATTTGAATTGTTTTTGATTTTCCTTGATTTGTTTCTGCTTGGAAATGTTTTAGATAATGCTATTTTCACCCTTAAACCATTCCTTGCTATTTAGGTTAATCACACAAGTCTATTCATGCATTTATCAAATCATCACATACACACATGCATTCATATGATTTCAATTAATCAAAATTTTTGTTAACCTTAATTTTAGTGATTAGAGTTTGATGATCATTGTTTCATATTTTTGGGATGTTACAAACCTTACCTCCTTAAACAAAATCTCGTCCCGAGATTTGAGAAAGAAGAAAAAAGATTCCCTAGGATTTAAAGAGATCGGGAAACTCTGTCCTGATGTGATCTTCTCGCTCCCAGGTAGCTTCTTCTTCAGTGTGGTTGCTCCACTGAATCTTGAGAAACTTGATGCTTCGGGTTCTGGTGGTTCTGAAAGCTTCCTCCAAAATACGGATGGGTACTTCAGAATACGTCAGGTCTCCGGAACCCCGCCTCTCGTGAACCTGTACGGGTGAGTGGCGATCAGGTTTTTGGGGAGCGCGACTACTGGCAACCACGACGTCCTCCTCCGACGAGTTCCCGAACGACGACTTCTTTTCCGGACGTCAGCGACCTCTTCAGCAACCTCAACATGGGCGACAGCTCTGCTGCTGCTACCGCCGCAACTGCATCGTATGTGATCTCAATTTCTCTCTTTCGGATTATGCTAGATTTTCTAGTTCTAGCATTTGGCGTAGATGTGATAGGTTTGTCTTGTATATATGCGATCTGTTCATCTATTTTGTTGATCTGCATGATTGGTTTTACTACTGTTTGTATGATCATGCTTTATCAGTTTATTATTCGGATTAAATCATATGGATTATTGCTTATATTTTCAACAAACAGCACCCTACAAAGAAAGACTGAAAAGCAACAGATCCAAGCACACCACCGACGAACTTTGACGGCTAGCCCCGACCACCGTTAGCACCTCCGGGGATGAAACCACTTGGAGGAGCAGCCGTGTTCTCCGCCACGACAGGAACCTCTAAGATCCTCCTCTTGAGGAGGTAGAAGATGCCCGAATTTTTTTTGTTCCCGGGCTCTGCAGGGCCAACGCCATGGCCAAGGATAGCGTCAGCGATGAGCCGCAGAAGAGGGCGCAAATTCCAACACCCGCTGCGAAGCCGCATCAGGAGAGGCGAACTCACCAACTCGTCTTCCATCACCATGTTGGCAAGAGAAGAGGGAGGGCACCGCCGAGCTCCGATTCACCGCGCAGCAACCGGACCACCATCTTGCCATGGCAGGGGAAGACGCTCTCCACCACCTCTCCTCCTCGCCACCATGGCCGGCCAGGAGAAACAGCAGAGCCTCGCACACCACACCTCTGAATCTCTCTCCCTCGCCTCCACGACAGGCCAAGATAAACCCGAAAGCACAACACCCACGCCACACCAGATGGTCAACGACCTCTAACTTATTCAGGGAGAAGGCGTTCCCCTCCTTCTCCACCAGCTCCGACCGAAGGAGCAACGGGAAAAGGAAGAGGAACCCTAAAAAGCTCTGGATCTGGCCGCCGAGATTCAGAGCACCTCTCCATCTACGAGGCATAAAGCCTAAACCTAGCAAGCAGCTAACTACCCTACATCTACTGCCTATACTACTACAGCCAGAGCGTCGCCTCAGCCACTCTCCGGCGGCGGCGCCTTCGGGGAGAGCCTCGGTTCGGCCCAGCCCTGAGGAAAGGGCTCTCAAGCTACTGTGTATAGGAGAGAGAAGGAGAAGGGGGGAAATGACATATTGCAGGCACTTTTTTTGGGCACTGTTTTCCTCATAAGCAAGAACTGTATGGTTATTTTTTAGGTTATACTGTATAAGGCAGTCGTTTCACTCGAGGTTTCTCCAAAAAAAAAAAAACTTCTCGGCGAACTGGTTATGTACAGCGTCAGGTCGTCGGGGACTTTGCCTTCCAAGTTTCCTCTCACCGATGGTGCAAGTGGTCAACAGTAAGCTGATCAAGCTGCTCTCCGATGGCTGATCCTGCTGCTAGTGGTCAGCAGTAAGCTCGTCAAACAGCTCTCCTATCCTACCTATCCAGGGTTTTGTCGCTGTCAGATGCCAACGGCTCCATGTGTCTCTGCCCCCGATGTACGGCGAGATCGGTTTGGTTAACATACAATATCGACCCTGTCCCTGACTGTTAGCATTATCAGCTTACTTATTAATTAGTCGAGTGACACTAAAACAAAATAGTCGACTGGAACATCTCTCCGCATGACCCGGTGACCGCCAGAGATGTCTGTGGACCTACCCATGTTGAATTTTTCAGATTTCTCAACAGAGATCCATCATCAGCGCTGTCCATCATATCATCATAGTACTATAAAAACGAAATGTTATGTTTTTTATTTTATTTATTCAGTACATGAAAATGCCACCTGCAGCGTCTAGTCTGCTAGCCGTTAAATCAGATCAATCTGGACCATCCGACTCTTGGGCATGAGGCGTTGAAAGGTAGCCACATCCTTTTTGGATTCTCTCCTTAAAACATGCATCAGTCTCACTCACATCACATGCAGATGCTCGCTCGTCCAGTACCCTTTCTATCATACTTTTTTTTTGTTGCTAAATTTCACCGGCAGAAGCATCACGCACACGAAAGGAACATCTCGTCACGTCGGTCATGTTCCAGCCGTGGATCGGGCCAGACAAACCCTACAGCCAGATCTGTGGCAGGAACCCATAATTTTTCCCTGACAAACATGTCTAGGGAGATGAGATCTCGACGTCTGCCTGCGTTTAGCCCATAACTACCTCTGCCTGACACGTTTAAATGTTTCTTCTTGGTCACCACAATGTCCATATCGTCAAGAATTTGCTACAGTAGTACCATCATTCATTGGAGAGGACACTCCAAGACCATGGATGATTCACGAGCATTGCAGTATAGTATAGCCGAACAAAAAATCCATCCATTCCCAAACAAAAGGGCTATGAATCAAAGGAATGACATCCACCCAATATGCATGCGAACCACCATACATTCGCGTGTATGCATCTCATCCCCAATCGATAGGTACACGTGTACCAGACCTCTCTTCCGAGAGGAAAAGATAAAAAAGAATCACGTGAAGGCAGGACGATCGATCATCAGGAGGTGGTTGTGGTCCTGAGCTTGCACTCCTCCGGCACGGTGGGGAACCTCTTGCGGTCGTCGCAGTAGTCGTAAATGACGAGGTTCCTTGCCACCCATCCGGCGTCCTGGCGCTGGCCCTTGTCGAGCGCCCACGCCGGCGGCTGGTCCCACCAGCTGTCTCCCGTGACGGCCGCGCACGCCGGTGGCGCCGGGCCTGCTGTGCCGCCCCAGGCGCAGGCGTCGGCGGTGAAGTCGCTGTAGGACGAGACGAAGGGGCCCTTGGTCCAGTCCGTCTTCTCCAGCCCTCCCCGCGTGGCCCAGTCGTCGGCGTTCCAGATGCTGGAGAAGACGTACATGGGCTTGGCGATCGGGAAGAAGAGGTTGGGCTTGTCCGAGTTGCGGTACTCCCTGATGGCCACCTTGTCCACGAAAAATCTGCAACGAAATCCAGCACACATTTTCAGTACTACTACTACTGTTGCTAGGTAATGAAGACGCTAGTCCCTGTAGAGAAAGCTGGGCAATGAATGCGGTGGCAAGTGCAACCAACCGGATCTCGATCCCAGTGTACAACGCTAGTAGTAGTAGCAGCAGGGGTCTATTCAGCGGGCGACCACGGCCATGTGAGGGCGCGACCACCACTGTAGCCGCAGTTTGGAGTGCAGGATCGGATCGAGCCGAGAGCTTCGTGCGTCCGAGCTAGAAAGAAGATCGGCCGACATGTACTACTACGTGGGTTCAGCAACCAAGCAAGGGGGTACGTGTAGGTAGAAAGAAACAGTGCACGCATTGTTTGTTTGGTTTGGTCCCGATCGAACAGGGTGTACCCCCAAAGTACCAGGCGCGTGTGTGTGCACCAGCAACAAGGGATGCGGACTGGTTTGGCATCTCCTATGTGCGGGTCCAGTAGATATCTACCGGAGTGACCCAAATTCAGGGCTGGGTTGGTGGATCCATTCAATTCAACTGCCCTCTGCCCGCCCCATGCTACTAAATCCGGCAGGCAACCCCACTCTAGTCTAGTGTGCCAGCGCCAGCAGGAGTAGTAAAATCATTCAGTGGCTTAATCAAAATGATGTGCAATATGCAATGTGAGCTCGGAGCCATGGGGGAGATCGAGGTAGCTTACACGATCTGCTTTGGGTTCCAGAGGATGGAGTAGGAGTGGAAGTCGGCGGTGGGGTCGAACCAGAGGGAGTGCCGCATCTCCCGCCCGCCCACGCCGCTGCGGTACACGTTCGTCTGGATGATGTACGGCTCGCCCGTGCGGTTGCCCAGGAACTCGAAGTCCAGCTCGTCGCGCTGAGGCGCAGCGTCGAGGTCAGAGCACATCTGGAACCCGACGAGAATGGTCAGTATCAGTCACTGATGATGAATCCATCGGACGCATGCTGGAGTAGGAGTACGTACGTAGTAGGCGGTGACGACGCCGGCGGAGTCGTTGCCGACGAGCTTCAGCTTCATGCTGAACCACCCGAACAGGTACTTCTGCTTCGTCTGGAACCCGACGCCTGCAAAGGAAGGAAACTTGTTGAGTATGCTTGCGCAACGCAATGGGGACACCTAACCTAAGATGGACAAAGTGGCTTTACCCGTCTTGTTGTCGAGGGAGAGGTACCACGTCTGGCCGTCGGGGGAGGTCTTCACGTGGTCCTCCGCGCCGGTGATCTCGAAGTTGTCCCCGAACGACGGGGCCGCCGCCGCCCCCACATAAGCATCCTGGAGGCAGCAAGAGACGGCAATGGCCGCGAACGCCAGCAGAAGGCTGGCGCACGGACGCGCCCAAGACACCATCGCTGCCCCTCGGCCTCGATCGATAGACAGCCCGCGCGCAGAGATTGCGTCGCCGACGAGGAGTGGGGAACGGGAAACGGCAAAGCCCAGAGACGAAGCGGAGCGTGCTAGTGTCCGATGCTTTGGTCTTGGGCAAAGCACAAGGCAGAGAACCCCACAGGTTTACACCTTTCTTATACTACTACCACTAGCTAGCCTTTGAGATAGTACTAGTTTAAGCTGCTGCCTCAAGAGGCGTGTAGCTGGAATACTCGTAGTATTGCTGCGCTTTGGCTGCGCCCGTACCCGTAGCGGTAGTAAAAGATGCTTTCTCGAGAACCTCCACTTGATTTCAGTTTATTTTCAGTCTATTTTCAAACAGGATGCTACGAGTACTTGATTTCAGTTTATTTTCAAACAGGATGCTACTGCCGCTGCAGTGCATTAGTATGTTAGTAGAGGGCACTAGATGCCACGCACGAGCTTCAGATCTTGTATCAGTGTATCCGTCTGCTGCTGCTCGTGGCTGTCACGTGAACTTATCATGTTCATCTGCCGAGTGGTCGGATTAATTGGTGTCTGGCCGGGAGAAACCCCCGGGGAAGGGCATGTGATTGTGAGGATCGACAAGGGAAATATATGTATTGAAGGCTGGACACTGGACACCAGTCAAGATACAGTTTGAGCTCCACCCTGAAAGGTTTCCAAGCTTTGTTTGCTCTCCTCTGCCTCCGCCGTGCTCAGTGCTGTAGCACGATTACTAGTCGAGGAGGTTGAAATGCCGGCGTCGTTGTCCAAGGAACCGGGTGTAAAGGTTAGGGTCATTAATCGAAACGACCGACACTGCAAGCCCTCCGGCGTTTGCCAATAGGATCACTCAATTTTTTGACACCAGAAGTACCTGCTGAGTGGCCCGTCTAAACAGCAAGTCTACGATCTACTCGTAGAGGCACGAATCTTTGGGGTGGGACTCTTGTCGAGATGCGACGAGATCGAGGCGTCGTGCGTGTATAGAAAACTGAAACGGGAAGAGAGGGATGTCGTGAGGAGACAGGTCATGTACAGGCTGCCCGTGCGAATCCCGGGTCAAAATCACACGGAGAGAGAGGGTGGTCGGCAGCACAACTGTACACGGGTTTTCAGCTTCCTGTCCACCGTAGAGTCCAGGATGCAAAACTGTTGAGTGATGCCCGAAACAGGCCGGTATATGTTGGAGTTGGACGGAGCATGACTAGACCGTCGCATAGTAGTACAAACGTAGTATACCAGTACTCTGTGTTTACGATCGTCTCTACAATCGTGTAGAGGTTCGAGGCAATAACACTACACTCTACGAAATGGATCTTACGGACTGATGTGGAGGCAGCTGGTTGGTCCTAGTTTCTTTTTTCCTTTAATTGTGGGGCACGATCTCTCTGTATTTTTCTAATTTTCTGTAGCGCGGTGCCATCCGTAAGAATTTTTGGTACATGCTGTTCGTACATGTAGCATTCCTCCAGGTTCGAGGCCTATGTACCAAAGTGTGTATGTGGTTGGAGCCTCGAGGACAGGAGGAGAGACTTTTTTAACCGATATGGATAGGGTTAGCCCTCCTTCTTCGGATTAGCCCTCTTTCTTTTTAAACGTTTCACTTGCTTGGTTTGATATGTAATTTGTCTATTATCTTTTCTCTTAGACTTGTGGATGGATGTCGTCCGTGTAGATGGAGAGGTCGGATGTAATGCTTAATAACTATTTAAGTAATAAAATATCCTTTATTGAAAAAAGGTGAAGGGATCTGCAGCACCCGATCACCACAACTTCAATTTTTATTTTATTTTAAAAATGCAGTTTTGTGTATAAAAG
Source organism: Avena insularis (assembly GCA_023614405.1). Lineage (NCBI taxonomy): Eukaryota > Viridiplantae > Streptophyta > Magnoliopsida > Poales > Poaceae > Avena > Avena insularis. The sequence continues at coordinate 37,872,160 of CM042687.1, forward strand.
TAAAAAATAAAATATGAGTATCAGAAAAACATGATCCGGATATTCGTGTGAATTTTCGGTAGAAACCGCGTTGTATTTTGAGCTACTAAAAATAAAAACTTGTGCTTTATAAAAATTAAAAAGCTCTTATTTCATATAAAAATTTTATTTTTGTATTGCGTAAAATACAAAGTATGCATGTATATATGTGTGTAAATGTCTTATACGTATTTTTTCAGACTTTCTGGAGTCTCGGAAATATGTTTTTCTTTTGTTTAAAAATGAGCACCGATGATTGGGTGCTGCTAGGGGTTTACGGCGTTAACTTCGGAAACAAACGTCTCCTAAAAATGTAACCTTTTCTCAAACCAGCCAATAACTTTGCCATAATCTATTAAATAAGGAGTTGTGACGACATTGCAAATGCAAAAGGAAGAGGAAAACTACAACTTCAGAAAAGTCTACTCTTCTAGTACAATGTCACTCAATCACTTCGCCCCAAGGTTCTCACCTCCTTTTTTTTGTAACATGACTGAAAGGTGGTGTGTGCTTGTTTTGGAAGACATTAGAGTTAATCATTCCAAATCCAAATCTCTCAAGAGACGACATGGCAAGAGAGGCAAGGTCTTTTCGGTTGGGAATTGAGTCATCCACCATCTTCCGCCACCACTCTTTGAAGGATAGTACCAACCATTGATGAAGAGCAAGGTCGTGAAGATTCATCCAGTCTTAAATGATCCCCATAGTCGAATGGTGAAACGATAATTCACAAGAAGATGACTGACCGACTTCGAAGTTCTTCTGCAGAGCAGACAAAGACCCGCAAAAAAAAAAACCGTGAATTGGACATCCCATCTTAACCAATTGGTCGACCGTCAAAAGAAGGTTTTGCATAGCAACGCACGCAAAAAACTTTACTTTGTGCATGTGTGTGTGTGCGCCTATTCATGTTGGACAATAAATTTTATGTGAAAAATGTTATGCCAAGGAATTGAGCATTATAAGGAATGTCGCCAAGTACTCTTCAGTAGTCGAGAACTTCCAAATAATGTTATCCTCCACGTTTCCATTGAGTTGCTTTCCCTTATTTCAGTTCAAAGATTGGAGAATTGGTGAGCGTGCTCCACGAAAATTCTTCAATCATGTTGATATTGCTATTCCATGTCTCTTCTTTAAACGCTTGCATAACACACCATGTTTTTCCTTTTTTTTGAACGGGAAAGGTCCCGAAAGACCTAGAGCATGCATTTAATCAGCGGTGGGGTTACAATTACAAAGAGAATCCTGAACAAAGGAAAAGTACAACCCGGTCCCAAACTTTTACATAGAGCATCCCACAAAAAGATAGGAAAACGCAATCGAGTCCACGCTCGTTGCCTTGCACTGTGGGATGCTCTATGTAAAACTTTACATAGAGCGTGGACTCGATTGCGTTTTCCTATCTTTTTGTGGGATACTCTATGTAAAAGTTTGGGACCGGGTTGTACTTTTCCTTTGTTCAGGATCCTCTTTGTAATTGTAACCCCACCGCTGATTATTTGCACAACGCCGATCAGAGATGACCTCCGTCCGTGGCCACCCATGCCTCCACCGAGGACTAGGCCACTTGGGGAAGCAGCGACGAATGATGTCGCGACGAGGTCGGAGATGATCCTCCACCTAAGGAGGAGAGAAGAGCTCGAGCCGCCATCAGGCTCAAGCGCAGCAGGGCCACTCCTGTGACCGAAGATAGCCACAGCGAAGCTTCGCCGCCGCTTGGAAGCTGCTGCCCAGGTCGCATGCTTCACGGACCCAGTGCACCGTCTCCCATGCCCAACAGCCGCAGTATCAAATCCCTCCTCTCTCTCTCCACCGAGGCCGGCCAAGAGGAGGGACAGAGACACAGAACTACCAAGCAGTAGACGGAGGCACTTATTCCACCAAGGGCTCGCCTGAAGGGAGGCCACCGACGACTTCCACCATGGCAGCATGATACGTCCAATTTGCATCATCATCCTATATCATAATTTGCCTCTATTTATTAATATATGTCTTATTATAAGGTATTACTTATGTCTTTTCTACTGTTTTTGCATGTTGGATGATTCTTGGAGGATGAACTGCCGGAGTTTGGATTCTGATGGAAAAGGAGGTGTTTTGATGTAATTTCGTGAAGATCAGAAAAATAACAGAAAAATATGGGAAATTATATTTTCCCGAAAGACAGAGGAAGCCAGAAGGGGAGGCGAAGAAGGGCCACATGGGGACCACACCCCCCAGGCGCGGGCCCACCTTGCCCCGCGCCTAGGGTAGGTGTCGCCCACCTGGCCGGCCTACGACTCCGCCCACTCGCCTATATCTTCCTCACGGAACCCTAACACCAAGGAAGCAACCACAGATAGATTTCCGCCGCCTCTGCGGGGCGGAAAACACCGAGAGAGAAAGATCTCTCCGGCAAACAGATTTCTGTCGGGAAAATTCCTTCCCGGAGAGGGGAGATCGTCGCCGTCAACACCGTCATCAAGCTAGGCTTCATCGGGATCATCATCATCATCCACACCATCATCTCCACCATCACCATCATCACCACTCCATCCCGCTGTAACAATTGTGTTGGATATTGCTTTAGTTCTTAGGGGAAACTTTCCCGGTGTTAATTACTATTGTAGTTGATGCTTGTGAGTGGAACCATTGGATGATTGTTTATGTTCAGATTGTTATTCATCACCATATCATCTTTGATCTTGATCCATATGATGTCTTGTGAGTAGTTCGTTTAGTTCTTGAGGACATGGGAGAAGTCATGTTGTTAGTAGTGGATTTGTGTTGAGTTATTATTCAATGGTTTAGTATTTAAGTTGTGGTGCTATTCTAATAGTGATGTCATGTGCACGTCGAATACATGATACTTCACCATTTATGGGCCTAGGGGAATGCATTGTGTACTTGGCTACTAATTGTGGGGTTGCCGGAGTGACAGAAACCTAAACCCCTGTTAGGACACCTTTGCACAAGGGAGCGTAGGATCTTAGAGTTTAAGGCTGTGGTTAGGTTTATATCTTACTTACTTTCCTGTAGTTGCGGATGCTTGCAGGGGGTTTAATCACAAGTATGTATTAGTCCAAGTAAGGTCGGTACATTAGCACAGGTTCACCCACACAACACTTACAACACCAAAGAAGAGTACTTAGCTATATGAAGCGAAAGCACTTGATAGAATTCCCATGTGTCCTCGAGAACGCTTGGTCCTTATAAGTATTTCCACCGGCTTGTCCTTTGCTAAGAAAGGATTGGGCCACTTGTTGCGTTTGTTCTTTATTACTTGCACTTTGTTTAGTTGCTTTATCATAAAACCCCTAAAAATTTGTTTGCTAAGTATTTGCAGAGATTTCCTGCTCCATACCACTAGTCAACACCTTCCGCTCCTCGTTGGGATCGACACTCCTATTTATCGAAAGTACTGCAATACACCCCCTATACTTGTGGGTCATCAATACTATTTTCTGGCGCCGTTGCCGAGGAGTGAAGCGCTATTGAAGAGTGGAACTGGTAAAGGAAACTTCTATTGTGAGTATTTTTTTCTGTTTGTTGCTCTATTTCCAATATTGATAACCCACTTGGTTTTCTATTTGGGAAAACTACTACCACTGTTAGGGTAGTAGATGAACCACCACCTGTTGATATAGATCCTTTGAAGATACCTACAAGTATTGTTCATCATGTTATGGATAATTATTATTTTGGGGATGGAACTGTCCATCCTGGTGATCACTTGCTTTTTATCCATGAATTATGCGGGTTGTTTAAGTGTGCAGGTATCACAAATGAACAGGTGAAGAAGAAGTTACTCTCTATATCCTTGAAAGGGAGAGCTGAAGAATGGTATAAGCTGCTGAAGAATGGACAATCCATGGAATGGGAGGAAATTGCAACTCTCTTTTACTCTAAATTATATCCTCCCAGTGATATCCATAAGGATAGAAACGTGATATATAGCTTTTGGCCTCATGATGGAGAGAGTACAACTCAAGCTTGGGGGATATTGAAGTTACTAATGCTTAAATGTCCTATTCATGAACTCCCTAACAATATTATTATCAATAACTTTTATGCTAGGTTTTCTCTTCATGATAAAGATTTACTAGATGCTTCTTGTGCTGGATCATTCACACGTATGAAGGAAGAAGCTAAATGGGATCTCTTAGACCGTATTCGGGAGAAGACTGAATCTTGGGAGAATGATAAAGGAAGAAAGTCAGGTATAAACTATGATTATGAATGCATTAAATATTTTATGGGAACTGATGACTTTCGTGATATTAGTAATGAGTTTGGTCTTGATTCCCAAAGTATTTCCAATTGTTTTAAAGCCTTTGCCTCTTACATAGAAATTCCCCAAAAGAAGTGGAATAAGTACCATGCTCCTTATAAAGATGTTGTTAATCATGTTCCTGCTACAAGTGATGAAGTTTGTACTACTAATAATATTGTTCCTGAACCTTATGTTGAGAAAATACCTTTCCCAGCTAAGGTAAAGGAGTATTCTATGATGATTAGTGCAAATAATAAAGGTACTAAGAAAACTATGGAGCCTGATGAGCAATTGAGTATTGAACCTGTGGTAGCTATTGTAAAAGACCCTATCACTAGAAATATAGAGGATGGGCACATTGTCTTCTATGAAGAAGCTTCTAATATTATCTCTCATCCTAGTAAGGATAGAAAAGCTAGTGTTCCTGTGCTTTCTGTTAAAATTGGTGATCATTGCTACTATGGTTTATGTGATATTGGTGCCAGTTCTAGTGCTATTCCTTATGAGCTTTACAGGGAAATTATGCATGAAATTGGTCCTTGTGAGCTTGAGGACATTGATGTGGTTATTCACCTTGCTAACAAGGAGACCATTTACCCTATTGGTATTGTAAGAGATGTGGAGGTTCTCTGTGGTAAGATTAAGTATCATGCTGATTTTCTAGTACTTAATTCAGTAGCTAGTAAAACTTGTCCTATCATTTTTGGTAGACCTTTCTTGAACACTTGTGGAGCTATTATAGATTGTAAAAAGGATAAAGTTTTAACTAAGTTTGATGGAGATTCTTATGAGTAACTTTTCCAAATTTGCTAAAGCTCCTTGTGAAAATAGCTTGCCTAATAAAGATTTCAGGATGGAACAACTTGCTTCTATTGATCCAGTTTATGACCTTGGACCTCTTTTTGGTGATTGTAAGTATGCTCATTCTAATGATAGAGTTGTTTCCAACGACAATTATATTGTCAACTTTATTCAAAGTGCTACTGAAAGTTATTATGAGAGAGGGAAACATGGTTTTATGCATCTTAATAATGTTAAGTTTCCCCGTTTTATGTTGAAAGCTTTGAAGTTGCACCTGTTTTGTCTTCCTATGCTAGTGGCTTTTTGTAACATCCCAAAAATATGAAACAATGATCATCAAACTCTAATCACTAAAATTAGGGTTAACAAAAACTTTGATTAATTAAAATCATATGAATGCATGTGTGTATGTGATGATTTGATCAATGCATGAATGGACTTGTGTGATTAACCTAAATAGTTAGGAATGGTTCAAAGATGAATATAACATCATCTAAAACATTTCCAAGCAGAAACAAGTCAAGAGAAAATCAAAAACAAATCAAATAAGGCAAATGGTCATTTTTGCCAATCTTGCTCACTAGGTCACTTTGGGTGTTTCTAGTCCAAGATTTCAAACAGAAACTTTTCCAATTCTTTTCACCCCTTGATATAACAAGTAAAAGTGAATCAAATGCCACTTTTCAAACTTGTAAAAACATTTAGCAACCCCATTCAAATTACAATTCAAAATTGAATCTTTATCATATGTGAAGATCACACCTTTTCAAAACCCAACCAAACCAGTGCCCCTTGACCAATCCAAATAACCAGATACTCCCTAGTATGTGCCTATCAAACCCACCAAGTTTGAATGCAAAATTCACATTTGAATTTCTTGCGGCCATTTCATCAAACACATGGAGACAGAAAATCAAACTGGCCAAATTTCACTGTTTTGAGCAGTAATTTGGCTAAGCATTGTTCACCATTGATCACACTTGTCTCCCCTAGTGCCAACTAGTGCCTTGACCACCCCTAGCCCCTACCCATTGCACCATGCCATGCCAACCCGAAGTCACCCTTACCAGCCGACCATAGCTAGATAGCCAGAGCAAGCATCAAGCCTAGCCACCATGTCTGGGACGCACGCCACCGTCCACCGCCACTCCCTGTCCAAGCCCCGAGCGCAGCCAGCCACTGGACCACCGCCAAGCACGCGCCCAATCTCTCTGCATGCGAGCCGAGAACGCGCCAGTGCATCGTCAGCAACACCAACCCACAGACCACGCGTTGCCCTCACCGCTTACAGACGTGATCACCAGCACCCCAGCACCCCGCCAGACAACCTCGTCGCCGCCGCGCGGACCATGCATGTTGTGCGCCATTAAAATTGCCGTCGGACCCGCCCAGAGCGCCGCGACGTTCCGACCACCTCGCACCGCCCCATGCCTCGCCACCATGCCGTGGAGCTTGGCCAGGAAGCACAGCACTTCCCCCTACCTTTGCCCATGCCAGTAGCACGTTGTGCCGTCGACACCGACGAGCTCCACCCACGCCATTTGGTCCCCTTCAGCCACTATAAAAGGAGGCCTCCCCCGCTAGTTTTCTTCACACCAGTTCACTCCACACCTCTCACTGATACCCCCCCACTCACTCCCGGAGCAAGGCGAGCACCAGGTGGCCAGAATTTCACCGGAGTTTGCCGCTGCAGAGGAGGAGAGGCGCCGTCGATTGGAGCCACCCTAGGAGAAGCTGTCGGTACCAGGAGAATTGCCGTCGTTCGACCCCGTCGCCGACCATCGCTTGAGCCCCGATGAGCCTCCCACGACCCCAATCGTCTGCAGGTTAGGGTTCTGCCTCAAGGCCTTGCTGACGTGGACGATGAACTAGATCCGTTCGATTAGAGTTAGATCCTACGATCATAATCGCCCCGTACCGCTTCTCCCCTCGTTGTATGACTGATGAGTGGGGTCGCTCACTTAAACAGCCCACGTAAGCGCTATGCCTAGTGGGCCGGCCCAGTTAAACATCCCGGGCAACCCACCAATTAAAATTTAGCTTTATTCATTTAATTTCAAACCCAGTTCTGTACCGAGATTCAAAAATCAACCCAGATCGATTCACTGAACGAAAATGCATGAAACCAATTTTGTTAGAAAGGTACTAGAATGATTAATCCAATTCCGTTGGATTCAAACCATTTAGATTTGTAGATCACCCATGGTAAAAATAACAAGGCATAAGCTTTTCTGCATTCAAACATTTTTCAAAATTCAACCACAAAAGCTTTTGAGTTGATTCCAACTCTCAAAATCACATTTAACTATACCTTTCAGAATATATAAAAATATATAGGTTTACTTACAGAGATAATGATCAAGTAATAAAAGAATGCCACAAGGGCATTTCTAGTCACTTGAATTAAATAAAATAAAAAGGTTAAATCTTATTAAATTGTGACACCACTTTAAATCACATTCCCATGTACTGAAATATGTGGTGATGACATGTGTGAACATGATCCCATGTTTGAGTTGGAGAATATTAAATCTTAAGTAGTTTTTCAATGAGTAGAAATTACTTTTCTCAAGTGAAATAAATAAGACAAGTGCTTTAATCTTTGTAATGTTAGTAATGATGCTAGCTCATCTAGTGTGAACCTTTGTGTGATGATTAGAAATAGTTAAGTATTGTTTGGTGATTGTGTACCTCGTATTTATTTATAGACGCTAGTACCAACCA